>CM070777.1:3600000-4200000 GCA_036346955.1 Dipus sagitta | reverse complement strand
AAATACAGAAGGGAGGAAAATAGAGAGGCACCTATTTCATTTTTAGGGTCTTCTGTTGGGTGCGTGTGTGTCCTCAAAAAAATACATGTTGCCGTAATGAGATATTTCAGCATGATTAGATGCCCCAGCCTGCTCCACTGTGAGGGAAGAAGTCCAATCCTGTCACCGTCTGGGCACCAGGGTACACTGTGGCAGTAGATGGGACCCTAGAGCTTGGCCAAATACTGTTCTTGCGACAAAACACTGAAAGTGTCTCCTCAGAAGTTTCGGCCTTTTCTGCCCACCTTGAATTCCACCTGTTGGCCTGGAGAGAAGCGGAGATGATGCCTCTTGTTCTGGGGTCTGCTCTGGTCTCAGGCATGCCTGACAGCCTGGGCAGAGCACCACACAATCTCTGCTGTGTCACTGGTTTTCTGCAGACCAGGGAAAACACTGCCAGCATTTTGCAGGCAAGGCCAAATGGAACTTGAGTTTATAATGACTAACCCCATCACCACCGATGCCATGCGGAGCAGCAGCTCCCAGTGAGCGGCACACCTTCCACAGCTGCACCCCTACATCTGAGATCACCCCCTAATGATGTCTCGCCCTGGGATTCACATCTGCTAAGTGCCTCTGATTAAAATCATAAATTAAAAACTCAAAATGGAGGTGGGAGGCAGGGCAATGCAAACTAGCAAATTATATATATATATTTATTTATATTTCTATGTACACATACAATCTCCAGGTTAGTCTTTAAGTATTGGCCAGACTCTACTGAAAGGGTCTCATTCCTTGGAGTTCTTATTCCAGATCATGGTTAACATATAGTTCAGAGAGGGAGGCATGGAGCAGGCCTGGATTCCCACGGCCGCGTCCACATTTCTGGAAATGGGGCTTTAAGCACCAGCTCATGGCTCTGGGGTGTTATGGAAACAGGCCTCCAACTGCTTATCTGTTCTGAATGCACCCAGCAAAGCAATCCAAACCACTTCTACAAAGTGGAGAGAGGAGCTGGGCACTCACACCTGCGGCTTACTGCTCAGCGTGCTGGTTTCCTCTTAACCCAGGCTCCATATAGGCATGCACACAACACTCACACACACACACTCTCCCTCTCTCTCCCAGATAGCCAGAATAGATGGCCTCAAATAAAATAAAGCTGTTCCTTTGGCCTTGGAAATTTAACTTTGAAAAAAAATAATAATTTTGGCGTTACCTAAAACCTTACAATTATGTCAAAGAAGCATTCTCTCACCCATATCTTGCTTCCCACAGCCTCCCCAGGGTCACTAGCCAGGCCATGTGAGCCATCTATAAGGTGATTTATTTACGAAAAGTTATGAGTTGAGTTTTTTTTTGTTTCGTTTTATTTTACATCACCATAAACAACAGCTGCCGCATCAGGCCTTTTACCCTGTGGCCGAAGGCCGCTGATGCTGGATGGAGGGATTGCCCTAAATCAGCTCTCCGAAAATGTCCAACTAGCAGAAAAATAGAAGTAATGAGGGTTTAGGAAGTAAATGAGAGTTCGAATTTTCAAAAGGGGCTCTGCCTTCCAAATAATATTCCCAAACACATCTACCCCCCCCCAAAGATGTTTTCTCTTTTCTTTCTATTGTTTAAGATTCCTGCTAACAATATTTTTATAAATTCCACCCATTTTTCTCTAGCTAGCAGCCGGCACACCTGAGATCAGAAGCTATATTTCGCTAATTCCAGATCCCAGATGAAGGGTGGCGAGCTTGGAGTTCTTACAAACTGGGCAGCTTCAGGTTCAAGAGCCACCTACCTCGGATTTGCCCCCCAACTGAGAAAGGCCTGCCTGCAGAAGCACCCCTCTTAGACACCCGTCATTAATATTTAAATACGGAGTAGCTAAAGTGAGAAAAGCTCTTACCTCTCCAACCCACGGCTGGCGCACAGGTCAGCAGCCCGGCCTCCGCCAGATGACCGCCAGGGCGAGCGCTGCGCTGAAGTGCCCACGGCCGACCGCAGAGGCCCTCGAGCGTGGCTCCAGTCCCGGGTGACCCGCGCTCGTCCCCTTGGCGCGCCGACGGGAGAACGGAGCGGCTGCCGCAGGTCTTCCCAGGGCCGGACGGCACCAGCGAGCGCCGGCCAGGCCCCGCGCCGCCCTTCCCTCGGGACCCCGGCAGTGCCCGCGTTCAGAGTGGCCCGCAAGCCCGGGTCGCCGCGTCCGCGACAGGCGCCCACCGGGACCTTTGTCCCCGGCGAAAACGAAAGCGCTCCGGGCAGCGCACGCCCACGCCCTGCAGCGGAGAGCTCGGCCGGCGCGTCCCGTGACTTTCTCCAAGTTCACGTGCATCCCCGGGCGGCCAGGCCGGCGGCGTCGCGGACCGAGACGTTCGGAGCCCGGCCGTCGGGCGAGCGCGGGCAGCCAGCGGGCTCGGGACGCACGGCCCGGGGCACAATGGGGACCGCGGGGCGGCCGGGCGGGCTCGGGGACAGCGTGGGCCCGGTGGCCGCTGGTCTGGCGCTGCCCGGGCGCCGAATGCGGTGGCGACTTGGCACAGACGCGCCGCGCGCCCGGTGCATGCTAATGGCCGGCGGCCGCGCCATGAATTATTCAGCAGCCGCCGCCGCCGCGCGGAGGGGACGAGCGAGGCACCGAGGGCGGCCTGGGCCGGGCGTCCCCGCCGCAGCGGAGCGGCCGCGCCGACTTCCCAAACTTTCCTCGGTCCGCGCGGAGGATGCGGCCCCCGCAGCGCCTCCGTCCCCGCCCGAGCGCGCCGGCCGCGCTTCCCCCGTTGCCGCCTATTTTATGTCTTTTGTCTCGGAGTTGGCACCTGTCCCAGAGAGCGCGTTTCCCTGCCCACCCCTTCGCCGCCGGATCGGGGCGGGGGAGGGGGCACGAGGGACCCGGGGAGGAGGGGACGAGGGAAAGCGAGGGGGCTCTGCGGGCCAGGCAGCCTGGGGAGACCGCCCGGGGGGCGGCGGCCGTGCCCGCGCGCCGGGCACCCCCGTTCCGCGCGTAGGTCAGGGCTGCGAACGCGCTCGGAATACCAACGAGGCCACCACAGCCCAGGCCGTGCCCGGCTGCGGGCGAGGACCCGGCGCCGCCCCTCCCGGGCTCCCCCCCCCCCCAACCGCAGGCGAGGCTGGCGGCGAGAGCCGCGGATTCGCCGCCCCGGCCCCGCGCCTCGCCCCGCAGCTCCGCGTGCGCGCCCCCGCGGGCACGCCGCCCCGGGCGCTCCCCGCCTGCGCGCCCCCGCCCCGGCCCCGCCCGTCGCCCTCGCCCTCGCCCCGCAGGGGCACGACGCCGCGGGGACCCACCGGCCTTGCGCGAAGGGCCTCGGGGCCGGCGCGGTCGGGAGGACTGGGCTGCAGCGAGTCCCCGGCCCCCGCTGCCCACGCCGCCTTGGCATCGAGGCGGCTGCCGGGGCGCGCGCGGCGGCTGCGCTCCAAGGCGCCGGCTGCCATGATTGCGGGCAGCGGGACGCGCGCGCATGCTTGGGGACCCTCGGCGGACACGGTCCTCGGCCGGCCACCGGCCCCGCGCGCGCTGCGGCCCGCGGTCAGGCTGCGGAGCTCATCTCCGCCCGGCGCTGAGAGCCGCAGAGCTTTAGCTTGGGCACCGGGACTGCGCTCGGGGCCCGACAGAGGCACTGGCTTCCCCCAGGGCGAGGCGCGCGCACGGGCGACCCTGTGGCGGCTTCCCGAACCTCGCCAGATCCGCGGAGCTAGGGGCACGATGCCCAGTGGGGTGACGCACGGAGGGCGCTAAAGGTCTCGGGGTGGGGGAAGGGTGCAGGGCCGGAGGATGCAAAGGGGGCGCGCAAGGTGCCAGGGGAGGCATGGGACGTTCGGGGACAAGGTGACCGGTGGATGTGCAGGTCCAGGCTCACTCTCTGTCTTCCCGGTGGAAGCAACTTTCTGCTTCCCCGACTGTGGAGCTGCAAAAAGTTCAAGGCCTCAGCTTTGCTCCCGGCCCGAACGCAGCACTGCAGGCTCCAGGCCACACAGAGCCCCTGAAGGGAACGGGCGGGCGGCTGGGCTCCAGGCCCGGATACTGCTTAGCATGCCAAGGAGGCCACAGCGTCGTTCCCAGCCCGCGTCACCGGCTCGCCCCAGCAGTTTCCAAACAGCAGAGAAGCCGGGCTGGGCCTCAGGCTCTCTGGGACACACGCGGACCAGGTAGCCGGGCTTGGGCTCCCTCTTCTTGCCCAGACACAGGCTGGCTTAGTGCCATCCGGACTTAGCTGATCTAGAGGTGCGTGATGGCCAGGACCAGTGAGAAACAAGGCCTCCAGGGCACCATCCCACAGTCTCTGTGCCTGTCTCCTCCTCCCCCTCCCCACTGGCCTTGGCATTCTAGCCAGTGTCCCTTGACGTCACATCTCGCCATGTCTGTCAACCAATTGAAACTTGCCCGTTGTCATAAAAAATATAATTTTTTATGCCATTGGTAAATTCAAAAGTTCCTCGTGTGCCCTGCTTCCCAGGAAACTTCATTCCACGTTGGACTGGACTGCCAGGAAGGGGGATCTGGCCACACTGGGTAAGGCTGGGCTGGACTGCTCTGCCAGGGCCTTGGCTGCCTACTGACTCGTCTTCCAAGCTCCATAGACCCCATGACCTTGGTCTGGAATAGCGCTAGACGCTACAGACCACATCAGTGCCAGCACCCCATAACATGCAGTGGGAAGGGGGAATCCAGCACAACTTACGAAAATGTCCCAAATTGCTTTCTTGGAAGCTGAGCTATAGAATCTTGTTGTAATTGCTTCTTCTTCCCAGAGCTATTTTATTTCATTTTATTCTCCTATCAGAAAACCCAGGTTTATAAAATGGAGAAGAAATGTTTCCAGTTAAATTCTTTTCGCCAGAATCCTGACCAACTTTCACTTTCTACAACTACCAGCAACTGAAGAACCCAGACCCCTAGGTTTCACCCTTGGCTGAGGAAAGTGCAATGTGACCCCAGCTCCCAGGACTGACATTCACAGGCCAGAAGAGAAGAGAGGGGTCCTCTGTGTTTCCTTGCTGGGTGTCTGTCCTCCAACAGCCTTAGCAGAGAACGCCATGCTGGGTCTGCAGCCACATGGCCGGGGAAACAGTCTTGTCCGGCATGGCCTTTTATACTTTTCTTTACTATCGAAATTCCCAACCTTGCAGAGGAAGTGTGGAGCAAAAGAACACATGCCCAGAGGCTGACTAATGTGCTGGGCAGTCTCTTAAAGCCACACTGATCCCTGGCAACCCCTTCCTATGGAAGCCACAGGGAGGACCGACAGAGCCATGGAGTGGCATCCTTGCTCCTGCGTCCCTCCTGGCCATGTGGTTCAAAGCACACTAAAGACATTTTGTGGTTTAGCATTTTTAGGAGTTCCAGCAGAAGAGAAATGGCAGGGCTGTGCTGACTGCAGAGCCCCCGACAGCCTAAGCACCAGGGCCTTTTAACACCAAATCTAGTTCCTCCAAAATACAAGCTCAGGAATGACCAAGGGGGGGGGGGGATTCTGGGCATAAAACATAGTGACTGTTCTCACATAAAACTGCTCTCGAGTGCAAATTCTCAAATTGCTGCGTACCTTTGACTTACATTCATGCAAAAAAAAAAAAAAAACCTGCATCTAACCACCACACTATAATCTATTTATAATCACTTCCCTAAACACTATAAATATTATAACTAATGTGATATATGTTTTGTGATTAAATGGGTGGATTAAAACATTGAATTTTAGAAGCCACAAAGAAAAGAGATTATCGTCCATTATGCAGCTTACAACTTTTGTTCCATTGGCACAAATACAAACTTGACAACTGTATCATTACTGAACACAGTGACTAAATGCCAGGATATTAGCTTTGTAATTTTCACCTGAAATCATTCTATAATCATACTGGGTTGCTAACCTTCTTTTTATTAGTTGATTTTTCCCCTAGCTCTCACATGGTAATAAGTTAATTTAATATCTACCCCCCCTTCCAATTTTTATTTGCTAACACAAGACATTTGGTGAGTCAGACCAACATTCAAGAGCATACACCTTTTTCTCCCTGTCCTTGGCAAGGATTTACATGCAATTGGGTTGCAAATTCAGAAATCAAATTCCACTTCATTCAAGGAAAATGATAGCCCTCAAGCAGTTCTACTAGGCAATATTCAGTTTGGCTACTTTTGTTTTTGTCTTTATCTACTTACTATCAAATCATAGTATTCAAAATAATTATATATATATATATATTTTTTTTAAACTAAGCTTAAATGAAAATTTTAAATTTTTGATCATTGTACTAAACAAGATTCCTGGAAGAAAATCTCATCTGTTCCCCTAGGCCACAACCATGCCTGGGGTCAGATGTTTGAAAATACGTCCTAGGAAACCCGTCCCTGTACCAGGATGTTTATAGTATTGGCCTTATACAGTTATTTTTTCCTGATTTCTCCCAAGATCGGCCTGATGGGAATTCAGCCGGCAACTTCCTGCCAGGCCTTGAGCCCTGGCTTTCACCACTGCTCAGCCCCTGGCCCGCAGTGCACAGCCTCAGAAAGGCTGCCTGCCTCACTTTCCATGCAAACCCTTCCCTCCACAGAGCCACATTTAATAGTGGTAAGTTTTCAGTACCCAAGGCATGAGGAGGAGGACTTGGAAAACAGATGCATTTAATCTAAGTGAAAGAAAGCAGGGTGAGTGTGAGGGGAAAATCACATTTTCACTTGGGCTCTGATCGTTCAATTTGCACACCCAAGAACAATCGTGCTTTGAAAACTGGCCCATGAAACCTGGCATTGCAAATTCACAGAAGCTCCTGGCTAAGATGCCCCTTCAATCATTGCTGACTGCCCTTCAGAGGAGCTGCTAGCCAGCTTCGGGCATTCTGTGAAGAGGCAAGGCAGGCTTGGGATTTTTTTTTTCTTCGTCTTTGTCTCAAAGTAGTGTGCAGGTCTGAGGCCATTTTCGAATGTCTGAATCATAAGAACTTGTGCCCCTATTTTATGAAGGATTCATTGTTACTCATTTATGCACAAAACCTATTAGCACCCATCTCCTTTGGGTATAAATATGTGTGTATGTAGCTAGATTTATTATGGAGGAAAACGAGGAAAGAAAGAGAAGCCTGCTAATTTTCATGAAATAAAACAGGGTGAAAATGCTCTCTGGCAAAAGAAAAGCAGGCAGCCAAAGAAAGGATTCTCTCCTTCAAGACATAATGAAGGCTTTTTCAGAATCTTTTGCTTTAGTTCCCTCAGTTTTATGTCAAACTTGGCATTCGTTTGTTACCAACAGTAATGAAACTCTGGCTGCCTCACAAGCCTGTCTGAGGACAAAAGCAGACGGAGGTCATCGCAGCAGCTCTCCCCACACCAAGCACCACGCAGACGCCACTGTTACGTCTTCCCTCCATTCCTTTTTCTGTTTTCCTGCACAGAGCATACTTGAGTGTGCTGCTGCTGACAGTGACAACAGCAGACTGTGCTCCCGTGGCTGCTGGGAGGTAGCTCACTGCACTCACACACTCAGGTCCGCGTGGAGAGCCTCTCAGAGGCATGGGGGTACACCTAGAGTGTAATGTGCTGTGGATGCTCAAAAGCACCCTTAAAAGGTTAATTATCATGTCAGAAATCAGAGGAGAGCACGAATCTGTGATGAATGTTTGTTCGATCATATATAAATATATGGATATATTGTATATGATACTAGAATGAAAATTTTCCCTTTCCTCAGATGAGGAACTATAATATTTTTTTCATGTCAAAGTAATAGCAGTACAAACCAGAAAGTACAAAGTCAGGATGGTGGGGTGGTAGCTCTGGTTACGCTATAAGTGGATTCTTAGCTTCCCAGGAGACATGGGGAAAGACACAGCACAAATTGAATTTTTTAAAAAATAATAAGCCAGCTTCCAAAGAGAAATGGGTGAATTTTAGTTGTCCAACTCTCACAATTTCTAAAATGAGACTGTCATAAATTAGGCAGCTAACATTTTTTTCTTAAGAATTTATTGTGCTCCTTACAGTATTTTATTAGAAATTTAAAATATATTAGAATGGAATCTAACAGTTTCTGGTAGGAGGTACCAATTTGCAAGAAAATGAAAGTACATCAGAAAAATTTGGAAAGGATTTCAGTGCCCGAAAGTCCAATGGCTGTCTTCCTTTCACAGCAAGCAACCCTGATTTACTTGAGAAGTTTTCCCATCTTCCTCGTCGTTGGCTGGGGCCTTAAATACTCCTTATTCTAACGACCCCATGCTCTTGTTGAATCACATCTAAGAAGAACCTTGCTGTGTAATTCTAAGCATTAGAAACTGTCTAATATTTATGTTTATGCTCCCAATTTTAAAATAATGCTGACATGCTAGTGAAAGTCAGTTGAATTTTTTCCCCCACAGCTGAAATGAGAGTGTTAGTAGTATTTCTTAGACATACAGTTTAGGCAAATTAGAAGCCCTCTAGAATAAAGATAAAAAATGAGAGGGGGAAAATAGCTGATTTAGAACTTAAATGGTTCATTGTTAAGTTGCAAGCAATTGCAGGAACTGTTTTTAAAAATCAAGACTTCATGAATTACTTCTTTAAAAGGATAGCAACAGCGCTTAGCTGTCTGCAAACTCAACAGACACAGTACGTGGGATTGTTTTTTTTTTTTCCGGGGGGGGTGGTGGGAACATCAATTGCAAATTGCTTGAATTTTGACCACTGGTCCTGCTCATGGAAATACTCTTACTTTTTTAAAAAATTCAAATATGATTTCTCAAAGCACAGATGAGCAAAACACAAAGACACTTTCATTTTCCTATGTGTTAAGTATCCCAGCTTTTCGATGCGGTTAACTTCAAAGTGAAAGGTCTGATGTTTCATGCCTGCCCTTCATACAAAAAAAAAATGAGAAAATGTTTTAACTAAATTTATCACTGCAAGAAAAGATAATATTTAATTGCTGCAAAAGAAAGATTCTCAAGGAGAAAAACAATGCTTTCGTTTTGCTGCTGGCTATTTATAGAGCGACTTTTGGTGTGATCCCTGATTTCAAAAGAACATTAAGTTCATTTTCTTTAACCAAAAGAAAGTGGTAATGTAAGCCAGAAGACAAGAAAAGGCACTGACCTTGAAAATAAAATTCTGTATTATTTTCGCACAACAGATGCACGCTTTGAAAATGTATTTCAAAATAACGAGAGATGTAGACAGATACTGTCCCTGTTGTGCTTGGATTTCAGTGACAAGCAGAGGCAAAGATTTTAAGTTCTCCTTGAAAGTTTTCACCTTTGTAAATGCATAACCATTAACCAGTTTTTCAGCTTGGTATTTTAAATATGCTACGAGGTTCTTTTTTGCCCAGAATACTTTCTGTCTTCGGGAAAGGCAGCTGACACCGGCACTGCTGGCACCTTCCCTCCCTCTCGAACCTTTGCAATTAGAAGTCATCTCTTACGTACGGAGCACTAGCAGACTGACAACAGCACCCCAAGGCTCACAGGGGAAACTTCATGAGTTGGGAAAAAGTTTGTCAGTGCACACCTGGACTCACAGATTCAGAAAAACCAACTGGCTGTAGCCAAAAAACCAAAACACTCAGCCACCCGAACACAGTCTGCAAGAAACACAGAGTTCTTTGACGTGACAAGAAGAATTATAAATAAAATAGCTCCAAGGCAGACAGGCTGAAAGAGCCTTTTAAGACAGCCTGTTAGTGCCTCAAACTTTAGGCACCAGGATCATAAAATGTTAGCTCTGTGAAAGTAATGTCCTGGGATGTGTGTGCACATGTATGTACGTGTGTGCACGTGTGTGTGCACGTGTAGCAATTAACAGTTCTGTTGGTTCCATGTCTCCGGGGCTGAGTTGAGGTCCTGCTAGAGGGTCCTCACTCATGCGCAGGCGAGGCCCGACCTATAACCTCCTGGCTTCACCTTTTCTCATTGCACATGTGCTAGTGCCCAAAAGCCAGGGAAAATGTGACGCCGATAACAAGGACAGATCTCAGGTACAGTAGGGCTTTTGTCACAATAAAAACTGTGCTTCATGAATGGGAGCAGGGCTCCTGGCTCCTGGCCCTGGCATTCTGGAAGTTTCAGCACCCCAGTACAGCATGGGGAGAGCCAATGAGTACGGACTGGGCCGGGGCTCAGGCAGAAGACAGCTTCCCACACTGCGCTGACCATGGCTGTGAAGAGTCCTGAAGAACCACAGAGAGGTGGGCATGCTGGGACCTTGGGCTTTTGCTTTGTTTTTGTTTTTTTCTTAATGGCTCCTATGGTGTGTATCAACTCCAGTCTCCCAAACTGAAGCCATCTTTTTATCACGTTTAAGGGGGGCTTGAGATGTTTTCTACTAGGTCCCAAGTTTTCACCCAGCTTAGCCCATGTCCTTATTTCGGCCACTACAGAGAACTTTGATGGCTGTAGTCAAAGACAACAATGCTTTTAGTCAACATTTAGTTACATGCCAGGCACAGGGTGAGCCCCTGCACATTCACTTGATCTTAGCCAAGCGGCCAAGAAGCAATAGACCTGAACATTCTAATCACAGGCTACTTCGTTGTGGAGGGGTTTTCCTAAAATAAGAGTGACAGTACATCATGTGTATAAAGCAAAAATTTCACAATTTACAGTGCGCTCCCACCCCACCTCACACGACCTCACAACCTGAGAGGCAGGCAGAATGAAAATTGTCATACCACTAAAAAGACGGGGAAAACTGAGGCCTAGGCAGAGTAGTCATTTGGCCTGGTGTTGCACAGACCCTGGACCCTACCCCTGCGTACTTGGTTATTTTTACTAAGTTTAGAAAAAGGAAACCATCACCATCCACTCCTTCCCATGTAGGCTTATTTTATAGAACAATTTCCAGGACAAACAGAGCCCCTTTGAAATCTCAGTCCAGAAACGCCTTAAGCTGGCCCAGCCTGGGCGGCCTCCCCATCCTGAGCTCCGGCACCAGCCGCAGGCTGAGACCACCGCGCTTCCCTGCCAGTGCATCCTGACCACCTTCTCACAACCAGAGTGGGACAGGTAGACCCAAGGTATAAAAGCAAGTTCCCCACCGGGCTGGGGAGAGGCCTTGTAAGAAAGCCGCCTGACTTGACTTGACGGAAGGATCCCACTATCTCGCGAGAACTGCCAGCACTCTGCAACTGGAGCCTTTGTGGCCAGGCATCCAGGGGGGTTCCAAGCCCCACCTGAGCTCCACCTCTGCTTACAGCCATGCTAGGACCCTAGCAGACAACCTGCCCTTGGTCTTAATGCCAGAGGCCAAGCAGACAACGAGAATGGCTGGGGAAATCTTAAGCTCCCTGCTCAGCAATGCCACGGATGATCAGCTCCTGGGGTCTCTCTCTCTCTCTCTCTCTCTTTCTCTCTCTCTCCTGAGGACCAGGCCCAGACCTCGGCATCCCACAGGGGCAATCTTCTGCTCGACAGTGATTCCTAAGGAAAGAGTATAGCCGGGGGGTGCTGCAGCCAGGCATGGAACAGAAGTAAGGAAAACCTAAAGAAAAAAAGGAGCTGAGTTATTTAGCAGGCTGTCTATGGAAGGAAGGAAGGCCTGTCTGCATGGGGTGCAGTTTTGCAGGCCACAGCATTTGGCACGCAAATGCACCTGCCTCTCCCACCCCTGGTCATGGCGGGACCTCACCCCAGTGGCAGCCTCATCACCCTAAGGCACGCCCCAGCAACACCAGATCACCAGGCCTTTGCAGAGCCAAACTGCACCCCGCAAACAAGCTCAGAAACAAACGGCATCTTGAAGAGCCTGGCAAAGCCCCGTCGGAGTTAAAGCTGGTGAAGCAAACTACTGCCTAGCTAAGAGTCGGGTCGGAGGGCTGCACCCCCAGGGCCAGCGGCTGGAGACGGCTACAGCTGTCTTCAGGGCCAAAGGGTTCCAAGAGTCTGTGGCCTGTCTCTTTTCACACCTAATTACAAGAAAGGGCCTTAAAAAAAAAACGGACATAAAAAACAAAGTTAAGTCTCAAAAGCTTCTTGGGAGAAAAATTATAATTTCATCCATTCGTGGACCGACAAAGAAGGCATGGAGTGGTCAGGCTTGAATTCGGTGCCCATTGATGCATGGTTCCCGGTGTTGGTGTCACCTGGCCTTGTCCTCGGTGCTGGAAATGTGATTTGGAGGGGAAAAAGGAGTTGTGGTTCAGGTCTCCTGCTCTCTCTCCCAGAAGATTCTGGTCTTCCCGTTCAGTGAGACAGGCTTCTCTCTCTGCTCTGCATCTGAGGTCCTTGTGATTCCTGGGCCTGAATCCCTAGGAACACCTGCGTCTCCCTAGGTGAGCGGGCACCCACCTGCTTGGGCGCCTTTGAAAGGACACCGGAGCCGCGGGCGACTTGCTGGCAGGGATGCGGTCTGGGCCGCAGCTGGGCAAAGTCTGGAGGCCTGGGGTGCCTCCTGCAGGCGGACTCAGGCCTGCCAGGAGGCGCGGGCGGCGACCGGGGATGTGCCGGGGTCCCAGCCCAGGCCTGCAGGCGGGTCTGGGTGTGCTTGGAGGCCCGCGCGCGTGGGGTCGGGGTCGGGGTGGCGGTGAGACGGAAGCAGGAGGCAGGCTACCAGGTTCGGCGTCACCATGCGTGTCCCGGGCCGAGTCTTCCAGGTCTGGGTCGTCACCCTGGACAGAGTCGGGGACACTGTCCCGTCCGATCCGGGCCCAGGGTCCGAGTGAGGGTCCAGGCCGGCCGCGCCCCGCTGGCGACGGCGGCACGCGCCCCAATTAGCCGCGGGCCGGGCGGCGGGCGGCCCCATTGAGGCCGAACAAAGGGCGCGACCCCGGGGTCAGGAGTCGCCGCCGCCGCTTTGTCCCCGGCTTGCTCGGCCGAGCAGAGCGCGCGGTATATTGACTAAAGCGGATTAGAGGGTCGCGCCCCGGACCTCCCAGGGGTGCCGCCTCCCCTCGCCCGCCCGGGGCCGCCCGCCGGGGAAACTGAGGCCCGGCCTGCACCCTAGGGGGTCACTCCCGGGAACCCCGGGCCCCCATGGAGAGCCTTTGCAGCCACAGAAACATGGTGTAGATTTCTCTGGCCCAGCATTTGACAGAATCCTATGGTTTTCAAGTCTCCTGGTCCGAGCATTCGTTTGATGGGAAAAAAAAAAAAATCACCCTTGCCTGGAGGCTAAAAAAAATGTTTAGTTGGAAACATGGGCAGATTTCCCTCCCCAACTTACATCACAAAATCCTGCAACGTTATGGATGGATATATGTATGTGTGTATATGTATATATATACATATTTTAAGGTTCAGGCCTCTTGTCTTGATAACAGCCCCAGTTGTGAATCTCAGGGGACTTACATGTGCAAAGAAATACTATGAGACATAGACGTTCTTGTAAGTATAAGCTAAAGAAAATAATTATATTTTTCTTTCTTTCAAAAAGAGAGAATGGTGTATATAAACCAACCACTAAGATTTCCACCCAAAGACCACAATTTATCATTTGACTATGAATACAGGGCTTATTTACTTCCCAGCACTAAAATCTTGCAGTATGTTTGAGATTGCTTTAAAACACCCACAGGAGCCGGAGAGAACACACACTCAAAGGCAAGCACTCGCAAGGACCCAGGAAAGAACGTCCTTTTCCCTCCTTAATGCCACTGCTCAGGGGACAAAGCCAGTTCTCCTGAAAGCCATACACAACTTCGAACATTTTTATGCTGTGCTGATGCAAGTATTCATCTTTGACTAGGGACCCCGCTTCATATTTGTTTAATAACCTATCAGTATAAGGAACTTTTATAAAAGACCAAATAACATTTACTCACTGTATGTATATATAGGTTGGCCTAACGAATATTTCTACTCTCCGTTATCTATTCCCAACAGCTAAAGGAAAATGTGCCATTTGCCTATTTTTCTATTCATAAGCCTTCAAAAATAATTTCGCCTGATTACAAAAATACCATGTGTTTAAGGAAGACTTACAAGTTTAAAGTACAAACAATTTAAGAATAAAATATGAACTTAAGACATAGGTAATTTAAGTAGGAAGTAAAAATATAGGTTGAATATAAAATAAACACAAAAAAGAGAAAGCTTGCCTATATGTCATTATCCATAAATAATATTCTGAGTGTTTCCTTCTCAACTAGTGTTCGTGGAACGTGTGAATGCAATGACACGATTATTTACATGCATATTACAGGTAGGGAAATGTTGTATTCTGTACTTTTCTGCCTGGCTGTCCTGGTCTCCCTGCCATTCTGCTCCAGCCAGTTCCAAGCCATTGCAAACTCCTAGCACTATTTCAAGGGTGACACAATTGCCATTATTTCATTCTGTGACAATTTACTGCCATGCCCCCTATTATTTCTATTTTTTTTTCTTGCTATTTTTTCCCTTTGTAGCTGATACGGTAATGTGTGAGCTTCTCTGCGAGCTTGGCCTGTGATGTGACTTACAAGGACTCTCCAGTGCTCAGCGAGGAACTTGTCAGTGCTGGAATCCCCTTTGGATCGCAGTGACATGAGTTGTATGAAGTCTGCTGGGTCCCCCTTCAGGGGTCTGGTTCTAGGGAATGTTTGTTTGACTAATCTGTGAGGTCACCCAAGGCACATTCCTGGTTGTGCCCTAGCATCTGGGGACCATGTTCTTTTACTAACGTCCCGGTGTGTTCCTGACTCCCAAGCTGCTTGGCACCCATGCCGTACTACTTGGTGGGTTTAAGTCAGGGCTACAATGTCAACACCTTGGAAATGACTATCTCAACAGCTCTGATGGAACACTACTCGTCTAAGAAGCGGCCCATTTGATTTGTCTTATTTTGCCCAGGATCCGGGCATCAGCACTGCTGTCTATGGCCTCCAAACATCAATGCTTCCGTGCTTTCCGTCCCCTGGGCACCCTGTCCCCTCCACAAACAGGGAAAGCCTCACCTGCCCACCTCCACTCCTGTGGTGGAGTTCCAGGTCCCTCCACTCGAGCTGTCACCCAGAGCTCGCCTGAGACCACTGGCCTGGCCACGGTGCTGTGCGGGCGGTGGTGTGGCTGCCTTGAATGGGCTCCTAGAACCACAAAGGGAGGAGGAGGCTGATGCCAGGGAGCCAAAGGCCTTGTCCCTGAATGCCCAGGGCCTGAGCTGGTCACTTAAAGGAGGCAGACCATCCACCCAAGAGAAAGAAGTGCTTCTGGAGCAGAATGGCAAAGAGACTAGGACAACCAAGCAGGAAAGTGGCATGGCGTTATCTGAAAATAGATAATGCAAGAACCGACAAGCAGGAGAGGAATATGTGAGCGGAGCTGGTCTGCGTGGGAAGCAGGAGCTGTCTCTCTCCTCCATGCCTTTCTGTATTTTCCAAATTGTCCACACTGAACATACCATGCTTTCAGGATCACAAAAGGATTGTGTTACTGATAAGACTCTACCTCTACTATGTCAGAGATACAACTCATTGTAAGACTATAATGAATGTTTGCTACTATGCAGAGGTTTAGCATAAACAATAATCATCACATACCACCAGAAAATATGACAATGCCAATATTAGGAAGGTCACATGTCCCCAGCACTTGACCCCATACTGAAACACTCTCAAATAGAAAATGAAACCAGGGGCTCCGCCATCCCACGCTGGCTGCTGATGTCCCAATCTCACAGCGGCAGTGAGGGCGAGCGGGCTGGACACCGTGCTCTGCCGGCCAGGCGCCGCGGAGCCCTTCCCTGCCCATGTACCTAACAGCAGCTTCCAGGGTATTTTCCTTGGGGATCCAGTGTGCTTCCTACAGTCCCAGTCTTCTTGTTTGTCTGTTTGTTTTCTCTTTCCCCGCAGCCAGGGTGGAACTGCAATTAGCTAAGACCAGGTTTGCTTTAAAATAACGGAATTAGCACGGGCTCCTTTGTCACCGGACGGGCATGCTCTGGCGTGTGGGTCACACAGGGGAGTGGCCCTGTGACCGTGGCAGTGTCTCAGCCAGGTGGGAACTCTTTTCCACATGAAGACATCGGAGCCTTGGAAAGAACAACTGTGCCGAGGACAAGGCCTCAGAATAAGTCCAGGGACATGCCACGCTACACCCCAGGCCTGCGTGAGCATACCCCATTTCTTACTTTATTAACAGTGGGTCATTTCTAGCCCCCAGACCACAACTGAGAGGTAGAATGAGGCTGATTTAAATATATTTCTTTAAAACTGGGTTAAAAGGCGCACCCGTGTGCTGTTTTCTACTCTAAAAGGCAATACCTAAATTTGGATTTAAAAAAAAAAAAAAAAAAACCTACTCCAGCTTGAACAATCCAATGGCTCTCAGAATGCAAGTAAGATATACCACTCTCCATGCTAAAATCATCTTCACTAGCTTAAAATAAATCAGAACAAAATGCTGGGTGCTGAGCATATGTCTTCCATCACTGGCTTTCTGAAGGCAAAACGGGAAGAGCCGCCACACACAGACACACTCTGTCCCGGGCGCCAGCAGCCTGGACGCTGGCGGGTCCCGGATGACAGCGATGACGCCCCAGCGTCTCATGGGCTGCGCAGACCCAGGCTTCTCATATGCCAAAAAGAGGCTCCATGCTTAACAAGAATTAAATGATAAAACAACTGGACAATACAACCAACAGGTGAGATGCACAAGCTGGGCACGTTCATTGCCTCCCAGAAAAAAAAAAAAAATCGTCTAGCACTTGGAATTTTTTAAAGCTCTAAGTAGATGGGCACATTTTCAAAAAGACTTCTTGTTCCACTTCCTCTCTTCCCACCGGGCACAGCAAAACAGCCCTGCTCTCCAAAGCAAAAAGACATGCCCCTTTAGTTTATCAAAGAAAAGGCGAGATGCGGAACCCTTGCAGAGATGAATTTTAAGTCAATAAACGGGAATGACTGTCAGCTGTGCTTTACACCTTTTGGGGGAAATACTTTTTGCAAGTTTCAATAATTTAACTGTTAATTCACAGCAAAATGCCAATTCCAGACCCAAGGCCTGGGAGCGATTTAGGTTGTACAACTTAAAAAAACCAATGCTGGTGGGGGGTGGAGGGGGGAGGAAACAATGCTAAGGTAACAATAAGAGCCTGCTTTTAGGAGTCTCCAGACAGGGTGGGGTCATAATTAATTTATTTTATCTTCCCCATCTATCTGCTCATAGGATTAAAATATTTACATCAGTGTGTTCAGTCATAGACGCCAGCAATAGGACCACTCCTTAATTTTTCAGTTTTGGCTTTCATTGTTTCCAGAAAAGCAGTCTCCAAAAGGTGCCTACTTTCAAATGTGGAGGAGAACCTTTTAAGAGTCATGCACACTGGGTTCCCTCGCTAACCTGAAAATCTCTCTCTCTCTCTCTCTCTCTCTCGGTGACAGTGGAGTGACAGTGATGGAGGCCTGTCGACGCCTGTTTCCCCAGAGAAGCCAGCGAGGTCCCGCAGGCCTGGTCTCAGCTTCTGTGAGAAGCGTAACCTAGCCAGACTGGCTGCTGGAAACAGAATTGGTGAGGATGCACCGGCCAGGCCACCAGGTAGGCGGTGGGCGGCAGGGGGTTAACCTGGGGAGCCCAGTGGTCCACAAACAAAAGCCCACAGGCAGGGATGGGATGGAACACAGGCAGAGGACCAGAGGCTGCAGGGCCCATGTGGACAGGCACAGACACAGGGGGCTCTGTCTGCCCGCCTGCTGCCCTGGCACAGTGACTAACCGCCCCACCATTGTGAGTCTGAAGCCAGTCCTTTGTGTGGCCCCTGAGTCCGGGAGCACAGTGGAAAAGCCCCCTCCAGCAATTCTCCCTTGCCCTGGAAACCTGTAGCCCAAGGCCTCTTCTCTCTGCATTTGAGGCTGAGGGGCTACTGGGGGCCTGACCATCTAACAGAGGAGGCCTTAGCCCTGGCCAGAAAGAAAGTCCAGCAAAAAAAAAAAAAAAAAAAAAAGTTTGGTTTTTATTTTTTTTAATTTACAAAGCCAACGGGAAACTGCCCAGCTCTGGGGATGGACACGAGGACTTGCTAAACCCTCACTGCCCAATACAGTAGCCCCCTTCCCCCTGTCTCATGCAGCCTCTGAGCCCTTGAAACATGGAGAAGCCCAAATACACTGGGGGTCTTGAGAACTTAGGTAGGGGAGTGAAACATCTCATTGGTAACTTCATATCTACACATTGAGATTACTGTTTGGAATACAGGTTAAAATAAATGAATTCCATTATTAAAATGACTTGACTCACATTTTTATGTTTACTTAAAATTATGGCTGTGAACACCTGTGCAACCGCCTATGGGGCTGTGATTGGGGTTCACATAATGTTTCTACTGGACGGTACTGGGATGGTGGGAACCTGAAGTTGAACTCTGCCTTTCCTAACCCTGAGCACTTGAACACAATTCTCATCTCAGGACCTTTCCTTTGTAAATATTAAAAATTACATTTTATGACTATATAGGATTAGAGACCAATATACTCCAACCTGGGTTCATAATTACACATTATTATTTTTGTGTGTGGTTTTTTGAGGTAGGTCTCACTCTAGCCCAGGCTGACCTGGAACTCACTATGTAGTCTCAGGGTGGCCCCGAACTCACGGCAGATCCTCCCACCTCTGCCTCCCGAGTGCTGGGATTAAAGGCGTGCACCGCCACCACCCAGCTTTACACATTATTTTTCTAGCCATTTTTTCTTCTGATTATAGAAGAAGCTGAAATTCGAACAAGTTGTGGGCCCTCAATGCTCCACCTGATGGGCACTGGTACCAGAACCGTCCCCAGAGCTCTGCACCTGAAGCCGGACCCCTTCTAACTCGCCAGCCAGGCACAGGCACCTTCTGCTCTGAGGGCTCACCTGCCACTGCCCACCTTCCTCTAGAATTTATTCCATAAGTCCTGCCCTGAATGAGCAGTGTGAGAGCCCCCCTCCAGACACCAGAAAACATTCCACATGATCTTTTTTTTAACACAAAAATCAGCCTGGAGAAACACACCTAGGATTCCACTATGGCTTAAGACCCCAAGTCAGTGTGAACTGGGTCTTGCCCCTAATAGGACCAAGTCACCAACTTTCATCCCCTAAAAGCAGAGCCAGGCATGGTGATAACAAGAGCAGTGACTGGGGATGGAGAGATGGCTTAGTGGTTAAGGTACTTGCCTGCAAAGCCAAAGGACCCAGGTTCCACTCCCCAGGACCCAGGGAAGTAAGCCAGATGCACAAGGGCCCAGGGAAGTAAGCCAGATGCACAAGGGGCACACGCATCTGGAGTTCGTTTGCAGTGGCTGGAAGCCCTGGAGCGCCCATTCTCTCTCTCTCTCTCTCTCAAATAAATAAATAAAAATAAAAAATAAAGAGCAGTGACTGGTATCATGTCATGGCCCATGACAGGCTGGGCCTGTTCAGGCATCAAGAACCATGACCCTATGTCTGCACCCTCCCATGGCTGCTGCATGCTGTGTCCAGATGGGGTTGCTGAGGGAGCCTGGATTTCCAGCATCTCCCAGACAAGGCATCTGGGCTGCCACCATCTAGCCTGGCCTAGACTCCGCTGGGGAAGGCCTGCTTGGTGCAGGAGATGGTTAAAATTCTGTGTCCTTTTTGCATCCGCCTCCAGAGGAAGCTGCCCCCCCCCCCAACCAAGAGGAGGTGGGAGGGGCCGAGAGCAGCGATTCCATGCGCAGGCCTTGGGATGTTTTTCTCCTTGACAGCCCTGGGCCCCGCCTGCCTGGTTTGGCCTTTCCTCCGCATCTGTAAGCCTGGCCCTGCCGCCAGGGCTTAGCTTGGTGGCTGCTACTCCTACAGAAGCCCGCAGATTCCCCTTGGACCCCAGGCCCGGCCCGCTAGAGGGAGGCCGGCGGGGGCAGGCGGGCAGACCACACTGCATGCTGGCTGCCTGGCACTGCTTTGTGCCTGCTTCCTCCGCCAGCCAGTCTCCCCCAAGAGGCCTTCTCCTGACCCTGCCACACTGCTTGCTGTCCTCCCCCTGTGCCCACCATGCACCCACCAAGGGTACCCTCACCTTTTGGGTCCCTGGTCCCCAGCCTCAGGTCCTGCTCGTGCCCGGGGCACCCAGCCACGTCCTCCGCGCCTCTGCTGCTCGCCCCACCCCGCTGCCCGCGCTCAGCGGAGAGCCTGGCACAGTGCCAGGCTGCTTGGGAGCCCAGCCCGGGCAGGGCGAACTTTCCGGTGGGGTGTGTGAGGGGGAGGTACAGGAGTGAAGCTGGTGCCAGGGAAGGGAGTGGGCCCCAGGTGCCCAGCGGCTGCCCCCCCCCAGCCCCCGGGCTGGCATTCACCCCCCCCCCACACACACACAGTCTCCTGAGTCCCATAAAGGCACAGACACCACCAGTGGCTTAGTCAAAACAGTCATGTGCAGGAGCCGGCAAACAAACAAAAGCCTTTATTTATTTATTTAGTTCACACACCCAGATAAGGAGGCGCCTTTTGTGCACATAATTTCACACACACCAGAAAGGAGACGAAGCGCGATGCTCCCTACAGCCTGTGAGCCAGGACAGCCGGCCTGGCCTCATGAATAATTGCAGCGCCTTGGCCTGGGCATTTCCATATTTAAATTGGGCGGCAGCGTATGATTAATTGAGAAGGAAAAAAAAGCAAAAAGGAAGAAAGGAGGTGGGGGCGGGGAGCCGGACATTCTGGCCAGCACAATGTGCCAAGGTGCCCGCTTCTGCTTAACTCCTCCCATGCCAGGCCCAAGGGGGCACTGCCACCAATGACTGAAGGGGATCCTGATGGTGGCCTCTGCAGTCTGGCCTGGGGTACCCACCATGGCTACCTTCCTTCATCCAAGACCACCTGGCTCCAGACACTGGCCCAGGAAGGTTCTCTTGTGTTCGAGCATGGCTCAGGGCCCAAACATGCCATTACCACATCCTGAAAGGGGATCACCTCGAGCTGGGACAGTATTGCCCTTGGCCACACACATGTCCACATCCCCATGAACGAGCTACAGAGGAGCTCTGAGGTCCCTCGCCACTCACACAAGCCCCCCTTGCAGAGGCTGCTCCACGCCCAGCTAGTTCTGCCAGTGGGGACGAAGGCCTGTCGCCTTCTGGACAAAGGTCCACCGGCTCACTGAGAGCCAGGTCAGAGTATGTTCTTGGAAGCCAGAGCCCCGGATTTAGGGACAGCCCTCATCACGGGTCAGCTCTGCCCTTGCCAACTGTGTGGCCTTAGGCATGCTATCTGGCCTCTTTGGGCCACCTGTAAAATGAAACTGATGCTCTTGTCCTCAGCCGGGCCCCGTGGGGTTGAGATACGTCCTATAGCATACATGTAAGCAGAGCCTGCTTCAGGGTCCTAGGTCATTCGTCTTTATGGTGGGCAAATATGGGACCAGGGAAGCCTCCAGCAGGCAACTTAAGTAGGGGACAACCCTGGATGGACTCAGGATACTCGACATGCTAGGGGCCCAAGGACAGTGGTTAGTGCTGAATAACTGGCCTAGTATACATGACACAGTCCTGGGCTGACGGTTCTGGGGCGGGGGCAAGGCCTGCTTTCTGACAAGGGTCTCCCAAGGTCCTCTGGGGTCTTGTAAGAGTATAACCACTCCCACTTGGCAGACAGGGGAGCCTAGAGGTCAGCAAGGTGCTAAATATCACCCCAAAACAGGAGCACTAGGATGAGAACCAACAGCATCCAGCTCTCCACACAGGCCTGTAGTGTCCATCCCATGCATGGGGCTGGCTCTTCCAGTGGGAGTTCACAGTAGAGGGAGCAAAGTATTTTGGACAAGGGACGACCCAGGCCCTGTCACACACCCTCAGAACCAACACCTCGTGTTGACTGGTGTGTAGAGAGCTGCAGACAGGGAGGCGGGGCAAGACCAAGGCTGTCAAGGCAAGATGGTCTGGGTGGCTGTGTGATTTTAGGAAAATGAATGCAGTTCTCTGAGCCTGTTCCTTCCGTTTTTCCATCAGAGGTGTGACTGCGGGTTCTTCTCAGCCGCCCATCAGGGCCTATATAGGCTTGTGCCCCGGGCTCGGCTGGGACCACATAGGTGGATGCCTCAACACCTCATTCTCCTGCTCATAGGATAGTCCAAGCCACATCTATTTTCTGCCAACCACAAGGCCTCGGGGTTCTTTGTAGGGAATAAGGCTTCTCTGTGGACCAGCTGCTGTCCTCGGACAGCCTCAGCTTCGTCGTCTACAAGGTGGGGAGCCACTCTCTGCAGCCACCGTGAAGCGGACGAGAGCAAGGGGCACTTGGCGTGCCGCATCAGGAGACTGTGGCACAGCGGTGGTTCTGTCACCACCCCACTGGGTGAGGTGGGGCCTGCTTAACCTGTCCTTGTCCTGTAGGCTGGGGGTACGGCTTCCTTGACTAGCCCCTTATTAGTTGTGCTCAATCACTTAGCTCCTCCCTCTCTTTTTAGCTCTGGCACACTCAGGCAGGGCATCACAGGGGTGGAGGGGCATCTGCACTGAGGGTGACATACCTGGCTTAGGACTGGGGTTGGGCGCCTGTGACTTTGGTTTCCCTGAGACTTCCACTGGTGACCTTATGTAGGTTTCACACTCAGGCAGGGAAGAGGAGGAAAGAGAGGGGAGGGGAAGAAGGACAGCATCTCTAAGACCCCTAGGAAACTAGCTTCTTGGGTCTCTTGATAATCACCTTTGGTAGGCAGAATAATGGTTTTGAGATGCCCAGATCCTGGTTCCTGGAACCTGTGGTCGTGTTCTCTTGCAAAGCAAGGGTATGTTACAGCTTAGGTATAACACAGTTAGGAACCTGGAATGGGAGGTCGCCCTGGGCTAGCTGGGAGGCCCAATCAAATCTCATGAATCTTTAAAAGCGCAAACCCTTTTCCGGCTGTGATCAGAAAGAGTAGAACCTGAGGAGGGGACCATGAGACAAGGAATGCAGGCGGCCAC
The DNA here is from genome assembly GCA_036346955.1 of Dipus sagitta. Taxonomy (NCBI): domain Eukaryota; kingdom Metazoa; phylum Chordata; class Mammalia; order Rodentia; family Dipodidae; genus Dipus; species Dipus sagitta. Next base: position 4,177,238 of record CM070777.1, on the reverse strand, counting down.
CAGAGGCTGAAACAACCAGGGCACTGGCTGTCTCCTGGGGCCTGCAGAACTGCCCACCCATGCCTTGCTTTGGGCCCAGTGACACTTACATCAGACTTACAGCCTCCTGAACTATAAGAAAGTTGTTTGAGCTACATCAGTGATGGGTTGTCATGGTAACCACAGGACACTGAGCTTCCCTTCTCCATGTGCCCACATGCCACTGGGCATAGCTCATCCTGTCCTCAGGAGCCTTCTATCATGTGAGCAAATGCCCTGCAGTTCCTTCTCTGCCCAAGGGGTCCTTAACCTCACCTGGTGAGACTGCTGCTGCCTCTCCTCCTCCTCCTCCTTCTCTTGTTCCTCTTCTCCCCTCCCCCTTGTGACCATTTACCAAGCATTGCCCAGAAAGGAGCACTCCACCAAGTGCTATTTCATTCCCACTCCGGCCAGCAGGCTCAGGGGCCAGCAGTCCACTTTGTCTCTTACGGACCTCTGAATCCTGCCCAGTTTTGTGGTGCTGGGGCTGCTGTCTGCTCTATAATCCCTCATGTCTCTCCTCACCATGAGGGCCGCCCACGTCATTGCTTCTGCTCCTGCAGCTTGAGTCCTTGTCTATAAAGGGACCACTGTAGATGCCAAGGCTGCGGCGTCAGTATGTCACACTCACAAGCGTGAGGGGCTGAGGCTGAGGGGCCAGTAAGCTTTTATACACTCTCAAGAAACTTCCACAACTAAAAGTTCTCCCTTAGCAGCCTGACTGGAAGTGCCTAAACTCTGGCATAGGCTCACCTCCTTGAGAGGTAGAAAAGGGCACAGTCACGTTGCTCGTGGCATGGAAAGACACTGCGAGTCCACTAACAAGGGGCTAGTTAAATATCCCAGTGGCATATTAACTTTGCAGCACTGTATCTTCAGGTGGAGGAAGAGAGCTGAGACACAGAGGTAAAGTGCTGCCTACAGTAACATGGGACACGTCTGGTTTTGTGAAAGGTGGGTGCGCTGCTCCCAGTGGTTGTCTCTAAGTATGGACTCAAAGGTAATTGAAAGATGGGCTTCTTTTACGAGATGCCAAAGTGACAAGGGACCTAAAATTACCACAAACACCCATGATAGTGTGTGTGCTCATGCACCCATACCATGAATGAGGAAGAGGAGCTGTGAGCCTTCAATGAAGCTGTCTGAGGGCTGCCTGGGGCCCAGCATGGGGCACGAGTAGGTGTAAGGCGCAAGGCCTAAGGGCTCCGCGGCTTGTGTCCTCGGCTGCTCCACAGGCCTGGCACGCCCACCCAGGCTCAGAAGGAACCCCGCTCCAGAAAGTGCTCTGTTGCCACCCTGTTGAAATTCTTCATCACTTTCGAGCAAGGCCACGCGTTTCCATCTCGCACTGAGCCCTGTGGACTAGGCAGCAGCAGAGGTGAGGTGCTCATGGCTCCACACTGCTGGCCCTCCCCACGTCTCTCTCCAGATGTGGCTGCCAACTGCGCTTATCCACCACTCTGTGGGTCCCTTTCTTCTTACATTTCATTCAGATTTTCCAAAATTTGGAAATCTAACCCCAGGAAACCAAAGTAAATAAATGCTGTCCCCAAGGACAGAGGCCGGCTTGTTAGGAGGTGGGTGGGGCCACCAGCACAGACCTGGCGTTACTAAATAGGCTGTTGGCAAAAAACAGAAAACAAGGTTCAGGTCTGTCAAAACATGCCCTGAGCATTTGCGATGCTTTTTCTGGGGACCTTCTTAGGAGGGTTATTTTACCCAGCAAAGCCAGATGCTTTGGGCACACAGCCACTACCTGTTCCCCATCTGGTCCTCCTCATTACATCTCAGGGATGCCTGGGTGGTTTCATAGCTTCTGCAACATCCACACAGAAGTCATGAGCTGCCCGTCTCTGCAGGCATTCAACAGGCTGCGTGACCAGTGGCCTGAGCTGCATACAGTAAACAGCTTCTCTGGGCGGGAGGTGAGCTTGGAGAGCTTCGGTGATGTGGGCATTGCCTGGGGTAGCTGGCAGCTTCTTGGACCGAGACCCACCTCTCAGTCCTCCATGCTCAACACGGGGCCGCAGGTGCGCAGGAGGGGCTCAGGGATGGTTTCTTTTAGAATTAGAAACATAAACACAAAAGAGTAACAGGAGAATCCTAAGACGTAAGAAAGAAAATTCCGTGCTGCCTCCGAGTCAGGTGACTTGTAGAGGAGTCAGGGGCCACCCTGCCCAGCAGAACTCAGTTCCTGTGTGTCTGCTGTGCGCTAGAGACACCCTGACCAAGGATCACAGTGAATCAGATGTTACGCCATATGAGGGTCAGGTAGACGAGGGTACCCCGCTAAGACAGGATAGTGACGGGCACAGCAGCATGTCGTGTGTACAGAACTGGCCCTGCACAGCAACAACACACCCAGGCTTTCAACACCCTGGGACATGAACAAAGTCCAAGCTCAGGTCCTCTTTCTGCACCCCGACTCCCTTCACGGCGCTCTGACCATGGCGGACACTGCTGGAGCAGAACACGGGGAGCGGGGCAGAATGGGTATCTCACTCTTTAGATTTAGATCTCATAATCCCCTCAGACAATCAAATCTGGCATGAAAGGGCAAGTAAGCCCAGGTGTCTAACTCAACTCCCCAGCGAAGCTTCACATCTGCCTCCCACCCCTGCTCCCCAGATCTGGGCGGCCTTTTCCGCTCAAGGCCCCGGGCTGCGTCCCAGGGCCTGCCTTTCACACGACAGCACATGTGCACAAGGCTGAGGACCTTGCTGGGCGGATAGAGGAGGGCCGGGTCTGAGGCTTGTTTCTGATCTGGACACCCTGCTTGAGAACCCAGTGGAGCCTCTGGGGTACCGAAGGCCAGGGCCTTGCTCCAACGGGAGGGGCCAGGCCCACCTCTCCTGCCTGGGTTTTGTCCACAGCCCTGCAGCTTCCGGGTCCCAGGTGACAGAGATGAAGATTAGTAATGGCTTCTGGATAGCTGGGGGCCTGGAGAACACTGGGAGCAAGGCCTAGGTGGTCCCTACCGTGCTGGGCACGTGGTTACACTCAGAAATAGTGCCAGGAAAGTTCTGGAGCTGCTGGAGCTCTGCCTCATGGGCGTCTCTCAGGCGCGTGTTTCAGGCAAAGGGAGAGAGTAGGGTGTGAAGTGGGCCCAGGGGATGGGAGACAAGCAAGAGTGTTCCACTGCTGTCCTCAGAGACCAGGCTCCCCAGGGCCCTGTTCCTTCTCCTCCCCATGTCCTGTGTCCTCAACACTGGCCATGCCCACTTACACCCTGGCTGCCCCCAAGCACAATGGGGTTGACCAGGGCTTCTGCTCAACAGAGTTAGCCCACGGTGGTCAGAGAAGTCACTCGGGCCCTCCTGGCACATCAGCATTGATGTCCACGGAGCTCGGAGCTCCTGCTGCACCAATGAGGGGACCACTGCCCTGTGGTTTGCCCAGGCGGGGGTTTGGCTGTCCGTGTGTGCAGCGCCCAGGGGCAGCCCAGGCCTCGGAGGGTGAACGCCTGCTAGCGGGGTGGTACCAGTACCTCTCCCAGCCCCCTGCAGCCAAAGGGTGGCACGCGAAGCAAAGACACCCACGAGGAAACCCCGGGCGGTCTTTCTCCCCCTTAAGCGGAGGCCGGAGCCCCAGGGTGGAAACTGTGGCCGGCGAGCGATTCCCGGCCCGACTCTGAGCCTTTCTTTGTGCGAGGCCCGGAGAGCAGCGCGCGGGGAGGCGGCCGGGCCCGGACCCCTGGGCAGCCCCGCCGCGCCCCCGGGGCGCTCGCTCGGCTGCAGCCGCGGACCCCACCCGAGAGCCGGCCGCTCGCCCGCTCGCCCGCCCGGGGCCAGGGCGGAAGGCGCCGCCGCTTACCAGGTCATCCGGAGCGGAGCTCGGGGCAGGGCAGGGCGGGGCGGGGCGGGGAGAGCGCGGGGTCAAGTTCACGGCCGGCCGCCCTGCCGACCGTCCGAGGTCCCGAGGCGCAGCCCGGACACAGGCCCGGTCACTGCCGCGGCCAGCCCGGGGCGCTGCTGCCCCTCTGGTCTCTGCAGCCCAACTTTGTGTACCGCCGCTGAGCTGGAAGTTCCCGGGCTTCGCGGACGCTGGGCTGGGTTTTCAACAGCGGAGACATCCGAGTTGGCAACAAAGAACGAAAGCAGGCCCGGGGGGCCGCGGGGGGGGCGGGAGAAGGAAAAGAGGGGGAGAGGGAGATAGGAAGAGAGACTCACCTACCGGGCGAGAGAGAGGGCCGCTTACCAAGCCCCAGAACTTGAAATTCCACCCACAGGCCTCTTTTTTTTTTCTTCTTTCTTTTCTTACCTTTTTTTTTTTTCTTTAATTTTCTTTCTTGTTTTCATTCTTTTTTAAGGTTTTGTCTTTTTCATGAAAGGTGAAAAAAAAAAAAAAAAAAGGAAGGCCTATACCAGTCTGGACCAGAAACTTTCAAAGTCCAGTCCCCATCCCCTCGTTGCCTCCCCTGGCACCAGGGTTTGGGAGCCTGGCTCCCACAGTGTGTGTGGAGTGGGAGGTGGGTGGGACAGGTGCTTCTTAAAGGGGTGGTTCTCAGGCTTCCTCCCCACAACAGCCTCAGCAGGAGACGGGGGGGGGGGGGGGGGGACGAGGAAGACTTCCAGCACCCAGGCTTGGGTCAGCCTGTGATCTATGCTGTCTGTCAGTGGGTGGCAGCTGGTGCCCTAAGGAGGGGCTTGCCCCTGGGATCTGGGTCCAGGCCCACCCTGCTCCAGACTGAAGCCCACTCAGAAAGGGCCAGCATCTGTGGTGACCACAGGACCCTGTTCTTAACCTCAGATCTGGATGTTAGTTGGCCTGGCTCTGAGCTACAGGCAGAGAGCTGCTGGCTGCCATTTTCTGCCCTCTACCTACCTTCCAGCCCTCCCAGGGCAGGGGACAGGGGACACATCTGGTACCTAAGAGGAGGCTGTGTGGCCTGGGAATCTTCAAAGAGGTGAAGTCAAATCCCCAGAGACTGGCCAAGGCCTGCAGGAGCTGGACCAATTGCTGACGGCTGCTAGAGGTCTTGGCCACTCTGCATTGTCTTGTTCCCGCATGTGTCTGTTTATCCTTCTCCCCAAACTCAGTGCAACAAGCACTTTGCTGACTAAGCCATGGTCCCAACCCCTGCAGTGTTTTTTAATATTTATTTGTGAGAGAAAGAGAAAGAACGGGCCTCCTGCCACTGCAAAACAAACTCCAGATGCATGCGTCACTTTGAACATCGGACTTTATGTGGGATTTTGGGAATTGAAACCAACCTATCAGGCTTTGCAAGCAAGGGCCAATCTCTCCAGCTCCAGTTTGTTTTTCTTTCTTGTTTGTTTGTTGTTTGGTTTTTGGTTTTTCGAGGTAGGGTCTCACTCTAGCCCAGGCTGACCTGGAATTCACTATGTAGTCTCAGGGTGGCCTTGAACTCAGCAATCCTTCCAACTCTGCTGGGATTAAAGGCGCGCCACCACACCCGGCCCCAGTTTGTTTTGCAAAGAGCAATGGATTTGAGACTATGGGGACTTGGGTGGGGGTAGGTTGTTGTCTCTTCGCCCACAAAAGTGGCAGTGGTAGCTTAAGGTGTTCTGGACCTTGTCTCTTAAGGGACATTTTGCCTGCAGTGATTTCTGAAGCTCAGCCCTGTCAGGAGTACGTCTACATGTGGTTCATGACAGAAGGCCCATCCATCACAGACTTCCACACGACGACACAGAGGTGACCAGGCCATGCCAGCGGCTAACTAGGATGGCGGTGGCGCCTATTTTCAGAGCCACGGATGTACCGCCTCTGCAGGCTGACTGTGTGGACCCCACGGTGGGCTCACCTAGAAGGAACTTCACCTGCAGTGAGGTCTGAGAGCCTGCCCCAGAGCAGGTGGGATGGGTTCACAGTACCAAACACTGGAAACAGCTTTTCCCTTTCTTCTGGAGCTTCCTGGAGGATCAGCAGAGTGCAAGTCCATCAAGGCAGAGTCAGCATCTCAAGAGAATTCACAGTCTACTTCCTCCTAAACCACACTCCCTTATGCAGCAGGCCCAGCCTGGGGAGGGAAGGTGCCTGCTCACCAGAGACCACTGTGTATTTTTTAAAAAATTTTATTTTATTTAAAATATTTTTATTTACTTGCAAGCAGAGAGAGACCAACAGAGAAAGACACAGAGAGAATGGGCACACCAGAACCTCCAGCCATTGCAAATGAACTCCAGATGAATGCACCCCTTTTGTGCATCTGGCTTTATGTGGGTACTGGGGAATCGAACTTGAGCCGTTAGGTTTTGCAGGCAATGCTTTAACTGCTGAGCCATCTCTCCAGCCCCATTTTTTTTTTTTTTTTTTTGAGAATGACAGAAGAAAGAGAGAGAGAGAAAGAATGGGCACACCAGGGCCTCCAGCCACTGCAAATAAACTCCAGATGCATGTGCCACCTTGTGCATCTGGCTTATGTGGATCCTGGGGAATCGAGCCTCGAACCAGGGTCCTTAGGCTTCACAGGCAAGTGCTTAACCACTAAGCCATCTCTCCAGCTCCATTTTGTATTTTTAATGTATCAGGAACTAATGCTTGGGCTCATTCTCCTTTGGATTCCTTGTCACTGGAGCTTAGTTTGTCTCAAAGGGTGTCACCCTATATCCATCACCATGTATGTATGTAAAAAATACATATGTGTATGTGTGTGTGTATATATATATATATATATATATATATATATACTGAATTCTGCTTACAGAAATAATTTCAGATCCTGGGTAGATGATATAAAAATATTTCAGTGGAAATTCATTGTGTTTAGGGAAAATGCTCACCTTGAAGATGGATCTGTGATGAAAACAGTGTAATTTTTATACCTAAAACCATCCTGCCCAGCCCTGGATCCCATGCATGGGTCCTGCAGTACGTCTTGAGGCCTCTGGTTTCCTGTGGAGGAGGTGACAGCTCCCAGATGCAGGGTGCTCTTGGGAACCAGCAGGGTAGCTGGGTTTAAACTCAGTAAATGACCAGTGCTTTCATTGTCAAGTTACCATTTTTTATTTTTGGTTTTTGGTTTTTTGAGGTAGGGTCTTGCTCTAGCCCAGGCTGACCTAGAACTCACTATGTAGTCTCAGGGTAGCCTCAACCTCACAGCAATCCTCCTCCTAAATGCTGGGATTAAAGGCATGCACCACCACGCCCTGCAAGATATCATTTTCTTAACTGTTATTTATTTAGCGTGTGTGAACACACTGCATACCACAACATGCATGTGGTGGTCAGAGGACAACTTTTAGGTCAGGTCTCACCTTCTACCTTGTTTGAAGTGGGGTCTCTCCTATTGTCGAGTTTAGGAGACTCCTGTCTCCACCTCCTTTCTCCCCATAGGTGCATTGGGATTACAGAGGCCTACCACAGCTTCTAAACTGGTGTACTCAGAATGGTGCAGTAAGCGCCTTATCCACTGAGCCGGTTCCCTAGCCCACAGTTATCATTTGACTGGAGGCTTCAGAGACACTTACTTTTTAAAATTTATTTATTATTTATTTATTTACGAGAGAGAGAGAGAGGAGGGGCGCTCCAGGGCCTCCAGCCACTGCAAACGAACTCCAGATGCATGCACCCCCTTGTGCATCTGGTTTATGTGGGTCCTGGAGAGTCAAACCAGGATCCTTCGGCTTTGCAGACAAACACCTTAACCTCTAAGCCATCTCTCCAGCCCCACTTACGTTCTTTTTTTTTTTTTTTTTAACTCAGGGTCTCACTATGTAGCCCAGGCTATCCTCCTGCTTCAGCCTCCCAAGTGCCAGGATTATAGGCATGTGCTGCCATGCCCAACTTCACTACTTGTAACATGAGGGTATTTCTCTCTCCCCCCTCCCTCTGTTCCTCCCCCTCTTCCCTTCCTCTATTTCTTGTTTTTCCTCCTCTCTTTTATCTTCTCCTCTCCCCTTGTCTCCTTTTCTTTCTCTCTACCTTGGCTGGCCTGAAACTCAGTAATGTACATCAAGCTGGCCTCCAATAGAGCATTCCTCCCATTTTTGCCTCCCAAGTGCCGGGATGACAGGTGTGTGCCACCATACCTGGCTTTCCTCATAATAAAAGCAACATAGAAGCTGAGTGTGGTGGCGCACACCTTTAATCCCAGCACTTGGGAGGCAGAGGTAGGAGGATTGCTGTGAGTTTGAGACCAGCCTGGAACTACAGAATGAGTTCCAGGTCAGCCTGAGCTACAGTGAGACCCTACCTCGAAAATTAAAGTAAATAAATAAATAAATAAATAAAATAAAAGCAGTGTAGGTCAGGCGTGGCGGCGCATGACTTTAATCCCAGCACTCAGGAGGCAGAGGTAGGAGGATCGCTATGAATTCAAGTCCAGCCTGGGACAACACAGTGAATTCCAGGTCAACCTGGGCTAGAGTGTGACCCTACCTGGAAAAACAACAAAAACAAAAGTAATGTATTCTGATGTAAAAAGTTTGGAAAAAGGCAAAGGCAAAGATCCCACCATGCTTCCTCTCCAGCCAGTCACATTTCAGTGCATTTCTTGACAGTTGCAAAAACAGAGCCCGTCCATGATCCAGCATAGCTGGAGTGAGAAGTTCTAGCATCCTTGCACAGTAGGGTGACTGCAGATTATGTCAATGTCCTGTGTATTTCAGAAAGCAAAGAAAGCGCTTTGTTTCCATCACAAAGAAGGGAAGGGATTTGGGGAGGCAGATCTGCTTTAAACTTGATACAATGTGTACAACTTCAGAAACATCTCAAGCTGCCTATAAGCATGTATACATATTATGTTCTTGTGTGTCAGTTTCAAAATAAATGTAAGCTTAAAAAGAAATACACAAGTACTCTATAATTTTTAAACACTATTTTCTTTCATTTCTATTTATTTATTTTCATTGATTTCTTTATTATTATTATTATTATTATTGGTTTTTTGAGGCAGGGTCTCACTCTAGCTCAGGCTGACCTGGAATTCACTAGGTAGTCTCAGTGTGGCCTCGAACTCACAGCGACCCTCTGCCTCCCGAGAGCTGGGATTAATGCATGCACCACCATGCCCCGCTTTTTTTTTTTTAATTTTTTTTTATTTTTGGTTTTTCAAGGTTGGGTCTCACTCTGGCCTAGGCTGACCTGGAATTCGCTATGTGGTCTGAGGGGGCCTCAAACTCATGGCGATCCTCCTACCTCTGCCTCCCAAGTGCTGGGATTAAAGGCCTGTGCCACCACACCTGGCTCCTATTTTATCTATTTTTTGAGATGGTGGCTCATATAGTCCAGGCTGGCCTCCCTCACTATGTAGCCAAGGATGGCTTGAACTCTTGATCCTGCTGCCTCAATGCTCATGTCCTGGAATGATAGTCACGTGTCACCACGAAAAATGCCAGGAAGGCTTTGCGGAAGGACTCACAGAGCCAGCGACCTCCCTGTGCTGCACAGTGACACCTGGCTGACCACACCACAGGCAGCCTTTATGCCAGCCATAAACCCAACCCCTAAGCCTGGCATGGTGGCGCATGCCTTTAATCCCAGCACTCAGGAGGCAGAGGTAGGAGGATCACCAAGAGTTTGAGGCCACTCTGAGACTACATAATGAATTCCAGGTCAGCCTGGGTTAGAGTGAGACCCTACCTTGAAAAACAAAAAAAAAAAAAAAAAAAAAAAAAAAACTGAAAACAAAAAACCACCCTGTGGCATGGCTGCCTGTTCTAGAAGTTGTGGCATTTGTAGTGCCAGTGATTAGCAACTCGGTGTCCCATCACATCCTGAACCTTCTGTGCCTCAGCTTGCTCACTTGGAACTTGGTTAAAAATATGTATTTTATCAGCTTCAGGCTCTTATTTTAATTTTCCTAGGCTGTACAGAGCTTGTTCTATCAGTCAAGGAGGGGAACGAAGCAGAAGCCATTGGGAGCCTCTCTTGGGTCCCCTGTGAGGCCAGCCAGCAAGAGAGGAGAGAGGGAACACTGGGTCCCAGCAGTGCAGGTAGAGCCTGGGTCCCAGAGAAATTCACTGTCAAGTGTGAAGTTCAGCAGTCAACACACCAGAACCCTGATGCAGGAAGAACAATGCAGACGCCTAACCCTACACCACTTTGATCAGCTACTTTGAGTCCAGAAGCCCCTGTGGATTGAAGTTTGAAAGCCACGAGAATCCAGGCATGGGGTCAAATTCACCAGCCACCAGTGGTGACTCCAGGCTACTGCTGACCTTAGCATTGCAGGGCTGTGGACAGAGGAGCTCATGTTCAGTGGCTGGCACAGGGTCTGCCAGCTTATCCCCACCAGTCCTCACACCCAGAGTGGTGCATAAACCACAGGCCCAGGGACAAAGCTCTCCCGGCTGCCCCTGTCTATGAGGTAGCAGCAGATCAGTGGGACCCAGTCCTCGAGAATCCCCAAGATAGAAACAAGTGAGACAACGACAGAGCCTGGGGGGCCCAGACCTTGGCCACCGACTTTACAGATGCCATGCTGGACTGTGCCCTTCCATTGGGACCAGGGCGTTCTCCATGTCCTGTCCAGGAGCCCAGCCCCACATCCCTGGTCTGCTGCAGTTTGGAAAACAGATATGCCTTGGTTTTAATTTGTTGATAAAAGCCTTCATTAAGGAAAATTTAGAAATACAGGAAAGCACAAAACACAGAAATTGCCCAGGAGGTAATTACTGGGTACATTTTAATTGAAAGTTCTGGTATAGTCTAGAGTGTGTGGGTGTGCATGTGTGTGCATGCACACATGTATGTACATAACACTGGACCATACTACAGGTTACGAATGTCTACTTGTGCACATACATAGTCACTACATTACACCAGCTATTTTAGTATTTTTCTGCTTAATGTGTTATTCAATTTTATGACACCCAGTATTATTCTCCTCGGTATTTAGAAATAAAAGCTAAATATCAATTTCTAAAATCAGCATTATTGGACTGGAGGTGTAGCTCATTTGGCAGAGTGCTTGTCTAGCATGCATTAGGACCTAGGTTCAACTCCTAGCACTGCATAAACCAGGTAGGGTGGTGTATGCCTGTAATCTCAGTGTTTGGGAGGTGGAGGAAGGAGTTTGAGTTCAAGGCCACCTTGGGATACAGAAGACCCTGTCTATAAATAAATTTTGAAACCATTATTGCTGAGGTAGTTTCATGTCACTTGCACTATTCATGAGTTTTTCTTAAAAGTATTTATTTATTTACTTGAGAGAGAGAAAGGGACAGATAGAGAGACAGATTGGGCGCTCCACGGCCTCTAGCCACTGCAAACAAACTCCAGGCGCATGTGCTACTGTGTGCATCTGGCTTTACGTGGGTATTGGGGAATCAAACCTGGGTCCTTATCTTTGCAGGCGAGCACCATAAACACTGAGCCACCTCTCTAGCCCAGTGCTTGTGAGTGTTAACAGGTGTACAACTATATGTATAACTACTACCTCCACCAAGAAAGGAAGCTTCCATGGTCACATGATGTTCACTAGATCTTAGCAAGCAGGTCCTGCATCCTGCCCAGCAGTCACCTCCTGCACAGTGGTTTTACCTTTTTTTCTTGGATTTTCAAGGTAGGGTATCACTCTAGCCCAGGCTGACCTGGAATTCACTCTGTAGTCTCATGCTGGCCTTGAACTCACAGTGATCCTCCTACCTCTGCCTCCCAAGTACTGGGATTAAAGACGTGCACCACCATTCCTGGCCAGTTTTACCTTTTTTAATTTTAATTTTAATTTATTTATTTGACAGAGAGAGAGGGGGAGAGAGAATGGGTGTGCCAGGACCTCCAGCCACTGCAAATGAACTCCAGACATGTGCGCCCCCTTGTGTGTCTGGCTAATGTGGGTCCTGGGGAATCGAACCAGGGTCCTTTGGCTTTGCAGGCAAATGCCTTAACCGCTAAGCCATCCCTTCAGCTCCAGTTTTACCTTTTTTATTTAATTCAAAATGGACCACAGAGTGTGAACTGCTCAGCTCACCGGATGCCACGTTGTCCTCTCTATGCATGGCTGGTGGCTCTTTGTTGCTTATTTTGGTGCATGTGTGGGGTGTGAGTGTGGGATGTGTGTGTGTGCATATTTGAATGTGTGTACACATGCATATGGAGGCCAGGCGTTAAACTGAATGTCTTCCTAGATTACTCCGCCCTATCTATTGGAGTAGGGGCACTCTTTTTTTTTTAAATTTTTATTTGTATTTATTGAGAGCGACAGGCAGAGAGAGAAAGAGGCAGAGAAAGACAGAGAGAATGGGCACGCGGCCTCTAGCCACTGCAAACTCCAGATGTGTTGCCACCTTGTGCATGTGGCTTATGTGGGTCCTGGGGAATCGAGCCTCGAACCGGGGTCCTTAGGCTTCACAGGCAAGAGCTTAACTGCTGAGCCATCTCTCCAGCCCAGTAGGCGCACTCTTCCAGCTCTGGCTTTTCATGGGTCTGTAATAGTCACACTGACTGGAGTTTGTCTCTTGATGGGTTGTTCTGATGTTTTATTTATTGGGGGGGGGGGTATTGTGAATGTTAATTTTTAAAAAGTTTTTAAATGAGCAGTGGGGCTGGAGAGATGGCTTAGCAGTTAAGATGCTTTCCTGTAAAGTCCAAGGACCCAGATTCTTGATTCCCTAGGACCTAAGTAAGCCAGACGCACAAGGTAGTGCATACATCTGGAGTTCATTTACAGTGGCTGGAGCCCTGGCAGGCCCATTCTGTCTCCTCTCTCTCTCTCCGCCCCCTATAACAAATGTGGACTTGACCTGTGTCTTTCCTTCCTGGAGCACCCTGAGGTGGGGAAACTGAGGTTGGGCTAGAGTGATGTATGAGCAAACTGGAGGTCACATAATGGGTCAAGAACAAGGCTGGAGGAAAATCCAGTCTCAAGATCCCATGGTCTTCCAGGATGACAAGCTGCCTCCTCTTACATATTTGCCCATCAGAAATGCTTAGAGGATATGAGACCAGACCTCCACAGACACACCAAACCCTGCTAGCTCTGAGGGGAGCTCCTTCCTTGGCCCACACTCAAGTCCACTGCTGAGGAAAGCCACTTATATTCATTCATCCTTACCGCTACGGAAGGAGGTGGGTATTGGTCTCTGAGTTGGAGCAGCCCTGGGTCCCAGTCTTCCCTTTCCTTGAAGTCAGCAAGCCAACAGAGGCCGCTGTCCAGGAGAGGTGAAGCCAGGAAAGGAAGAGGCCATTCTCTTGGAGAACATGTGTTTTCTGTTTACAAAGAGGCCTGTCCAGTTCCCATGATTTGCTCTTTAATATGGAGCCAAAAAAGAAAAAAGAAAAAAAAAGAAAGAAAAGAAAAAGAAAAAACTCCAATGTGAAGTTTCCTCTCTGAGCTATACTTGAAGTTACAAAATCTGATCTGCTGCAGACAAGCTGGCCTGGGCCTCAAGCCAGAGTGCTGGCTTCAGCCAACATGCAGCAGATATAACCTGGAAAGGCTTGGGGACCCTAACCCTACCCATGGAACCACAGTCACCTCAACACATCCCAGTGAGAGAGGTGAGGGCAACTATGGGTATTGGTTTCTTCTGTCCCTGGGCCATTGGCCTGGCAGGCTGGTCCAACAAGCCACTACTCAGAAATCAGCTAGTTTTCCTGCTGCTGCATTAAGGCTGTCTCCCCCTTTCTACTGTGCAAAGGGAGGTGGTATACAGATGCCCCCACCACCACCTACAATGGTTCAATCCATTGAGTTTTCATTTTTCCATAGTATTAAAGCGACAGGTATTTGGTAGAAACAGTACTTGGAACGTCTGAATTTGATCTTTGCCATGCTAGTGATATGGGGTACAACAAACACCCGTTCTCAGTGCTGGGCCACAGCTCCCCTCAGCCCCACATCACGAAGGGAAACCACATGCCGTGTGTTGTGCTGATAAGCGTTCTGGTGGACGGGGTAGTCAACGCATTTCCAACTCACTAATGTTTTCAAGTCACAGCAGTTATCAGGATGGAAACAAAAGCACGAATATTTGGTGAGCGGGTGGGTGGGAAGATCAGACCAGACACCTTCAGGGTTCGCTTGGGGAAGGAGGGCCTTCCAGCTGCGGTGACACAGCAGCCCGCCGCAAGGATGACAGGGAGCTCTTCCCGGGCTGGCACCAAGGGTAAAAGCTGGGATGCACAACCAGGGATGACATTCGCGGCGTGCACAGGCCTTGCTGGCACGTGGCGCCCGTCCCTGGGCCTTCCGCCTCCGGAAGGGGCGCGCTCCCTATCCTCGCCCTGCCACGGACGGCCGCCACCGCTCCCCGTCACGGAGACGGCGCAGCCGCAGAGCACGAAGGAGGCGCGGGCTCCGATGCCACGGCTCCCTGGCTCCCTACGGGCCCCGGGTCCCACAGCCGCTCCCGGCGTGGGGCGGCCGGGCACAGGACGCACGGGCCCCAGCGCAGCGCGCGCACCGCGGAAGGCCGTCCTCAGGACCCGCAGGCCAGCCTCCCGCCCCGCCCCTCCCCTCCCCGCCCCGCCCCTCCCCTCCCCGCCCCCGGAAGCAGCACGGCGCGCTGACGCTACGCCACGGCAGGGAGAGGGCGGAGCCTACGGTAGCCGGCTCCGGAAGCGCTGGAGAGGGTGTGGCGGGCCGCGGCGCCCTCGACGAGGGGGCGGGGCTGATCCTGGAGGCGGGGCCTCTGCATGGATGGGGCGGAGCCTACGGGCCGCCGTCGCCGACTTCCGGGTTTGCGGCCCATGCGAGCGTAATGGCGCCTGGAGTGGGCGGGGCCGGGCAGGCACGCTCTGACGGCGAGGGGCGGGGGAGCGAGGGCGGGCGGGGCCTGAGCGCGCGGGGGCGGGGCTTGGAGACGTCGCCGGCGTGGGGACGCTGGATGATCTTCCCAGGCCCCGTGGTCGGTTTTTGTTTTTTTGCGCAGCGCACGCCATAGATTCTTCGATGGAATTCACGTAAATCGGATTTTCATCTAAATAGGCTCTTCTGAAAGCTTTAAGAACTCTTTCAAAACGTGACAAAAAACCCACCGTAAATCCTGGGCGAGTAGAGTAAGAAAAGGAGAAACCTTCCCGAGCTCCAGCGGCCAAGCTGCTCCGCAGTCCATTCCATGTGGGCGCAGTACGGTCGCAGGGTTTTCGCGTTATCGGACGCTTGTGAATGCCTTAAAATAAAAATTTCTTTTTCTGACTGCAAAACTACACAATATTGGAGAAAATTTTGGAAATGTAATAAAGTAAGTGCAGCACAATCACCCAAGAGCACCAACGTTATCATTTTGGCACTGTTGGCAGTTTTACAATTATACATATATTCTAACCAAAAATGAGATTGTACTGTAAGAATTACTTGGCCACTTTGTCTTTCCAAGCCTGGCGGTACTAAGGGTCCCACCACATTGACCCCCAGGGTTGGGCCGCCCTATAGTAGTTAACCGGCCCTGGACCTTGATGTTGCCAGCTGTCTTCCTTTTATGACAAATGTCCTGGAGGCTGAATCTTTGTGCAGGCCCGTGAAAACCCCTTGTGAATAATACCTAGATGTAGAACGGCTCTTGTCAAAGATACACACATGAATGCTTCTTGTTCCCACCCCTTTTGACCCCAGCACCTCATAAACTAGGAATGGTAGCGCAGGCCTGTAATTACAGCACTCAAGAGGTGGAAGGTGAAGGATCACAATTTCAAGGTCATCCTCAGCTTCATAAGGATTCTGAGGCCAGCCTGGACCACATGAAGCTCTGTCTCAAAAATAATAATAATAATAATAATAATAACCTGTATAGGAGAGATGGCTCAGCGGTTAAGGCATTTGCCTGCAAAGCCCAGTGACCCAGTTTTGATTCCCCAGGACTCACATAAAGCCAGATGCACAAAGTAGTGCATGCATCTGGAGTTCCTCTGCAGTGCCTGGAAGCCCTGGGGTGCCCATTATCTTGCTCGCACGCACCCGTGCTCTCTCTCCTTGAAAATATTTATTTATTTATTTTGGTTTTTCAAGATAGAGTCTCACTCTAGCTCCAGGTTTACCTGGAACTCACTCTGTATTTTCAGGGTGGCCTCAAACAGCAATCCTCCTACCTCTGCCTCCCGAGTGCTGGGATTAAAGGCGTGCGCCACCATGCCCCGCTTGAAGATAAATTTAAAAAAAAATTTATTATAAGAAAGTAACCAGTGAGTGTTTCAAGTGATTTGACCAATGAGTGTTTTAATATCCCCTAAAAACTCTCTCATCTCCAGATTATACAAAGAACCAACTTAACAATGAAATAACTACCTGTAATAATTATGGGCGAAAGGCTCAACTTTCTCCAAGGATGATATACACCTGTCTAATAAGTACCCAGAACAAGAAGATGTTCTACAGAACCCATCACTAGGGAGAGTCAAAGTCGTCATGATGAGATGACCCCTAACCTCACTGGGATGTCACACCATTTAAAGTAAGGCTTGGCAAGCATGTGGGAGCAGTGGCAACGCCAAAGTGCACAGCTGCTCTGGAAATCCACATCTAACCCAACCGTGGTGCTTCTCGGTGCCCAGCCAAAGACCACTGCACACTCCTGCTCACAGAGGAGGAAAGGTGAAAACACAAACAACCCAAAGGCCCATCGACGGGTGAGGAGCCAAAGCAGATGTAAACACCTGGAGTACCTCAAAGCGTTCTTACGCTAGCTATGACACGACGACAGGGTTGAACCCTGAAGACATAATGCTAGGTAAAATGATAGACACAAGAGGGTTCTACTCATGTGAGAGAGCTAGAGCAGTCATATTCGTAGACTGTGGACCAGAGGTACCAGGCACAGGGGTGGGGGCAAGTGGAGGTCTTCTTTCACAGCTCAGCATTTCCGTTTGGATGGCGAGGAGCTGTTGGGGGGGGGCAGATATGGCTGCACAGTAGGGTTAGCCCAGCCAGCACTACTGAAATGATAGCTTGGAGATATATATAAAGTATGGTGACAATTAAAGACAGTGGATAGGACATTGTGAAAAAGTTACCTTGAATTCATAAGCAACCGCCAAAGAAGCCTTTTAAAGGGCTGAGCCATCTCCCCAGGCCAAGGTACAAATATTTTAGCAGCCCCCAAAGACATCGTCTGTGGGGTTGGGGAGATACTTTCAGATTCTAATCCCAGGAATGGCTGAATGGGGACAAAGCCTATCTCTGAGCGGGAAAAAGAAGCCTCTTTTAGGAACCAGTGACTCACTATGAATCTTATGCTTATGATTGTCTGTATGTGAGTGCGGGCACGTGTGGAGTTCAGAGACTGCACGAGGCTCCTCACCTTCCACCTAGTTCGAGGCGGCGTCTCTCGTCCACCTCTGCAAACAACAGGCTAGCTGGCCCATGAGATTCCAGGGATTCTCCTGTCTCTGCCTCCCATCCCACTTCAGGAGGGCTGCTGTCACAAACACTTGCTACTGCATCTGGATTGACGTGAGTTCTGGAGATCCGAACTCAGGTCAGCAGCAAGTGGTGCCCACTGAGTCATTTCTCCAGCCCTCCCTCACTGTGAAACTTTATCTCGACTGTTTTTTTTTTTCTTTCTGAGCCACTGAAGTACACACACACACACACACACACACACACACACACACACCCTTCTGAAAACAAGACACATGATCATTGTCCACAATTTTGCAAACACAGAAACATGAGAAAAATAGATAGAATCCCAACTCGGAGAAGCCACCGTTGACATTCGGGTACATATTTGTCAAGCTTTCCTTTTCCACTTATGACACACACTTAAGTCATTGTGGCCATATGCCATATTTTATTACCTTTGTCTCCACTAATAGGCAATGAAAAGCTCTCCTCGTCTTTGAGTGTTTCTACAGCACACTTTGCCTGCAGAGTGATGCATTGTTCACATGGATGCATTGTTCGGATGTCCGCTGTGTCCCCTCCGTACCTAATTCTTCAGTGCTGGCTGTCTGAGTGATGGACTGGGCTGTGCGAGCATCGTGTGCCTCTCTGGGGATTCCCACACACAGTGCTGCTAGAGTACTTGTAAACCGAGAGATGATCAGCCCTTTCAAGGCTCTTGGCTGTATTACCGCTTTGCCCCCCGAGGAGGGCAAACGTCATTCCAGAGCAACAGCATTTTTTTTTGAGATAGTGTCTTTTTACATAGCCCTGGATAGCCCAGAACTTGACATGTAGACCAGGCTGGCCTCAAGTTCATAGCAATCCTCTGCCTTTGCTTTCCAAGTGCTAGGTTTACAAGTGTGAACCACCACACCAGCTAAAAGTGCATGAGATGCCTCATTCTATCTGGAAGGAGCGGCAACATTGGGAGTTGGGCCATCTCGGAGGCTGTGGGCCACCGTCTTTTCCCTTCTGCTGAGCACAGCAAAGACAGCTGAGCTGCGAGGATCTGGGCTCCGCTCTGAAGGACACAGTTCCACTCCTAGCTGCTCCTAAAGCCAGTGAGTCACCCCTGCTCATTGCCGGTGCTGTCAGAGCTAGGTAATACCCAGGCCCACCTGGCTCTTGCTTTTTTTACTTGAAGGGCAGCAAAGACCAAAGCCTCTGCCACATCTTGGCTAGAAGGCAGGACCCTTGAAGGAGTGGTCATGGCCAAGAGCCCCTAAAGCTCCCCCCTCCCAAGAGGCCCCATCACAAAAGTAGCAAGGAGGCTTATAGGATACTCTGTTGCCACTGTGTGGCCCAGATATACCAGGGCTGACTTCTGACTGCAATATGTCCAACCTGACCACAATCAAGGCCCTTCAAGACACATTCTAGCAAGCCTTCCTCCAAACCCTGCCGTCAGCCTCCCCCATACTCCCTCATATGTAACCTCCCTCCTGAACAGCTGTCTCCAGAGTCATGGTGCCACATGTCCTAAGATGGTCTTCAGGGCTGGAGAGAGGATTCAGTCAGTAAAGGGCTTGGTATGTACACATGAGGACCTGGGTTGGCTCCTTAGCACCCTGTAATCCGAGTACTGGGGAAGTGGAGACAGCAGCACCCTTGGGGCTTGCTTGGTGCCTAGTCCAGGTGAATTCATGAGTTTGAGATTCAGGGCAAGACCCTGTCTCCAAAGCTGAAGTGAGAGCAACCAATGAGGACTCCTAATGTTGACCTCTGACACACACATATGGACACATACACACATGCATGTGCATTTGCACGCGTGCCTGCACATGTACGAACACTCATACACACATGAACACCACCACACATATGCACATAACAAATAAAGAAGTAAACTTTTCTGGTTTGGGACCTGAAGCAGGCTGGTCCCCATCTCTCCCTCCAGCCTGCCATACCCACCGTTTCCCGTTGCCAGCCGCAAACTTCCCCCAACACAGAGCTCTCAGCTGGAAGGAGAGGACCATGGGCCTTTCCGCTGACAGGTTTGTTCCTCCTGTCCTCCTGGTGACCAGTGTCCTGTTCCCCACTCCTCCCCGGAATCCCAGCAGCTAAGGCTGCTCACTCTGCAGCCTCCTCCTCCAGGAAGCATTCCAAGGGCACAAACCTTCCAGCCCCAGACACCACGCTGCTGGATCTCCCTGCTCTGCTCAAGCTCTGTCTTTGCCTTGAGTTCTGCCAGGCCAAGTGTCCCGAGAACAAAGACCATTTCGGCGTCCTCGGCGCCGAGCACAGGGACCGCCAAGGGTGCCAGTCACACTGTTTGGAGGAGCAGGTCCAGAACCAGTCGGCTTAGGTGGCCGAGCATGGATGGCTGGAGCAATGCTGGCCACGGGCTAGTTCCCCTCCAAACAGTCACTTGGAAACAGACAGCTTGAAATGTTTTCTTGACAAAGAGCATTGCACAGACAGAGGCAAATCAGAAATGAGATTACAAATTCCTATCCCCCAAGATAGCAACACTTGCCTGTTTTTTTCTAGCTTAAGCTTACCACTTAGTAGCTATGTGGCCTTGAAAGAGCTGTCCCTCTCTGGATCTTTGGCCTCTCCTCAGAGCTGATCAGCCTAGGGCCTCCAGCTCTGCAGCTGAGCACGGGCTTCATGAGTAATCACTGGTGATGCTTTACATCAGCAAAACCTTCCCCACACAGCCTGCCCTTGGAAGGGAGGGTGAGGCTCCTTCTAGAACACCCTGTACGATTCCGCGCAGATTCCGCTGGCACTGGACATACATGCCCTCCTTACTGGACAGCCAAAGGCCAGCGGCACACACGCACCCACCTTGTCACGCTGGGACAACAGCCAGACCACAGGAACCCGTGCTTCTCACATACATCTTCCTGCTGCAAGGCCAGTGTCCTCTGCCACCCCTGTTCTGTCACAGTGACCTGCCAGGTGCCCCTGGAGCAGCATCTGGGAGCCACCGGATTAGAGGGACCAGCGGAACAAGAGGACAGTTGGGAGGCCCACCTGCTCTGCCAGGGGGCTTTTAAGTTGTTTTTTTGCTCGAGGTAGGGTCTCGCTCTAGCCCAGGCTGACCTGGAATTCACTATGTAGTCTCAGGGTGACTGAAACTCATGGCAATCCTCCTACCTCCGCCTTCCCAGTGCTAGAATTAAATGTGTGCGCGCTACCACACCCAGCTTTTTTTAAAAAAATATTTTATTTTTATTTATTTATTAGAGAGAGAGAGAGAGAATGAGAATGGGTTCACTAGGGCCTCCAGCCACTTCAAACAAACTCCAGATGCATGTGCCACCTTGTGCATCTGGTTTACATGGGTCCTGGGGAATTGAACCTGGGTCGTTTGGCTTTGCAGGCAAGAGCCTTAACCACTAAGCTGTCTCTCCAGCCCTCTGCCAGGGGTCTTGAATCCAGTGCACCAGGCAGGAAGGGACCTCAGCGGGACACAGCCCTGATGGTCGCTGGTCATCAGTCTGTCAGGGTGAACGTGACAAGCAGGAAGGTGGGGGGGCTGTGGCAAGCAAGCTCCTTATCCAGCCCCAAGGAGGGCCCCCTGCCCAGAGATTGTCTTCCTGCTGTTTTCAGCTGCAAAATATTCTCTCTCCAAAGATAAGTTAACATTTTCCCTGGGCTGGGGAGATGGCAGTGACTAAAAGCACGTGCTGCGTAAACCTGACAACCAGTGTTCAGATCCCCAGAACTGACAGAGAGACACCTACGCAAGCAGCCCATGTCTCCAATCCCCACGCGCCTACGGCAATAGGAGGTGGGGGTCCTGATTCTGAAGTGCTTGAGCCAGCTAGCCCAGTACTTGCAAGATGGACAAGAAAGCCTGTCACAAAGAAGGTGGAAGGCTCCACTCACGTCGGGAGGCTGTTCTCTGACTTCTACACGTGTGCCATGGTACTCATGTCCATATATCATATGTACCACACACACCAAAAAAAGTTTTAAGATAAAAATATTTTCCTTGCTGGGCGTGGTGGCGCACGCCTTTAGTCCCAGCACTCGGGAGGCAGAGGTAGGAGGATCACCATGAATTCGAGGCCACCCTGAGACTACATGGTGAATTCCAGGTCAGCCTGAGCTAGAGTGACACCCTATCTCGAAAAAAACAAACAAAAATTTCCTAAAGGTCTCAAGATGGAAAAATAAAGAGTCGGTGGGGCTGGGGATGTGGCTCAGTTGGTAGAGTGCTTGCCTAGAACGCACGGTAATCCCAGGTCTTGGTAGAGACAGGAGGATCAGAAGTCATACTCAATTACATACCCAATTCAAGGCCAGCCTGGGCTAGAAGACTGGGGCGAGGGTGGGTGGAGAGGTAGGTATGTAACATGCCCTCTGAAGTTTGACCAGCCCAGGATTTCTGGGTGTTGGAGACCCTATCAATGCCCCATGGGGAGTCGCCAGGTCACTGCTCCCTGTTGAGCCTGAAGGGGCCCACTGTTGCCAAATTCCTCACGGAGCAGCTTCCCAAGGAGTTAGCTCCGAGCTCTATGGGAAGGGGTGAGTGGACAGGAAAGGGACAGTGTGGAGAGGCGCTCTTTCTGCAAGGGGCAGGAACAAGGCCAGGGACACCTAGGAAACTGCAGTGTCGCACTCGGGTTTCTGGTCGCTTTCAGAGCAGTACTGTAAATAATAATATGCCTACTTGCTAGGCAGGGCTCCAGGGAAGGGGGGACTCCTCCCACCTCAGGCCATACTACAGTGAGTGGGGTCTGAGAAGGAACCTGAGCCTGGATCTGACTTCTAGGCCACACTCTCTACCACCTGAGGGTCTGTCTGAGATTGGGTGAGGCCACTCCATGGTGTCCTGTCTCACCCGCCCCTGCCCCCAGGGGCTCCTTTTTGAACCTGGGCCTGGCTAGGGCTGCCAGTCTATGAGGCCCAGGTCAGTCGAGGCTGCTGCAGCAAGACCAATGGAAACGCACCTCAGAGCTGAGGTCCTCCGCCCTGGTGCTGGCTTCACTGAGATGTCCAGCGACAGGAGCTGGCTGCACTGCTCCAGCCTCCAAGCCTCTCAGTGGGCATCCGAGTGGCCTACCGTTAGTGGCTCACAGTCTCTGAAGAAATAAGCCTTCCTGGCATACCCAGAGACCCAGGGGTAGGGACATTCTTGGGACACAGGGGAACCCAGAATCCCCAGGACTGGCCTGCTCTCACTCCCAAGAAAGGCTCTAGGCCTCCTTTCAAGTACTGGAAATGCCAAACACTACGGTCTGTGCCCATCTGCCACCACCCAGGAATAACCCGCCCTGGCTGGCATCCACCCCTCCATTTATGAAGTCAATAATTATGTCCCGAGTGCCACTGAGCGCTCAGGGGAATTCAGAAGTTCCTCTGGCTGGGCAACACCTCCGCCAGCCCCAGGATCCCAGGGTGGCAGGGATAGTCACTACACCCTGGGCGCAGGAGCGATAACGACCCTGTCATGTGGATCTGGGAGCAACTTTCCACGCTAACACTGTCAGCTCAGTAGGACCTCAACACAGCCTCGGCCAGCAAGCCTGGACTCGGGGGACTCGGGCGTCCCCGTCCCTGTGCCACCAGGCTTGTGGCAGCCTGCTGGGAGACCAGGCCGACCCAGACGTGCCTGTGAAGACCATGGAGTTCAAGCGGCTTCAGGGTCTAAGGGAAACTGAGGCCTGGAGACCCCCCCACGCACACACCTCTGTTCCCTGGCCAGCAGCTCCCCCACTGAGGGCCTGGCTTTCCCACGGGCAGGGACACTCCTGGCAGCCCAAGAGGTCTCTTGGCACAAGGCGTGGAGGTGGAGTGGGGTGGAGGGCATCTGGCAGCTAGGGTTGTGGGGGGCTCCTGGCAGCCAGGGGAGCCTGGGGGAGGGAGCCTGGCAGGAGGGGCCCTGGCAGGGGACGCGAGGGGCTCCCAGCGGGCCGCCCGCCCGCCCAGACGCGCTGCCAGGCTGATTAGCATGGGCGAGGGGCTGGCACGTCCCTCGCGGGCCCAGCTGGCCGGGCCCAGACACAAAGCGCCTCAGACGGCGGCGGCGCTCGGCCATTCACGCGCGGGGGCGGCCGGGCGCGGGCGCGGGCGCCGAGCGGTTCCCGCCGCCGGGCGAAGAATAGGCGCTGGGCCGGGCGGGGCCGGGCCGCCCCGCGCTCCTGACCTTGAACCCCGGCGACTGGAGCGCATGCAAATCGCGGCGGGGCCGCGCCAAGCCCCGAGGGCGCTGCGCCGCCCGGGGTGTCCCGGCGAACAATGCGCCACTGTCCCCGCGCGGCGCCGCGGGCTGGGAACGGCGCGGGCACGCACCCGGGCGCGGCGGGAATGCCAATGCGCACCCGCGGCGGGCCCTGCGTGCGTGCGTGCGTGCGTGCGAGCGTGCGCGCGTGCGCGCGGCCGCGGGGCCAGGGCACGGGTCAAGCAGATCCTCCCGCCCCACGCGCGCGGTTCCCCCGGAGGCACCTAGTGGCCAGGTCAGATTTGAGAGTTTGTCGACGCTCCCTCCACGCCCTACCTACCTTTCGTGGATTAGATGGGTATTTTAAAACTAAGGATCAATAGGAACATAAAGTCTGCCGTATACCCACCTCGCACTGAGAGTTGGTGCCACCTAGGTGGGATCCTGCCCACCCTCCTCCCTTGGGGCCTCTGGGCTTTCACACCAAGAGACCTCTCTCTCTCTCTCTCTCTCTCAATCTGTCTCTCTCTCTCTCAGCTTGTTGGCTTTGTCCTTCAGTGGGACATCTGTCAGGGCACCATTCACCAGTCCCTTTTAGTCTCTACAGGATTGTTCTGCTGGGCTGTGCCATGGCCCTGTATTGTGTGTGTGGAATCCCCGTCACGGTGACAACAGCTTGTCAACAAGGTCTTCCCAGTCCTGTAAATGGCTATACAAAGAGAAAAACAGGGACCTCACCAGGTGCCATGACCTAACTAATGTGTGCCCAAAAGATTATGCCAGGCTCCAGTGTGAGCATTACAGTGTCTGAACCTCTGTCTTGCCTGCCTGGGGATTGTCATGTTCACGGGACTGACTGCAGGAGAATCTCGGCTTCCGGGGGAATTCATGCTGTGCCATTAGAGTTGGACATTTGTGCTAGAAGACAGAGCCTCAGCCCTGGATAAGACATGCCCACTCAGCAACTGACTGGTGACTGTCCTCTTGAGACTTAGTGTCTTTGTCTGGTAAGGGGCAGTGATGCCTGTCTCCCTATTCTGGCAGAGGCAAGTGGTGTGAGGCTGGTCCCCTGGGGCCACCAGGCTGCCCTGGCGTGACGGAGTCCCTGTATGCATTGTGTCCATGTGGAAGGCTGTTGCCACCAAAGGAACTGGGGGACTCTGCTCTGCCATGGCCAGGACTCAGGACAGGAGCGGAAGGTTTGTAGGAAGAGTCCCTGAGCAAGACACTACTTCTCTGAGCCTCACTTTCCCCAGGTGGTGAGTGAAGGATTGTGCAGAAGGCCCTTGCGAAGTTGCTCAGGGAGAAGTGCGTACGAAGGGTTCCTCTCAAAGGACAGCGCCGGAGTGCAAGGGCCACTTGTCACGCCAGGCTGCTGAAGGCACTGCTGTGACATGGGTTTCCTGCAGCTCACTGGCTGAGGCCTTCTTGAGGGCCTGAAAGCAGGTGGCTGGCGAGCCACATGACAGGCTGTGGTGGTGGCGTTGAGTCCGTGTGACAGCCAGCGCAGCTCTTGTTATTGGGCACCTCCTCGGTCAGGGGCTGACCCGGTGCCTGCTCCTTCCAGGTTCCCGGCTGAATGTTCAGAGCGGACACAGCCCGCAGTGGGCGGGAAGTCTCAGTGTGGCTGGACATGTGGGATAACATGGCCAGAGCTAGGGGACATCTGTGTCAGGCCTCAGTGTGCTGTCAATCTGGAGGATGGGGGTCAGTCTTGAATTCTCGAGCCCTTTGTTCTCACTGAAATCAATACTCCCCCCCCACATACACGCATACACACATCAATATGTGTTTTATAACCCAGCTGAGACCTGGCTATCCAGGGACTACTGTCCTATTGCTTCTTGGCCTCGCAACACCTTGGCCTTCACAAGGCAGAACTGGACAGATCCTGGGCGTCACAACCCCCGGTTCCTGGCAGTCGGAAAAGGAGACCTTGGCCTGGTGGGTTAGTCTGAGAAGCAGGCACCCCGCCTTCTAGGTCTTTCCACTACTTCACTAGATTCCTCAGAAATTAGCTATGGAAAATCCATCCCACGCTCCGGGAAGATGCGAGTCATACTTTCCGTCCTGACTCCTTGTGAGCACCTGGGGCGAGGGACTCTGCAGGTCACGTGCAGAGGAGCTGGGTTATGTCACCTGGGGCAGTTCACAGGATGCTTTGGGCTTTGGGGGTGCTGACATCATGGGCGGGACGCCATGTGCAGTCAGCACAGGGCTCTGGCAGCCCAGCAGTATGACTTTCCCCTTGGCAGCCACACCATGGGGCTGGGTCTCTGCTGGCTCAGGACAGCAGCAGCAAGGCCTCAGAGCCTCTGCGACCCAGGAGGAGGCAGGAAGCCCAGGCACATGGCCACTGCCTATGGTGACCTTCTGCCCTTGGCCTGGAAGGGCTAGAAAGCCAGTGCTGGAGCAGGTGGGCTGCACTTGACCCTGGCTAGCTGGTTTCTGATCCTGGGCCCGTAGACAAACGACATCATCTCCCTGGCCTCGGTGTCTTCCCCTGTGGACTCGAATAAATAGGAATAAGGAGGAGAGGAGTCAGCAGGCAGGGCGGGGGGAGGCGTAGAGTGGCGCAGGCACTCAGAGAGGGCACCCCGCACTCACTGGAATGCCAGATCTCCCCTTTCCCTTCCTTCCTTCTTCCTCTAAGCTGCATTTCCTGGCTGGCTTCCTTGCTGCTGGCTGGAAACAAGAGTCAAGCTGGACAGACAGTGGCTGTTACCTTGACACTCACAACCTAGCCAAATAGCTCGGAGCAGCACTGCGTGACAGAGCCTTCAATGATGAGCCACCCAGTGAGGTAGTCACGAGCCTCGTGTGACCACTGAGACCCTGAGAGAGCAACTGAGGGGCTGGACCTTCTTTAATTGCTTTTTAATTTTTCATTTATTTATCTTGTGTGTAGGAATGGAGGTGCATGTGTGCATGAAGTCCAGAGGACAACTTGGGGTGTCATTTCTCAGTACCCATCCACCTCTTTTTGAGGCATGGTCCCTCAATGATGTCAGACAGAGGCAGGGCCCCGGGGGGAAAGAAAGCTTAAACTATCAGATACGACTAAGGACCCCAGGCTATGGAGAGGTCGCAGCAGCCTGAACCACTGGACACAACTCAGGTCCTGGACAGACAGGAAGGCTCCTCCCCCCATTCTTGGGGGTCGCAGTGAGCCTGGACCCCCCAGACAAATCTTGGGCCCCATGATCAGCAGAAAGTAGGGCCACTCCCTCCCAACCCCTGACACCTGGATGTCCTGATAAGACAGTTGGCCAGTTCCCTAGGAAACTCCTTATATGGTATCAGCCAGCAGCCTTCACACAGCCCATCCCCCTGTGACCCGTACCCCATACCTCTTCCCGCCACTACGTAGATCACCTCTCGCCCTATGTGCTTGAATGAATGTCCCTATATGCCAGCTAGGCATTGGCAAGCAGCCTTTGAACCCACCAATCCCCTTAGGACCCTCTTCCTGCTCTCTCTCTTCTGCTTATAAAAACTGAGTCCCCTGACAAGTAAACGAGCTGTCCTCTGAAGCTATCTCCCGAGTGTTTCTTCCCGTCATACTCAAGGACACTCAAGAACCCTGCTCCACGGTTGCCTGGACGCCTCTGGGAGCCGGTGCACAACAGCCCCCTGAGGAACCCGGGACCCACACAATGATCTGGAGCTTACTAGACAACGTAACCTGGCTGGCTAGTGAGCCCCAACCACCTGCCTGTCTCTACCTCCCTAGCACTTGGATTACAAGGACATGCCACCACACTTGACTTTTTTATGTGGGTTTTGGGGATTGACTCAGGTTCTCATTCTTATAAGGCAGGCAGTGAGCTGTCTCTCCCAGATGTCACTTTAAGTTAATCCACTGTTACATCTAAATCTTCCTATGAGACTGCACAGACCCAGAAGCACACCATAGTCATGCCAGGCTGCAAGAGTCCCTCATGGTACCTAGTACTGCTATCTAAATTCACAAGCTCATGTCCTGATATCTCTGCCCAAGGTGACATGTGCCTTAGTTGGGTTTCATTGAAAGTAACTCTTGAAACAAGAGTCTTGCCTCGGGGCAGTGGATCAGGGATGGGATTTCAGGGAAAGTAGCTCGAGGATGCTTTCCGAGGTGAGGTCAATCCCTGCTGCAGGAGACTTGCTCTTTGTATTAGTTCCCTTTTGCATCACTGTGACTGAATACCTGACAACAAACGACTCAAAGGCAGGATCCACGTTGGCTCACGGTCCGTGAGAATACAGTCCCTGTGTGGTAAGCGTGGAGGCAGACGGCTCCTTGGAAGTGGGGGTGGGTGGCGCTCACTCATATCTCAGCAAAGAGAGAGAGATGTTGGGGCTCAGTGCACGTTCTCTTTTTCCCTCTTTTGTTCCATCCAGGCCCCCACTCCATGGGAAGCCAAGAGACACTGCAGCAGGTTCTCTGGTTCCAAGACTGACTCTTCTATGTCCCTAAGCCTAGCTTCCTCTTGCAGATCAGAGCCAGTGACCAGGACAGTATGGTGACTTGGTTCTCTGCCTTGTGGTCCATGGGTATGAGGAGGCCCAAATGACCAAGAAACAGCACAGACTCAAAGCCACATCCCGTCACACCATGCTGTAGTGTGTCTCCATGTCACTCAGTAGGGTTATCTAAATTCATGAACTTATCTCTTGTCCTTGAAAGCAGAGTTGACAACGTGCAACATATTGACGCCTCAAGACAGGTGGACTTCCTGGTAGGAGAATCTTCCGGCCAGAATTGAGACCTCACATTCAACAACACTTGAAGTTATAGAGATGATGAGAAGGCTCGGCCAATCTCACTTCTTGGGCCTAAGCATCCCCCTTGGTCTCGTCACATGGGACCCCAGGGCTCAGATCAGAGTTCATCCCCGGCCCTTTAGCACTGACTGTACCTACACTCTCCATTCACCAGAGTTTGAGAGGATGAACAATTGGAGTCTGAACAGAATTTAAATTCCACAAAGCCAGCATTTCCTTCCACCCTATCCACTGCTGATCCTCCAACATCCAAACGCTATCAGACTCAAAAGAGAAACTCAATAGCTCTTAGCCAAAGAAAGAGAGTGATTTCAGGATTTATTATCAGATACTGAAATGAATCATGAATCAAACGTTTCCACGAGGTGCTTAAGGATGTCACAGGAAGTGTGTGTGTGAGGGGGAAATACATTGCACAGAAACCCTAAAGACAAACTCACAAATGAAAATAAAAAGATGGCTTCTTTTCAGAGAAAAATAATCATCAGAATAGACAACTGGGAGGAAATGAAAGTGTGACACGTAAGTAAGGTCTTCTGCTTTGGAACACAGCAAACGGAAGCCATTCTCAAAATGATCTGAAATCAGATCTATTCATCTATTATGTCAAATTAATTTAAGGGCTGGAGAGATGGCTTAGTGGTTAAGGCACTTGCCTGTAAAACCTAAAGACCCATGTTCGACTCCCCAGATCACACGTCAGCCAGATGCACAAGGTGACACATGCACAAGGTGGTGCACACGTCTGGAGTTTGATTGCAGTGGCCAGAGGCCCTGGCTTGCCAATTGTCTCCTTCCTTCCCTCCTCTCACCGCCCCCCCATCTCTCTTTGTCTCATAAAAGAAATTGATTTTCCAGGTGTGGTGGTGCATGCCTTTAATCAGCACTGTGGAGAATAAGATAAGAGAATCACTGTGAGTTCCAGGTGAGACTGGGCTAGAGCAAGACTCTACTTTGAAAAAAAAAAATAATAATTTGAATTGAATTAAGAATATTAGGTTAGCCGGGCATGGTAGCACATGCCTTTAATCCCAGCACTTGGGAGGCAGAGGTAGGAGGATCACTGAGTTCGAGGCCACCCGGAGACTACATAGTGAATTCCAGGTCAGCTTGAGATACAGTGAGACTCTACCTCAAAAAAACAAAAAAAAAAAAAAAAAAATTGAGGTAGGAGTGTAACACTGCTCTTATCCAGCTGAATGCATACATTATGCTCACCAAACTGCCCTGTAAGCATTTTACCTAACGTTCATGCCCATATAGTAATACTACCCTCACTTTTGGTTAGAGAAGCTTCTCTTTTCAGATGGCGGTGACCACTGGGATGACCCAAAAGTCACCATAATGCTGAGAAGAAGTGATAGAGTAGTGTTCAGCACTGAAACATCTATCACACCTTCCAAGGCTCAGGGTCCATTGTGGAAGAGGTGGTGGAAAGAATGTAAGAGCCAAAGGAAGGGTAGGACTGCTGACAATGCAGTCGTCCAGACAGAAACTGGCCTTGATATCCACGACCTCACAGTGCCTGGCAGTACCTTCACAAGACCCTCATAATAGGAGGAAAAGATGATGACATCAAAATAAAAAAGAGACTAAGAGAGGGAGGGGATATGATGAAGAGTGGATTTGTGAAGGGGAAAGTGGAGGAGGGGAGGGAATTATCATGATTTATTTTCTGTTAAAAAAAAGAGAGAGAAAAAGAATATTAGGGGCCGGAGAGATGGCTTAGTGGTTAAGACATTTGTGTGCAAAACCGAAGGACCTCGGTTCAGTGGCACATGTGTCTGGAGCTTGTTTGCAGTGGCTGGAGGCCCTGGCATGCCCATTCTCTCTCTCTCTCTCTCTGTCTGCCTTTCTCTGTTTCTCAAATATTTTTTTGAAAAGGAGTATTAGGTTAGAAAGGAAACCATAAATATGCTATGGAAAACATAAGTAAATATCTACATGCTTTTGAGAGTGAAAAATGCCTTGCTAAGTAATAAAACCCACATATCTGGGTCTATGTAAGAAATACTGAGGAATATATGTAGGATTATTTTCCATGGGGAATGGGGAAATATATAAGCAGAATCAAAAGACAATTGCCTGGACTAAACTATGGGCTAGGCAAAATAGTTCTAATTTCACATACAAAAGATACTCTTGCCAATCAACAAGAAAATATTGTAAAAGGATATAGGAAGGAAATTAACAGGAGAAAAAAATTAAATTGCCAATATACCTACGATAAAGTTCCCATTTCAAAGGATGCAAATAAAGCTAAGATTAAAGTGGTCAACTATTAAATTGGAAAGCTTATAAAAGGATTACAGAGAGCACTTATAAAAGAGCCTGTCCACAGGGCTCAGGGTGAACACAGTCCCGTGCTGCCGGTGAGATAGCAAGCTGAAAATGGCCTTGAGGCAGAGTGGGCAACATTCATTCATTAAACAAATATTTATAGAGCTCCTCGGGGTGCCAGGATGTGGTAATCACACTCAGGCTGTCCCTGCTTCTACTTCCCTTGCAGTGGAGGTGGGGGAAGAAAGTAGACAATCATGTTTGTAATGCCTGTAACTGTAGGAAGTCCTTATAAATACATTTAACAAGGCGCTCTAACCCAGCCGGGGTGATTGGGAGGCTTCCTAACAGGTGATTGGAAGCCAAGCCTGTGTGATAAAAAAGAATTCAGTAAGGAATCTGTTCTGGACAGAGGCAGCAGCAACTGGAATGTTCTGGTAAATTCTGAGATGTTCACTGGTATATTCCAGCCCCTGAAGGTATTCCCTGACTCACTTCAAGTCCAAAACTGCTACAATGAATTATCCATAACATTCAATATCAACAAAAATTACCATGCTAAGTAACAGTAAAATGGTCAAATATTTTTTAAAATATGTCTTAAAAGGAATTAAAGTATAGTATCAATAAGTGAACAGATAGAGAATCTCCATGGATTAAAGAGGGTTCTAAGTCAGATGCGGTGGCACACACCTTTAATCCCAACCCTCGGGAGGCAGAGGTAGGAGGATCTCCATGAATTTGAGCCACCCAGAAACTACATAGTGAATTTCAGGTCAGCTTGAGCTAGACCCAGACACTACCTCAAAAACAAAAACAAAAAAAAAAAAAAAAGAGGGTTCTAGAACTGAAAAGGTAGATGATGAGTTTTCTAGATGATTCCCATTCTGTCAACAGCAGAAGATAGGATCAGTCAACTTCAAAGATAAATCAGCAAGAAGTACTCGGCCCAAAGAAAACAGAGAAAATTTCAGGGATGGAGATAGAGCTCAGTCAGTGAAGTGTTTGCCTGCACACATGAGGATCTGAGTTTGACTCCAGAAGCCACATTTAAAACAAACAAACAAAGCCAAACATTGTGTTCCAGCCTGTAACCCAGTGCTGGGGGTGCTGAGGGAAATGGGTCCCTGGAGCACAGTGGCCAGACAGTCTAGCCTAATCAGCAAGCTCCAGGCCAGTGAGAGATGCTGTCTCCAAGAAAAGCGTGGGTTGCTCCAGAGGAACTTAACCTGAAGTTGTCCTCCGGTGTACCTGTGTATGCAAGTGCACATGCGCGCGCACACACATTATTAACAACGACAAAAAAAAGAATTTGGGCTGGAGAGATGGCTCAGAGGTTAAGGCACTTGCCTTCAAAACCTGACAATTCGAGTTCAGTTCACCAGTACCCACGTAAAGCCTAATGCACAAAGTGGCACATGCATCTTGAGTCCCTTTGCAGCGGCTGGAGGCCCTGGTGCATCCATTCTCTCTGTCTCTCTTCTATTTCTCTCTGCTTGTAAATAAATAAATAAGTAACTTCAGAGACCCACAAGACAATGTCAAATGATGCAAATACATACAGTTGGAGTCCCAGAAGGAGAGGAGAGACATGCTGGAACAGAAAAAATAATTCTTGAGAAATAATGCTTGAAAACGTCTAAATACTAATGGGAAATATTAACTTGGAGTTCTAAGAAGCTTAACAAATTCCAAGACAGGCAAGCACAAGAATAACTAACAGATAATCATAGCTTTCTTTCTAAAAACCATGGAAAGGGGGATATCTTGAAAGGCTGAGAAGAAAACGATTTCTTTCACATGGGGAGTTACACCACAAATGACCACTGTGGTCTCCTTGAGAAAGGAGCAAGGAGGCCAGTGACTTCCCCTTATCTAATTAATGTCTCCAGGGAAAAGTCTAGCAAGGAGGGCAGGAAATTAATATTTAGTTCTATGTTAAAAGGAATTCTCCAGAACTGAAGGAAGATGCACGTCCTCAGACTGGCTCAGTGAATGTCAAACAGGGTAAATGGAAGATCAAAAATGAAAATTCCTTTCCACATCAAGGTACATCATAATGGAATTTCAGAACATCCAGAAAGAGGGAGAGAAAGAATTCCTAAAGATACTAGCTAATAAAGACAGGCCACTTCCAGAAGAACATCAGTCAGATTGACATCAGATCATCATAACTAACAAGCACTGTCGCTCTTTGACCAGCCGTCACACATTGGAAGATGGAATAAAGCTGAAAAGTCCTGCTTGGCGTGGTGGCGCACGCCTTTAATCCCAGCACTCGGGAGGCAGAGGTAGGAGGATCATCGTGAGTTCGAGACCACCCTGAGATGACACAGTGAATTCCAGCTCAGCCTGAGCTAGAGTGAGACCCTACCTAGAAAAACAAAACAAAACAAACAAACAAAAAAAGCTGAAAAATCCTATTTATAGGGCTAATAAAACACACATGGAGCTTAAAACAAAATCCTTCAAGAAATAGGAAGGATATGTTTGTATGTGTATGACAAGCCAACTCTAGCACGGAGAAGGGAGTGGAACTCTCCATGGCCAGGGGCGTCTAGAGCAAGATGGTGGGACTTGCCTCATGAGGTTATTGAAGGCCAGACCACGAGTGACTCATCACTAACACAAGCTGTGCAAATGATTCGAAGGACGATGGCGCCCGGAATGGGCTCTGCAGGTACAACAGCGGTTGTTTTCCTGGCCTCCACCTCCACGACTTACCCCTAAAAAGGACTAAAATTGTGAAAAGGACAATAACTAGATTAACAATTTGATCAAGTCACTCAAGCCTCAAAAAAAACAAACAAACAAACAAACAAACAAAAAACAGAGATCCAGAGCCTACAGAGAAAGCGACACAAAAATCAGATCCCTATCATGCCCACCAAGGCTCAGAGACCATGGCGGAAGCGGGGACGGAAAGATTGTGAGAGCCCCAGGGTGGGTGGGAGCAGCCTGAGACGCCGTGTTTCCCCACCCCTGCAGAGACTGACTGAGTCTCTTGGTCCCCACAATGAATACCAAGGACCCCACACTGAAGACCCTCAGCAGAATTGGGGCAGGGGAGAGGGGGTCTACGTGGGCGACCCTTTTATATAAACGTCAATAAATGTAAAAAAGAATTTGATCAACAAAATATGCTTTTGTATGTGTATGCATAATGTGCATGCATGTTCATGTGTGTGTGTGGATGTGCATGCACATGTGTGCATGTACAGGCCAGAAGCCAATGCCACCAGGTACCTTTCTCAGTTGCATGCCACATTTTTAAAATTTTTATTTCTGTGTGGGGGAGGGGGCTGCATGGCTATTGATAGGTACACGCGCCCTGTGGGTGCGCATGTGGAGGCCAGTGGGGATCAACAGGCCCCTCGATCTCTCTGTTCCTTTTTAAAAAATATTTTATTTTTATTTATTTATTTGAGAGAGAGAAAGATACAGAAATAGGCAGGGAGAGAGAGAGAGAGAGAGAATGGATGCATCAGGGCCTCTAGCCACTGCAAATGAACTCCAGATGAATGCGCCCCCTTGTGCATCTGGCTTATCTGGGTCTTGGGGAGTCAAATCTGGGTCCTTAGGCTTTGCAGGCAAGCGCCTTAACTGCTAAGCCATCTCTCCAGCCCTCTCTTATTCTTTATCTCCCTGACATGGAGTCTGTCACTGAAACTGGAGCTGCTATGTTTTGGTCAGACCAGATGACCAGCAAGTCCCAGCTGTTCTCTTATCTCTGCCCTCACCTCAGGGTGGAGCCTACAGATGTGTGTGGCTGTGTCCATCTTTTTATGTGGGTGCTAGGGATCAAACTCGGGTCTTCATGCCTGCACAGTAATTGTTCACTGGACCATCGTCCCAGGCCCGCTCTCCACCTTGTTTTTTTTATTTATGGGAGAGAGAAAGAGAGAGAGGATGTACCAGGGCCTCTAGCCACTATAAATGAATCCCAGATGCATGTGCCACCATGTGCATCTATGTGGCTTATGTGGGTTCTGGGGAATTGAACCTTAGGCTTCACAGGTAAATACCTTAACCACTAAGCCATCTTTCAAGCCCCCACCTTATTTTTTTAAACAAGGCCTCTTACTGAACCCAAAGCTTTCCATTTCAGTTACACTAGCTAGCCAGCAGGCCTCGAGGACCCTCTTGTCTTTGCTTCCCCAGGTCTGTGAGTATAGGCAGGCATGTTGCTGTGTCCACTTTTTCATGGGTTCTGGGGGTCTAAACTCAGGTCCTTAGGATTGCATAGCAAGCACTTATGAGTGTGCTGTTGTCCCAGCCCCCTAAAATATGCCTTTGATATTCAAGATTGGTGACCAGAAGGAAACAGGGCACAGTTCATATAAACACCACAGACTTGGAAGAAATGTGGGAGGAGAAGGAGGTTCCTAGTCCCCAGAACTGTGACTGGACGCGCAGGGAAGAGCGCTTCAGGCGCCTCTTGTCACCACTACAGAGGGGAGCAGACTCACACGTGAAGAGCGATGCTTTCAATCTGTTAGAAAGGAGTTGGGCAAGGCAGTGCACATCTGTAATCCCAACACTCATAGGTGAAGGCTTGAGGCCAGCCTGGGCTACATAGCATGATTCTGCCTTCAAAAGAAAAAAAGAAGTAGCGGTATGAAGGCCAAAGAGGTACCTTCAACAAAAGACGGAGTGGGACAGATGAACAATCCTGTTCGTGACAAAAGACAGCACAGTGACACGTGGCCTGGAGGATGTCATAGACTTGGAAATGGGTTTGCCGGCTGTCCTTACAGGGCCACTGGGTGACAGCACTCCAACAGACCCTCTGGGAGTTTTCCAATTCCACTGGGCACATCTCCCACTTCACACCACTGGCTAAGCGATGTCGCAGCCCTGAACAAAGCCAACCTGAGGAAGACTGACTGACGGCCACTGACCTTGGTCAGAGCTGGGCGGGAGAATGTATCCTATAGCGACAACTCTATTCTGTCCCGTAGTAAAGACCATGCCTAGCAGCCAGACTTCCTTGCCCTACAGCAAAGTAACCGGTTTTGTGTGAGCATCTGAGTGGCCTGCACACTGTCCTTCAAATTCCCTGTGACTGGTTCCATGTCTTCCTGGTTCCCTTATTAATTAATGAGCTAAATATGATCTATGGATTCATCTTCTGTCTGCATGAGAATCATGATCTCACCTCTAAACATCCCTCTGTGTGCAGAAGAATTTACATTCATGAAATAAGGTATGGAAGTGCTAAAGAGACTATACAGAAGAAGAGAAGCAGGGGCTGGAGAAATTGCTTAGTGGTTAAGGCGCTTGCCTGCAAATCCTAAGGTCCTGGGTTTGAATCCCCAATACCCATGTAAAGCCAGATGCGCAAGGTGGTAAATGCATCTGGAGTTCATTTGCAGTGGCTAGAGGCTCTGGTGCACCCATTCTCTCTATCGCCTTTCTTGCTCTCTCATAAATAAATATTTTTTAAAAAGGGAAACAACAAAAACCCAATTAAACATAAGCCCCATTTTAGGCGATTTTATTTACTGATAATTTTGCACATGTGTATAATGCATTTTCTTTTGCTCATGTGTGTGTGGCATGTACATGTGTATGTGCCCATTCTTACTTGAGCCAGTCTTTTTTTTATTTTTTCCCGAGGTAGGTTTCACTCTAGCCCAGGCTGACCTGGAATTCACTATGTAGTCCCAGGGTGGCCTTGAACACATGGCGATCCTCCTACCTCTGCCTTCCGAGTACTGGGATCAAAGGCGTGCGCCACCATGCCGAGCTTGAGCCAGTCTCTTACTGCTCCCAGAGCTCAGTGATTCTCAGGTCTCTGCTCCTCCTGGAAGTGGGCTGACAGGCCCGCATGGCCACGCCCAGTTGCCTCTGAGGGTCTCTCAGGCCTCCTCAGGCCCTCCTGCTTGCGCAGGCAGTGCTCTTAATTTCAGTCATTTCTCCAGCCAGATAGTGTAGTTCTGTGTCAGTCAACTCCCATTACCATCTCGTTTTACCCTCCCCTTTCCATCTTCCCAACTAGTTCCTCTTCTACTTTGATGCTGTTTTCTTTTCTGTGTGTGTGTATGTATGTGACCTGTTGGATTTAACTATGGGTGCTTGCTTGAGGATGGGTGGGAGGGTTATTTACCAAAGCACATGCAACTGATTGGTGGCTTCACCACTGAACAAAATGTCTTCCGCACTCCCAGTAACCACTAACTGCCAATAACTTTTCAGGGAACAAGTCCAGTTTTTTTTGTTTTTAATTATTTACTTTGTGAGCAGGGGTGGGGGTAGAGAAACAGTGGGCACACCAGGGCCTCACCACTGCAAACGAACTTTAGACGCATGTGACATTTTGTGCACCCTAGTTGTTAGGCTTTGCAGGCAAGCACCTTAACCACTGAGCATCTCTCCAGCCCACAAATCCAGTTTTTAATTAAATTAATTTATTTATTTACTTGAGAGAGAGAGAGAGAGAGAAAGAGGCAGAGAGAGGGAGAGAGAACGGGTGCACCAGGGCCTCCAGCCACTGCAAACAAACTCCAGAGGCATGCACCCCCTTGTGCATCTGGCTTATATGGGTCCTGGGGAATCAAACCGGGGTCCTTTGGCTTTGCAGGCAAATGCCTCAGCTGCTAAGCCATCTCACCAGCTCTGTCTTTTCCTTTTTAAAAAAAATTATTTATTTATTTAAATCCAGTTTTTAAATAGTGAAGACATTTCTCCTCAGTACTGAGAGAAAGTGACATGAACCCGGAGTGCTCCTTTTTTCTCAGGTCTCCGCTGGCCTCAGGTTGCGGGACTGTGGTTGGGGCTTGGGAGGCGCTGGCCTCTGGGTTTACCACGGGGTCTGACTGGTTTAACAATTATCTTCTGGGCTAGGGCAGGGCTCGGGAGAGGCTGTAAAGGACATTAGTGGCCGCCAGATGAGGGTGGTGGTGAGTGGAGATGACCTGGGGTGAGTGACATCTCAGTGTGCCACTGTCTGCTCTCTCCCTTGAGCCTAGAAAAGTTCAGTGTCTCTGTCACCAAGTGAGCCACTAGATGACCCCTAGTCCAGGTGGCTGCTGACAGACTGAGCTCCCAGCAGCTCTCATGGAGGCAGCGGACATCCAGGGAACCATTCTTTGTCCCAGCAGGATGACTCTTGGAAGCCCTACCTTTGGTGGATTTGAGTGAGATGGAGTTGACCTGAGGTGACTGCATCACCTCGTGACACTGGACAGGTCACCTACCAGCTCTGTGTTCCCACTGGACTCCTGTTCTCCAGCAGCTGGCCTCGGAAACATTAGTGAGGTCTTGGCGCTCAAGAGTGGGCAGGGCTGAGCAGAGGACAGGGCAAGACAAGGAGGAGAGGTGGGTGGCAGGAAAGTTGCCCACAGCAGGACAGAGATGAGCCAGTGGCTTAGTCAATCTGCAGGTCACTCTAACCTTGACAGGAGCCATGACGTGGAGGGCGACAATGACCCCAGACAGAAGTGGACGGAAACGCAGGTTGGGGATGGCTACGTGTGGGCTGTCAGGTGGTGACAGGAGCGGGTAGCGGCAGAGTGGCAGAGAAAGGTGTGGTGCCAGGGGTAGTTTCCCTTAAGAGGGAAACTTTATGCTGTGAGGAGTGGAGGGAAGGGAGAGGCGGATGATGTGGCAGACGGAAGTGGAGGAGGGGCAGAAGGCCCAGGGAGCAGGTGGGTGCTAGCAGGAAAGGGTGTTGGCTCAGGTGCATGATGGCTTGTGGAAAAGGAAGGGGACGCCACCATGAAGCCAGGCAGTGACTTGCCTGAGGTCAAGGGACCGCCCCCTCTGACTCACCTGCTATGGCAGCTGTGGGAAGACAGGTTGGACTTCTGAGCTCCCCACACTGCAAGTTTCAACACAGAATTCAGCTGAGCTGGTCCGGTTGCGGGCACAAGGGCTGCTGGTCTGGGCAGGGCCACTTTGGGCCCTGAAGCAGGCGTGGGATGCGCCCTAAGGACCCTTTTCCTGGGAATGTTCCGGAGTCTGTTACTCCAAACTGGACGTGGCTTCATTCCTCTTCCAGAGCTTATGAGCTGGACCCACAGCCTCAGAACTCAAGGCTAGCCGCTTGTGGGACTCTGAGAACGAGTTTCAGACAGGCCTCGATGGATGCCTTCACTGGGAAGGAGTCCCTTAGCCAGTGTAAGAGCTGTTGGCAGCCACCTAGATGCCATGCCCTTTCTGCATTTGCCCACTCACTCCTGCACTGGAGACGTTTGTCCCCGAGGGCTCTGCGGACTCCTGGGACCCTGCCTGGGCCCTGGGACAGTGCAGGGAAGGAGCCCAGGGCCTGTGAAGCAGAGAATGTGACAGAGAGTGTGTGGTGGTTTCCACGGATGGTCCACTTGGCAGGACCTAGAACTGCCAGTGAGGGATCACTAGACGAGGTTGTGGTGGGCAGCGACATTCCGGTCCTGGGCTGTATATAGAGGAGAGAGCCGGCCAAGGCGCAGCGTTCGCTTCTCTCTGCTTCCTCCCCCTCCCCCCACCATGATGGGCTGTGACCTGGAACTGTGAGCTGAAATAGATCCTTAAGCTGACGCTTGTCTGCTATTTGTTCACAGCAAAGAGGAAGTAACTCTCACAAGGTATGAGGCCCACTCTGGGCAGAGCCTGGAAAGGCTCTACTCCTACGTAGGCCCGCTGGGTAGGCCCAGGAGGGAGAGCAGTCAAGTCCTCCAGGCCAGGCAGGGGTCAGGGAAGGGCATGGATGGAGGAGAGTATGGTGGCTAAAGTCACTGGCTGCTCAGGGCAGGCTGGAGCCAAAGGTGTCTGAGGAGGGTCTAGAGATCTGTGCTAGGGTCCTCAGGGAGTGGGAGAGGGCATGGGCCAAGAGTCTCCTTCTCCTGCCACAGGCCCAGCTCTAGCACACAGCCCTGGCTGTGGGCCCTGTAGGGTTGGCCTCCAGCTGCAGAGCTGCCGCAGCTCAGGGCCCGATCCCTAGGTCACGCCTGTGCAGTAACAGACATAATGGGGACAAAAGTCTGGCCCATTCTGCCCGGGCTGAGGCCAGCTCTGGGGGCCATTCCAGCTCCAGGGCTCCGGAGGGTGAGGCCTGCACTGTGGCCCCTCTTTGACCTCTGCCCACCCCAGCGTGTCTCTGCTGCCCTCTGTGTGCGGTGCCCAGACGCCCCTGGCTGGCTCCCTGCTCAGGAAGTCAGGGAGCACTGGCTTCCCAGGGCACTGCAGTCCCCGCACCAGCTCACACCCTGCTCTCCTGCAGGTATGTAGTCTAGCCTCAGGTCAGGAAGGCACTAGAAACTCCATGACCAGACAGCCTGTAGGGACACAGATGACGGGCATAGAAGGGTTTCCATGGCCTGACGGTGGCACCTTGAGAATATGCCCTTTGCTCTGGGCACTCCTCCTGTCTCCCTCAGATCCAGATCCCCTCCCCCAAAGGCTCAGCTCAGCACCACCCTGACACACACCCCTCTGTGCCTTCCAGGACCTTCTGACCTCGGTGCCCCTCTGATGCAGGCTCCCTACGGGGACAGCATGGTAACCTGCCTCTGAGCTCCAAGAAGGCCACTGTTTTCACATGCTGGCCTACTGCAGAGCCCAGCCTGCTCCACTCTTGCCACAAGCCACCCATGTGTGAGCCTGGCTCCCATAGAAGGGGCTCCTGGGAGGCAGGAGGAAGGGCTGGAGGAGGGTCCTTAGCCAGGGCAGGGCATTCATCAGAGGACATCTGGGCACAGTGCCACAGGGTTCAGTGGGCACTGCTTGGGCTGAGGGGTGCTTGTCCAGCTGGAGAGGGGCAGGGCTGCTTCTCAGCACCATTGCTCTGGCCCCTGGGGCTCTCCCGGCTTGAGGGAAGATGCATCTGTCTCTGGTGGCAACAAAGGCTCACCTCCCACGCTGTGTGAGGTGCTGCGTGGGAGGGGCCAATGTATTCCTGCCACCCCCCAGGGCTGCTGGCTCCTTACCTGGAGTTAGAAAGTGTCATTCTGGGGCTGGAGAGATGGCTCAGTTGTTAAGGCACTTGCCTGCAAAGTGGTTTGATTTCCCAGTACTCATGTGAAGCCAGATGCACAGTTCATTTGTAGCAGCTGGAGGCCCTGGTGCACCCATTCTCTGTCTGTACCTCTTCTTGCTTGCTCGCTCTCTCTCTCTCTACTTGCAGATAAATAAATAAAAATATAAAAAAATGAAAACCACATTCTGCCATTTTAAGTCCCCTGAAAGGCCATTGGGGCCCCAGAGTGCAGAGCTGGGGTCCTGTTTGCCCCTCCTTCTTGCTTCTCCCATTCCCGCCCCCAGCCACCAGCCCCAGCTTGCTCCCCAGGGGCCACGGGACTGGCAGCTCAGTACCAACTGACCTAGTCTAAACTAGTGTTCCGCCAAGGAGGCCCGCTGGCGGCCATGAGCACCTAAACAGGCCAGCCTTTGTCCCAGAGGCCACAGGCTCTGTTTGCTCAGTGCCCGGCTTATTTTTCCCAGGCTGAGCCGGGCAGACAGAGGCCCCGGAGCCTTGGAAACGACACAGGCCACCTGTTCTGCTGGCCCCACTTTTTGCCCAGTCGCTTTCTCAGGCTCTGCAGACCTCCTGGAGTCCTGGCCTTGCCTTGGCTACGCTGGTCTGGCCCCACCCACCACCCTCAGATCTCAGTTGGGCCAGGTGCAGAGACAGTCAAGGGTTTCAGGTACCCGGAGTCCTCCTAACCGGCTGCCTGCAGGCCCTGGGGCTCAGGTGTGCCAGCCACTTTCCTATGGGGTCCACTGGGGAGTCCATCTAGGGAAAGAGCCATCTGCTCCTCCAAGCAAGAGTAGGCTGTCTCTAAAGGTCGTGAGCTCCTTGTCATGAGAGGCCTGTATGGGGAAACAGTGCTGGGTGAATGGGTTCAGGGAGGAGTCTTTGTTTGGTATGTGCGTGTGCGCGCGCGTGCGGTCTGTATATGGTGTACGTACGTGTGCGTACAGATGTGTACACCCCGTGGGCACACGTGGAGGCCAGAGCAGAGTGCTGGATGCCCTCCTCTTGCTCTCTCCCACCTTGTTTCCTTGAGGGGGGGGGTCTCCCACTGAATGTGGAACACTGTGTTTTCAGTCTGGCTGACTGAGCACCCAGCGCCAAGCTGTTCTCCCATCGCTGCTCCCCATGGGGCGGGGGTCACAGGCGTGTGTGGTCGTGCCCACCTTTTCACGTGTGCTCCGGGGGTCGGATTCAGGTGCTCGTGCTTGCACAGTGAGCTCGTTTTCTGGCACTTCCATCTCCCCAGCCCCAAGAGTGTTTTTCTTTTCTCCGTTCATCCTTCCATCCTGTAAGCTCCATCCTGGTCCTCTGGGGCCAGGTATTAGTTCAGAATATTGAGGTCCCAGAAACGATCCCAGGACCCCTGTCACATGCATAAGATGATGATGACTTTTCCCAAACAACAGTGATTAGCTGCCTCTGTGAGGGGCCTCAGGAGCCCAGAGGAGCCACAGAGACTGAGGGTTCAGTGTGTGTCCCACGGGGCTGTGCAGGCTCAGGAGAAGCTCCTCACAGGCAGCCACCGTGAGCCTGCACGTTGTACATTCATGCGACAAGCCTTCCTGAACACCCTGTCTTTCAGGTCATAGGACAGAGAGCACCGGGAGGAATTTGCCTTCAGTCACTTCCTGGCTCAGACAATTTGCTTCAGGGGGGCGTGGTCACTTGCAAGCCTCCTAACAGTCTTAGTGAGCGAGTGCTGAGTGACATACAACCCAAGGAGAGGCACCAAGACTGCCAGGCCTCCAAGCACAGGTCCGTGGCTCAGGTGTCCGAGGGCTTGGCCGGGACTCTTCTGTTCTGCCTCCACATCTGCCTTTAGCCGGGGTCCACTCAGGTGGCTTGGGGCTGGATCACCTGAGGCTGGTGG
Source organism: Dipus sagitta (assembly GCA_036346955.1). NCBI lineage: Eukaryota > Metazoa > Chordata > Mammalia > Rodentia > Dipodidae > Dipus > Dipus sagitta. The sequence continues at coordinate 4,135,003 of CM070777.1, read as the reverse complement.
CTCCAGGATGTCATTTTGTTCCTGCCTGGGGTGAGGGTGACAAGAAGGCTTTAAGTATCACCTGTGTCTTTCTGGGCAACTCGCAGACAGCTGATGTTCTCTTCCCATGGCCGTCAGGACTCCTGCGTAGGAGCCGCAACCCTGGCCATTCCCTGGCTGTGCTCTGTAGAAGGAGAGTCATAAGGCTGCCCGTGGGGGTCACCCTGGCTGGAAGGAGGGCCAAAGACCGGTTTCCTCCTGTCCATCTTCAACCACCTGCTAAGGTCGGCCCAAAGCCCCAGGCCGCAAAGCCGTCTTGCTAAGTCTTGTCCCCGCCACCACCTCTTGCCCACTAGTAGATCCTAGGTTATGGTCATTCAAATAAATAACCTTGGACCCATACTCATCTGTTCCTATGTCTGTTTTTTAAAATATTTTTAATATTATTTATTTATTTGAGACAGAGAGAGAAAGAGAGAATGGGCACACCAGGGCCTCCAGCCACTGCAAATGAACTCCAGATGCATGTGCCACCATGTGCTTCTGGCTTACTTGGGACCTGGGGAATCAAACCTGGGTCCTTAGGCTTTGCAGGCATGCGCCTTAACCGCTAAGCCATCTCTCCAGCCCCATGCCTGTTTTTCAGAGTTGCCATTTCTAATGGGAGCATCTCACCTGGGGTTTTGCTGGGTGAGTAAGAGTTCTCCAAGGTGAACAAGATTTGAGAAAAGGTTGTGAATGTAGGCAGCTATGTGGCTGGGTGGGGCTGGGGTAAGGTTTTTTTTTGTTTTTTGTTTTTTGTTTATAGTAGGGAAGTGCACCAAACAGACCTCCATCTTAGGAGGAGACCTCTGGCCCAGGCAGGTGAAGGCTCACCCATGTGTCCCCCCGTCCACACACACACCTGTCAGACTGTAGTTGTGGTCTCAAGAGTCCTTTCAACTATTCTTGAGGGTGGGGGAGGCCCGTTCAGCCATTCTCCAGGTGAGAAAAACTGAGGCTCCAAGAAGTTTCTCTGGTATTGCCACTGGGCAGGGACAGAGTGCTCTCCTTACACCTCAGTAGCCCTGTGGTCCCCTCTCCAGTCCTGACTATGACCTAGAAAGGCTCATCAGGACTGGCTGTGGCACAGAGCCTTTAGTTTGTATCAGCAGGCAGTGGGGAGTGCCACACACACACACACACACACACACACACGCATGTCTAATGCTCCTGTGGCTTCTTTTGGGGGGCAGGGTCTGCAACAGAAGGGTCAAAGCGGGCTGGAGAGGTGGCTTAGCGGTTAAGCGCTTGCCTGTGAAGCCTAAGGACCCCGGTTCGAGGCTTGATTCTCCAGGACCCACGTTAGCCAGATGCACAAGGGGGCGCACGCACCTGGAGTTCGTTTACAGAGGCTGGAACCTCTGGCGCGCCCATTCTCTCTCTCTCTATCTGTCTCTTTCTCTCTCTGTCTGTCGCTCTCAAATAAATAAATAAAAATAAACAAAAAAAAATTTTAAAAAAAAAAAAAAATAAAAAAAAAAAAAAAAAAAAAAAAAAAAAGAAGGGTCAAAGCTAGACCTCTGCCCTTCACTTGCCCCTGGCTCCCCTTGTGTCTAACCATTTGGTGACAGTTCTTGAAATAACTCCTTTGCCAACCTGGGAGCTGTTGGGCCTTGGCAAGGCTGTGTCATGCTGCCAGCCTTGCTAAGCCAAACCAGCCCAGCTGCCCCCGCCCAGCAGTCACTCAGCAGGCACCAGAGACGTGATGCCTGCCCTGGTCTGGCTCCTAGGCTGCCAGCAGCCCTTGGAAGGCCCTCTCCACTCCCACTCCCAGGGGCTCTCCAGCTCCTTTCCGGAATGGCTTCCCGATGAGGTCATGCAGCTTACAGACAGGAGGCCTCTGGGAAACCCGCGGGCCAGGCTCGGTGAAGCTGGAAACGGCAGTCCACGGCCTCGTTGCCTGTGCCACCTGCCTGAAGTGCCACATGGGGACAGGTGGCTGAGCGGGGGCATGGGGGCTGGGAAACCCCAGACCATCACGCACTTTTGGCCTCGTGCCAGGGCAGCCCCGATCCTGGGCTGAGCCTGCCACCTCCCAGTGGTCCTCCCAGCCCCTGCCCAGTGGACACAGCAACACTTGCACACGTGGGGACACTAAGACCGTCGAGGGCCACTATGCCCAGAGCCACAGCAGGAGTCCAGGGGTGCCCCGCCCTGCTCTCCAGGAGCCACAGAAGGCCTCCCGGCTCAGTCTCCCGGGTTGGAGAACAGCAGGGGCTTGCTTCAACCTGCCAGGCTACGTTTTCCTGGAACATGAGCCCTTTCCGGCCACAGCCCACAGGCGGCAGCCACCCTCTCATGTTGGAGCCAGGCGGGGGCATGGACCTGGCCAGCGAGACTGGCTGCCGGACTGTCCACTCTGGGTCCTTGGATGTGACCTGCCTGGGAGACGCTGGAGAGATGAACCACGCACTAGATTGGTCCCAGGGGAGGTTTGCTCCCTCCTTCACGTCCCCGCTTGAGGCTCTTGTGACTGGAGGAGGTCCACTTCCCACAGAGGGGTCCTCTCAGGACCCCAACTCTTGGTGAGATTGGGACACGGGCGAGGCCTGTGGGCGTCTGCCATGTTGTCCCAGGGAAGCAGGAAGGCCTGGCCTCTGCAGGCCCAGATGGTCCTGTCTCCAACTGGAATTTATTACGTAACATTGGCTGAGGCCCTGCCCTGGCTGGGCCTCAATTTCCCCATCTGCAGACAAAAGGCAGGTGGGAGGGGCCTCAAGTGGACTCAGAGCCCCCCAGGCCTGGCGGCCCAGGTTTGCAGCTGTGTGGACGCAGCCGCCCTGGGCGAGGAAGTGAATTTCCGCATTGGAAGGGATGCCTTGAGCCAGCCCAGCACTCCCTGTGCACTCAGATGAGGAGGGCTGGGCTGGCAAAGTCATGTGGGAGGTAGCGGCAGAGTCAGGACTGGAGCCAAGACTCCTCTGTTGGCCTGGAGTGACCTCACTGGGCCTTCTCAGCAAACCCCCTCCCCGCCCCTTTCCTTACACAAAGCCAGGCTCTGCCAGCCAGCCCAGGCTAGGATGCGCCCTCTGCCTCCCCCTAGTGGCCACAAAAGCGCATAGCAGCTCAGTCAGAGCCTTGGAACACCACAGGGTCACAGGCATGAACAGGGCCCTGGGCACCCACAGCATGCTCACCCGTGGGGTTAGGATGCTCTTCCGGGGAGTTCTGACTGAGAGTGCCAGCTGACTTATTTTGCTGGGTCTTCACCCCCAAAACACAAGAGTGTCACCTTATAGCTGGGAAGTATGTCCTACGGGTGGAACAGGCCTTGTAGATGACAAAAGGCTGGGCAACGAGGCTGAAGGCAGACACCTTGGGCAGAAAGATGCTCACTCCTCTCCAGCCACCAGTTCCCTGGGGCTTTGGGGTTCCGGGAGCTGGGACTGGACAGAGGGGCCAGGGCTCAACATCCTGAAGGTAGCGCAGACAGGTTCCATTCACAGAGAACAAAAGCCTCTAGTTAGGTGTCTTCCCAGGGCCTGGGGCCAGGCATGAGACTGGGATGCTCATACACCCTGATGCCCCAGAGCCATCAGCCTCCCCACAGACCATCCAGTCACCACCAGTCCTGTCCTGACCATGCAGCAGGGCTTCCTGACTGTATGATAACTGACCCGAGGCTCAGCAAGTGCCAAAGACCACGCTGCCCAGGGCTATAGGCCAGATCAGCACCGCCCCCCATCCCCGCTCAGACCTAGCTCTAACCTCCAGTGTTATCATTAGTGTGTGTCTGGGGTGGAGGCTGGTGGGTCACCAAGAATGTGACAAGCCTGATCTCACCCACAGGTACTTCCCCCATGGGCTCCCACCTCTCATCTCCCGTCTGCAGTGCCCATCCTATGGGTCTTGTCTGGGCCGCACAGCCAGACTTCCTCCACCCCCTAACCCTTTCTTTAAAATATATATACTTTCCTCGATATCCATGACCTTGCAGCGCCTAGCAATACCTACACAAAACCCTCATAATAGGAGAAAAAGATGATGACATCAAACTAAAAGAGAGACTAATGGAGAGAGGGAGGAGATATGATGGAGAGCAGAGTTATAAAGGGGAAAGCGAGGAGGGGAGGGAATACCATGGTTTGTTGTCTGTAAGTATAGAAGTTGTCAATAAATAAATATATATATATTAAACATTTTTTTAATAAAAATATATACTTTCCCATATATTAATGCTACCCTCACTTTTGGTTAGAGAAGCATCTCTTCAGATGGCATGGCCTCTGGGATGACTCAAAAGGCACCATAGTGCTCACAAGAAGTGACAGAGGAGTGCTCAGCACTGAAACATCTCTATCACACCTTCCAAGGCTCAGGATCCATTGCGAAAGAGGTGGTGGAAAGAATGTAAGAGCCAAAAGAAGGGTAGGACTCCTTACAATGCACTCTTCCAGCCACAAAATGGCCTGGATATCCATGACCTCATAGTACCTGACACTACCTACACAAGACCCTCATAATAGGAGGAAAAGATGATGACATCAAAATAAAAGAGAGGCTAATTGAGAGGAGAAGGGGATATGATGGAGGGTGGATTTGTGAAGGAGAAAGTGAGGGAGAAGGGAATTATTATGGTTTATTTTCTATGATCATGGAGGTTGTCAATAAAAAAAAGTTTTTTTTAAAAAAAAATATATATGTATGTATATATATATATATATATATATGTATATATATATATATATATAATTTGTTTGTAAGGAGAGAGAGAGGGAGAGAGAGAGAGAGAATGGGCATGCCAGGGCCTCTTCCTGCTGCAAACATACTCTAGATGCATCTGGCTTTTAAGTGAGTGCTGGAGATTTGAACCCAGGCCATCAGGCTTTGCAAGCAAGCACATTTAATCTGTGAGCCATCTCCTCGGAACCCCTTGGTCCCGTCTGAGTGCCCATCTCAGTCAGTGCGCTGCAGGAGTCCTGCAGAGCCTTGTCACATGGACAAGTGAACGGCCGTCACCCACAGGAGCCAGGCATCAATTTTGCTGATAGGTCAATCAAGCCTCCAATAGAGGGATGAGCTTAGGCAGAAGCAAAGTCCAGGGGCCATCAGTAGCCCACCTCAAACCCCAGAGGGAGGTGCTGACCTGCCAGTGCCGGGGTGTCCTCCATGCTCTCCACTCTAGGAGAGGGAGGACTGGGTGTCATCATGCTGGCCAGCAGGAGAGGAGGCCACAGATGGGGACACAGAGCTTGTCTGGGTTTCCTGTAGGACTTAGCCCCTGAGGCGGTCACCGGAGCTCCCAGCAGGACAGCCAGTCTTGCTATCACTCTCAATGTCATCTGGTGTCCCCTCTCCCCAGTCCTCAAAATGAATGAATATTGGGGAGTGAGGGGGTGATGAGGCAAGCCCACAGAAGAGGCCAGGACCCCTGGCAGATGCCTGATATAGAAGGAGAGCATGGTGTGACCAAGAAAGAAACAAGCCCACTGTCCCTGTGGTGGCCCAGTGACCCTGCAGGTTGTCCAGCATCGCCCACGACAAGATAAACAGTGTTGGTAAAGGGCTCCTAGCTCCCCTCATCCCCACCTCAGCTGTGCATCACTGGGCAACCGTCTCAATCTCTTTGTGGCCCTCATGCCATTCTAAAAAGCCCAAAAGTCATGTTTAGGGGGTTAAACTGAATCTCATCTCCCCAAGATGATGGCTGGGACTCTTGTGATACAGCTCCGTGAGTCCTGGAAAATGACACCCCTGTATTCCAGGACCTGAGAAAAGAGGACAATGAGAAGGACCCCCACCCCACTTTCCACCTCCCTTTAAGGCCAACAACATTGGCTTTTCAGGCCTGCAGCTCCAAGCTTCACCCAGCCCCACGAGATTCCTCCCTCAGGCTCTGCACCTTGGCACCATTTGGCTACTAATAGCATAGAAAGGTGGTTTGTCTGTGCTGTTTCTTCTGAGATAGGGTCTCACTGTGTGGCCCAGGCTGGTCTTGAACTTGCAGTTCTCCTGCTTGGGTTTCTCCAGTGCTGGTTTCACAGGCAAGGCCTCTACACCTGGTAAGAAATATTCTTTTGCAGGCTGGAGAGATGGCTTAGTGGTTAAGGTGCTTGCCTACGAACCCTAAGGATCCATGTTCCATGCACAAAGGTGAGGCAAGCACAAGGTTGCACATGCCCACTAGAGGGCGCAAGTATCTGGAGTTCAAGTGGCTGAGGCCCTGGTGCACCAATTCTCTCTCTCTCTCTCTCTCTCTTCCTCCCTCCCTAAAATAAAAACAAATAAATAAAATTTAAACAAGAAATATTCTTTTTATGTTTTTGCATATGTGTGTTTGTCTGTGGTGTGTGTGCATGTTCATGTGTGTGTGTGGGTACATGTGTATTTATGCAGGTGCACACACATGCATGTGGAGACCTGAGGACAACCTCCGGTTTGAACCTCAGCAGTGTTATTCATGCTCCTCTTTTGGAGACAGGATCTCTCATTGGCCAGGCACTGGCCAACTGGGCTCCACTGGCCAGCCAATGAGCTCGGAGGATCCTCCTGTCTCCACCTCCCCAGCACTGGGACTGCAGGAACCCGCCACCATACCCAGCATCTTACGTAGGTGCTGGGGATAAAACTGGGGTCCTCAGGACGGAGCAGCAAGGCCTTTATCCACTGAGCCATCTCGCCGGCCCCCAAAGTGTTAAAATCTAAATGCCCCGTGCCTGGGCATGGAAGTGGCTGTCTCCACCCTTGCAGACGGGCCAAGACTTCATGGCCGCTTCTGGCACCTGATACTCCATTTGCTCCAGTGATGCAAATGAGTGTTGTCAGCCCATTTTACAGCTAAACATACTGAGTTCCAGAACTCAGGCTGGAGGGTCTGAGGGGGCCATTGGGGTAGCCAGCCACTTGGCTATGCACCAGGCAGAGGCACTGGCTGTGAGACCCAGGAGCAGAGCTGGGAAATCAGAGGGGGGTTGTCATCTCCACAGAGGGTCACAGCCACCCTTGGCCTTGAGTGGCCTCCAGTCTTGAGGGCCAGCCAGGCTGCAGGGGGCCGGGAAACATGACCGCCACTGTTTGTCCAGCTGTCAGGTTGGCGCCGGCACCCCTACCCGGGCCTGGTCTCTCTGGAGTTAACACATGAAGTCCTGTTCTCACAGAGCTCACTTACTGGCAGGAACGGCCTCAGAATGGGTTTCTGTGTAGGAGCAATAAGGGCCAAACTACCCAAGGGACAACTGCAGAGAGGCCTGGGTTGGGGACCTGAGGGATGACAGTGGCAACTTGGGCGGCAGGGGTCACCTTCCAGACAGCCAGACCTCAGCATGTGACATTTGAGAAAAGTTTAATAAGCCCAGAGGCTGTGAGGAAGGAGTCGTGCCCTGGCCTCATGCCCTGAGGAGAGCTGGGAGCTGAGGGGTTAATCAAGACAGCAGGTATCCACCAAGCACGGTGGTCACTGGTGAAGGGTCCCAGTTCCTTGTGCCACTGACTGGGACCTGCACAGCGGCCTGGGGATCACCGAGGGGTCACTCTTTGGGAGCTACTGGGGTGAATAAGAGTGGGTCTGGAGAGGCCAAGAGGAGGCAGGCAGCCAGGGTCCCAAGGAAGCCTGACCAGCCACCAAAAGTCCCTTGCCAAGGTTAGGCAGGGGTCTCTCCGTTTCACATGTTCTTCTCCATTTCTTTTTCTTTTTTCTTTTTTGTCTTTTCAAGGTAGGGTCTCACTCTAGCCCAGGCTGACCTGTAACTCATTATGTAGTTTCAGTGTGGCCTTGAACCCACAGCGATCCTCCTACCTCTGCCTCCCGAGTGCTGGGATTAAAGGCGTGCGCCACCATGCCCGGCTTATTCTTCTCCATTTCTTTTGACCCTGGCCATACACTGAGTCTAAGTCCCTCCCCAGGCCCTGGCTGTGGTAACCCCAGTGCAGGTGCCACCTGGGATGTGAGCCCAGGGTCTGCAAGTGCCTTGGGACCCCAGCTTATGTGGAGAGGCCATGTTGGGATCTCTTCCTGCCAGTCCTGTGAGTGAGAACACCCCTATGTTCCAGCCCAACCCACCAAGCCACCTATAGGTGAGGTTTCCACTACAACTCCCCGAAGCCACGGACATTAAAGACGTGGCAGTTGGGGCCGGGAATTTAGCTAAGTGGATGAGGGCTTGCTTAGCAAGCACAAGGCCCTGGGTTCAGTCCTCAGCACTGGAAAAAAAAGATCACACACACATACACTCTCTCTCTCTCTCTCTCTCTCTCTCTCTCTCTCTCTACATGGCTGTGGCGCTGGGGAGATGGCTCAGTAGATAAAGTGCTTGCCCGGAGTCTAGATCCCCAGGACCTATGTAAATGCCACACGGGCACAGGGGCGTACTCGTGTAATTCCAGTACCCAGCAGTCAGAGACGGGGATCCCTAGCTAGACTAGCCAAGTTGGTGTGGCCTGTGTTCCGTGAGAGCCCCGTCTCAATGAATGAGGCAGAGAATGACTGAGGAAGACGCCCGATGTTTACCTCTGGCTTCACACCTGCATACACACATGAACCCCCACACAAGAGCGCACACACACACACACATGCAAAATAGTAATAAAAGAAACAATGACGTGACTGTTTTAAGACAAAGAGCCTGAAGCAGACCCCACAACACGGGCTGGTCCCCGCACCTTGGGCACCACCAACGGAGACCATGGGCAACGTAGGCTGGAGCTTGGGCGGCCACAGTGGGTAAAATCGATGCCCGTCTTGTGCTGGCATTCCAGTGAGAGCCCAGTGTCCTCGGTCTTGACTTGCATGGGGTTGTCCCCTGCCCAGCATGGAGGGGGCCGAGGCATCAAGGGGAGTGGCAGGGTGCAGTGTTATCTTTTAGGAACAGCAAAGGGAGGTTTTCGCAGGCTACGTCAGGGCTGCCACGCGGGTGGGGAGACCGCGCTGAGTGAGACTCGGGGCTGCATGCAGCAGCTGCCTGGCCCATCACAAGGCAGGATGCCCAGCTGGCTGGGGGCTGGGGGTTTTAGAGGGAGTGGAACCCAGGGCACCAGAGGGCCAAGTCCCCTAACCAAGCCCAGAAGGCACCTGTCTAAGGCATGTTTCTGTCACAGAGTCAGAGGCAACAGGCCACAGCCCCGAGAGGACAGACGGTGCAGCCATTTCTTACCAGAGCTTGTCCTGCCCGTGTCCTCATGTGCAATGGAGGCCCCAAACCGCACGTTCCTGTGTGGTCGTGGAGACACAGTGAGGTGCTATGCAGGTGAGGGGCCTGGGAAGCCTGAGCCGGGACTTCACCAGGGGTCCCCCAGCCCAGCCCCATCAGCCCAGGCTGTAGCTCAGGGTGGGAGGCGTGTCAGGAAGGGCTCCCTAGAGTAACTGAAGCAATTGTGTGTGTGTGTGTGTGTGTGCATAAAAGGGGTTTATTGGGTTAGTTTACACAACAGGGCCTGAGTAGGCCTTCTGCATGCCGCACAGGCTGAGAACCCGGTAGCTGCCCAGTTCATGAGCCTTCACAGTGCCCGCCTGGTGCTGAAGGGCTGGAAGCTCCTTGGAGAGTGGCTGGTATGAGGGCACTTTGAAAGACAAAGAAGCTGGAGTGTGATGTGGGCAGAGATAGACTCCCTCACTCAGGACGGAAAGAGCTCGGACGCCTCCCTCACACTCGTCTCCTTCATCTGGACAGTTTGTTACCTTGAGGGTGCCACCCCTACTCAAGGCAAGTCTCCCCCACCCTCCACACACACCCAGTCACTTTTCCACGCCAGTCTCTTCTGCAAACCTCCCACAGCCACACAGATGGGCATTTCTTAATTCAGTCAGATTGACAACCAAGACCAACCAAGAAGGAAGGGATCCAAGCCATCCCTCCGTGTGATATCTCTATGACACCTTCTTCCAGATGGAACCTTCAGGATTAAAACTTGCTGCCCATGAGATAGAAATTCATAAGCCAGCCCCTCCCCCCTTCCCTTGGCTGCGGGGTAGCTTCGAGTCAAGCCTGCCAGTTCTCGGCCTGCCTTCTCCCATGCTCCTTTCATCGGTCACTCTGTTGTGCCCCAAGTCCTTCCTGGACAGGTGACCCCTGGGTCCTTGGTTCAGGCTCCTCCACCCCCTCAGCTCTTTCAAGTGCTCCTCCCTGTAATCTGCACTTCCGCCTCCAAGATCTGCAGGTCTCTGGGGTGCACACGTGACTCAGCTCTGAGCCCTTGGCCTGGCCTCCTGTGGCTTTGGCAGTCAGTGCGTCTTAGGACACTGAGAGGGTGTACACAGGGCAGGGACTTGCTCAGGACAGGCCTTGGGTGGCAGGGGGCCGGCAAGAGCTCTGTCACTTCTGCCCCTTCGCTTTTGAGACAGGCTGGCTTCAAACTCACTACGTAGCTAAGATGCCTTTAAGTCCCGATCCTCCTGCCTGCACCTCCCAAGTGCCGAGATGAGAGGCGCGCTCCAGCACCCTCCGTTTATGCCGTGCTGGGAGTGGACCAGGACTCCACAAGCCTCCTCTCAGCTGAGCTGCATCCCCAGTGCCTGGCCCTTTAGAAGAGTCTCAGCTTCTCTCCCCTCCGCCTTCTCCACTTTGGGCCAGTCACCCCACACTGGGGTGAGGGTCTCCACCAGACTGGATTAGTGGAGTAGATGGAAAGCCAGGGTGAGGGCCAGTCCTCCATGTCCAGCCTCCACATCGCAGATGCCAGATGTGGCGGGCTAGTTGGGAAGGGCCCCGGGCTCAGGCTGCCCATGCAGCCCTGGGTCTGCCCCCCTCCCCCAGGCTCCACTGGCCCTGGGCTGCAGCTGTTTCCGGCCAAACCGGCAGACAATGTGCTGGCGGGTGGCCTGGGGCCAGGACCATCCACTCCCCAGCAACACAGGAAGACAGAGCTCAGAAGAGGAGAGTGTCCTGGAGTGAACCCGCTGCCCAAGTGCTGTGAGTTAGAACTACAGATTCCTGAAGGAGAAGGCGATAGAGTGAGTCAAACTGATTCCTTCCGGTCTAAAAACGGTTGGAACCCTGGGACACTGCTTGGAGGATGGGAGAGAGTAGAAGGGCCAGAAAATCTTGGATCCACCTTTCTCGGCCTTGGCCCTAGGCTAGGCAAGCAACGGGCTAAGCCCCCCCACCCCGGACCCTCGCACAGCCATGCCCTCGGCCTGCAGTGAACTGTGCTTAGATAGGGGCAGGGTGCTCTGCCCAGGTTTCTGCTCTACTGGCCTTTCATGGTTCATATTTCTCTCCTCCCCTCACTTAGTTCTTCTGGCCAAGTGCTATTTGTCCCCTGTGCCAAGCCCTCCCTGTCGCTGGCCCCTGCTCACCTCCTGGATCTACGTACTGTATCCCAGGGGCCTGCCTGTTCGTCTCCGATCCTTGGAAGAACAGAGGAAGGGCAGAGCGCACCCATGTGGGCCTTAGCTTACAGCCTAGGCACATGGAAGGCGCTCAGACAACTTGCTGAGGGTTGGTTCTGGCACTTCTTGGGTGTGCTGAGATCTGCCCTCCTGACCTGGCCTCCACACAGACTCCGTCTCTGGCCCTCATCGCTAGCCTCATGGCGCTTCTTTCCAGCCCTGATCAACTCCCAAGCGAAGAGCTCAAGGTGCTATTTGGCCATTGAAAGGAATGGAGCGGGTGCGACATCACTTCCCACCCTGTTAGATGCTATGGGAACAACAATAATGAAGCACAACTGGAGGGCTGGAGACCCCGTGGGAAAGAGCACTTGCTGAGCAAGCAGAGAGCCTGGCCCAATCCCAGCACCCACATAGGCCGGGTGTGCCCATCCATGCCCGCAACCCCTGTACTGAGGGGAATGGAGACAGAAGGACCCCTGAGGTGCCCTGATCAGCCAGTCTAAGGAAAACATTGTGAGCTCCAGATTCAGTGACGGACTTTGTCATGGAGAAATAAGACAGAAAGAACAGTAAAGAAGAACATTCAATGCGCCCTGATCTCTGCACGTGTGCACACAAAATGCCATGTGCATATAGCATACATACTCCCCCCCACACACCAAAACAAAATAAAAAAAGAATAAATAGAGAAACACAGCAGAAAAAAAGAAGTGAGGAAGTGGAGGGGTGGGGGGCTTGGGCGTGAATGGTGGCGTGTGAAGCAGCCAGGCTGGCAGGTCCTTAGAAAGACCAACATAGAGAGAGCTACCATGTGACCAGCGAGTTCCCTCCGAGTTGGGAGGAGCCCTGGGGAGTAACAGTGGGCTCTGAACTGACGCTGGACCGCCGAGGCTCACAGCTCCACAACTGCAAACGACCAGAGACAGACGCGTGGATGGCAGAATGTGACCCTGTCACAGTTCCCATCTGGGGGCTGGGTTAGTCTTGCTCCATTCCAGCACCCTGGAGGCCCAGGGTCACAGCTTTCAGCCCCCTGGGACGTTGGGATCAAACACTCCTCTAACATCTGCACAGGAACCCTCCCCAGGTCTCCTGCCCAGGTGCGGTGGAGGTGTGACCAGGCTCCTCCCAGGTCGTCACTGAGTTATCCCTCCAGGCAGGCACAATGAGAGAAAGGCTGGTGCCTTGTCAGGGTCCCACAAACCTTGTCCTTGAAACCAAATCTAGGGAGTCCAGAGCTTGGACTCTGCGGGTGTCCCGTGGCCTCTGTCTTCAGTCCATCTCTGGGAGTCTAGGCTCCAGCACCCAGGCCTGTCCCACAACCCAGGAGCGCCCTCTGGTGGTCGAACTGGGAGTTGTCAGGCCACCAAGAAAATCCGGAACTGGTTGGATCCTGAAGGTGAAGGGCAGCTGATGAGCCAGAGGGGAGGGTTGCCTGGGAGTGAAGAGTTACCCTCCCACTGAGTCCCAGAGACACTGGCGCAGGGCTGCACTAACAGCACAGAGGAGACAGGACTTCTTTTTGAACACGGGTTATGGCCATCTTGCAGATGGAACATGGGCCCCAAAGCCAGGAAGCCAAGTACGGGCTCAGAGCTTTCCATCGGGTGGAAATGTGGTTAGTGAGGGCCCAAGTGATGAGGGCCCAAGCGATGCAGGATTTGGGTTTCAGGAGGGGTCCCCCAAGTTCATGAGTCCTTTTCTATTTTTGAATAAAGAATTGATCAAAATGAACTCAAGAAGGATAAATTGTGAATTGTTAAGTTTATTTAGGGAGAAATCACAAATTGTGGGGTTTATTTCAGGAAAAATTGGGATCTAAGAATAAGGCCACAGCAGGGTAATAAACACGTGGGAAGTAGGAAACACGCACCCATGTGGAAAACATTGCATAGTTCATAAGTTTCATTTAAGAGAAATTGAGGTTTTTAAGGAAAGACTGGAGAGCCACAAGAATGTGGAGGATAGTTCATAAAACTCATTTAAGAGAAATTGAGGCTTTCAAGGAAAGACTAGAGTAGAGCCACAAGCACGTGGAAGACAAGAGGGAAAATGGTGGGGGCTTAAGGAAGAATAGCAGAGGAAAATATGAAAGCAGAGACCGAGAAATTCAGATAAGGAATGTGTAGTAAAGAGAATTATACCCATGGTTACCCCAAGTTTAGAGAAATTACACACGTAACAGGCCTAGAGTTAGAGAAAGTACCCATGTGGCAGATCTGGAGTGTAAGGGAAATACACAAGTGGTAGATTCAGAGACCAGAGGAAAATCATGAATATAATTAAAGTGAGAAGTTACCCCAAACTATAACGCAGAGGCAAGCAGAAGAGGTCCCCCAGACTAAGAAGCAGTGCTGTGCTCTCCCCTCCACCCAGCCAGGCTGGCAGAGGTAGAGGGGAGAGGCCAGACTCGTGTATCCATGTGGCCAGAGTGAGGAGAGGCAGGCAGAGAGGGAGACAGGAAGAAGGCTGCAGCCTTTGTAGTATAGAAAATGTATTCTTTCATCAGATTCAGGTTTGCAAGGGGGACGACGTGATTGGTTTATAGATTTGGAGGGTGGGCCCCACAGCCAGCCCACCTAGGTAGTATGCTAGACTGTGGGCAGCAGAGAGCACTGTAATCAGTTGTAGGTGAGTCTTTATCAGACATGGGTTCCATTTGTGCCAAGGAGGGTTGGCATGTGGGGTGGCATCTTCTGGTTCTCTCTGGGCCTCAATTTCTAACTGAAACTGCCTAAAAGAAGCTAGTTTTCTCCTATTTCCCTTCATGAGCAAGGGGCTTCCATAGTCCTGAAGCACCCAGTATCACAGGTCTCTCTCTCCCAGAACGACTCCTGTGTCCCATCTCACAATAGCCAAAGCCATCCTTTAGAAGCCACTGTGGACTTCTAGATTGGGCCAAGACACCTTACTGTCATTCAGGCTCAGGCAGCCTTCAGAATTCCCAACCCCCTCCCCCCAAAAAGGTCCAAGAATGTCAAGGCTGAAAGGGAGGAGGTGGAGCTGACCTGAGATTGCCTAACCCTCACCGTGACTTTCACAGAAAACTGGGGCCCAAATGGTAGTTCTTGTCCAGAGATTATGATGTGGGGAGGATAAACACAGTTTACAAACTGGACCTTTTGATAAAGGTTGTCATTCTGTTTATTCTATGAAACATTATCATTGCCAATCATATCAATACCACCCTCACCATCATCATCACCACCTTCACCACCATCATCACCACCACCTTAACCATCATCACTGTGATGGTTAAACTTGATTGCCAACTTGACTAGATTTAGAATAACCTATGAAACAAACCCCTGGAAATGTCTATAAGAACATTTTCAGGCAGGTTAGACTGAGGTTGGATAACCCACCTTGGGTGTGCACAGCACCCTTCTATTGAGCTGAGATCTCAGCTAAATCAAAAGGAGAAAGTAGCTGGGCATGGTGGCACGCACCTTTAATCCCAAATCTTGGGTAGCAGAGGTAGGAGGATTCCTGTGAGCTCAAGGCCATCCTGGGACTATAGCCTGAGCTAGAAGGAGACCCTGCCTCACAAAAAAAGAAAGGAAGGAAGGAAGGAAGGAAGGAAGGAAGGAAGGAAGGAAGGAAATGTGGTGTATCAAAATAAGAAGCTGGGTGTAGTGGGGCATGCCATTAACCCCAGCATTCAGAAGCTGAGGTATGAGAACAGCTGTGTTTGAGGTCAGCCTGGGCTAGAGTGAGACCCTTCCTCAGCAAAAACGATGGAGAGAGACAGAAAGTGAGCTGAGTGCCAGAATTGATCATACTGCTTCCTGACTATAAATGCAATGTGACCTCATGTTCTGGCCGCCATCCATGCCTTCCCTTCCACGATGGACCACATCCCTTCCTAAACTGTGAACGAAGGTAAAACCTTCCTTCCTTCCTTAACTTGACTTTGTGGGTATTTGATCACAGTGATGAGAAAAATGATTAACACAGAAAATAGGTACCAGAAGTGGGGGCATTGCTGTGATAAATCTGACCATACAGTTCTTGGTCTTTGAAATTAGCTTGTGGGAGGAATGTGGCAGAGTCTGGAGCAGCAGGCTAGAGAAGCCCGAGAATGCCGCAAACAGCTTAACGGGCCGTTCAGAAGGGGGTCTGGAGACCAAAATGCTGAGAGAGCTGCAGAGAGTGGAGGCCCTGCTTCTGATGTTTCAGAGGGAAGCAAGGACTGTTGGGAATGGAGAGTAATTCATGCCAAGCACCTGGCTTCATTCTACCCATGTCCTCAGAACATAAGCGAGGCTGGATTCAAAAGTGTGCTAGCATCCTTTCTTGTTGCAGCAACAAAATACCTGATGGCGTGGTAGCAGGAGTGTGAAACAGCTGGTCACATTCTGATAACATCGGTGTTTGGAGAGCTTTCTTCTTTTTAAATAGCCCAGGACTCCCAGCCCATTGAATGGTGCCACTCATACTTAAAGGGTGGCTTGTCTCACCTCAATTAATGTAGAAACTCCTGCACAAACATGCCCAGAGGTTTGTTTCCATTGTTATTTGTACTTTTTTTTTTTAAGGCAAGCCCAACAGACTGTTTTTTTTTTTTATGCTCACGTGTGTACTCAAGAGAAAGAATTGGTGTGCCAGGGCCTCCAGCCACTGCAGTCGAATTCCAGATGAGTGTGCCCCTTGTGGGCATGTACAACTTTGATTGCTTGTATCACTGTGCATTTGGCTTACATGGGACTTGGAGAGTTGAACATGAGTCCTTAGGCTTCACAGGCAAACTCCTTAAACACCAAGTCATCTCTCCAGCCCTCCATTGTTGTTCTAAATCCTGTCCCATTAACAAAATTAACTTGTGTGGTGGTTTGATTCGGGTGTTCCCAGTAAACCTAAGTGTTCTGAATGCTAGGTCCCCAGCTGGTGGCAATTTGGGAATTGGAGACTCGTGGAGGTGATGTATTGTTGGAGGCGGGCTTATGGGTGTTATAGCCAGCTTCCCCTTGCCATGCTCCTGTTCCTGCTGTCCACCTGATGTTGGCCAGGAGGTGATGTCTAACTTATGCTCATGCCATCATTTTCCCCTGCCATCATGGAGCTTCCCCTCAAGTCTATAAACCAAATAAACCTTTTCCTCCCATAAACTGCTTTTGGTATGGTTCTTTGTATAGGAACTGAAAACTAACTGTAACAGAAACATTGCTACCTACAAGTGGGGTCATTGCTGCTATAAACCTGACTGTGTAGCTTTTGGCCTTTTTGGACTGATTTGAGGGAGGAATGTGGAAGGATATGAAACCTTGGCCTAAGAGACGCCTTGCAGTGCTGTAAGTACAGCTTGATGGACTATTATGGTCAAAGTTGAAAGACCTGAATGCAGTAAGAACTATGGTCTATGAGGATTAGAAAGAGCTTTGCCTGGACTGGGTTAGAAGCAGTTTGTGTGAGAGGCTTGCTGTGTTCTGCCTGCCTGTGTCCTGAGAATTTGTGCAGGGTTGCATTGCATAGAAATGGACTGGTGTGAGCAGAGGGATATGGCACAGAAAAAAAAAGAAAAGAAAATCTTTAGGCTGAAACTACTGCCTGTTCAGCTGCAATTGTTTCAGAGATTATAGCCACTAAGGCCAGATGATTTGTATTGGGACAGGAAGAATGCAGACTCTTTTGAAGGGACCTGAATGCTGAAGGAGTGTCTTGTTCTTCAAAGTTGGCTTTATTCCCCCCTGGAACAACAAGTTGGTGGCCCACCTAGTACTTTGGAGTATAATAAATACAGGAAATAGAGAGTCATTGAATTTGAAAAAAACAAACAGTTTTGTTTCTTGGAAATGAACATGGTCACTGCGAAGCAGGCTTGCTGAGTTACCTGTATGGAGGCCTGACGGAGCCATGATGATGAACCATGTGATGCAGTGGAGACCCAGTGGAGGTGCCAGGACTATAGAATTGCTGCCAAGGAAAGCTGCCAGCACCAGATGGAATATACCTGGGGCTATGACCATCCAAGCCAGAGGGTTAGTGCTGATAGATTTGGAGCTACAGAATTTGATGTTTACCGTGTTTGTTTTAAATCTTATATTGGCTCAATATTTCTTTGTTATGCCCAGTGTCATCTTTTGCAGTGTGAATGTTTAGTCTGTACCGTGATGGGTTTTTTGTTTTTGGTATTATGGCTCAGTTAAGATACTTTGGACTATGGGGAGGTTTGAACATCATTGGGATTGATAAAAACTGTGGGGTGGCTGGAGAGATGGCTCAGCAGTTAAGGTGTTTGCCCGCAAGGCCAAAGGACCCAGTTTCAATTCCCCAGGATCCATGTAGCCAGATGCACTAGGTGGTGCATGTGTCTGGAGTTTGTTTGCAGTGGCTGAAGGCCCTAGCACACCCATTCTCTCTCTTCTCTACCCCTCTGTCTCAAATGAAAATAAATTAAAAGAAAACTATGGAGACTTTTAAAGTTGTACTGATTGTGCTACATTTTACATCATGGATGGTTATCATTTTGTGGGGGCCAGGGGTGGAATGTGGTGGTTTGATTAAGGTGTTCCCCATAAACCTATGTGTTCTGTGTGAATGTTAGGTCCCTAGTTGGTGGCAATTTGGGAATTGGATCCTTCTGGAGGCATTGTATTGTTAGGATTGGGCTTATGGGTGTTGTAGCCAGCTTCCCCTTGCCAGTGTTTGGTATATTCTCCTGCTGCTGTTGGCCACCTGATGTTGGGCAGTAGGTGATGTCCAGCCTCTGCTTATGCCATCATTTCCCCTGCCATCGTGGAGCTTCCCCTCGAGTCTGTGGGCCACAATAAACCCTTTCCTCCCATAAACTGCTCTTGGTCAGGTTCTTTGTGAAGGAACTCAAAACTAACTGCAACGACTTAACACCCAAACATTACTTTTTTAAAAACATATTTTTATTTATGATGGAGAGAGGGAGAGAGAGAGTATGGGTGTACCAGGACCTCTTTCAACTACAAATGAACTCCAGATGCCATATACCACTTTGTGCATCTGACTTTATGTGGGTACTGGGGAGTCAAACCTGGGCCAGCAGGCTTTGCAAGCAAACAACTGAGCCATCTCCCCAGCCCATTAAACACATCACTGTGAAGCCATAGGCTTCCTTTGTTGCCATAAGCTGATGGCCATCTTACAATACAAAATACATTCAATTCAACTTCAAAATTTTCCACAGCCTTTGACAGCCCCAACACTGTTTAAGAATAAATGCAGAATCTAGAGTCTCTTCTGAGAGTCACATAAACTCTCTCTCTCTTTTCTTTTGGTTTTTCAAGGCAGGGTCTCGCTCTAGCCCAGGCTGACCTGGAATTCACTATGTAGTCTCAGCAGGGTGGCCCCGAACTCACAGCAATCCTCCTACCTTTGCCTCCTGAGTGCTGGGACTAAAGGCGTGCGCCACCACTCCCGGCTTGATATAAACTCTTAACTATGAACCATTATAACATCAAAAACTGAGTTACATACTTCCAATATAGAAATTCCAAAGGGAGGAACGGGGGCACAGAGAGGAAGGATCTAACCAAAGCCAAATCAAAACCTCGCAGGGCAAACATCAAATCCCGAAGCTACACGTCTGGTATGTGGGGTGTTGATAGAATCATCGAGGCTCTGAAGGGCTTAGATGGCCCCACCCTTCCGGCTCTGCTGCTCTCTTGGGGCAGCTCCATTTTCTGCCTGCAGCTTTCTTTGGGCTTCCCATGGTAACTCCAACATCCCAAAGTCTCTCTGGAACCCCAATGAGAGACTCCGTGAGCCCTTAAATCTTCCTTTTTTTGCACATTTTTTTTTTATGAGAGAGAGAGAAAAAAGTTGGTGTGCCAGGGTCTCTCCAGGCACTTCAATCAAATCCCCAATGCATGCGCCACCTTGTGCGCATGTGCGACCTTGTGTGCTTACATCACCTTGTGCGTCTGGCTTACATGGGACCTGGAAAGTTGAACAGGGTCCTTAAGCTTCGCAGGCAAGTGCCTGAACTGCTAAGCCATCTCCCCAGCCCTCTTTTATTTTATTTTTTGAGGTAGGGTCTCATTCTAGCCCAGGCTGACCTGGAATTTATTATGTAGTCTCAGGCTGGTCTCGAACTCACAGCAATCCTTCTACCTCAGCCTTCTGAGTGCTGGTGTAATTGGAGGAATTGGGATTTCCAAGCCCCGAGTTCACATTTTCAAACTAATCAAAGAATTGGCAATTCCAGATTCAAGAAAATGATTTTTAAAATAATACATTTTATTGAGATCTTACAAAGATGTGGGAAAGGGAGAAGACTTGGGGGTAAGGAAGGGAAGGTAAAGTGGGGAGAAGAGATACACCACGTGGAACCCAGGTAAGCGAACATGGATGTTAGGGAAAAAAAAAAAACATGAAAAGAGATTTAAAAACAAAAGCTCTTCCAGAAAGATTAAAAGTGAAGACATAATAAAAGACCAAAAGCATGGCTGCCGGGGTGGGAGCGTTATCTTACCCTGCTGAAGATCCAAAAGCATTGCCGCCAGTTCTGGAGAGAGGGAGAAAGACGCCTGACTCTCCCCACGGGTCCGGGGGTGGGGGGGGGATATGCTTTAGAATTTGCACCACTACACTTGACACACCTACACCAGGTGTCCCAGCCAATCGGCCTGGCCTTAAGAGGGGCAAACCACCCACCCCTGGGCAGGTGCACACTCGAGAGATCTTACTGGGTGCGATGGGCAGGCAGCTGACTGGAGAGGCAGAGCTGACCATTCAAGGCTGCGGGAGCCCAGATCGCTCCATCACGAGCCCCCAGTGCAGAGCGTGGAGCTGCGGCTTTGGCGTTTGCCCGCTGGGTTTTCTGGTCTTTCCCCGCCATGCCCCCACCCCTCCCTTTTGGAATGTGAATGTTTCCTCTGTGCCATTGTATGCTGGAAGTTGGTAACTTTACGGTTGCGTTTTATTTTTTACAGGTATTCACGGTGAGGAGATTGCCTCAGTGGACTCTGCACTCAGACTTCTGAATGATGTGGAACTGCTGAGGCTTTGGGGACTTTGGTGAACTGAATGGCTCAGATATCCAGGAGTCTGCCCTGGTCAGTGGGAAGCTTGTCCACAGCTGTCACTGTAGTGGAGGGCAGCCACCCTGAGCAGTCCGCACCCAGCCCCCTCCAGCCCACCTGGCCATCGTCAGTGCCCCTAGGGGCACAGTGGATGCCACAAGCATCACGGAGCCTGTGCCCAGTGCTCTGGCTCATAAAGTGTCCACCAGCACAGGTCCTTGACACAGCTGTGTCACCTGGATGGACCCAGTGAGCACAACTGTCGCCGTGATTCGTTTGTGTTGATGACTCAGTGGCCGGTGCCTTGGGAACTCTCTTCACACAGAACCTTCATGTGTCTGACAGTCTGCCCGGGTGTGGGGAGGGCCAGGACTCGCTGAGTGTGAAGCTATGACTCAAGACACATTCACGTTAGCGTGGACTGCAGCTGAGGGTGTCAGAACAGGCAGGCTCAGGACTGCAGCTCTCGATGGTCTGGTGCCCAGGGGTGAGGTGCACCTCTAGTCCCGTCTTCCCAGAGGCGACACTTCCTCAGGCTCACTCTTACTCTACATCTGTAGTGCCTCCCCAGGGGCCACTGGCCCTGAAGGCGGGGAAGCCAAGGGCCCCTCGTACCATCTACTGTCCCTGAGCACAGCTCAGCTGAGACAGGCAGGGTCCCTTGTAACAACCACAGAAGTGCCCCCTCTGCATGGATGTTGTCACTCACAGGGACACTGCCTCTGCTCGGGCTGGGAATGCCAAGCCCTGACAAGGACTTCCTGCTACCAACAGTCAGGGAGGCAGGCGGCGTGCACAGACGGGGAAGCTGAGGCCAAATCACGGAACGCACTGCCCGCCTGTGCCCACGTCCAGACCCTGTCCCCAGCCGTGCCTTCTGTGACAGTGCTGTGCTGGGGGCTTGTGATGGTTAATCTAGATTGTCAACTTGACAGTCTCTAGAATCATCTAAGATTCAAGTCCCTGGGCATGTGTGGAGGGAGTTTCTAGAGTCATGTGGGATTCAAATCCCTGGACATCGTTATAAGGGACTTCCTTTTTTTTTTTTTTTTTTCGAGGTAGGGTTTCATTCTAGCCCAGGCTGACCTGGAATTCACTATGGAGTCTCAGGGTGGCCTCGAACTCACGGCGATCCTCCTACCTCTGCCTCCCAAGTGCTGAGATTAAAGGAGTGTGCCACCACGCCTGGCAGTAAGGGACTTTCTAGATCATGTAGGAATCAAATCCGTGGGTAAGGTTTCTAGATCATGTCGGTGGAGGTGCGAAGACTTGTCCTGAATGTGTGAGGCACCAGCCCACGGGCCGGGATCCCAGACTGAATACAAAGAGGGTGACTTGAGTGCCAGCATTCATCTCTCTCTGCCTCTCGACTGTAGATGCTGTGTGCCAGCCACTTCACCCTCCTGCCATTACTTCACCATGGACTTCCAGCTGTAAGTGGCTCTCCTCGGGTATCTCAGTGCGAGCATGAGAAACAGAACTGAGACACTGTTGCACACAGTGTCTGTCCCTAGCCTCCCAGCAGCATGGATCTCTGTGCCGCTATCAACGAGGTGTCTCGGGGAGGAATGGCCTGTCCGTGGAGTGCCTGTGGATACCTGAGTTCAAATCTGATTCGGTGTGAACCGTTCATCACTTGGAGCTTCCTGAGCAGGGCGGTACTTTCCTGGCCAGGACAGGAGTCTGTCCTGACAAGCACGGGCTGCTCTGGGTAGCCTGGGAGTGTCCACAGGTAGAGACCCGGAGTTCCCTGGAGGGGCGGAGAAGTGCAGAGCTGAGCGGGAGGGGGCAGGTGAGGAAGGCCGTGTGGCCAGCCGGATGGGGGGACATCAGTCATGGTCTGGTGGTGGATCTGCTGCTGTAGCTCCCAGGGTGATGGTGCATCACACCCCAGAGGCCTTGAGGCTGGGTTCAGCAGGC
The DNA here is from genome assembly GCA_036346955.1 of Dipus sagitta. Lineage (NCBI taxonomy): Eukaryota > Metazoa > Chordata > Mammalia > Rodentia > Dipodidae > Dipus > Dipus sagitta. The sequence continues at coordinate 4,112,803 of CM070777.1, read as the reverse complement.
TAGATTTTCACGACTCCTGGTTAGCCCCAGTTCTCCCACACGTTCAGGCAAGGGCTCAGAGCATCCCAGTGACGCCTTGTCATTCACGAGTCTGTGTGGCAGGCGTGAGGTGAGGACGCAGGTCCCCAGGACTCACTGGCCCACTGCTCATCCTGATGTGACACCCATGGGGTGAGGACGCAGGTCCCCAGGCTCCAGTGCCCCCTTCCTCACCTGGGTTCTAGTTGTCTGAGACAAAGAACAAGAACCTAGAGCCGGGCGTGGTGGCGCAAGCCTTTAATCCCAGCACTCGGGAGCAGAGGTAAGAGGATCGCCGTGAGTTCGAGGCCACCCTGAGACGACATAGAGAATTCCAGGTCAGCCTGGGCTAGTGTTAGACCCTACCTCGGAAAACAAAACAAACAAGCAAACAAAACGAACAAGAACCTACAACCTGGTGAACAGGATGGGGCCACAGATGCAGTGGCATCTCTGAGGGCCTGGGATGAGTCCTTGGCTCAGAAACGCGGCCCTCCTCCTGCACCACATCAGCCAGTCAGTGGGGACTGAATGGGCCAGCTCTCTCAAGAACACACCGGCATGGGCCTCACAGGACTCAGCGGAGTCACCAAGGAAGAAGAGCGTTAGTGCTCGACCAGGAGCTGGCTTTCCCGAGCCTCCCCCGACCTGCATGGGAGGGGGCCTGACCCGCATCAGGTGGCCGCGGGAGCTGGCTTCCCTGAGCCGCCTCTGGGTCACATCAGCAGCATTGGCAGGCAGAGGCAGCTGTGGGAGGATGACGTCACCTAGGATCCCTCCCTCCTTCACCAGAGACCTCTGCACCTGCAGACAGGCTGGCAAGAGAAGATCTAGACAGCCAGCCAGGGAGTCAGAGACCAGCCGGATCACCCTCAGTCACGGGGGGTCCAGGACCAGGACATCAAGGCAGTTGTGGGCAGGGAGATGGGGAGACTACAGATTGCTGAGCTTGGGCCCCATAACTATGTCTGACCCTCCTTTACAACACAGGGAGTGCTCAAGTGTTAGCTGGACATATGCCTACTCAGCTAAAAGGTGAGATGCTCCTAACATGGCCAACCTCTGGCCAATGAGAAGAGGAAGAATCACAGGGGGTGTCTAGAAGTGAGGAGGGGCTGCTCATCTTTGGTCTGTCCTTCATCCAACATCCTGGAAGGTAGATGTGACTGCAGAGCTCCTGGACTCTAAGACAATGGGTCACATGCCCTGGTGGTATGTGTGACCCTCTCAGCTCCAGTTTGCCTACAACTGGGCTTTTTTTTTTTATGAGAAAGAAGAACGTGGGGCTTGGGTTGTCACTGGTTGGTGGAGTGCTTGCCTAGCGTCCATGAAGCCCTGGCTTTCTTCCACAGCACCACGTGAAACGGATCATGGTGGCCCATGCCTGTAACCCTAGCACTGGGGAGGTAGAAGCCGGAGGATCAGAAGTTCAAAGTCACCCTCGGCTACAAGCTTGAGGTCAGCCTAGGCTATGTGAGACTGTCTCAAACAAAGGAAGGGAGCTGGGGAGATGGCTCAGCCGCTAACAGTGCCTGCTCGCAAAGCCTACCATCCAGGGTTCGATTCCCCAGCACACACATAAAGCCAGATGCACACAGTAGACCATGCTTGTGGAGTTCACTTGCAGTCCTGTGCTTCTGTATTAAATAAGTAAAAAATATTTAAAAAAATTTTGTTTATTTGTATTTATTTATTTGAGAGTGACACACAGAGAAAGAGGGAGAGAGAGGGAATGGATGCACCAGGGCCTCCAGCCACTGCAAACGAACTGCAGATGCATGCGCCACCTTGTGCATTTGGCTTACGTGGGTCGTGAGGAATTGTACCTCGAAACAGGGTCCTTAGGCTTCACAGGCAAGTGCTTAACTGCTAAGCCACCTCTCCAGCCCAATAAAAATATTAAAAAAAAACAAGGGTCTAAAGAGATGGCTCAGTGGTTAAGGTGCTTGCTTCTAATGCCTAATGACCTGAATTTGATTCCCCAGTACCCCAGTCAGATGCACAAAGTGGTGCATTCACCTGGAGTTCATTTGCAGTGGCTGGAGGCGCTGGTGCACTCATTCTCTCCCTCTCCTGGCAAATAAAGAAACTAATTTTTTTAATTTTTATTTTTTTGTTCATTTTTATCTATTTATTTGAGAGTGACAGAGAAAGAGGCAGAGAGAGAGAAAGAAAGAGAGAGACAGAGACAGAGAGATAGAATGGGTGTGCCAGGAATTCAGGCCACTGCAAATGAACGCCAGACATGTGTGCCCCCTTGTGCATCTGGCTAACGTGGGTCCTGAGGAATCGAGCCTTGAACCAGGGTCCTTATGCTTCACAGGCAAGCGCTTAACCACTAAGCCATCTCTCTAGCCCATAAACTATTTTTTTTAAGGCAAGAAGTAAAGAAGGGAGGGAGGGGGAAGAGGGAAGGAAAGAGACAGGTGCATGTTTATGTGTTTAGCTGTTCAGAAATGGTACCGAGGGGAAGCACATGGAGAACAGGGGAACTATGTGAAAGCCATAGGTGTGGGCAGCATGAGCCTAGGGGACAGTGTACAATTTGCCCGAATCAGAGGGCAGCATTGGCTGCCAGGTGGTCAGTGCAAGTGTCCTCTGTTTAGCTCAGGAGCAGGAGTCATAATGTCCTGGGCCCGGAGCTGAGAGGAGCCCATGAGGACCTGATCAGGAACAGGGGAGGTCGTGAGCAATAGTTGTGCATAGCACCACAATGGGGACTGCAGCCAAGGAAATCTGCCGCTGTCCTCCTATTGTCCCTTTCTCTCCCCCCCCCCCCCGCCACCCCGTCACCTAGTGATAGTTGGTCCTGGCTAGCAGACCAAGCCAGACCACAGTTGACAGCCCCTTGCAGCTAGGTGTGGCTGATACTAAGGTGGCATTAGCAAAACACCAGAGGTCAGACAAGGCTTGTCACTTGCTTGTTTAGACTTTGGTGCATCCTGCAAGTGGGTCCAGCATGAGCCTGGCCACCAGGCCATGTGTTGGCGACATACAGCTGGACTTGGGTCCTCCACCACACAAACATCACGACTCGGGCTGGAGAGATGGCTCAGTGGTTAAGCGCCTGCCTGTGAAGCCTAAGGATCCCAGTTCGAGGCTTGATTCCCCAGGACCCACGTAAGCCAGATGCACAAGGTGGCGCATGCTTCTGGGGTTTGTTTCCAGTGGCTGGAGGTCCTGATGTGCCCATTTTCTGTCTTTCTCTCTCTCTCTGGCTGTCGCTCTCAAACAAATAAATAAAAATAAGGGTTGGAGGGATGGCTTAGCAGTTAAGGCGTTTGCCTGCAAAGCCAAATAACCCAGGTTTGATTCCCCAGGACCCATGTTAGCCAGATGCACAAGGGGGCACATGCGTCTGGAGTTCATTTGCAGTGGCTAGAGGCCCTGGCGTGCCCATTCTCTCTCTCTCTCCCCCTCTTTCTCTGTCAAATAAATAAATAAATAAAATTTAAAAATAACAAAAAGAAAATAAAGAGGCTCAGACTGTGTAGAAGCCTGGGCATTAAAAAACAAAAATCACAACTCATAGCATAGACCAGCGGTTCTTAGTGGAAGCAGTTCGGCCTGGTCCCCTCCCCAGGGACATGTGGCACTGTCGGGAGGCACTTTTTGGTTGTCACATCTCACAGGAGGGTGTCACGCCCCACCCTGGGAGGGGACAAAGGGCACGGCTATGCATCCACAGGGCACAAGATGCCCCCAGGCAAAGAGCCATCCAGCGTCCTGGGCACGACAGTGAGCAACCCAGCTTGGATGTGCAGCCGAGTGCAGCGGGTGGCCTCAGCCATGGGTGGTGGCCTTCCAGGGTGCTGGGCTCTGGCTGGGAGCGGGCAGGAAGCTCAAGTCCAGCCTTGCACGTGCATTTCTTCTCTGCCAGGAGTCCAGCGGGCGATCAAAACGGGCGTCCTTTGGTGCTGAGCTGGCCGGGGGTGGGGGGGTCTTGCTGCTCAGAGTGCCCACAGTAGGCACTGCCACGGCAGCGCTCACCAGCAGGAGGAGGGTGCAGAGGGTGGGGCCGGGTCACCCTGCAGAAGGAAAAGAAATGGAGGACTGTTGGGCATCCAGCTGTGCAGCACTGCGTGCCAGGAGCCAGGACCACGGCGGGCCAGGTCATCGGGTCCTCCGACAAGGAACGGTTCACGGGCAGCCACAAGTCCTCACTCACTGGCCCTGTGTGCTCAGAGGACACCCACCCAGATCCCTGGTCTGCATGGGACAGGAAGAGGACAAGACCCCATCCCAGGCCACTGCCTCTCAGCCCACGTCAGATCAGGCTGGACCAAGGGCCAGGGTCAGGACATGGCGGGATTCTCTGATGTGGTCTGCCCTCTGCCCTCTGGGCCTTAGAGGGGACTTTTGCTGGAAACACCAAGCATTTGTTTTCCAGACTAGAAAAGGCACCGCAGCTTGCGCTCGCTGCATACAGCGCCCCCTGGCGGCAGGAACCCCACGGTGCAGGAGTCGTGGCCCTGGGGTTGGCTCCAACTGCCACCGAAGCAGTGGGCTCCAGAACCCTGTGAAGCTGCTGGGCTTGCCCCGCCCGGCTCCATCCTCCCCCACCCCCCACCCCCGTCCCACCGCCCATGAACCCAGACCTCGGCCTGCCTCTTCCCCCCCCCCCCCCGGTGTGTTCACTCTGCTGCCCTCCCCAAAGGGCCCTGGCCTTCCCCTGGCAGGGGCTGGAACCCCGAGGCACACAGGGCACTGTGGCTCAGAAGTAACCCTTCGGGCACAGGTTTGTTTCCAGAACGGCCCTCGGACTTACCCAGCATGCAGGTCCTGGGTTCCCTGCCCTGCCTACTTCTAAGTAGTTACTCTGGGCTGGGTTCAGAAGTTGGCTGTTAGGGCAAGCCAGGAACATTCCATCCCAGGCTCAGAATACAAAGCCCCTGCTCCTCAGCCCGGAACGCAGGCGGTGTTGGGCCTGTCCCTTTCCCTTGTGAGCTCTTGCTCTCTCCAGGGCCTTTGCTCACACTGTTTCAGGCTTCTGCTCCCTGATCCCTGCTGTGTTGGTTTACACTGCCTCCAACTTCAAATCATCTCCATTCAGTATCCCCAACACGAGTCCAACCTGCTGTGAAAGGAGCTCTGCTCCAGCCCAGAAGGATAGGGGCTGGGGTCCCCCAAGAGGTCTGCCCTGAGATCCTAGGTTCTCTGTCGGCTGCCAGCTGCTCTCAGCCCCTAGAGGCCATGAAGATCTTTCTCCGAGAGGCTGCTCTACCTTAAAAAACCCAAATGGATGTCAAGTCCTGACTGGCTTCAAATGTCTTCCGCTTCTCCTCAGCCACAGCGGGTGAAACCTCTGCTTTTAAAGGGCTTCTGTAATCCAACCTGGCACATGGGCTCGCCTCTGGGGAGTCTCCGTCTGATGGACGCAGAGTTAACTGGTCACTAAGCACGCCTTTCCCCCCATGCTGCCAGGTAATCTTGTAATCCTGGAACCAGAGCAGGGCACCTTGAAGGACCTTTAGCTCTTCGGATTCCTCCTCCGCAGTCCCCACCTGCTTCGCTGCCCCTGAGGGCCCCCAGCCCCCTTAGCCCCTTCCTCCCTAACCCTGGCCTCGTGTCTCTCTTGGTCTCCTCTCGTCACTGGGCCAGGGCTCCCAGCGGAGGCTGCGGGAGTTTTGCCCTTTGAAGATGTGGAAAGGAGTAGTGGTGAAGGCCCAGCTCTGGGCTTGCAGGTGCAGCGTGAGTCCCACCTTCTCCTCCGTGCCATTGGCCAAGCATGTTCCTCTCTGCCACAGTTTCCTCAAGATGAGTCGACCAGGACCCTGTCACAAGTCTCAGTCTTGTGTAGGAGCCAGTGTGTGCTCAGGGTACTTAGAGCACAAGTTGCTAGTTCAGGGCACACTAGTGGGTCATGCCAATCATGAGATGCAAGACCGAGGAGCTTCGGAAAGGCAGGAAAACAGGGGTAGGTACCATGCTGGGGATGGAGAGTGGGCTTAATTTCAAGTCTCCGGGTCACCCTCTCTCCAGCCTATCACACTGCAGGTCATGCAGGCTGAAAAATCACTCATTCATTCAAAAATTGCTTAAGTGAGCACTTACTATATGCCAGGCTGTCATATGTCTTCAGGGTCGAGCAGACATTGTAATGGTTCCCACAGCACATGTATGCTGATGTCAGGCAGACAGGAAACAAATAATGACAAAATGTCCTCAAAGGAACTATCCAAACATTCAAAGACAACGTTTTTACTATTTATTTGCAAGGACAGAGAGGGAGAGAGAGAAAGGAGAAAGAAAGTAAGTATGGGGATAGGTCAGGGCCTCCACACAATAAACCTGAACTCCAGACACATGCGCCACTTGGTGCCTTCAGCTTTACATGGGTACTGAGTAATCAAGACAGGTGGCAAGGCCTTGCAAGCAAAACCCACTGAGCCACCTCTCCAACCCAGGAATGGCCAATCTTATGATAGAGAATGACAGTGGATGTGTGGAGGCATGTGGGGCCCCTGCTATGTGGAACATTTTCTGGGGCCACAGAGAACCAGAGGAAGAACACTGCTTTAAGAGGTCACACGGGCGAGGGTCTTAGGCAGCAACGAACATGGTGTTCAAGTAACATAAAGGAAGGACAGGCGAGGAGGAGGGGGCTGCTGTGTTTTCCAGAGAGCCGCAGGGGACTGCAGAAAGTCTAAGCAGGAGGAATGGCCTGCTGTGGCTTAGGATGCGTGGCCATGGTGAGGCAGGAAGCCTAGGGTAGTTGGCACCATTTCATCTGTCTGGGTGGGGCTGATGTGAGCCAGAACTGGGAGGTACCGGGGGGGGGGAGGGAAGTGTGCGAGTAAGTCGTGGGGACCCACAGACCTGTGGATGGAATTTGTGGGAAATGAACGGGGGTGGGTATTCAAGACAACTGCCCTCATGGCAGCTGGACAGACAGGGAGGAGGTCTTGGGGGTTCAGATTCAAGACTCCTACCCTTGCCAGCAGTCACAGACACATCCTAAGGGAAGCCTGCGACAGAGACGGGGCGTGGGGGTGCACACACAGATACAGGGTCCAGACCCAGACGTGGGTCTGGCAACCTCTGTGCCCTTGCTTTCCCTCCCACATGCCAGTCCCAGGACAGGGATTGTGTCTGTTGGCCCCTCTGTATCCCAGGTCTGTGCCTAGCCTGGAATATCCAGATACTCAGCAGTGGAAGCCAGGTGAGCTCAGAGTGTGGACACAGGGGAAGGGCTCTTTGAGGGTCCTGTGAGGGTTCAGCAGCCTGGTGGGATGGGGCTCAGCACGTGATGCTTGTCCACACCCCAGCTGGTACTGCTAAAGTTGCTCCTCATCTTCCTCGTCTCTCTCTCTCTCTCTCTCTCTCTCTCTCTCTCTCTCTCACACACACACACACACACTCATACACGCATATACACACACATACACGCATATACACACACATACATACACGCGTGCGCGCGCGCACACACACACACACACACTCACACATGGCATGGTGTGGCCATTTCCAGGAGCTTCTAGCTAAGGTGCCAGAGCACCCACCTGCCCCAGAGAAATCTCAGATTCTTTCAGTTACAGACCTAGATCTAGTGACGGGTATCCTACTCATGCCCCAGGAAAGGCAGCCAGATTTTCGTGGTCCGCATGGGCACGGCTTTCTGCCTCCTCCCACAAGCCTATCCACACATCCACCCGCCCACCCATCCATCCATTCATCTACGTACTACCCACCTACTCATTCACCCGCCCACTAGTACAGACATTTACCCATCCTTTCGTCCACTCATCCATCCACCCACCCGCCAACCTGCCCATCCTTCCATCCATCCATGTATTCACCCCTCCAACCATCCCTCACCCATTGATCCACCCAGCCACCCATCCACTCCCCGATCCATGCATCCCCTCACCCTCATCCATGCATTCATTCATCCACCCACCCACCCGCCCATCACTGTTCACTCCTTTGGGGATGGGCTCATAACAACGACTCCACAGTGCCAGAAGGGCACCATGGAGTGGGTGTTTAACGATGACGATGATGGGTTCCAGGCTGGAGGAATTGAGGCTTTTGGCTCAGGTCACATAGGTAAGGATTCCTGAGCCCACAGGTGACAAGCTCCCTAGGTGTGCTGGCTCTGTCTTCTGGGTGTTGACAGGTCTCCATACTGCTCCCAAACCCGATGGAGAGCTGCTCCCTGGGCGGAAGTCAGGCACCACCTTCTCCCACAAACACATCGGAAGCCTTGAAAGCCAAACCCTGGCCACCTTTCTTTCAAATAGCAATGTCAACTGAGAGGTAGTGACAGGGACTTGCCTGGAGTTGGCAACCTCAGAAGCCTGGGGGATAGGTCTTCCCACCTGCCGCCGGTAGGGGGCAGCACGACGCTGTGCCTCGGGCCTTGAGGGCTTGCTGCCTGGCTCAGCCCCGTGTCTGGCTCTCTTGGGGGAAACCGAGGCACAGAGCTGCAGACGGGGTCCTGCCCACTTACAGTAACCTCCTCCTTTCCTGGCCTCACCTCTCTGGGTGGGTCTGGTAGCCCGCCCGACCTGGGGCCGCCTGAGCGGAAGGGGCTGGGAGGTGCCGGGCTGGCCTGCACCGCCGCGGGTGGAGGGCGCGCGCCCAGGCTCTCCCAGCCCCACGGCAGGCAGGCAATCTTGATTTCTCCCACTCACGACGCCGAGATTCAGCCGTTGGCGACGGCGGGCGGGGCGGCCCCGAGACTTCCCGCGGGGACCTGGGGCATCTCTCCCACCCAGCCCCGTGCAAGCAAGTGCTGCGCCCGGTCGCCGCGCGGTGGCAGCATCCGCCTGTGCGCGACTCCCGGCGGCACCAGGAATCGCCCTGCCCGCTCTCGCCATCCCATCGGACCGTGTGGTTGCCTGGCTTAGTTTCCTGCCCACGAGATGGGGGTGACATCCATCCAGAGTCCCCGGGTGCAGGAGATAGTGGGGTGTGACTGCTACTGTCGTTTGACTTCGGTGCCTCTGTGTCCCCAGCTCGTGAACTCCAAAGGCCCTTTCTCCGGAGGGTCCTATTATTCGCTGCGCTCTGCACAGCTGCACCTGCTGCTGGCCTCTGCTCCTGGGGCCTAGGAGTGGCCAGTGCCCGGGTCATAGCAAAGGATCAGAGGGCTTGGAAGGATTAAGAGAGAATGGGGGGCAGGAGATGGGGGCCGCAGGAGCGGGGTGGGGGTGGGTAGCTTCTGGGCTCGAGGTCTGTGACTGGGCTTGGTTAGGTGAGCCCTAAATGAGCAACCACACAGACACACACACACACGCCTGCTCACTCCCACACCAGCCTGTTGGGTCCTGGATAGTTCTTAAGGATCGAGCGCGCCCCGCATCCATTCTCTTGCCCGAATGGCCCCCACTTGGAGCTGTCCTGGGCTGAGGAGCCTGGAGTGCACCGCCATCAGGTGCTAATCAGTAGCCCGTCCCCTGAGGACACCAGGCTTGGCTAACAGAGTCTGCGGGCCCCTGGAACCCACTTGTCCATAATAGAACCAGGCTAGACCGATTCAGTGTGTCCAAGGCACTTAGGCCGCTTTAACTAGCCGCCCCCCATGGCTCAGCAAGAACCAAAGCCCAGCAGCGCAGCGGGTAACAGGAACAGAGCAGCGGGCCTCCTGATAGTTCTCTCCGCCTCCGTGTACAGCAGTGTCGTTGCCCCTGCGTGTGACCAGACTAGTACGTCTGCCCGTCTTCCTTCCAGGTCCCACACTGCTTTTGTGGCCGCGGCAGCAGCCCTGAGCTCCGGAGGAGCGGTGGCCTTGCACCGAAGTCTACTAGGGAGGCAGTGATGCCCTGGTCGGGATGCAGGATCCCAGGTGGAAATTTCTGGGGGAAAGGGGTGTGCTATTCCAGGGGGAAATGGGATGGGTGGTCTCACCGCCCCCACTAAAAAATGGAAGCCAAATGGGTACCAAGACCTGTAGTAGTCATTTCGTGGCCCCGGTTCCTAGCCCCCACCCCCGCGGGCACAGAGGGGCGCAGGTGTCTCTTCCGAGCCGCACCCTCCCCCGCGCTCCCCCTCCCCAGTCCTGGGAGGGTGATCGGAAGGGATCTGGCCAGGGGAGGGGGGCCGGGGGTAGATGCATTCGTGTGTCACGGGGGAGGGAGGAGAAAAGGGAGGGGAGAGCCCGGGAGCGCGAGAGAGAGCGCGCGGCGGGCAAGGAGGGCGGGCGGGAGGCGGATCCTCCTACCTGGGGCGCGCTCCCTCGCTCGCGGCTCGCTTGCCGGGGCCGCGAGTCACCTGGGGAGGCCGACAAGTGCGGACACATTGGCCGCCGCGGCGCTCGGAGAGGCGCGCACGGCCCCAGGCGGCTAAACCCGGCCGAGGCAGCGCCCGCCCGCCCACCCGCCCGCCTGCTGCGCCCGGTCCGGGCCCGCGCTCGCTGAACCCCACGGCCGCTCCGCTGGGTTCCGAGGTCGCGGTCCACGGCCCGGGTCACTCCCCCGGGCGCACGCGGCTGCTGAGGCGCCCTGGGCTCACCATGGTGGCAACGCGTGCCCAGTGCCCGCGCGTCGCCGGCCGTCCGAGCCGCAGCGCCGGCTGAGCGCGGTCCGCCCGCAGACCCCTGGTCCCGGCCCGCCCGCGCGTCCTCTCCGGCCGCGGCTGTCTATGGCGCAGCCCCCCTCTCTGGATCATGCACAGAAACTTTCGCAAGTGGATTTTCTACGTGTTTCTCTGCTTTGGCGTCCTCTACGTGAAGCTCGGGTGAGTGCTTCGGTGGGCGGGGGCGGCAGCAAACCGGAGAGCCGCCTCCCGGGCTTCTCCGACGGGACGCGGGCACCGGAGGGGGTAGGTAGGGCGGCTGTAGGGGCCCCAAGGCTGGTCTGCGAGTCGCACGCTCACCCCGGCCCTGGGAGATACTCCGCCGGTCCCCCGAGCTAGGGGTGCTCCCGAGGGGCGCGGAGCTCAGGTCGGAGCAGGGAGAGCGCGGCGCGCGGGCGGCCACCGGCGGGCTCGCGGGTAGCGGCGAGCGTTCCCGGCTCGTACTTTCACCTGTTTGGGCTCCAGGCCCCGGGGGTGGGACGCGCCTTCCCTCCCCCGGGCTGCGCTGGGCGCCGAGCCCGGATCGAGCGCTGGCCGCCTGGAGGGCGCGCCGGGGCGGGGGCGGGGGGCGTCCGGCAGCCGGGGGAGGCCGGGCGCGCACCCACCGCGAGCGCGCAGGCTCGGCACCCGCTGCGGCCCTTCGTCTCTATCCATCACCCGGACGTGTTGAAATTACCTTGACAACTCGTCCGGCTGGCTCAGGATGGGCCGCGAGGCCGGCGCGGCCGCCTCGGGCTCCGATCGGGGCCCGCGCCCCCGCCCGCCCGCCCGCCCGCCCGGGGCCCGGCCCCCTTTCGCCGCGCTCCCCCTGGCGAGGCCGGGCGGGCGGGCGGGCTCCAGGCGGGCCGCACTCGCTGTTCGCCGCGGTAGCTGCTCCGAGTCGTATTTCCACATTCCTGAACCCAGCCGAGTCCTTACCTGTTGAGCCGCGATCTCCTTTAGACGGAATCTGTCTCGGCCTCCCTCGATTGGGGGTGGAGGGGCAGGGTGACCGACAAGGAGCGAGGTGCACCTCGCCGGGGGCGCCCACTCCTCAGCGATGGCCGCGGGCCCCTCGCACCTGCGGGCACCTGCGTCCCGCGCTCCTACTGTGCGCCGCTGGCTGTGCCAAGGCCAGCCCCATCTAGGCCAGAGGAACGCCGCTGAGCAGACCTGTAGGAGGGGCGGGTTCCGGTACCTGGGAGACGGGCTTCCCAGGCTAGAGGTCGAAGCTGGACCTGATAACCAGCACCCTTCCAGCCCTTCTGTCCTCTGCCTGGGTGCGAGTGGAGACGCCGAGGCTCACCGAGGACGGAAACCCAAACCTGGTGGCCTCGGAGGAAGGGCTGGAAGCCCCCATCCTACTTTCAGCCCGGTAGAGCTGGGCGGAGTGTCTGCGGCTGGCCGCTGAGGGCTGTGTTTATTGTAGGTCTGTGTTGGGTAGGCTGTGTCCCTGGGTGTTTGTTTATGGAGGTGAGGGGTGCCGGCTTTGAGCCTGCTGGGGGTGGGGGCGGGGTGGGCAGGCCACTGCTTTTTGGATTCTCTTCTGAGCCTACCAGGGGTCTGCAGCAGCCCCCACCCCCCGAGGAGGCCGGTCCCTGCTACCTGGCTCTAGCATGGAGGGCTTTGAGTTAGGTGCCTGACTGCCCCGGCCCTAGGTCCTCACCAAAGGACTCAGCAAGCGGCCCCTCCCCCTCCAGCGACAGGAAACAAGTCTGTCCCCAGTCCCAGCAGAAGGTGCCTAGGTCCTGTGCCGCTGCCTGGGCTCCCTGAGACCGGGTCTAGGGCTTGAGCTCTGCGCCATCTTCCTGCCCCCTGCTCCCTCCGGGCACGAGCTCTGCGTTTCTGGCTGTTCTGGATGGCGTGGTCGGCAGTGTTGAGTCGAGAGCAGGTGAGCGAGACCCGGAGAGGTTCCCAGGCACCTGTGTCCACTTCCCCCTAGGACTATGTTGAGGGGCAGGGCTAGTGGTCAGGCTTCCCTCGGGGTGGCCCTGGCGACCCAGAGAGAGAACTCCTCCCCTTCCAGGACCACCCCCCACCACCACAGTCCACACTTCTGGGATTCCAAAACCGGGTCTCCAGAGATCCTGTGGAATAACAGCCAGTGAAGCCCAAGACCCACCCTAGGACCTGCTAAGGAGAGAAAGGGCAGAATGGGGAGCACGCGCTCCTTCCCAGACTCTGGAGGATGGAAGTCTTTGTAATCTCAACCGATTTCTCTCCCCACCCTGGCTCGCGCCCCCCCCCTTTCTCTCATCTTTCTTTCTGTGTAGGAGAGGCAGCTGGGGCCTACATGTGACCTAAAGGATTAGATGACCTTGGAGTTCAGTGGATTGAGGAGGAGGAGGTTTGGGGACTCTGGGTCACAGGTGCGGGTGCCTCTGCTTCCAGTGGCTTCTTTGCCCCCACAGCCTCCCCTCCCTCATCTGAAGGAGAGGAAATACCCTTCCCTTGGCTGATGCGCTTCCGGTCGCGGGGGCCTTTCCCCTGACCGTGGTGACGGTGGCATCCCAGTAAACAGTCCAAGCAACCACTGGGGAACTCTTTATTTGTTATCATTAATGACCGTGAGATATGGGGTGCAGCAGCTTCTCTGCAGATGCCTCCAAATGGAATCTCTGGACTTGGGAATCTGGGGGTCATAAGAGTTCCAACCCCTAATCAGATTTGGTAGAGCAGCTCCTGATTTCCCCTCTGCTGCATGTTTCCACGTGCACGTGCAGGGGTCTGCAGAGCCCCTACGGGTGCACTCACCCACACACGCCCTGCAGTCAATGCCCCGCACACACAGGCAGGAGCCTGAGCTCAGCCCTCATGACCCCAGAGCACACTGCGCTGCCGCGGCAGGTTCAAAGCACAGTGGCTTTGGGAAGCTACCGAACTTAACCGAGGGCCCTTGTGGATGGAGCTGCTGCCCATTCAGGACGGCACCGAAGCAGGACAGGGAGAATCCAGGCCCAAGAGCTAGGTCCGCGGAGCTCCAGATTAGCCTCTGCCCAGGCCTGGAGAAGCCGGGGGTTCCGGGACAAAGGTCCGAGAGGGCTAAAGGTTAGAAGGATGCCCAGGAGGAGTCTCCATGCCAGGCCCCGGAGCCAGGCAACCCACCCAGGGTCACTCACCGTATGCCACACGGCTCCTCTGTCCTGCCACTTTCCTTGCTGTGTGCCTTCACCAACCCACCGGCGTCTCCACTTCTCCGCGGGCACATTCTGATGCAGCCCGCCTCAGCAGACGCTAGGAAGTGGGACCCCATTTCTGCAACTCTAGGCTAAAAGAAAATCTCATTAGAAGGAGGGTTCTTTAGACGAATCCCTCTCTACACCCATCTCATCCAACTCCTCACAGAGGAGCAAAAGAAGAAAGGTGCAGAAGCCAGAGACTGGGGGGCGGAGGGCTCTGTGTGATGAGCGCTGGGTTTGCAGGGCTCACGGGCCTGGCACAGACTACAACCCCAGTGGCGGGTCTGGCCGGGCAGCCGCCCCTGCGCTCCATCCAGCCTCTAACCTGGCTGCCCGGGGAAGGCTAAGACGCAGCACACAGCGCATCTGTGCACACACCTGCGCGCTGCACAGCGCCCATGCTTCCAGAGGCACGCACGGCAGGCACGTGCGTGCACACACGAGTACACGTTGCGGAGCGCAGACCCTAGGAGGAGCTCACGCCCCCGAGCGGTTACTCTGAGGTGCCTCCCCCCAGGTGCGCCCTCCGGAGCTGTGTGGCTCGCAGAAGGTTGCGGCGAGGGGATCCCGGCCAAGGCAACTTGGGCAAACCCTGGGGGCGGCTCCCGTCGCACGCTCCGGTCAGCCTTCCCTTTAAAAAAACCCGCCCGCGGAGGAGGCGGATGTAGGGGCGGCCTGTCCAATGGCAGCTGCGCGCCTCGGGAGACTTGGGGACGTGAGCCAGAGCGAGCGACAGAGCGGGTTCGCACCGACCGACGGACGGAGGACCAGACAGCCGCCTAGGCGAGCCCACTGTCCCCCGCCTGGCCCTCGCCCCGCACTCCAGCCCCAGCGTCCGCCGCTGCCCCAGATTCAGCAGGATGCGCGGCCCTGGCGGCGGGACGCGGGAGACTACCGTCCCCCGGCCCGCGGGCCCCGGTCCCTAGCGCGCGGCGCTACCGCCCTGTGTCCGGGAGGGCCGCGAGGACCCCGGCCTCAGTTGGCGCAGGAGCCCTGCGGGTGGGGCCTTCCCAGCCCCGCCAGGCGTGCCGGCCCACCATGCTCCTGCTGTCGCCTCGCAGCGCTCTCCTCTCCGTCTATTGCCCACAGATCTTTCTCCTCCTGTCCAGCGGCAGCTACCTGTGAGTGCCGCGGGCGGCGGGCGGGGTGGGCGGGCGGGCGGGGAGCCCCTGGCCGTAGCTCCTGGAGCTGGGAGGGTAGGGAAGGCGGCAAACGAGGGCCCCGGGCGGGGCGCTGGGCGCACGGGAGCCCCGGGGACTTTGGATCACTTTGTTGTCCTAAACCACTGTGGAAGAACACCTGGGGCACAGCTGTGGCAGTGAGAAGTCCCAGCCTGCGGGGGGCAGAGCAAAGGTGGCTTGAGTGTGGTGCCATGGCCAGCGTCGATCAGGCTGCGCGCACCGGGCGGGGGCGGGGGTGAGAGAGAGAGAAAAGAGAGAGAGAGAGAGAAGAGGGAGAGGGAGAAGCGAGCGAGCGAGCCAGGAGACGCAGAGATTTCCCTCCGAGTCTTAGCTGCGTCCTGGACCAGCGGGGGACCCTCTCCCAGTGCCACATTAACCCACGCTGCGCTCACTGCCCTTCTCCACTAAGGGTGGCTGTACGCACCCAGCCGCTTCGCAGCGCACACAGCGGCACACGTGCACGCTGCGCCGGGCCAGACAGTGCCCAGGCTGTACCCTCCACGTCGCCGCGGCCTCCCGCGCGGTGGTTACGCTCCGGGCAGCCTGGCCCCCGCCCCGGGGGGCTCCTCACCTGGGGGCGAGGAGGGCGCGCAGTGCGCGAGCGCGCGGCGGCGGCGGAGCGCGCAGGTACCGAGGCCAAGGGCCAGAGCGCGCGGAGCCCGGCGCGGAGCGACGGGTAGGGCAGCGCCCACCAGGCGATGGGAAGCTCGGGGGCAGGGCCCGGGCCGGCCCAGCGAGCAGAGGGGGCGCGTCCGCGCGCGGTGGTGGCTTCGCCCGACTCCTAATGGGACGCATATGCTCTGGCCTCCGATTTAAAAAAGAAGTTTGATTTATGGAACCGCCGTTTGGGGGAATTTAAGCTGGATGCTACTGATTAAACCTCAGAGCCAGCGCTCCCTCCCCTTCTCTCCCCTCCCCCTCCCCCTCCTTAACACGCGGGCCACGTCCGGGGTCGCCTAACGCGGCCAGAGGCGGCAGCCGCCGCCTTCCCGCTCACCGCGCCGCCCCTTCCCTCCGCGCGGCCACAGGCCTAATAAATCGCCCCGCCCCCACCCCTTTTAATAAAGACGCGGCCAATTTCTCCTTCAGCTCCTAGGAAATTACTATCCTACCAGTTTTCCTTCTATAAATAGTCGTGCATCTTGAAACAAAAGTTCGCAACCACAGCCAGATGCTGCGAGGCCCGCGGTTTCCCCGACTGTGGGACATAATTACAAGGTCCGGGCAGAGGGAGCGCTCCAGGCCCGGCGGGCAGCCCCGAGCTGCCGAGGCATCGCCTGGGGTGGGGGGTAGCAAGCCGCCCCAAGCAGGGCGCAGGGCCCTGTGGGCACCCCTGATCCGTGGGGGACCTGGGCAAAGAGAATCCGGCTTCTGTTGTCCCGTGAAATGGATCAGCCAAAGGGGTCTTGGGGCTCTGGGCTTCCCGGTCGAGGGGTTTGTGAGGTCTCCCCTTCTCCAGAATCCTGGCATCGCAGTCTTAGCTGAGCAGCCCGCAGCTACTCTGCCTGAGAAATCATTTTGGGAACTGGCAGCCGGTTGGTGTTCCTGGGGAGGTGTCCAGGGGGTGGAGGCCGGGAGCCCATCAGGGAGGGCTGGGGATCAGTGTAAGAGGACTGGTGGTTAGAGTGGGAAGCCCCTGCAGCCACTGAGGAGCTCCGTGACAGATGGAGACCAGTCTATCTCTGCACGCCCCACCCCCAGTCTTCCTGTGGGACGACCCCACTCCAGGCGTGTAGTGACCACCATCTGCACCCATACAGGCTTGTCCCCTGATTTTACACAGCCGCCTTTGGGGCTGAAATGTGGGTAGTGTGGGGGGGGGGGCATCAGGCAGACCGGAATCTTTGCTTGTCCAGTGCCAGTCCAGCCAGGTCTTCAGACCAGAGTGGTCGGGAGAAAGTGCTGATTTTACCCTTCACAGGAGCAGCCCTGGGCCCGGCCCTGGTGGCCCTGGGCTTTCCTGCCTCCTTGGGTGTCACAGGGTTGGTTTTAACGATGCTGCATAGAAGCTGGTCTTGAGTGTGCATGGTGAGAAGGCCCTGGTTCAGGTGTCCCTGACACTGAGGTGGAACTTGGCTAGGCAACCTATGCAGAGGAGCTCTGAGAAATATGGAAGGTGAGGGGGGTCGATGTGCAACAACCCCCCACCCAGCACTGCAGGAATGCCCAGAGGATGCCATAGCTAGGAGGGGCCCTGGGTGGAGGCTGTATTCTGCTCCAGAGAACTTTCCAGAAGGCATCCCATTGCTGGGATCACAGACACTGGCAAACAGTTGATCCTGCCCCTTTCATCTGGGCTGTTCTCCCAGCTCCCCGAGCTGGGCTGTGGTCCGTGCACAGTGAATCCCACTGATCGGGTTGGACATGTTTGCTGGCCTGGAAGGGCCCTGAGCCCTCTCCGGATGCTGAGTAGGGTCCAGCTGTGTGAGACAGCGCTGGGAAGCCCTGGCCATGCCTGGGTTTAGGTTGTCAGTGTAGGGGCTCCCAGGGCCAGTGGAGGTCAGTAAGGGTCCAGGGGAGGGCTTGGAGTGCTTTGTTCAGCTGGCATTGGGCCTGGCCCAGACCTGGAGACAGAACCGGGCTGAGCCACTATAAGGGCAGGTCCCTTCCGGTCTGGGCCTCCCTCTCCTAGAAGTGGTGGTTGGCTGTGACGACCCCCCCCATGTCTTCCGGTACAGCCTGTCATGGTGACCGCCTGCTCTGGGGAGCTGAATGACTCATGGGTGACAGGATGGTTACTCACCGACCACCTGGCTTGAGGGGAGCAGGGGGCCCTCACCACTGCCGTGCCCAGGCTCAGCCGAGCCTCTTCCCGGCGGCTCCCATTGTGGTTTCGCCGGTGGTGCTGACCACAGTTCCAGAAGCCCCATGGGCATGACCCTCGGTGGGGGGTGCTGAATCAGGTCCACTGCAGTGGTCTCACAGCCCAGGAAGGCAGCGTGGGTCACATGGCTCGAGCAGAGACAGGTCACCCAAGGTCTGGAGGGTGGTGTGTATTCTGTTCAGGGAGGGAAGCCTCTCTGGGTCTTGGTTTCCTCACTCATGGTGGGGCAACAAAGGTCCCATCCCCATAGCTCAGGTCAGGCCCAGGCAACTCTGGGCTGGAAAGCATGTGACATCCCATCAAGCAGTGGCAAACAATTAAAACGGAGACAGCCATATAGTTTTAACTCCCAGGGAAGCTTCCAGCTGAAGGAGAGGAATGGAGCCCCAAGCTCCCAAACCCACTGTCGCCATGGCAAGACTCCCCAGCCAGGAGAGGGGAGTCCCTGTGTGTGCAAGAGTGCTTTGTCTCCGGGGGCTGCAGGAGGGACCCCTTTCTGCCCTGCCCTCCCTGGTGTCCTGGAGGGGAAGGGAAATGCCGACAACCAGGTTCTCACCCTCTAGCATCACCTCTTCCTGCCTGCTGTGTCATGCCCTCCGCTAACTCCTCAGCCCCGGAGGACTGATTGAAGTTAGGTAAACCTCACCCGGGGTGAAAATGTACAGCCAGTGCTCAGCTGGGACCCTGGTGTCCCAGGACTGCTCAGGGAACAGATGGCTCTGCGTGTCAGGAGCAGGGAGGCTGGCCTTTGGCAACGCAGAGGGACGCCCAGAAAGTGCCAGCTCCCTGAGTGTCTCGGAGAGCCTTTGGTAGGAAGTGGATCTAGACAAGAGTTTGAAGAACTTGGCCAAACTAAGCACATATTAGCATGGTAGAGACTCCTGAGTGGGGAGCATGAACTCAGACACATTCACTCAGGGGTCCCCAACCAGCGAGTATCCCAACGTCTTACTGAGGGACAGCTAGGGTGCTCCAGAGAGATGGGCCTTTGCGGAGGTCACCTAGGGCCCAGTTCCCATTCCAATCCCTCACCCCCCCCCCTCTCGGGTTGTCCAGGTCAGGGGTTAGGGGCACAGTGAGGGCAGGCAATCCCGTGAAGGGACTCGATGGTTGAGGTGTCACCTGCATGGCGTTTCCTTGGTTAGTGGCTTTCCTAGGCAACTCTGGGGCTGCAGTGGACCCGGTCATGTGATCACACTGGCGGCCTCTGTCTTTCACCCTCAAATGCCACTGTAAGATTCATGCTATCACTGAGGTACAGGCAGATCAGGATTACGCTGCTGTGGCTACCTTGGAGGGCACAGAGCCCCTTCTGGGGTTTGGTTGAGTATTCTGAGGGTGGTGGGGAGGAGAAGTGGGGGGGGGTCCACTTCAGAACTAGACTGCCTATCAGAGCAGGGTCACGGGGAAGGGTCCACAGCAGAATCCCTCCGTGCAGCTCTTGGCCAGCCTGCTAACCTCCCCATCTCCTGGGCAGGTAGAGTGACTACAGCAGGCTCCCTGGAGGCCTCCATGTTCCACGGCCCTGAGTCCGGCTGAGATCGGGCTCAGCTCCTCTCCCAAGGGGACAGGAGGCGGGCGCCCTCCCTTGTCAGATGAAACCCCGTCCCAGGGCTCCCTCAGCCTGATGAAAGGGTCATTGTGTGGCGCAGGCCGCCCGCTGGCCAAGGACAAAACGGCCGTTTGTCCTCCCTCCTTGGTGTGGGGCTGGGGGCCTCCCTTCGGGCTGGCTGGTGGGTGGGGGTGGGGACAGGTGCGCTCCGGCTCCCTCTCCTTCCCTACCTTCCTGCTTGACTTTGCGCGGACCCCTCCCCCAAGCCTGCCCACCCGCAGGGCCTCCTGACCCTCGAGAGTGGATCCCCAGGCTTAGGCCAGCCTCTCTGCAGGCTGGGAGGCAGTGAGCTTCCATCCCTGGAAGCATCCAGACAGATGAAAGGGTTAGGGATGCTGGGGAAGGGCCCTGCTGGTGTGGGGTTGGAGCCAAGGTCCCACAGTCAGCAGCAGAGCGGTGGGCGGGGCCTGCATCCTCAGCCGGCTGCGGCAGGTGCTCGGCTGGGCTGGGAGTGGACCATGCTGAAATTCTACAGCCCCTCAGTGGCCATGGGAATCATAGACTGTGAATGAAGCCTTCAAGAAGCTGGAGCACAACTGGGAATCAAGACTCCCTGCTGACAAGCAGCTCCCAGGCAGGTGTAACGTCTGAAGAGCCTATGCCAGCATCCCCTGGCCAGTGGCACCTGAACACCTCAATCGCCTTTGGGAACCTTCTCCCATAGTGCTCCTTACTCCCAACCCTCTTGGTGTGTAAAAGTCCTGTGCTGAGCCCAGCTAAAGTGGCTTCAGGTGGCCAGACCACTGGAGAGAAGGACCCTGGACACAAGATGTGTGGCATCTTGTCTTAGCTCCCTGAAGCAGGTCTTGGTGCATGAACCTGATGCCAAAACCCCTTTGATTTTGGCTGGGGAGATAGCTCAGTGATTAAAGGTACTTGCTTTCAAAGCCTGCTGGCCTGGGTTCAGTTCCCTAATACCTGCATGAAGCCAGATGCACAGAGTGGTACACATATCTGGAGTTCATTCTTTGCAGTGGCTAGAGGCCCTGGTGTGCCCATTCTCTCTCAAATAAATAAAACTAATTTTTTTTTAAAAAAAGCCTCTAAGTCTGGGCTCAGTGTTGCATGCCTGTCATCCCAGCACTCAGGAAGATTTTGAGCTTGAGGCCAGCCTGGGCTATGTAGCGAGGGCTGTCTCAATCAATGACAGCAAAAGCCCTTAGAATGGGGATTTCTCTGGAATGGACCACTTGGCCTATGGAAACCTGCCTGGGGACCCGGGCCTGGGATTCCTACTTCCCATCTTGTGCCTGACATACAACTCCCTTCGGGGTCTGTTGTAGTCGCTTTCCTCCCTGGCTGCCAGCAAGGGCTGAGCCCAAGCCGTCCCTCCCATAAGAATGTGAGGGCGGTAAAGTCAGGGGGCAGGCGTGTCCAGGTCAAGGTGGCTGAGCTCAGCTTTGAACGTGGCTCTGTCTGGCTCTGCGGTCCATGCTGCCGTGCAGGGCATCCTGCTGAGGTGGTCTTCGTCCTCCAGCCAACACTGTTGCAGCCTTTCTAACGTGTGCTGTACTTTGCGTGGGTTAACAACACGACCAAGGCAGCTGGCTGTCACATGCTATAGAGCGGGAGTCACAGCCCTGAGCGAGGCCTTTCTCAAGCAAGGACTTGGGCTGCCTCCTGCTTCAGCTCGGGGCCAGGCACGGGGATGTCCCGTCCTGATTTGTTCCTGACCCCGGTGGCTCGGAGTGTGGCTTGAGCAGGGAGAGCTGGTAACCCCTGTGTGTGTGTGTTTGCGTTGGGGGTGGGCTCCTGTGGCTGGCTGAGCTATGAGTTTGTGGCACCCCTCGCCTTGCCCGGGCCTTGGTTTCCTCATCTGAATGGTGACTGGAGAGCCTCCACCCTTCTCTGAGCTCACTCTCACCTCTCAGCTTAGCTGATGGCAGCACTCGTGCCTGCCTCCCATGGCATTCACAGAGCCCCAAGGTGCACACCCTGGGGCCCTGACCTCCTAACTGGGGCTGAGACAGGAAAGACCTCGAAAGGATGGTAACCTGAGAAGCCCAGTGGACCACCCTCCACCAGCCTGTGGGCACAGGCAGAGCAGGAGGCAGGGGCTAAGCTGGCAGCTGGATGTCTTTTGGTGACCCTGGTCTTCTGGGGTGACTTCAACATTGGCAGAGAGTCCTGGGAATTTCCAGGTACTGTCGACCCTCCCCAGGAGCCAGACTCGTCACTTATATCTCGATCATCTCCATATTCCGGGGCCAGTCTGTGATCCCGTGGCCTGGCCAGGCTGCAGGGCGGGCTGGCTTCAAGCTCCTGTGAGTCAAAGTGCTGGCAGGGCCACACCAGGGACTGAGCAGAGCTGGCATTCCCCTTGGTGGTCCTGCCATAGGGGTGGGTGGAGTACCAGCTTGGGCACGCTGGCCTCCCGGGAGGACCTTCCGGAGCCTCAGGCTGTGGGATGGGTTAAGGTGCTCCTTGGCCTGACCGCAGTGTGCAGGGAGAGTTCCCTGGGGCCCGCTGGGCAGGCAGGTGGTGTGGAGAGGGCACTGGCTGGGGTCCAGCAGCTCTAGCTGCTCTCTGTGGGAGCTCAGGAAGGACAGTCCTCGAGGTATCCAGGCATTGTCAGTAGGGCTAGAAGGATACCCAGACCTCCAGCCTGCCCTCCCTCAGAACCTTCCTCACTGGCTCTGAAGCCAGTGGCATCCCTTCAAGCTGCGGCTCCCAAGGTGAGTGAGGCCCGGCGGCGACCTCTGGCAAGCTGGCCCACTACAGGCATCATTTCCCAGAGCGGTGGGCACTGGGGTATGCAATCAGAACTGGGACCGCTGACTTCCCCTTGTGCCGTCCGAGGGGCGGGGGAACTCCTCCAGTGGCTGGCAGGACAGCTGCGGCGGCCCTGGTAGGAGGATGCCCAGGAGGCAGAGCCAGCGGGGAGACAGGCCTCTTGTCTACATCAGTGCCAGGCTGCTGTGCAGACGTGGGCAAAACCGCGGTCCCTCTCTGAGCCTCCTCTGGAAAACGGGAGCGATGAGCTCCCAGGCAGGCTGACAGCGGAACTGAGTGACTCATTTTCTCAGGCATCTGAGCTGAGACAGCTGGCTGGGAAGGCCATGCAAGCTGGGGCTGGGGCTTCTCAGTCCTGGGTAGAGGGGTAAGGAGAGAGAGAGAGGCACAGGCTGTGCTCAGGAGGCTTCCAAAACAGGTAAGTCCACAGCTTTGGTGAGAGGTCTGACCCCTGGCTGGGGCTCACACTGACTTGGGTACTGTGTAGGCTAGGCAGGCCCCATCCCGTCTGGGCTCTGCCTCCCAACTGATCCTGAGCAGGACTCAGCCCTGCCTCATGGTGTGCAGAGGTAGGAGTTTCTTGGCTCCCAAATTCACAGCTCAGAACACGTCCAGCATACACAGGAGGTGCTGGCCCGGCCCGGCCACCCAGTGGCTAGGCTCTCTAGCTTATGATGGGCTCGTAGGACCTGCCGCCTTCTTCCTGCTGGCTCCACCCATCTGTCCAACTGTCCCCGAGTCTCAGGTTGGTGTCCTGGCCAACTCGCCCTTCAGGGTACTTCCATGTCCCATAGGTCAGGCACTGAGGGCCGTCCTGGGCTGAGGAGGTCTTAGTCTTGTTGGGCCCTGGCATCTCTGAGCATGGGTTGTCCCCATCTCTACCATGGGAAGCAAAGAGAAATATCAGGGGTAAGGCCAGAGAAGGACCATCTCAGTCCCAGTACCCATCAGGGGCCTGGCACAGGTGACCCTGCTGGAATGGGAGGGAGGATTGAGTAGAGCCAGGCAGGCTTTCTGGAGGAGGAGGCAACATGCAGCCATGGGGTCTAAGTGAGTCTGCCAGCCCCTTTTGACCCCTTTGGTCATGGCTGCTGTGTTACCCCGTGGGTGTGGCTTGCCTGCCTTCAGTAGCCCCAGCCTGCCCGGTCCCTCGTTTGATTGATGCCTACTTTCTCCGGGGCTGCCTTGTTTCTCTCCAGGGTGGGGTCCCAGGATGCCTGGCCGGAATGCCAACTATGTAACTATGTGGAAGGGTGGGAAGGCATCAGAGAAGCTTCACTCTTGTCTGAGCACTGCTTGGCTGGTTGCTGAGGAGAGCAGTGGCCTAGAAAGACAGACACAGCAGGGCCGGGGCTGGAGGGGAGGAGCTGTTCACAGAAGACCCGCCCACAAGCAAGTAGTTCCGCCCACTGGACAGACAGATACTCTGAGGCCCAGAGAGGCCAGTGACTGAGCAGAACTGGAACTCAGATCCTACAGCCACAGAAGTTTTTGTTTTTGTTTTTGTTTTTCGAGGTAGAGTCTCACTCTAGCGTAGTCTCAGGCTGGCCTTGAACTCACGGCAATCCTCCTACCTCTGCTCCCAAGTGCTGGGATTAAAGGCGTGCGCCACCACACCCGGCTCACAGGAGTTTTTTTTTAGAGGTTCCAGTGTCAGGTACACTGGCTATCACCTTCGCCCCTCATTATGTAGAGGGAAACAAAGGTCCCCGCACATTCCCCAAGCAAAGCCCTGTGAGTGCCCGTCACTGGCCCTCCTCGGCTCCTGCCTGCCTCCAGACACTTCTTGGTGTTTCTTCTCAGCCTGTTTCCTTCTTTGTAAGTTTAAGCTAGCAAGGCCCACCCTGAGGAGACTGTGGGCATGGGGTGGGACAGGATGGCATTGTACAATGACACTCTTTTTGTCCACTAGTCATAGATGTAGCCTCTGTCAGGACAGGTGAGGAGACAGATGGGATGGCCAGGTTGGACCTGTCCTCTGACATCCCCTCTAAGGCCTCACCTAGGCCCAGGTGCTTCCTCTCTAGGCCAGGGATCACTTGCCAAAGGAGGGCTGTCTGTCCCTATTTTCAGATGAAAAAATTGAGACTCCAGATAACTCTGGGCCTGGGGACACAGCTCAGTCGGTAGAGTGTTTGCCTGGCTGTATGAGGATCAGAAAGGTCCTCCTCTGCTGTATAGTGAGTTCAAGGCTATATTGGGATACATGAAATACTGTCTCAAAAACAAGCAAACAAAAACAGAAAGAAAAGTAAGGAAAGGAGAGGGAAGGAGGGAAGGAAAGAAGGAAGGAAGGAAAAGAAAGGGGATGAATGAATGAATGAATTCTGGAAAGATCTGCCCTGCCCACACTGAGTTGGGGTCACCAGCAGAAGGAAATGAATTGAAGAAAGACCAGAGGACAGGTGGCTCAGACCAGAGGACAGGTGGCTCAGAGGCAGTGACCTTGGTCCTTGCCAAGTTCCACTCTGACAGCTCTATTCCATCTCACAGACCTGGGTGAGCCCTGGCCAGCTTCTAGAGCTAAGAGTTAGTAGCTAACGGGCAAGGGGCTTGGTGGGAGCCCAGCTGTGAACTGGGGTCTCAGGTCCCCACAGGCTGCAGCTGGACTTCAGAGCACCCCCACTCCAAGAAGAGCCTTTAGCCCCTCAGCGGCTGGAGAGGCTGTCGCTGTCCTACCCACCTGAGGGAGACGGGGGCTGGCGCCACCCTCCAGGGGATTTGCTGAGTTACTTCCTGGATGAGTGGACCCAGGCCCGCCTTCCTGGCCGATCATAGATAATTAGAACATTCTTCAAATATTTTGCCTGAGGATGCCCGAGAAGGAAGAATTACAAAGTGCCCCGGGCCAGGAGCGTGGGCTGGGGAAGCTGGGCAGCTGGGCAGCTGGCTGGGGCCAGGGCTGGGGGCCTGGAGAAGGCTGGGCCGGCCTGTCCCTACCTCACAGGGCTGGAGTTGGGGTGGAGGTTCAAATGTACGGCCAGCTTAGGGATGGTCAGGTGCGTGGCAACAGTGCGGATTCCTGCCCTGGTGAGTGGGTAGCAGGTGAGGGGCAGAGCCTGTTCCAAATGGCCTTGGGGCAAGCCTGAGGGTCAAGTGATGGGGGTCCTAGGGCCCCAAGGAGGCTAGCAGGTCAGAGCCTTCAGAGCAGGGGTCTCTGGAGTGGGAAGAGCCGGGCACAGCCAAAAGGGGCACTGGGAGAAGGGAGAGGCCAAATCCTGGTGCAGCAAGCTTAGGTTGTGTTGAAGTTGGCTTCTTGAGGAGAGGCCCATGGCTGGGCCTGGAGCTCAGATGCCTGGGGACTGCTGAGTGTTAGGAACAGGGCTAGACCTGGCCAGGGCCAGGGACGTATAGGGATAATGGGAGCAGAGGGCAGAAGGAAAATCTTGTGGCCCTTGGCAAGTGCTCCCTAAGGGGTAGTCTGCGCCTTGGGGAGGAACCCCTGTCTCAGGATTCCTTTCCTGGCCTAGGTAGGCTCAGCCTGTTTCTAGACAGTGGTACCTGGCTTGGGGGAGCAATACCTTCACAGCAAGGGGTACTCCAGCTCAGAAGCCAGGGAAAAGGGGAGCACAGGATCCCAATGTGGGGAGGAGCTCTGTCCAGAGAGAGGGGTGGTCAGATGAGGGTCACTGTCATTGCAGGGCCATTTGTCCTCCACTGAGGCATCTCAGTCTTGGGCCATGGTATGTGGGATCAGTGGTTGGGGATTTGCAAGTATAGGGGGATACCGAATTGGAGGTGCCCGGCTCTGTGTTCCCCTGAGGACAAGAGACCACACTGTGGCCTAGAAGGTTGCTGGAGGCTTCCTCTGTGTGGGAGAGACCACTCCGTCTGTCACCTGTGCAGCTAGTGGTGACACTATTTCTCTTTGGCTATTTAGTTTTAAAATATTGCATTTATTTATTTGAGAGAGAAAGAGAGACAGAGAGAAAGAGGCAGGGGGAGAGAGAGAGAGAGAATGGGCATGTCAGAGCCTCCCGCCCTGCAAATTCCAGACACATGCATCTAGCATTACATGGGTACTGAGGAATCAAACCCGGGCCGTCAGGTTTTGTAAGCAAGTGCTTTAATCACTGAGCCACCTCTCCAGTCCCCTCTTTGGCTATTTAGATGTGAAGACATAGTCTATCCTGCTGTCACCCCAGTTCTCCCCTACAGTGCCAGCTCCAAATACTCAGGGGCAAGGTAAACAAGGGGAGGTGGCCCATCACCTGCCCTGCCACCCTGAGGGCACCCCCACTGCCTCACCCTGCTCATGTATTTGGGTCTCCTGTGGGAGCCACTGTCCTGGCGAAGGGTCTCTTCCAGCCCATGACGTGTCCAAGCTGCCTCCCTTCATGCCTTGTATCCTCTCATGGATCCTTCCTTCCTTCCTTCCTTCCTGCATTTTCATTCATGCGTTCACTTACTGCAGGAGTGTCTAGGAGCCGGTGAGGGGCAGGGACTACTTGGGAGAGGCAGGGACTCAGCCTAAGGCTGAGAGACCCTCCTATGTTGGCTGGTGCATAGTGGGAGGCTGCCTTCCTCAGCAAGGAGACCTGCCTACTCCAAAGGCAACTTTTGACTCCCCAAGTGGACAACTGCGCAACCTCCACCATCTTTGAGGGTCACGGACGCGGTTGTCACGGGGAAGGGCTGGGGACAAAGCCTGGACTGGCCTCGGGGAAGGGGACGTGGGCTGCAGCCCCACCACCTCGCTGCCTGCCGAGCTGCTGCGCCCACGGCCGAGGCTTTCTGGACGGCGGGGCAGGGTAGACATGGGTCTGCTGGCCGGGGTCTCAGCCGCTGCTTGTGCTGGTTGCGGAGACAGCAGAGCAGGCTGTTTGGGTAGCAGACAAGACAGGGTTTGGGGGTGGCCCCTGGGGTGTGTGTAAGGGCTGCGGTGGCTTCGGGATCCCAGCATGGTGTGGTGCTTTGCTGGTCCCTGAAGGAGGCGGAAGCTGGGGGTCCAGAGACCTTGTTCATGAGTGCTGGGGGCGGGGGAGGAGTGGGCCTACTTTTAGGCCTGGAGGTCAGTGATGGCCCATGCAGGCTACGTGACATCACAGGCCAGCTATCAAGTACGTGTGTGTCACGTCCTCCTCCTCCCACCACCTCTGCCATGTGCCAGGGTTGCTTTCACCCCTGTCTTACAGAAGAGGAAACTGAGGCACAGAGAGGTTAGGAAACGTGCCTGAGACATCACAGCCAGGTAGAGGCAGGTTTAGGGTTGTCACTGAGTTTGTACCACAACTTATGTCCCTAACTGTTGCCCCAGAGGGCTGGACCTGGGTGGCCGTGTTGGCCCTACCCCTGGCCCTAGAGGCAGCCCCATCTCCCTGGGGCTTCTGGCAAGTAGAAAGATCTTTCTGTTTCTCAGGGTGCCCCTTCTGGCATAGTGCCTGATCCAAACCCAGAGCCCAAACACTACAGGAAGCATGTCCCTGCTGGCCCTCTGCTGGTTCCTGGTGGTCTAAAAGACCTGGACATCTTGTCCACAGTCCTTTGAGCTCTTCTGGGGTTCCCAGGCCAGGCCAAAGGACAGGGAAGTTTCTAGTCCATAGTGTGGCCCACTGTTCCTGGCATTTTGTCTGTGTCCTAGGGTCCCTGAATACTGTGAGGGACAAGCCCTGAGCAGAATTTTCCACAGGGAAAGAGAAAAAAAAAGCGAATGTCCCTGCCAGGTTTCTCTGAGCTTACAAACCACTGGGCCTCCCTAGTTTGGTTACCCAAGTACCTGGGAGGGCAGCTCAGGGTGGAATGAAAACTGGGTCCACTTTCAGGGTGGCCTGTTCAGGGTGGGTGCCGGGCATGTTGTCACCCCACTGCCAATGACCCCAGCATGGGGCTGTGTTCAAGCTACCTGCCTCCTGTGGGCATCTGTTACTTAGTTCTCACATATTTGTGAGATGTTTCCTCCTCACTGGTCTCTGTCTGTAGCTTGCTTCCTAATCCTACAGGCTTGGGTGGGTTAGGGCCTGGCTGGCTCTGGGACCTTGGGATCAGACTGGTTAGTGCCAGGACTAAATGTGAGGAGAGAACGACAGCCAAACCTCTAGCCATGAGCCAGAGTGAGTGAGTGAATGAACGAATGCATGTATGCATGAATGAGTGAACAGAAAGGCTTTCTTTCTGCAAGGAGGTGACTCAGATGTGCTTGAGCTTAGGGGAGTATGGCCGCCCCATTGCCAGGCTTCCGTGGGCTGAGGCAGGCGGATCCTGAGTCTGGTTTGGTGTTGTTTCTGATCTGCACTCTTGCCTCCTCCTGGGCTCTCAAAGTGCTGGACTTGTGGCTTCAGGCAGCCCCCAGCCTTTCAGACTGCCATCCCACACCTGCAGAGAGGGATCCTGGCCAGGTTGGTATCAAGGCTCACCTCTGATGGGAGTGTAATATAGTCCCTGAACTCCCCCCAACCATGTGCAAAAGGAAACCGCTTTGAAATTATCTTCAAATTAGCAATGTATCTCGTCGCTTGGGCTCTGGCCCTGGCAGCCTTTTGATGGTCTTCAGGTCACGCGCTGGCGAGTGTGTCCAGCTCTACACAGTGCCTACAGCCACGCGCTCTTCACTGAGTCCGCCAACATCCGGGGGAGAAGACCCACGTTCCGTAATCATTTTTTAAATTGCCATTGAAGTACACATAAAATAAAAAGTCCACAGTTTAGTGGTATTTCATATTTCTGTGTCACACAGCCATCCCCTCTATTTAGTTCTGGCACTTTCTCATCACCCAGATGGGAACTCAGCATCTAGTGAAAACTGGTCTCTTTCCCTCCCTCTCCCAGCTCCTGAGGGTCACTGACTCACTTGCTGCCTCTGGATGTGCGCATTCTGGGCATCTGATTTTAGTAGAATCAGGCTTTTGTATCTGGCTTCTTTCTCGTAGCCTTTTCTTTTAATTTCTTTCTTTCTTTCTTCTTCCTCCTCCTCCTCCTCCTTCTCCTCTTCTTCCTCCTCCTCCTCCTCCTCTTCTTCTTCTTCTTTTTAAATTTTTCTAGGTAGTGTTCCGTACTAGCTCAGGCTGACCTGGAATTCACTGTGTAGTGTCAGGGTGGCCTTGAACTCATAGTGATCCTCCTACCTCTATCTCCCAAATTCTGGGATTAAAGGTGTGTGCCACCACACCGCACACACCTGTGTGGTTGTTTTTTTTCAAGGTAGGGTCTTGAACTCATGGCAATCTCCCTATCTCTGGCCCTCAAGTGCTGGGATTAAAGGTGTGAGCCACCATGCCCGGCTTTCATAGCCTAATTTTTGAGCTGAGCGCCTAGTTCCTTTCCATGGTCAAATAATGTTCTGTGACATGGATATACCCCATGTTGTCTTCATACCCTCATTTGCTGCTGGACAGTTGGGTTATTTCCACCCACTGGTGACTGTGAATGTCACTGCTAGAAACACTTGCACAGAAGGCTTTGTTTCAACATCTGTTTCATATATATATATATATATATATATATATATATATATATAATTTATTTACTTACTTATTTTGTTTTTTCAAGGCAGGGTCTCACTGTAGCCCAGGCTGACTCAGAATTCACTATGTAGTCTCAAGGCTGGCCTCAAACTCAGGGTGAAATCCTACGTCTGCCTTCTGTGTGCTGGGATTAAAGGCGTGCCCACCATGCCCGGCTTGTATTTTATTTTAGAGAGGGTAAGAATTGGTGCACCAGGGCCTCAGCCATTGCAATTGAACTCCAGTTGCTTGTGCCACCTAGTGGCCATGTGTGATCTTGTGCTTGCCTCACCCTTGTGCGTCTGGCTTGCGTAGGATCTGGAGAGTGAGCATGGGTCCTTAGGTTCCGCAGGCAAGTGCCTTAACCACTAAGCAGTCTCTCTAGCCCTAAAAGATATTTTTATTTATTTTTAACAAGGAGAGAGAGTGAGAAACATAGAAAGCAGGCTGAAGAGATGGCTTAGTGGTTAAGGCGCTTGCCTACAAAGCCAAAGGACCCAAGTTCAATTCCCCAGGACCCACATAAGCCAGATGCACAGGGTGGCACATGTGTCTGGAGTTCGTTTGCTGTGGCTGAAGGCCCTGGCATGCACCTCTCTCTCTGATAAATTAATTAATAAAGAAAGAAAAGAAAGAAAGAGAAAGGAGGAGAGAGAAAGAAAGACAGACAGAAAGAAAGAAGGAAAGAAAATGGGCACACCAGGGCTTCCTGCCAATTCAAACAAACTCCAGACCCACATGCCTTTTGTGAATCTGACTTTATGTGAGTACTGGGGAATCGAACCTGGGCCATCAGGCTTTGTAAGCAAGCACCTTTAGCTGCTGAACCATATCTCCAGTCCCTGTCTCAGTTCTTTTGGGCCTGTGCCGAGAAGCGGAACAACCAGGCAGCTCTATGTGTGACTTCCCCCCTGCCAAGCTGTGGCCCAGAGCGACCGCTTTAAGAGGGTCTCCACTCCTCCACCTTCTTGCCAGCCCTTGGAACCTTTTACCTTTTCCTTTTTGCTCATACCCTCTCAGTGGATGTAAGCTTTGGTTTTGATCTGCACCTCTGTAAGGGTGGGTGAGTCTCTGCGTGGGCTGGTTGTGTTTGAGGAAACATGTCCAAATCTTACTTGGAGTCTGGTTGTTGTCTGTTATTGTTGAGTTGGAGGAGCTGTCTCACCTGTAATTCTTAGGTGTCAACTTGTTCATTTCCTCATTCACCTATTCTATGGAGGCAGAAGGGGGATCTCTCCCCCCCCACACACACACAGGCTGCTCCTGGGACCCAGATCTGGCTAAAACTTGGCACTTTCTGGAAGCAGCTGCCATCTCTGGGAGACGGGGGACGATAGTAAGGGACTCCCGGGACAAGTGCGGCTGATGGCAGGAGCGTAGCAGAGCTCTCGCTGGGATCAGGAAGGGGAAGCAGAGTTTGCCAGACACAGTGAGGGAGGAGGGACGACATGCTAGGCAGAGAGACCTGTGGACACGGCCAAGGTGGGCTATGGAAGCAGAAGCTGGACCCAGGCCTGTGATTCTCAGCAGAGAGCAGTGGGGAGCTGTGGACAGGTGTTGGGCAGCGGGAGACATGGTCTAAAGCTGGGCGCTGGTCAGATGGGCAGGGGAGCTGCCTGGAGATGAGAGACCAGGACTGTGTCCACGTCCATGACACAGTGCTGCCCCAGGGCCCTCTAGGTGCCCCCAGTCTGGCCTGTTTGAGCTTTCTGCCCAGCAGGCGGTGGGCACGTCCAGGTCCAGATCTGTTGGGGAAGTTGGGACTAGGGCCCCTTCAGCTCCGGGACCCAGAGTGGCTGCCCCACAGCAGCAGCACCTGGCTGCCCAGCCCACGAGTTCCCAGAGTTCCCATCAACTCGTTACCCAGCTCAGTTTCTGAGAGGATCTACAATTACTTTGGGCTGAATTCCCCGGATTCCAGCCTGCTCCCAGCCCCACCCGCCCAGATGCCCTTCCTCAACACCAGTCTGGGGCGTGTCTGCCCATTGTCCGAGGGAGACCCAGGGGGGTCTTAGGCAGATTAGCAGGTGTGGAGGGCGGGCGGCCGCGGGATTGAGTGTCTTCTTGGCTGTAGCACGTGCTGGGGGCTCAGGCCACACGGGAGTGTGGTGGCCTGGGAAAACACTGACTGTGTCTCTCACGGAAGGGCTGCAAGTAGCAAGCAGAGAAGGATCCTTAATGTGCCAGGGGTCTACAGCCTGGTCATCTGCTTTGGGGACCCCTGGAGGCTTCATTTTCCCCGCTGCCCTCGCAGTAAATGGGATCAGCATATTGTTTTGAAGCCAAACACTTATTGCTTTGAGACAGGGGCCTGGGCCAGCCCAGGCTGGGCTCAAACTCACTATGTAGTCAAGGATGACCTTGAACTCCTGATCATCCTGCCTCCATGTCCCTGGTGGTGGTATTATAGGTATGCGCCCTCACACCCCATTTATGCAGTGCTGGGGATCAGAGCTGGGGCTTCATGCATGCTGAGCAAGAACTCTACCCACCGAGCCATCTCCCCAGCTCCAGACTCTATTTTGAAACAGACCCTCCCCTCCCTCTATCTTGATGCTCCCTCTCTGAGCTCCTAACACGACAGTAGGACTGCCTTGGAAAACAGCCCAACAGTCTACAGTTCCTCAGGAAGTAAAAGAGTTAGCAGATGACCTAGCAGTTCCACTCCTAGCTGGGTGGGTGCTGGAAAGGCTGAAAACAGGGACACAAAGACGTGCGCATGCGAGTTCATGCACTGCCCACCACAGCGGAGAGGCAGACCCAAGCCGGGTGTCCGTGCACGCGGAGTTATGGCAAGCAGGGGCTCGCCATGGCCGTGCGGTGGAGTATTATTCAGCCTGTAAAAGGAGCGAGGCACTGACGCATGCTTCAACGCAGATGAACTTTAGAAGCGTTTCTCCAAGAGAAAGGAGATGGTCCAAAGCCCACAGGTATTGTGAGATTCCATGGACTGTCGGAGCCTGCAGCTCCGTGGGAACAGAGGCCGATTAGTTGCTGCCGGGGGCTGGGGGGAGGAGGGACTGGGAGTGCCTGCTAATGGGTACGGAGTTTCCTTTTGGGGTGATGAAAAGAGCCTGGAACTTGATAGAGGCAGCAGTGGACAACCTGCGCGTATACCAAAGGCCGCGGGCTGTACAGTTTAGAATGGTTAATGTTATGTCGTGTGAATTTCCCCTCATTATAAAAACAAACAATTACGCTGACATTACCTCAAGTGGAGAGTGAGCTTGGCAGGAGGCTTCCTGCCTGGGAGCTGCCAGGGGGATTCATTACAGAGACAGCCTCAGGCTCGTGGGAAGGAGCAGCATGGTGCCAAGCGCAGCACACAGTAGGTACTCACTGAGTCAGCTTCTGTTTCCTCCCCGTGTGCTCACTCATTGGGAAGTGAGGAGCCATTCCCCTTGTGTCTGTGTCTGCAGACCACAGGAGCAGGTGCCGGCTAGACTTACTTCCGGCATGTGGAAACTAAGGCTCAAGGTGCCTTATCAAGGTCAGATGTGGGTGGAAGCTAGAAGCCATGCCAATGGGCTCAGCGCCTGCCCGCCAAGGAGAGAACAGGGATGGGAAAGCCCTGTGGTCAGGGATTTTGGGGTGTGCCATGCCACGTGGGAACAGGTGGGAATGGCGTCAAAGTAGATGTCTGGGTGTCTGATTCAGAGGTGGGGGGGGTTGTCTCCCGCAGTCCTTGAACCTGCTTTGTTGATTGTAGGTACTTCCAGGTCAGGGGCGGGCCTGAGTGTGCTCACTGAGGGAAAGGAGCCCAGAGGTCAGGGGTCACTGTTCGCTATGAGGAGGGGCTTGGGGCTGGTTTGCTCCTAGAGAACTGGGGTGCAGAGTTGCCTGCGCATGGGGTCTCACTCTTGTGTCCTCCTTGTCCCCACAGAGCACTGTCCTCAGTGGTGGCCCTGGGAGCCAACATCATCTGCAACAAGATCCCCGGCCTGGCCCCTCGGCAGCGTGCCATCTGCCAGAGCCGTCCCGATGCCATCATCGTGATTGGGGAGGGGGCACAGATGGGCATCGACGAGTGTCAGTACCAGTTCCGCTTCGGCCGCTGGAACTGCTCTGCCCTCGGCGAGAAGACTGTCTTCGGGCAAGAACTCCGAGTAGGTAAGGGCTTCTGTGGGCCTGTGGGCCAGTCGCCAGTCACTGGGGCCAGAGGGAAAGGGGGACTGGTCACCTGCCTGCCAACTAAAGGTCAGGCCGGACTGCCTGCACCAACCGTGCGCCTGGACCAGGGTCCTGGCTCTGGACTGTGCGTCCGGGGACACTAACCCGCGTGGACCAGAGCTGAGGCCGGGGTATGGAAGTACAGTGGGTGGGGCTGCCGTGCGGCTTTGTAGGCCCCGGGCCGCCGGCCCTCTCTCTGTGCGGAGGCTTTTTATCTGGAACCAGGAGAGAATAGTGCGGCATTGTGAGGCTGTGGGGGGCGGGGCGGGAGCAGTGAACAGCACTGAGATGCGTCGCGCTCTGCTGAAGGGACTCCAGCAGAGCAAAGCTGTGTGGTACTCAGGCGGGATGTATGTGGTTACAGGGACGGCATCTTACGCAGAGGTGGGGGTGGCCTAGAGGAAGGGTGGCCCTCCATTCAGTGACATTCAGTAACCCGCCAAACATGTCAACTAGGGTGGCAAGGGTCTGGCTGACGGTGCGGTCCTTGGGTCTATGCGGGTCTTCCACCTTCCTAGCAAGAGACTGAGGTCTAGGACAGGTGCCCCTCAGGGCCAGAGCGGGGCTGAAAGGAAACGGTGGCTTCCACGACGTGACCCGGATGAGAGTTCAGCTGTGTGACCTTGGACGCGTCACTCAGGGCCTCAGTTTCCTCCTTTGTAGCGTGAGCTCTGAGAAGCAGAGCCTTGTCTGGATCCCCAGTGTTTGCATGCAGCAGGTGTTTAATAGGTGGGGTGGGATGCGTGTGAGCAGGGACAGTGGCTTGGGCTGCCCGTTAGGCTGTCTCAAGGTCAGATAGGAAGCACAGTGCCAGGTTTCCCGGCTCTCTGACCCGCGAGCTGCAGCTGCCGGGCCCCGGGCCAGAGCCAGCTCTGCAGGGCTGGGAACACTGGTATGGGGCTGGGGTGGTGCAAAGGAAAACCCCTGGGGGCCCCTTTGCGGTAAGCAGCCCGTGGGTGGCACCTGGTACAGGTAGGAGGGTGGCACCACCCCCTCCCTGGGGCTCTGCCACCCAAGTGCTATTCCCTCCCTCCAGGTGCCAGGTGGGAAGATGGGGAGGGTGTTGGTAGGAAGGGTGCCCACCATGCCAGCTGCCCACCTGCCTGCCAGCTGCCAGGCTTTAAGGCACATGTGAGCAGCCCACCTCACAGTGAGGAAGCTGAGGCCTGGCTGGGTGTTACAAAGCCATCTGCTGCCACACAACTTGCCTTGGCGGGGGTGGACCTTGGAACTGTCACCTGGAAATTAGCCTGGGCCTCCAGGGGTGGGTGGGTGCTTGGACTGTGTTTGGGACCATGAGGGTTACACTGGCCACTCTGAACCCTGACTCCGTGACCCTGTGGGGTACGCCTCCTATGGACTGCCCCTACTAGGTCCTTCCCTTCAGGAGCCATGCTGACCTCACCGTTGTTCCCCATCCCATAGTGAATGCCGTTGACATCCACAGGTTAGCTTCTTTTCTTTTTCTTTTTTCTTTTTCCTTTTTTTTTGAGGCAGGGTTTCACTCTAGCCCAGGCTGACCTGGAATTCACTCTGTAGTCTCAGGGTGGCCTCGAACTCACGGCGAGCCTCCTACCTCTGCCTCCCAAGTGCTGGCATTAAAGGCATGCGCCACCACACCCAGCTTCCACAGGTTATCTTTAATGAGCGTCATAGCTGGTCCTTGGGAAGTAGCCTTGGAGACATCAGGAGTGAGGAGGTTCCACAGCTCTGTCCACAGGAGGGATGACACTAGGGTGGAGCCGGCTCCATGTACCTTTCATACCCCATATCCCCTTGGGTACCAAGCCATTAGTGTGACTGGCATTCAGCCAATGTGCACTGCCTGCTGGATGTCATCTGCTCCTGAGAGCGCCCATGTTCCCTTCAGGTGCTGCTCCAGGGCTCCCAGAACATTCCAGAGGCCCTTTGACAGAGCTGTTCAAGCCCCTGCCACACCGTCCCCTCCTCTCAATGCTCACAGGGCCCCACCATTGTTTCCTTGTCTCCTTCTTTGACTTTGGCCCTGCCTCACTGGCCTGGGCTGGCTACTCTTTGCTTGCCCACGCTGGCAAGGCATGTTCTGCCCCTCTCTCCACTCGGCCTCAAGAGCTTAGTGTCACCTACTGCTCCGAGTGTCACTGACCCATGGGACCCTCAGGCCTTACCTTGCAGCACCTTGCTGTTTCAATGTGTCGCGCCAGCCCCACCCCCACTCCTGCCCATCCACCTGGTGTCATTCCCACTGTCCACCTCTGCTGTGCCCTACATCCCCGGGTGGGGACTGCTTCTTTGGCTGGTCCTCACTCCTGAATAGCTCCACTACCACCTCCCCCGTTAAAGACAAGCCACGTTCTTTTCTTCCTCTCAAACCTGCAGGTGCTCCCTACTGCCCAAGGGTCGAGTCAGTTCCTTAAGTTGGAGTCTGACTAGACCCTTCCATACCTCATTCTACTCTTCAACCCCAACCCCAACCATATCCGGCTTCCCTCTCTTCCCAGAGCAGGTTGGGGGGCCCTCCCTCCCTGCCTTGTTTTTTCTACCTGGGACGCCGCTCCCCTCTGCCACGCTTCGCAGCTCATCAACCCCCAAGGGGAGGCACCTTTTGTACATCCTCAGGCTAAGTCAGTGTGTGCCAGTCCCTGGTCTTCCCTGCCCCTGGGTAGTCAGGCTTCCTGATGCCCAGCCTGGGTCTCTTCCTGTCCTGCACACAGCCTCCTGTGGCTTCCTATTGGCCTGGGCCAAAGGCCGTGCGAGGATGACCCTGACCATTGGCCCTAGGAAGGCCGAGGGAGCTGCCCGGGCTTCTGGGAAGGCCCCTTCTCCCGTCTCAGCTGCCGGTGTCCTGAGCAGTGGCAGACTGTGTGCAGTGAGCCGGCCCTGTGAGAGACTCGCTGGGTGCCTGGGCACGCACGGGAGCAAGGCCACGAGCTGGCGGGCAGCCAGGGGCTCGTGGGAGCAGCCACTCGAGCGGAGCCAATTAATGATTGCCTCTGCGAGGGGGACGGTCAGTCTGCATGATGGGATGGCCCCCTTCGGGCCTTGCTTGTGACCTTGGGCCAGGCCTAAAACTTGAGTTCTTAAAGGAAACTCCTTAAAAGGACAGCCTGACCCTTTCTACAAAGCTTCACGTCTTCTCTAGCACCTATGTGGTGGCTTATATACCCCTAGGAATGGGGCGCTCACTACCTCCAAGATGACCCCATGGCAGCCTGGCCCCAGGAGAACCAGCGGGCCAGTTTTTCTCCTTACATCAGTGGGTCAAGGCCTAGGCTAGGGCTCCCTCTGTTGATATGCCTTCCCTCACCATGTTTTGCATCCTTGGTCCTCTGGTCCCCTGAGCAGGACCAAAGGAGATTGGTGAAAAAGAAAGAAAGAAAAAAGAAGAAGAAGGAGGGGGAGGAGGTTGGTGGTCCAGATC
Organism: Dipus sagitta; assembly: GCA_036346955.1. NCBI lineage: Eukaryota > Metazoa > Chordata > Mammalia > Rodentia > Dipodidae > Dipus > Dipus sagitta. Next base: position 4,075,747 of record CM070777.1, on the reverse strand, counting down.
CCTTCTCACTGTCTCTCCTAATGACTGGGAATGAGCTTGCATGTAAATATATTGTAGTGAAGCTATAAGATAGGGGGAGAGATGGGTGAGGAGAATGGAGGGCTTTTGTATTTCAGGGGAGCCTATTAGAAACCTGGGGACCCCCAGCAAGACTGAGAGTTCTAATAGTCACCATAATCAAGTCAGGATTTTCAGCAAGGACTTCCCCAGAGAGTGACCAAGTCACCCAGAGGGCAGTGCAGGGAAGGGCATCCCAGGTGGCGAGTGCAGCGTGCATCGAGGCCCTGAGGCCAGGAAGCTGGAAGGGCAGGAGCTGCGCAAGACACTGGGGGATGGGAGAGTTGAGGCCGAAAGAGGGCAAGGATGGAGCACCGAGGAACTGTCGGGGCCCCAAGGCAAGAAGGTTCTGGACAGACAGCCTTCCTTCTGCACAAGCAGCTCTGCCCCCAGCCACTGCTGCAGCTCCTCCTCAGCCCAGAGCCCTGAGACCCACCTGGCCTGTGGTCACGCAGGGGCCCCTAGCTCCACCCATGCCAGGGAATGCTGAGTCTCGCCTGCCCATCATGTGCCGGCCTCAGACATGACCAGGCATAGGGGTTGCCCCTAATCCCTGCTCACGTGAGTGCAGCCCAGGGCTGCAGCACAACTGTCACCCACGCCTGTTTGTCTTTGGGTGAGCTATGCAGAGGGACAATATCACTGGAGTCCTGAGCCCACCAGTGTGCGCAGGGACTCAGCCAGGGCCCTGGGGGAAAGGGGCACATTGGTGTTATCTTAGGGCATCTGAGAGGCCTCTGGGGAGGGAGGGCAGCTCCCAGGGCACATGCTTCTGCTGCCTTGCTAGATTTGCAGACAGGCCTCGGAGGGATAGCATGGCCCCAAGAAGGGCACAGTGCTGCTCTCTCTAGTGGCTGTGAGCCTCAACGGAGCCACAGTATAAAATGAGCCAGGGACGACTCGGGCCTAGCAAGAATCATGCTCCTTAATAGTCTTGATTCGGATGATACAATGCAATGATTCTATCTTGAAACACCAGCTAAATAAAACACCACCTACATCAAGGTGGCCCTCCCATTTCCTAGCTGCTTCATGAGGTTCCTGGAAGCATCAGATCAGACTCGTGGGCTACTTGAGACTTCTGCTGGGTAGCACTGCTCTCAGAAGGAACAGGGGCACTCAGGGTCCCAGGTCAGAGCAAGGGGACATTGGAACCTGGATCTGACAGTCTCTTCCCAGGACACTGTCTTCTAGCATGGGGCAGGGCCATCTGAAGGTAGGGGTCACCTACCCACCAGCTGCTGGCAGAGGCCATTAGGGCACAGGTGGGAGGGTAGCTGCCCTCGGCAGCGCCTGCCGGGGTTTGGCCTGCATGCGTCGAGCGCCTGAAGCATTCTGGGCTGGGCTGTACCCAGGATGCACGGGGTGAGCTGGGCAGAACAGCCAGAGGGCAGCAGTGCTCATGGGCTCTAACCATGTGCCGGCGCCGCATTCCCTTATTTGCAGATGAGCCAGGGCTCCGCTCGTCTTGTCCTGTCGCTTGTCACTGGGGCCAGCTTAGGGCATAGGTGGTCAAGACTACTGGGGGCTTGACGGTCAATCACCAAGTTCCCAGGCCCAGTGGCAGCTCAGGATGCAATAGGCTCCGAGGTGTTGGCCAAGCTCCACTCTTTCCTTGGAAAGGGGCTGCTGTAAGGGGTCACCTCTGTCACTGTGTCACTCTGTCACTGTCACCAAGGCTCAAGCAAATTCATGCTGTGGGCTGGGTGGTAGTCTGTCCCGTGTGTCCAATCCTTCAGCCCCTCAGAGGTCACTTGGAGCTTGTCCAAAGACAGGAATTTCACCCTTCCCACCACAGGCTAAGTCAGATACCTGTTGGATACAGATGGGGCCTGGGAGGCGGGGACCTCACCTTGGCCAGCCTGGCCAGTGCCCTGCTGGGTAACCTTGAGGATAGACTTGTGTCCTGAGCTTCAGTCCTCCGTATGCTCTCCTGTGCTGAGGCCAAGACCGCAGGACCGCAGAGCAAGGAGGAAGGCCTCCAGCCCAGAGCTGCCTCTGAGGTCCTTCGGCAAGGTATCCAGGACAAGGGGCTTTGGCCCACTGAGGCAGGTTACAGACAAATAGTGGGCAGGACTTCCCTTCAGAGGGACAAGATCCAGCCTGGCCTTAGACAGATTCTGGTCCACTTTGACCACTTGTTTAAGAAATAAGCATTTTTAAAAAATAACTGTAGCCATGTTCTGAGCTCCTGCTGTGGCCAGCAGTGTCTGTCCACTCGTCACACATGGGGAGACATTCACACTGAAGAGGAGTTTTGTGGGCCAGGCAAACTATACACACCTAAGAACTGGCGGAGCCCCAGAGCCCACACACCTTGACCACTGCCTGATACCCAGGGCCTAGGAGGCCAGGGGACCAACCTGAGGAGAGTGGGGCTCTTTTGTCACAGCACACAAGTTAGCAGTGGCTAACTTTGTTGGCAGCCTGGAGGAAGCCAGGGTGGCTGGACCCAGTGCAAGGCACCGTGGGGAGGCTTTTCTGGGCTCCAGGCCTGGTCTCGGGTCTCTGCAGACTCAGTAGGACACAGAGCCCCAGGCCCTTCCCACTGACCCCTTGCTCTTTGACCCCTCCAGGAGCTGCCACCTCTGGGCCGATGCACCACCTCAGCCAGAGCGCCACCGAGGGGGGCTGCGCAGCAGCGTGTGCGGGCCACCCTGGGTCGGAACAAAGGCCTGGGGCGCAGGTGGGCCGGCGTGTTCGGACCTGGCAGGCCTTCCTCATGCTCTGTTTATGACAACGGCAGGGAAGAGCTTAGAGTGGAGACACTGACTCAGCCGGGCTGGGTGGGGCCGTGGGGGGGAGGGGACAGAGGGACACAGGGAGAGACAAAGAAGGACTGGCGGGCAGATGGAAAGAAGCATAGGAAGAGAGCAGTGCACATGTACATGAAAGAAACATGCATGCCTGCCTCCTCACACACATATCTCTACATACACACATACCTGTGCATGTCTACATACACAGAAACATGCATGCCTGCCTCCTCACACACATATCTGTACATACACACACACCTGTGCACACATACATGCACAGAAACATGCATGCCTCCCTCCTCACACATATCTGTACATACACACATACCTGTGCACACATACATGCACAGAAACGTGCATGCCTGTCTCCTCACACACATATCTGTACATACACACATACCTGTGCACACATACATGCACAGGGACGTACATGCCTGTCTCCTCACACAGACATCTGTACATACACACATACCTGTGCACACATACATGCACAGACACATGCATGCCTGCCTCCTCACACACATATCTGTACATACACACATACCTGTGCACACATACATACAAAAACATGCATGCCTGCATCTCACACACATATCTGTACATACACACACACCTGTGCACACATACATACACAGAAACGTGCATGTCTGCCTCCTCATACGCATATCTGTACATACACACATACCTGTGCACACAAACATACACAGAAACGTGCATGCCTGCATCCTCATACACAAATCTGTACATACACACATACCTGTGCACACATATATGCACAGAAACGTGCATGCCTGCCTCCTCAAACAGACATCTATACATACATACCTGTGCACACAAACATACACAGAAACATGCATGTCTGCCTCCTCACACACATATCTGTACATACACACATACCTGTGCACACAAACATACACAAAAACGTGCATGCCTGCATCCTCATACACACATCTGTACATACACACACACCTGTGCACACATATATGCACAGAAACGTGCATGCCTGCCTCCTCACACAAACATCTGTACATACACACATACCTGTGCACACATACATACACAGAAACGTGCATGCCTGCCTCCTCACACACACATCTGTACATACACACACACCTGTGCACACATACATACACAGAAACGTGCATGCCTGCCTCCTCACAAACACATCTGTACATACACACACACCTGTGCACACATACATACACAGAAACGTGCATGCCTGCCTCCTCACACACACATCTGTACATACACACATACCTGTGCACACATACATACCCAGACACGTGCATGCCTGCCTCCTCACAAACACATCTGTACATACACACATACCTGTGCACACATACATACCCAGACACGTGCATGCCTGCCTCCTCACACACACATCTGTACATACACACGCACCTGTGCACACATACATGCACAGAAACGTGCATGCCTGCATCCTCACACACACATCTGTGCATACACACACACCTGTGCACACATACATACACAGACACGTGCATGCCTGCCTCCTCACACACATATCAGTACATACACACATACTGTGCACACATACATACACAGAAACGTACATGCCTGCATCCTCACACACACATCTGTACATATACACATACTGTGCACACATACATACACAGAAACGTGCATGCCTGCATCCTCACACACACATCTGTGCATACACACGCACCTGTGCACACATACATACACAGATACGTGCATGCCTGCCTCCTCACACACACATCTGTACATACACACATACCTGTGCACACATACATGTGCAGAAACGTGCATGCCTGCATCCTCACACACACATCTGTACACACACACATACATACACAGAAACGTGCATGCCTGCATCCTCACACACACATCTGTACATACACACATACCTGTGCACACAAACATACACAGAAACGTGCATGCCTGCCTCCTCACACTCATATCTGTACATACACACATACCTGTGCACACATACATGCACAGAAACGTGCATGCCTGCCTCCTCACACACACATCTGTACATTCACACACACCTGTGCACACATACATACACAGAAACGTGCATGCCTGCCTCCTCACACACATATCTGTACATACACACATACCTGTGCACACATACATGCACAGAAACGTGTATGCCTGCTCCTCACACACACATCTGTACATACACACATACCTGTGCACACATACATGCACAGAAACGTGCATGCCTGCATCCTCACACATATCTGTACATTCACACACACCTGTGCACACATACATACACAGAAACGTGCATGCCTGCCTCCTCACACACATATCTGTACATACACACATACCTGTGCACACATACATACACAGAAACGTGCATGCCTGCATCCTCACACATATCTGTACATTCACACACACCTGTGCACACATACATACACAGAAACGTGCATGCCTGCATCCTCACACATATCTGTACATTCACACACACCTGTGCACACATACATACACAGAAACGTGCATGCCTGCCTCCTCACACACATATCTGTACATACACACATACCTGTGCACACATACATACACAGAAACGTGCATGCCTGCATCCTCACACTCATATCTGTACATACACACACACCTGTGCACACATACATACACAGAAACGTGCATGCCTGCATCCTCACACTCATATCTGTACATACACACATACCTGTGCACACAAACATACACAGAAACGTGCATGCCTGCCTCCTCACAAACACATCTGTACATACACACATACCTGTGCACACATACATGCAGAGAAATGTGCATGCCTGCCTCCTCACACACACATCTGTACATACACACATACCCGTGCACACATACATGCACAGAATCATGCATGCCTCCTCACGCACACACCTGTCAGCTCACACATTTCTGCACAATATATCTGTACATACACGCATGCCTGTGCACACATACTTACGTACATACATGCATTCCTCTATACGCATGTACACGTGCATACACACATATGCCCGCTTACATATACAGTTGTACACACACCTTCCATCCATAGGTGGTAACACAGCACTTGTTCAGGCCTTGCCTCACGCAGGCTGGGACCTCTGAGAGGGACAGTGTCTGCTGCACACACACGGATGTCATATGTTTCCCACATGCAGCCCAAGCTCTGGGGTCTGTGATGACTCCCCAGCATTACCTCACTCCCAGAGGCCCCTTCAAGGGGCAGCTGTACTGCCTCAGTTTGACAGAGGCAGAAGTAGACACAGGTATAAGGCAGCCTGCCCAGCCCTCGCTGAGCAGAGCCTGGATAGCCCCACAGGGCCAGAGACACCTCTGGGCTGGCGTTCCCCACTGCGGCTCCTTGTGAGCTGCTGGCCAGTGCTCCCTACCTGGGCCACAGGTGCACCTACCCAGGCCCAGTTGCTACCTCAGACCCTGGTGACTGAGCCCAGGCTGGAGCCCACGACCATAACAGTACATGTTGGGTCCTGTCCTGAGGCCCTCAAACCTTCACACAGGCACTGTGAGCAGGGTGACACCAGGATCTGCCCACCAAGGCCAGCGGCACCGTAGCCTCCCTGGGTCTCAGTCTCTCCCTGTCCAGACTGGGCAGAAGGGGAACATGAGCCCTTACCCCGTTCTAGACTCCGGATATGGGGGACCTGGAGGGCTGGGGTGAGGGACAGAGAAGGTTTGGGTGAATAGGGAGCTCACTGTCCATGTCCCACTGCCCAGGGCTCAAGTCTGCCCCCTCTAGCCCAGCAGACTTTCTGGAAGGTCTGTGACCCACACCACTGTTGCTAAGGAGAACTCCTTGTACCTGGCCTCCCCACCATGCTTCCCAGGGAAACAGGCCTAAGAACATGGCCAAGGTCATTCGGCACGTGGTGGAGGCCAGGCACAACCAGACCATCTCCTCATGGCCAGGCCTCAGTGCTGGCTGCCACTCCTCCCTTCCTGTTCTGGGCACCTTAAACCATCCACAGTCAAGGTCACCCTAAGTTTTCCCCAGGCTTCACCTGCACCCTGGAGGGGATGTCCCTCACCTGTGATTCCACAACATGGGGAGCCTTTTCCGAACACACTGTCTCTAAGCTCCACCCACCTACCGATCCCATTGGCTGCACCCAAGACCTGCCCATGTCCTACCACCTCAACCAGCAGGCACTTGCACCCGCCTTCGTGGTTCTCTTCACTGCCACCAAGTCCCCACAGCTGGCCAGAGGGTCTCCTTCCTCAGAAATCAGAGCCACTCCTTCCAGGGTTCCCCAGCTTCTCAGAAATCCTGAATCTCCTCCATGGGCCACATGGTGGGACCCCCTAAGGACCGTCACCCTCTTCACCTCTGCTCTGTTGGGACAAACCCTGCATGTTCATCTCAGTCCTGCCCTGGGGCTTTGGCACTTCTGTTCCTTCTGTCTGGAATACTCCTCCCCATCGTGACTTTACTGTTCTCATCTCCTGTCACGAAGGAGCCCCCGTTGCAGTGACCTTCTCGTTGCTGGGACACATCAGCCAGCCAGAAGCAGGGTATGGAAGGAAAGGGTTGATTTAGATCTTCGGGTTCAAGGGGAAGCTTCATCATGGCAGGTGCAGAAAACTGGGTGCCACATTCTATCGCATTGCTGAGAAGTGGCAAGAGTGAGCTAGCTGGCACTGGCATAAAACCCCAAGGCCCGCCCCCAGTAACACACCTCCTCCAGCAAGGCTCCACCAACGTGGGACTAAGCTTGAGGCTTAATCACAATCACGGGAGGCTGTGGGGGACATTACATTCAAACCGCCACGCCTGCCTTCAGCCTCCATCTCGACCTCTCCTTCCACCCTCTCCACTGACTCCCCCCAGTCTGCCTTCCCTGGCCTGGTACCAGTCATTGGGCCTTGGACAGTGTGTGGGGGATGGGCAGGGGCTGACGGTGTGGACCCCGGAGCTCCAGGGGGTCTGGCCAGGAGGGGTTTACACTTGGTGCCATGGCACACACAGTTGAGGCACAGTGACTGATGAAAGGAAGTGCCAATCAGATAAGCCGAGCGCTAGCTCGTTCAGACCTGGCTGGTGGGAACAGAGCATGTGGGTTCCCATCCTGGCAGGTGTACCTCAGGCAGAACATGGATTCTGGGGCTCCTTGATTGTGTCCCACCTAGTGGTCCCCCCGCTTTGTGACCTTAGGCTAATCTGCCTCTTCTCAGCCCTGGTCCTAATTGAGAGGTGGGGACCTAGCTCATATTGGTGACTTAGGGGCCCTGTGAAGACTTGAACTGGGTGACACTAGGCGTGTGGAATCCCAGAGACAATCTAATGCCATAGTTGTTTGTTTTACATGTGTGTATGTTTGTGTGTGGTGTGTGTGCATGTATGTAAGCATGTTCACATGTGTGATGTAGGTATGCATGCATGTGTGTGTGCATGCCTATAGAGGCCAGAGGTCAACACTGGGTGTCTTCCTCAATCCCGCTCTACCTTATTTATCAAAAAAGGGCCCGGGCGTGGTGGCGCACACCTTTAACCCCAGCACTCGGGAGGCAGAGGTAGGAGGATCGCCATGAGTTAGAGGCCACCCTGAGACTACATAGTGAATTCCAGGTCAGCCTGGGCCAGAGTGAGACCCCACCTCGAAAAAACAACAACAACAAAAAGGGTCTGTCACTTGAACTCAGAGCTCACGATCCAGCTACGCTAGCTAGCCAGCGCGGCCCAGGGATTGGCTTGTCTCCACCTCGTCAGCGCCGGAGGGTTCTGGGCACGTACCACGGCATCTGGCTTTTCACATGGGTGCTGGGGATCCAAACTCAGACCCTCATGCGGGAGTGGCAAGCCCTCCACCCACCGAGCCAGCCCCCAAGTCCAGATGTCATGTTTCTGTCACAGCTCACGCATCGTACAGTTACACTGGGCGTATGAAGTTCAGTGGTTGTCAGCAGATCCTCAGAACTGTGCAGCCCTCGCCACCACTGACTTCACAAGAAACTGCGTTCCCCATCTCCCAGCCCCTGGAGACACCAGTTGACTTCTCCAAGGACCGGCCTGTGGTAGACATTTCATACCAACAGACACATGCAACATGGCCTTTTGTGTCTTTTTAAAAAAATTAATGTAATGTTCCCAAGGTTTATGACATAGCTTTACCAACGCTTTAAAATTTATTTATTTATTTATTTTATGAGAGACACAGAGGCAGAGAGAGAGAGAGTGGGGCGGGGGGGGGGAGAGAAGGGACACATCAGGGCCTCTAGCCACTGCAAACAAACTCCAGATGCATATGCCATCTCGTGCATCTGGCTTTATGTGGGTACCGGGCAATGCAACCTGGGTCCTTGGGTTTTGCAGGCAAGCGCCTTAAACACTGAACCATCTCTCCAGCCCCACCAACACTTTTGTTCATTTATGTGGGGGTTTTTCGAGGCAGGATCTCACTCTAGCCCAAGCTGACCCAAACTCATTCTATACCCCAGCTGGCCTCGAACTCACAGTGATTATCCTGCCTCAGCCTCCCAAGTGCTGGAATTCTTTTGGAATCTTCCTTTTGGAGATTGGGTAATAGTCTATCAAGTAGCCAAACCATGTGTCCTCGGTCCATTGAGCACTGAAGGCTAGTGGGGTCATTTCCACTTGGAGCTGCCACACTTAATGCTGCTGGGAACGTTTGTTCTTGAGATCTTAGTGGTCATGTCTTCATTTCTCGGCACATACGTAACTGTGGAATTACTGGTCATGTACAGGTAGTTCAGCATTTACATTTCCACGAAACACCGAGTCCTACAGCACCTTCTCCATCCATGTTCCCACTAGCAGGGCATGTGTCACTGTTAGTCTGTCATCTTAGCTGTCCTGGATGTGGTGCGTGTCTCACTGTGACTTTGGTTTGCTAACAATGTGCAGGCAGCATCGTTTGGTGTTTATTGGCCATTTTTATGCCTCTTTGTGAGGAAGGTCTCTTCAGATCTGTTGCTGCTCCCCCCCTTGCTTGGGCATGTCTGTGAATGAAGTCTAGGGCCCCTGTACGCTGGGCAAGCGCTCTGCCGTGGACCACACCCACAGCCCTCCTCCGCCCGCTCTTAAAAATGTATTTTATTTATGCGTTTGACAGAGAGAGAGGCAGAGAGGGAGAGAAAGAAGGACACACACAGAGAATGTGCCGCTAAGTCCTCCAGCCACTGCAAATGAACTCCAGGCGCACGCACCACCTTGTCCATCAGGCTTACGTGGGTCCTGGGGAATTGAACTGAGGTCCTTCGGCCTTGCAGGCAAACGCCTTAACTGCTAAGCCATCTTCTCCAGCCCCTCTGCCCAGTTTTGATTGGTTTCTTGCTTTTCGTTGCTGACTTGTGGACAGTGTTGCTTTAAAGAGGGGCAAGCGCAGGTTGGCAGAGAGGAGGGTGGGTGGCATTGTGCTGGCCTGAGCGCAGGTCTCACAGGCTCGTTTCGTGGGCACTGGGTTCATGCAGAGCCCATCGTACCCAAGTGCGCAGGCGTGGGCATGCACAGAGCACACAAGCCACACAGGTGCTCAAGCATGTGCACACTGTGGAGACCTCATGCATGCCGCGTGTGTGGACAATCTAAAAGCCCACGTGAGTCACACGGGTGGGTGAAATTTAAGCCAGCCTTTTGTAGTGATTGCATGTGGCCACAGGGATACAAGAAGGGGACTTGGCTGATCCCAGCTGGCCAATTTTGGGATCTGGACTTGACCCCCTCCCCTGACTTCTGGAAGGACTCTGGGTATTGGGTGACTAATCTCACCTCAGTCACTTCAGTGAGTCGGCTCCGGATCCTTCATTTTCTGAGCTGCTGTGTGACCCTGGGTTCTTTGCTAGGGGTGAAGGAGTGTCTCCCCATGACCCATCCCAGCACTGATGTTCCTGGTCCCCAGTGCCTTCTGAGAGGTCACATAGGGCCTTCACTACCCAGTCTTCCTGGTGTAGCTCATGGGATCACTGTGAGCTCAGTTGTGGCTTTTACAGCTTTCAAAAAGCAGTGTGGGGCTGGAGGGATGGCTTAGCAAAGGACCCAGGTTCGATTCCCCAGGACCCACGTTAGCCAGATGCACAAGGGGGCACACACATCTGGAGTTCGTTTGCAGTGGCTTGAGGCCCTGGCGCACCCATTCTCCCTCTCTCTCTCTCTCCCTCTTTCTCTGTCAAATAAATAAATAAATAAGTAAATTGGAAAAAAAGTTTTTTTTTTTTTTTTTTTTAAGAAAAGCAGTGTGAGGCCCTGATGCAAGGTAGCAGCAGGTCTTCAGGGGAGGGGCTGGGAGCTGGCTCCGCACCAGCTGGTCCTGCCTCTGCTTTGCCCAGCAGTTATGCCAGCTCTTCCTAGAAGCTCTTCACAGAAACCTACCAGGTGCCCAGCGGGGTCTCTCAGAGACAGGCAGGTGAGGTCTGAGGCCTGGCCCAAGCAGACCCCTTGCCTTGGGTCCTGGGTCTGCCTGGCACTGTGGAAGAATACCACAGGCAGAGACTGTGTCTGCCACCCTCGGCACCACCCCATGCCCGCTGGGCCTTGGTGAACAATGATGTTTGAGTAACCTAAGGAGAGAGTCAGAATGGGTGGTCCTCTCATGGCCGGCCTCACAGCTACAGTCCACCCATGAGGTAATCTGCAGGCACGGGTATGCCCGGGTTTAGCCAGAACCCTGCTGGAGGAGCGGCTGGGCGGGGCTGTAGGCTCTGGCCTGCCCTGGAAGTCCTGCATCAGCCCCTGGCTGCTCGTCTTCTCAGTGACAGTGACAGTCCTGTGCGCCCCAGAGCTGACTCCAGGGCTGAGGGACAAGGGGAGCCTTCTAGTCCCGCAAGATAAATGGAAATACAGGTTTGTCTGGGAGACTCCAAGTCCAGAGCTCCCTGCCTCTTTCTGCCATCCCCAGCATTTGCCAGGGCTCTGTGGGCTGACAGATGGTGCTTGCCTTGATACACCTGGGTGCCATAGATGATGGCACTGGGACAGGGGGCCATACACCATCAGCCTCCTGCCCTCGGGGTCTATTAGGACTCAGAAACCCACTCAGAGAATCTGGTGGCCAGGGAGTACGGGATGGCCACCATGTGACCTATTCACCTGGCCCCGGTATTTTCCAGGAAGGAAGTTGGGGGCTCTAGTACTTAAAGTTATAAACCTGAGCAGGGGTAGGCTCTCACCCCTAAGGGGCCCCTAAGCGTCTTTGAGTCAGGTCTCCCTTCAGGACAGCCAGAGACCACATATAGACCATGCACTGAATCTTCACCCACTTCCTTCCCTCCCAGTCATCAGACTCACCCGCGGCAGCCACAGAGTCTATTGCCCGAGGCAAACAGCTCACAGCCCTGGAGGTTCTCTTTCCCCATCTACGAGATGGATTCAGTTAAAATAACCTATCCTGTGGGCCTGTGGGAGAGATAAGACTAGATGATGCCAGGAAAGCGTCCAGACATGTCCATACTCCAGGACAGGGACTGAGGAGGTGGCAAGGGGTAGGGGCATCGGATCTCGATGTCACTCGGAGGAGGCTGTGCTCACGACCAGGACTCACTTGGGGACAGGGAGAGCCTCAACTGCATCCACAGCCTGGGAAGCAGGGACCTGGGGAGTCATTGAGGCAGAGCACCCACACCTGCCAGGCAGGAGGCAGGAAGCTGAGGCCCTTTCTCCATGAGCAGACCTTGTGTGCGCCTCGTTAGGGCGGGCCACGGTTTACGCTGCCATGTTGGGGTGCGGTGCATGGTGGCAGAGGACTGTGGGTCGGGCCTTGGCTACTTCGGGGACCAGGCACTGAAACTCGTCTCAGAGCGACATTGGAGGTGTTGAGCTAGACTTCCCAGGCATGGGCTGTCCGCATCTGAGATAAAGGACAGGTTCATCTAAATCTAAGCCCTCACTTGTTCTCACCTGGAGGGAGCAGGCTGGGACCAGGACAGCCCCAGCAAGGGCCCCAGAAGGGATCTGGGTGGGGAGGTGGGGAAGCCTAGAGCCACTCCACCCTCCCCATTTCACACCTGGGCACTCCACGGCCTGAGGCAAGTAACCAAGCCCTCTGAGCCAGCATCAGGGTCTGGTGCAAAGAGTCAGTGAGACCACGGGTGTAGGGTGCTGGTGTGGCAACCCCACAGTCTGCGGTGGCCCCGCTCTCTGGACTTGATGTCGGCCATTCTCGTTCTTCTCCCCAAGCTACCACTGGTCTCTTGTTCCCTTCTCCCTGTCTCCACGGCGACAGACCGAGGGCTTGGCTCATTAAAACCAAATAAAAACGGCCCTAGCGGGAGTGGCAGCCCGATGAGTAACTGGTGAGTAACAGAGTCAGAGCGGGTGTGGGCAGAGGCAGGTGAGAGCAGAGACCCGCAGCAGATACTGGAGGCTTTGGCTCCTCCTCAGACTCGGTGGCCAGCCCGCCTGCCTGGGGCTTTGGGACATCTGGAGGGGCCACGGAACCCTGAGGCTGCTCCTTGCTCCACTGCCTCTTGGTTGGGGCGGAAGGGGTTGAGTGGCCACAGGTTGCTGCCTCGACCTCTGGGGGACACTCACCTCTGTCCCGTATGCATTGCCAGACCTCCTGTAAAGTTGCACAGCCACTTGGTTTTCTAGACCCTTCCATTGGGTACTTGTAACCTGTACTCACTAGAAGGCCAGCTCTACCTCCCAGAGCCTCCATCCACAGGTCAACCGCCATTCAGCGTCCTTCATCCCAAGGCCCGTAGCTTGTCCAGATGTGATTATCTACTCCCCAGGGCACTGTGGAGCCCTGTTGCTAGCTCCTGTCCAGGGCCACTGGCGATATGGGTGCCAAACTGGGGGCAGAATGGCTCCCAGAAACCTGCACTCTGGCCCTCGGCCCCTCCCTTTCTGGATTTGTATCTGTGACTGGGTTCAAATTGTCCCTCAGAAACTGAGGTCATGTGTCATATCCTCTCTGTGCTGCAGCCTCCTCTTCTACAGACTGGGAAGCATAAAACCTACTTTGTCCAATTGTCGGGAGTCCCGTCAGGACTCCTCAGGGCTGAAGGGGTGCTGGGTGAACGGTGGAGACCCGTAAGTGCTGGCTGTGAGGATGATATGATGATGGCGTGTCCCCGGATCCGTGTGCTGCTTCTCAAGCGTCTCAAGCGATGAGCTCTTTGGCACCCAGCTTCCTTGGCACCCAACCCACACCTGTGCTCCTGGCCCTGACCCTAGGTCTTGACACAGCTGCTTTGACCTTACCAGACTGCCTTGTCTCTGTGCCTGGGCCTTGCCAAGGCCACAGATGCTGTAGCTGCATGCACACGTCGCACACCTTACACCCCCCCCACACACACAATGCACATACACTGCAGAGCTTGCATACTGTACACACTTATGCTACACAGTGTGCACCCCCACAACGCAGCATGCATGCCACGTACACCACACATGCATGCCACACCTGTGTCATGCACATATCACACCACACCCCTCCCCCAGTGCCACACGTTCACACTACCCCCTGCGTGCCACTCTACCCACCCTCACACACTCACGGGGGGTCAGCCCACAACTCCTGTAAGACTTCCTTTATATTCATGGTGTCCCCTTCTTTGGGGAGCCTTCCCGACTCCACCCTACAGGGTCAAATCAGGGTCCCATATCCCTTGCCCCTCTCACAGAGCTCCTCCATGGAGTGGCCATCATCATTGCCCCTGGGCAGTCTGCCATCTGGTCCTGCTGCACCTGAGCATAGCAAAGGGGGAAGGGAGCCCGGGGACTTCCCTTTGGGTCTTAACCTAACTTAGACTCAGGGCCAAGGATTCCCACATTTCCCCCGGGATGTGTTCTGTGCCCCCCGCCCCCGCCCAAGCGCTATGCTGACCACACAGAGCTGGGCAGGCCTGCTGCGTTGAAAGGTTGCGTCCTGCCTCCCCTATCTCCCGTCCATCGGAGCCCGCAGCCCACAGGCTGGGGGAATGTGCTCAGGCAGGTGAGGTGCTGCCTGCAGCAGGAGTGGCCCCGCAGGGTGACGGAGCCAGGTGGAGGTTGTTGAGGGCCAGGTTAGCCCTGGTCTTGGTCTTGCTGTGGCCAAGGAGACACTAGGTAGACCTTCCCTCTGGTCTCCTAGGGGAGGAAGTTTCTAGAAAGCCTCAGTCCGTCAGTCTTCTCACCCTGGGCCCTTGAGGCGATGGGTCCTGAGAGATCACCTAGGGGAAGAAGGTCCCCATGCAAGAGCCCTGGAGGAAGCTGTGTGGCCAGCATAGCTCTCAGAGGGCCACCGAGGCTGGCCAGGAGCTCCTGACACAAAAGGACCTGGGAGGAGGCAGGAACCCATGGTCCCTGGTCTAAATTAGGTCAAGACTCATAAAGAAGTGTGTTCCCAGGTTTGCTCCAGCTGGTTGGTGGGTGAGCAGGTAGCCTCAGACCATCCGCAGCACCCAGCACAAGGCCAGACATATAGTTGGTGTACAGTGGACATTCATGGATTGGATTTGATGACTCTTTTGCAAAATTTTTAAAAATTTATTTGCCTGAGCCAGACATGGTGGCACACGCCTTTAATCCCAGCACTCGGGAGGCAGAGGTAGGAGGATCACCATGAGTTCGAGGTCACCCTGAGACTACATAGTGAATTCCAGGTCAGCCTGAGCTACAGTGAGACCCTACATAAAAAAAAAAAAAAAAAAAAAAAAAAGAATTATCTGCTGTTAGAATGCCAGATGCCTGCAATACTTTTTGCATCTGGCTTCATGTGGGTGCGAGGGAATCAACCTTGCACTTGGAGGCTTTCCAAACAAGCACTTTTGTTGTTGTTGTTTTGTTTTTTTGAGGTAAGGTCTCGCTCTAGCCCAGGCTGACCTGGAATTCACTATGCAATCTCAGGCTGACCCCAAACTTAGAGCAATCTTCCTACCCCTGCCTTCTGAGTGCTGGGATTAAAGGCATGCGCCACTACCCCTGGCCCAAACAAGCACTTTTAACAACTGAGCCATCTCTCCAGCCCCTGGACTTGGTGACTTTTGACTGCTCTGTGGTGACCATCTCAACCTTCCATAGCAGGGCCAACAGCTGGGCACCCGGGCCAGGCTGGGCCCATCAGGAACCAGCTCAAGGCTCTTCCACGGCTGAGTGGGGTTTTCAGCACCTACCCCGGCTCCACATCTGACCTCTGGCCCCACCGTCTTGCTGTTCACAGCTGAGAAGGTGGTGGATGACTCATTCCTTGGTGGAACTCACTCTGAGGTGTCCTTTGTGAGCTTTGTGTTTGGGGACTTATGGTGACAGAACCCACAGTAGGTGAGTGGAGGCCGGCCCCAGAGATGGGGCCAGGATGGAAGGTGTGCCCAGCCCAGCCTCGGGGCTGCGGGAGATAAAGAAGCAATCAAAGCTGGACCTACCCATGGAGGGGCCTTTGGACTGTCCTCTTGGAGGGCTGCCTGGAGAAGTCACTGGAGCCTGCCCTCAAAAGGCAAAGGAATCCCACCCCAAGGAGCAGGAAATTTGTAGGAGGTGTGAGCTGCACCCAGAAAGCTTGAGTCACCGTCTCTAGCAGAGACGAGGAGAGGGCTGAGGAAGCCAGCCAGGCACAGTGGGGTAGGACAGAAGAGGGGACCCAGTGGAGGTCCCCGGTGGTGGTGGGGAGCTCCCTGGCCAGACTACACTTGGAAGGACCTAGCTGGTGGCTGGGAAGGGGAGGTAGATAGGGCTGGTGTCCAGATGCAGGTAGCCAGGGGTTAGGTGGGGAGGAGGCCAGGGTCTGGGATGAATGGAAGGTGTGTGGTCACAGTGTGGGGGGTAACCAAGAGCTGTAGTGGGCTGCCAGGCTGTGTGGATTCCTGACGGGGTGGGGCAGGCCCGTGTTCCCCTGTGGCCCCATAGCTCCGTCTTCCATGCCCACGTGGGCCTCGTGGGATGATGCAAAGGGCCTGCTTACCCATGCCTTGGCTGGGAGCCAGGGAGGGTCTGGGGCCTCGTGATAACGGGAAGGAAGTGGAGGAGTGTAGATGCAGGTGGTTTCAGCGAGCTCTGAATGTCCTCACGGCACCTCTCCGGGGCGGGGTCCATCAGCCTCACTTTGGAGGGGTAGTAGCTCAGAGAAGGCAGGTGACAAGGTGGATCCTGGCCCTGCCCTGCATCGCTTGTGCCCACCAGGCTCAGAGCTGTGGGATCTCATCCTCTGCACCGTCTGTCTGTCTCTCTCCCCAGGGAGCCGTGAGGCCGCCTTCACCTACGCCATCACTGCGGCCGGCGTGGCACACGCGGTCACCGCTGCCTGCAGCCAGGGCAACTTGAGTAACTGCGGCTGCGACCGTGAGAAGCAGGGCTACTACAACCAAGCGGAGGGCTGGAAGTGGGGCGGCTGCTCGGCCGACGTGCGCTACGGCATCGACTTCTCCCGGCGCTTCGTGGATGCCCGGGAGATCAAGAAGAACGCCCGGCGCCTCATGAACCTACACAACAATGAGGCGGGCAGGAAGGTAGGCGTGTGGGCACAGTGGGTATGGTGGGCACTGTGTCCCTGATGCAGAGGCAAGCGCCCCAGGTCCTCCTGGCGTTACTTCTGCACCTCCCAATAGCCCCAGATGGCCTCCCTGCACCCTTCAGAGACATGAAGTTCAAGGCAAAGATGGAGACGTGTTTCCATGCAGGCTATGAGATGTCTGGCTGGGGATCCGAGGGTGGGCCACGGCCCCAGGCCATAGCCCACATCCCTGCTCGGAGTGCTCCGGGTCACAGAGGCTGACTGATGCGCTAGTTAGGACTCAGACTGCTGAAGGGGCCGGAGGGAGAAAGGAGCTCACAGCCCAGGACAGGCAGAGCTGCCAGCTGGGGCCTCCGGGTGCAGGTGGCTTTGCACCGAGGTGGGATGGAGAGGGGCACGGGGTTGCTAATGGAGGAAAATCAGGCTGAAGCACTGGGGAAGAAGTCAGGGTGAGCCCAACCGCCGGCAGGGAGATGAGGGCCCCAGATACTGCTCTGGGAGGAGCGGCAGCAGAGGCGGCAAGATGGCCCGAGATAGGGCTGCCAGCCGAGCGGAACACACCGGATCTGGCCACACAGCCCTCGGGGGCTGCACCGGGCCAGCACGGCCCGAGGGTCTTCTCAGGCCTGGGAGGGACTTGCCTTTCTGGGCAAAGATGAGCTAAAGAATCACTCCACCTCAGGGAGCAGCAAGGTTAGTGTGGATCGCTCGTTTACTCAATAAACACCCCCCCCCCCCCCGTCTTAAGCCAAGCACTATGGGCTCAGGGGCACAGTGGAGTCAAACGTAGCCTGTACTCATCTAAGGGTTCGGAGTCCCTGGGAGCCCAGTGGAGAGCCTGCTTTAGAGAAAGTGACCTCAGAGTGGAGCCTTAAAGCAGAGACAAGAAGAGGCTGGCACTGGGCGATGTCCACAAATGGTCCCAGCTAGTGGGAGCAGGAGGGGTGAGGGGTCAAGCTTGAAGCAAGCATGGGCCAGCACACAACAGGCGTTGATGTGAAGGGTGTCCTTCTCAGGAGGCTGTTGGGTTACAGTGACAAATGGGTGGGGAAGGAAAGGCTGTGTGGCCTCCTGTGACCCCACAGATGGTCCCACATCCCCAGACTCAGGCCAGTGGCATCATGCACAATGGGGATCCACCTTCCTCAGGGGGCTGAAGAGGGGAGGACCCAACCACCTGGAGGGGAGATGAGGCTAGAGTCTCATGAGCGCCTCCGTAGAGGCTTATTTCTGAGCAGGGGCTTTCCTACAGCCCCAGGGAGGAAGATCTCATTGTCCCCATTCCAAAGATAAGAACATTGAACCCCGGGGCAGGCAGCACAGCTGGCCTCTCAGATCATTGCTCACAGGAACGTGTAAGCAGCAGAGATGTGGGGACAAGGACGCCAGGCAAAGGGTCAGTCCAGGGCCGGGCTATGTCCATCTCAGGTCTGAGGCTGACTTGGCCTGGGGCTCAAGGTGTGTGTAACTCACAGGTGCTGTAAAGGTACAAGGGTTATGGGGACAGGCAGGACAGGTCCCAGGAGAGAGGTAGGAAGAGGGGAGTGGTGGGGGGGGCTTGGGAGGGAGAACTGGTCAGTCCTGGAAGCTGCTGTACAGGGCGCTAGGGTAGGAACGACCCAGGACCAGGGGTTTGAAGAGATGGAGAAGAGATTGTGGGAGCACAGTGCGTGGTCCGGGGTCTGGCAGGGCCAGAAAGGCTGCAGGAAAAGGCTGTGAGTGGCACCTGCTGTGGGTACACAGCCAAGAGGTTGGGGAGGAGGATTGTGAGTTCAAGGCTATCCTGGACTACATAACAAAAGAGTCTCCAAAACCAAAACAAAATACAAAAGCAAGTGACCAGAGGCCACAATTCTTTTTATTTTTATTTATTTATTAGAGAGAGAGAGAATGGGCGCACCAGGGCCTCCAGGCACTGCAAATGAACTCAGACACATGCGCCATCCTGTGCATCTGTCTTATGTGTGTCCTGGAGAATCGAACCTGGGTCCTTTGGCTTTGCAGGCAAACACCTTAACCGCTAAGCCATCTCTCCAGCCCCAAGAGGCCACAATTCTTATACCAGTTCTGTCCCTACCTGTATGGGAGCTGACCCTGTCTGTCCCTTGGTCTTCCCATCTGCACAATGGGCGTTGGAAACTCTGGCTCCCTCCCCTTTCCTGCCCTCCAGCAGCCTCGCCCCTGTGCAGCTGCGATGTCCTCTTTTCCTGAGCCCTTGAAGGTCAGGTGTGAAAACCTCATGTGGCCCCCAGAGGCCAGGGTCCATTTCTTCCCAGCAGCACAGACTTACCTTGACGATGCCGAGGTACATACTTCCACAGCCTCCGTGCATGGTGCGGGTACAGAGGCTGGGGCCAGCCCTAGTTGACTGCTGCCCCACCAGACACTGCGGATAAGCAAGACATCTGAACCCAAGGTGAAGGTGTGGGGAGGCTGTGCCTTCTGTCCGCCTTCTCGGGCTTCTGGAGCCCCTCTCCCCTCCCTTTGCGTGTGTTCCTTCGGCCTTCGTCTCCATGTGGCCTCTCCTGGGCTGCGTGTTCTCCTCTGACTCTTATGAGGACACTCTCACTTTTCCAGATCAGACCTCTGTCTTTACCTTAGTCACATCTACAGAGACCCTCTTCCCAGTGAGGTCATTCCTGAGCTCCGCTGTGGGCGTGAGCGTGGCGCAATCTCAACCCCTTCCCTTTGGCCATTTGCCTCAGGCCGCGAGGGCCCAGCTAGAAGAGCCCTCACGCGTCCCCCAGGGGCATGCAGGTGTGCGTGAGCTGTCCTGCCAGCAGGTCTGTCCCTGCTGTGCTTCCTGCCACACCAGGGGGCAGGGGCAATGGGCAGACCATGGTTCTCCTGCCCTCGGATCTGGTGAGAGCCAGTGCCCGGTGTGTGGGGGGGGGATACTCAGTACAACACCGAGCTCCTTGCATGGTGTCACCAGGCCGGAAGCTGTTGCCGGCTCATGTGCCCAGCTCTCGGAGCTAGAGGCCAGCTGGCCATGGGCCATGGATCGACCCAGCCCTTGTCTGAGGGTCCCTGACAGTCATGCTAAGTGGGCACATCATTCCCGTTGTACAGCCCAGGGAGGGGCAACCCATGCTGAGTCCAGAGCAGGGCTACTACCCCCAGGCCGGTGGAGCCCACAGCATGCTCAGTCCATGGTGTGTGTCTGAGGTAAGACGGAGGGAGCCAGGTGAAGGCCACGTCCCCGACTCCCGCACCTTTGGCGAGATCAGACCATCCACAGGCTCTAGTGGCCAAGATCATGAGGCACCCAGGTAGGAGCCTCCCTCTATAGCTTCAGCCTTCCCCAGAGTCAGTGTGGGAAGACTTCCCTGCCCAGTTCTTGAGTTCTTGCCCTGCTGGGGAAGGAGCCCTTGGGCCATCCAACCTTCCCCCTGAAGGACTTTGGCCCACTTCTCCTGGGCCCATCCCTAGGGTGCAGTTGACCTCACAGCCTGTGGTAGGGGAACCAGGCTTGGAGGAGCTGTGAGCAGCCTCAGCACAGCCCCGCTTGCCAGGTACCCATCACCCTTTGCGCCCTCCAGGTGTCCCGGGCGCAGGGGGGCTAGTCCCCGTCCTCCAAGCTCCTGGCTGCCCCTGGCGCCACCGCTGCTGTCACTCTGATTGTGAGGGCTCTGGAGAAGGAAACGGCACATTCTTGAATCCTGTGATCACTTCCCGGCGAGGCTCCAGCCCAGAGGACCCAGCCAAGCGAGGAGTCAGCCCCTCGCTCTGCAAACACCTGCTCAGTCAGCTTCACCTGCCCCTGTCACCAGTGGGGCTGCCTGGGCTCTGATGTCCCCTAGTTCCCTAGCAAGCAGGCAGGGGAAGGAGGGAGCAGCAGACTATGGAGCCCTGTTGAGGCCCAGGAAATAGGGTCTGGGCCAGGAGTGGAGGGGAGGGACTCAAGACGGGGCACAGCAAGGGCACTACACCTAACTCCCAGTATCGCTGGCCCACAGCCTCTGCCCAGACACAGAACCATGTAGTTCCCATTTGGAAGTCCCCACACTGGCTTCTCCCTACACAGGACCCTTGGGCCCCTCCCACCTCAACCTGTTACTGATGTGACATCAGCTTTCTGCTCCCAACCTCTTTCTTCCCCAACCTCTCCAAGACATCAGTCACTTTGGCTGGAGAACGGTATCTCACAGTCCCCCAGTACCCACCTGGGGGACATTCCACCCCATCCAGCCCACACACTCGATGGCACTGTGGTGCATTTTGAGCTCCTCTTTGTAGATGAGCGCCTGCACATCTGTGCATACCCACTGTGGGCATCACCTTCTCCAGGAGCCATAGACACCACCACACACGGGGGGCGGGGGTGTCCACACCTCTGAATGTTACATATTCATTGTCTTATTTCACGGGAGAGCCCAGAGGGGCTGGGGCACTGGCTGTCTCACAGGCATTCTTCCTTTTTTTTTCTTTCACTCATTTTTCTCTCACTCATTCATTTACTTACTTATTTGCTGGAGGTTCTTGTCTGGGGCAGAGCTGGGGGCCCACAGCAGGTGCCCTTGACAGTGGTTTCCGGCCCAGGGTGGGGGTGGGGCTAAGTCCCACAGGCTCTGGCTGCTTGAGGTGAGGCCAGCAGAGCTCGGACAGCTGACTAATGGCCCTTCAGCAGCGGTGGGGCGGCGGCCAGCAGCGAGTCCCCATTCTTCATCAGGCCGGCTGGCAGGGCCCTTTCGATCTGGGTAAATGAGTACCTGGGGTCAGGGCTGGCTCTGGGAACCAGCCTTCCGGGGCCCAAGAGGGAGGCCCAAGGAAAACACAGAGCTGCGCCCTCCAGGCTCTCACACAGCTGGGGAGAAAGAACAGCAGCCATCGGGGCCAGTGGCTTCCCAGCGGATGGCACGGCTGGGCTGCGCTGACCCATGCCATCACCGCCTCCTCCCTCCCCCCTCCTCCCCCCTCCCTTGGTCACAGGCACGTCCAACTGTCATTAAGCAGCCAGTTTCTAAGCTCCAGCTGCATGCCAGGCCCTGCACCAGGCATATGGACAGCACAGGAGGGTAGGGGAACCCGCACTTATTAAGCACCTCCTGTTGCTGGTCCTGTCTCAGCACGGCTTCCCTGCCTGCTGACTGTAACGCTGCAGTTCTTGTGTTGGCTCCTGGTGTTCTGATGGAAGTACCGAACCTCTTAGGCAGCCGTTGTGAGGATGTAAGAAAACACAGCATCTCGTGGGATGAGTGAGCGCGCTGAAGCTCAGGGAGGAGGAGTCTGTGCTCGCACTGTCGGAAGCAGAGCTAGAGAAGGAAGCAGACAGGGGTCCAGCCCGCCACCCGTACGCTGTTCACCATCTACTCTGTCAATTCACAGGTTCTAGAAGACCGCATGAAGCTGGAGTGTAAGTGTCACGGTGTGTCGGGCTCCTGTACCACCAAGACCTGCTGGACCACACTGCCCAAGTTCCGCGAGGTGGGCCACCTGCTGAAGGAGAAGTACAACGCGGCCGTGCAGGTGGAGGTGGTCCGCGCCAGCCGCCTGCGGCAGCCCACCTTCCTACGCATCAAGCAGCTGCGAAGCTACCAGAAGCCCATGGAGACGGACCTGGTGTACATTGAGAAGTCGCCCAACTACTGTGAGGAGGACGCGGCCACGGGCAGCGTGGGCACACAGGGCCGTCTGTGCAACCGCACCTCGCCCGGCGCCGACGGCTGCGACACCATGTGCTGCGGCCGAGGCTACAACACGCACCAGTACACCAAGGTGTGGCAGTGCAACTGCAAGTTCCACTGGTGCTGCTTCGTGAAGTGCAACACGTGCAGCGAGCGCACCGAGGTGTTCACCTGCAAGTGAGCCCCGCCCCGCCGCGCCGCACCGCCCGCGCATGCCCGCTCCGCGGCGCCTGCCATTTGCACAAGATTCCCTGCTTCCGGCGCTGCCAGCTACGGGCAGAGATGGGTGGAAAGGGTGGGCACTGGAGTGTGGCAGAGGCCCGCACCCACTCCTCACACCCAGGCTCCTTCCCACCCGCCCTATCCCCTCCCGTGGCAGAGCCATGCCCTCCACTCACCCAGCATCCAAGGCCGATGGCGTGGTACCCAACAGAGAGCAGCAAATTCTCTCTTTTTTTTTTCCCCTCTCGTGGAAAGTGAACCTCAAAGTGACAAGACTCTGAGGGTTTCTGCCCGCCTGGTGGCTGGGCGCAGAAAGGCCATGCCCGCCTCACACTCACAGCTGCTTCCTGGGGTGTGCCCAGCACTGGGCCAGGGGCCGTGCGGGCATGTGGATGCTGATGAGATTATTTATGTTTTCTTAGCTTCAGAAGAGGGTTCTCAGCACTAACCACGTAGCCAGTCCTAACTCGGAACTCTGAGGCCGCTCCTCCGCCAGCCTCTCCTGGACCCTGCGCCCGGGCCCTCTGCCACCTGCGGATCTGAGGCACCGGGGTTGGCGGGGAAGCTGGCCATGCGTGTGGGCCCTCGGCAGGGGCCCGGCAGGCCCACGTGGTCCTGAGATGGACTCTGAGGACAGCCCAGCTGCCTTTCTTTTTGGAAACTGTGTCAAACAAATCCAGTGTCACCTGTGCCAGGTTCCAGGCACACCTCATCCTCTCCCTAGTCCTCCACCTTCCCAGCCCACCGGTGGCCTGGCACCTCCAGTTTACAGAGCTCTTTCCATCCTGGAGCCAAACTGGCTTCCAGCACATGGCAGGGCAGGTGGGGTGGGGAGGTTGTCCCACCTGACAGATGGGCACAGAGCCACCTGAAGGTTGGCCAAGAGACCCTTCGGGGTTCAGTGAACTGTACCACCGCACCCCCACCCAGCCCAATCTCTGGGGGTGGCCGAGGTGACGGGAGGCTGCACCCTCATCTCTCGTGCCTTTGTCCTGGTCCTGGTGCTGAGAAAACCGGCACCCAGGACTCAGGGCTACACCTGCCGGCACCCCTGTATTCTGTTTGCAGGAGCCTGCTCTCCGGACACCTCCCCAAGGGTCTCCATCCCATGAGGACCCTCTCTGAAGTCCTACTCTCACCCAAGACCTCACAGACAGGAAACAGGTGGGGAGGGTCCTACGCTAAGAGCTGGGCACATCCACCTGGAGTTTCTAACCAGGCGCAGGGGAGGACTGGCCTGGGCCAGAGTGCAGCTTACCCTCAGCTTTGGTCACTGCCCCCCACTCTCCATGAAAATGTGCAGTTTGGTGGCCAGTGAGCCAGGCAGCCTGAACATTAGCCTGAAGAAAATGACCCCTGTCTACCCTAGCCCTGCATCCAGCCACGTGTGCCACCATGCTAGGATGCTCTGGTCCTCTGGGCCTGAAGATGCCCCACCCCCACCCTGGTCCCTTCCCCTCATCCCAAGTTCTGGGACACCTTTAGTCCACAGCCCAGTGTCCCCTGCCAAGGAGCCTGGTTAACTTATATTGTTATATAGTGTCCCCTGTCTGTCGTGTCTCTTAAGTTATTGTGACCTACACTGGGTACCGGAGGGGGCGGGGGATGGCTTCAGCCACCACCCCCCGAGCCAGGCTCACTCCTTCTGCTAGAAACGGACCCTCGGGGCTCCTGATGCCACCGAGGCAACTCGCACTGTCCCTAGGCTGCCAGGCGTCTGTGCTGCCAGCCTGCCCTCACAGTGGGTTAGCCACAGCCCTTGCCTTAGGGGAGAGAGGTGGTTGGTGGGCCCAGGCATGGCACTGGCTGCCCCACATTGTGTGTAAAGGGTGGCAATGGTCAGGCACCCTGTGTCCTTGAAGTGCCCCACTTCTGACGGGCTGTGTTTCAGCCTCCCCTGGAGGGGAGTGCTTGGCCCCAATAAAAGCTGGAATCAGAAAATGGAGTGTGTGAAGTCCCTATACGACACCTCTGCAGTTTTTGTCCCAGGGTGGGGACATGTGTCCTACACTGAAACTGAACCCTTGGACCCTTTCTGCTTCCTCCTCTTTCCCAGCCCATACCTGAGGCCCTTGGCCAGGCACAACTGCTTGTAGTACCCAGCAAGGGTCTCAGGAGAGCTGGGACATACCCTGATGCTTCCCTGGCCAGCACAGGGCCCGGGCTTCATGGGCATGAGGCCTAGGGGTCTGGTACCCAGGAACTGACCACCAGACTGCGCAGGAGTCGCCTTTACTGAAAGGGACCAGGACTACCCATCTCTGCCTCTCTCTTCTCCTTTGACCCCAGGGACACGGGCCTAAGGGACAGTGAGTGTCTCTAGTCTTGTCTGTTGGACTTCAGGGACCTTTCTGGGTTTGGGAAGGCATCCCAGGGTCCCTGCGGGCTTAGCAACCTCTGTTGTCTCCCAGGCCTGGCTCCTCCATGGAGGTTCGGCCGCAGCCCGTAGCAACCGTGCACCGTCTACCATGAATGGCATTCCTGCTGAGGGCCGGAAAGCATGTGGTGGGGCCGGTTTGGCCACTGCCCGCTGTCCTGGGCTGTCTGGCATCAGGCAGAACTGCTGATCAAACAGCCAAGTGCCCACTGTGCCCAGCTAGGCACCCACAGGTCCCAGGCCCAGGTTTCCCAGAAGGACCTCTCGGTGGGCTTTTCAATGAGACACACCCCTCCCCGGGAACGGGCAGGATACAGCGTCCGAGCCTGTCTTTTCCTGATGCACAGGTGGCCTCAGGGTGACCCTAGCATAGGTGTGGCCTCAGCCTCCCCATCCAAGAGCAGGAGGTAGCCCAGAGTCGGTTGGCTCATGGTCTGCCTGAGGGCCCAGGCCAGGGCCTGGAAGGCTGGCAGGAGGCCCCAGGTCCCCAGGAGACAATCAGCAAATCCCTGGTGGCGGCTACAGTGCAGCACAGGGTCCGGCTACTCCCACAGGGCCAGGAATGAGGAAAGAGCTCGGAGAATGCCACGGCCCAGGTGCCCAGACCGTACTTATTTCTTGGCCGTAGTTCAACCCTAGGCCTGGCCTCCTGGGGCCCCCACACATCCTCATCCTTGGGGGCCCTGCCCAAGGCATGAAGCCCATACTGCCCAGCCTGGCCCTTGGCCCACCTTAAGGTATTGCGAGAGCATTTACCCAGGCAAGGCCAGCCCAGATGCCCTCAAGTGATGTCCCTACTCACTAGGATGTGGCCAGCCCCAGCACCTTGCTTGACGCTACCCACCCTGGGGGCCTTCCTGCCTCTGGTATGCCCGATACTTCCCTTCCCATATTGGCCTGTCCTCTGTGTCCCAAGAGCACAGAGTCTCAGGCACCTTGAGTCACATGAACTTCACAGAAAAGACTTGGGGACACTGTTGTGGGGAGAGCCTGGGGTTGTGGCCACCTCTAGTCACCTGCTCCTTTGCTCCTATGGCCCTGCCCTGCTCAGGCCAGACCCTGATATCCCCCAGGGAGGGCTCCAGCCCTGTGTCCTACGCCAGCCAGTGCCCACCGTGCTGGGAGATGGGCACCCCAGGAAGGCATGCTCACGGCTAATGGAGCAGCCTGTAGAGAGGAGAGGGCTCTGGATGGGTCCTCTCTCCCTGAGGCTCAGCTTCCCCTCCACAGATAGGCAGGAGGGGACAAGACTCTGTGGTGTCCCCCAGGTTTCTTCTTCCATCTGGAAAAGACCTTGCCCATGTGCACAGTGGCCCTGTCAGTATAGGGATGCCTGCGTGTCTCTGCTCCACTAGCATCCTCTGGGATACTCTTTCTTCCCACACCCTTCCTTCCCAAATCACCTGAGCAAGCATTCCCTTCTGTCTGCCCTCTCCCCACAGATGGGTGAAGTTCCCGCAGCCACAGCTGCCCCCAACCCAACACACGGAGTCTTCAGAAGCCAGGGGTTCCGTGGCATATGGAGCCCACCATCCATGCCACTGCCTATGACCTTTACAACACCCCTTCCCAGCTAGGTTGCTGCAAGTTCCCTTTTACAGGTGGGAAACCCCAAGTCTAACAACTGGAGGGAACAGGTCCAAGATCACACAGCTGGTGAGAGCCAGACACAGGATTTGAACCCAAACCCTTCAGAGTCTTTCTTATACCAAACCCATATTCTCCCACCAGTGGCAACTCAAGACCAGGAGTCTTGTCCAAGTCCGCACCTAATGGGAAAGGAGTAGCTCAGACAAGTCTCAGAGAAGAGGTGGCCAGCAGTGTTTTTAACCAAGGATAAGACAAGACAGAACAGGTTATGAAGAAGTAGGCAAGATCTGAGTTAGACATATGGGTGAACTGGAGAGAAATGAAGAGGGAGGGGCTGTGGGCCATCCTCTCTCTACTGAAGGGAGGAAGAGAAGGCATCCTGGGTGGGTGGGGCCATGGTCTGGGGCCTGGGGTAGCAAGAGGCAGGTGGGACCAGGATGAAAGAGGTGAATGAAAATAGGACTCCCGGAGCAAAGCCCTGTGCCCGCCTGGGAGCCCCTGAGCTTGGGAGCGGGGTACTGTGGGCTCTGCTCCATAGAGCCAGGGGGCTTCATTTGATGCTAGCAGGGACTTTCTGACCCATTCCTCTCACCCTGCCCTTGATCCTCCTCTGGGTTTGAACCTTCCTAATCACCTTGAACTTGAAGGACCTTGTGACAGGGAGCTGCCAGCCCAGGCAAACTGCTAAAGAACTCAAGTTCCCAGCACCAGGGAGCTGCAGGCCTGGCACCTTAGCCATGGCCAGGGGAGGGCTTGGGCCAGGTGTCCTGCAGAGGCTCTGGCAGGGTCTGGGTTCATACTCATGTAAGCTGAGCTGGTGAGCACCCTGCCCCTCCTCCACACACCTGGAGGCCGTGCCACACCGGGGAGGCTGCCTGGCCAACTTCTTGCCTTGGGCCACTACCTCTGTGGCCACGGAGGAGCTTCATGGGTTCTGGAGGAGGCTACGGGCAGAGGATCCAGAGCCCTCGCACTCCACCTGCAGGCAGAGGGCCAGCTGCCTGCAGGCCAGGCCTGGGACACTGCAAGGGACCCGCCACAGGTGTCCTTGCCTGGGCTGGCTGGTCTCTTCTGGGTGAGCAGCCCACCTACCTGAGGCCTGAGGTTGACCTAAGGAGGCTGGCCTTTTGGGGTGAAGCCTGTGGAAGTCCCCCACGTGATATGCGTAAGACTCAGTCTTCATCTCCCTGTGGGAGCCAAGCTGCAGCCGCGCATTCTGTGGGTCCCATCCCACTGCTCCTGAGCTCCTCCGTGGCTCCTCACTCCAACTCCTGTCTGGCTCCGGAGACCCTGCTGTTCATGGGGCGTGGGACATGGCACTCATCCAATCTCTAGTCACTCATTTCTTCATCCATCTGCTATCACCAAGGCTTGGGGTGCCTGGAGATTGGTGGATCATCATAGGGTCTCAGAGTTGAATTTGAAATAGGGGTCCTCCCTAGTGAACCCCAAGCTGAGAGTGGGGCAGAATGGCACAATACAGGCCCCCTGTGGTGCCCGAGAGCAAGGCTGTGATTGTAAGAAGGACAAGATGAAGCCGGGCGTGGTGGCGCACGCCTTTAATCCCAGCACTCGGGAGGCAGAGGTAGGAGGATCGCCGTGAGTTCGAGGCCACCCTGAGACTCCATTGTGAATTCCAGGTCAGCCTGGGCTAGAGTGAGACCCTACCTCGAAAAACCAAAAAAAAAAAAAAAAAAAAGAAGGACAAGATGGGGAGCCGAGGACTGGTACCCAGCCTCAGAGCCGTAAGGTGCTCGGCCATGGCTCCCTGAGGTGGAGGCCACAGGCAAGGCCAGACAGGAGGAGGGAGCTGGAGGGAAGGCCTGCTGTGCCACGGCAAACAGAGGCGCGATGGAGCATGGATTTGGGGGTTCTGACACAGGGGAGTGTGGAGCTCAGAGAACTGCACCCAACTAATAAGGTTCTTGAAGTTTCTAGAGGGACCATGGTCTCTAGCATTTGGCAGAAAGGCTCACTCACCCCCTGGTGGCCAGTGGTCCGGTGCCCCTCTAGGCAAAGGGCTTACTGCCTGCTGGTCACGAGGGAGAACACTGGTGACCAAGAGCCACCAGGCGGTGGGCTTTGTGCCCCTGGTACTCTTCCTGGCTCTCTCTGAAGCTGGCAACCAGCTGGCCTGAGGGGCTGGGCCGTTTCACAAGGTCCCACTAGCCTTCAAAAGCATTCCAAGAGTGGCCTCCTTGTTGCTCCTGACTTCTGTTTCCCTGTCCCAGAGGGCCCTGGGCTTGCCTTGGGCATCTCAACAATCAGGTGATCTGAGCAGGCCTGCCCTGGCCCTCTCTCTTTGACCCTCTGCGCTAATAAAATCAGTGCTCCTCAGGTCCCCCGCAGCAGCCCAGTGTGATTTCCTCAACCTGATCTTTGGCTGGGATAATTTCCTTCTCCCAGTCATCCTCTGGGCTGCCCCAGGACATCATTTGTCTCAAAGCCTTTCCAGAGTCCTTCTGCCCCTCCTTCCTGGTGTCTATGGCTCACCATAGCCAAACCTCCATGCCACCCAAGGTGGGCAACCTTGGCGTGTCACCATTTCCCAAAACCTCTCCTTCTGTCACTGATGGTGAAGTCAGAGCTGCTGGGAGACTGAGGCCCGACTAGATCTTGCTCCAGGCAGTGGGCTGACGGGGACCCAAGATGCTTTTATTTTTAGCCTCAAGAAGAAAACTCAATCCCATCACACACAACACGCGGCACAAATATTTGTTTTTATTCTTAAAAGGGCGTGCTAGTCATGGCTGGTTAGGGGAGCTGGCTGAGTCACAAGGGCTCAGTGGAAGTCCCACCCGTCCCCACGACTGCCTGCCAGGCCCAGCCTCACTCCACAGTGCCTAGGTGACCTACTGGAGGGCTGGTCTTTCCTGAACCAGCCAGGTGGCTGTGCCCTTGGCCTTGCCCTGGTCCTTTCCCATGGCATCTTCCTTTCTTCTGGGCCATTCTGTCCCCTGAGGTCATCTGGGAACCCTTGCAGCACCATACCTACTTGAGACTCCCTGCAGTGTGTGTTTGACTCTCTGTTATGTGGGCACAGATATTCTCCACTGGGGTGCCAACCCCACTGTTCAGCTCCTGAGCTGCAGTAGAGTAATGAGAGGATCAGACGAGGTGGTGATAAAGAGGAGAGCCCCCCGCTGTTCCCAGGCTCCTACCAAGACATGACAGCCAAGGATGCCGACATGAGCAAGCCACCAGCAAGGAGCTCCCATCCTTGTGGGGAGGTCCGGAGGGCAGATAAGCCTCCGCCAGAGGAGCATAGTGCAGGCGTCCACTCAGAAAACCCTGGGGACCTGCGAGCTCTCCTTGGAGCTCTGGTATAAATAGGGCTTTAAGATAGCACATTCCGCCGGGTGTGGTGGCCCACGCCTTTAATCCCAGCACTCGGGAGGATCATCGTGAGTTCGAGGCCACCCTGAGACTTCATAGTGAATTCCAGGTCAGCCTGAACTAAAGTGAGACCCTACCTTGTAAAACCAAAAAAAAAAAAAAAACAAAAAACACAAAAAACAAACAACAAACAAACAAACAAACAAAAAAAACCCCAAAAGATAGCACATTCCTGTCATGCAGAAAGTCTCAAATTGAGGTAGGTCAGGGACTCTAAGGGCGAGTCCTTCTGCCCCTTCTGGCTCAGGGGCTTAGGAGACCTTGTGTGGTGGCTGCGTTAGGTTGGTCTTCAAGGCCAGTCTTCAAATATCCCTTTGTCCCTTTGTCACTCACAGAGGTCCATGAGACCCTGCTGGGGACCCCAAGATAATGCTAGATAGCCTTCTGGCTCTCTGTCTTGGATGGAATCACATCTATTGTATAGGGGAGGCTTCCAAGCTCAGGGATCAGTGTCTCTGGGGGCTATGATTCAGCCTCCACAAACAGCCTGGTCTGCTCACTCTGAGAAAAGGACAGAAGGACTGTGGTTGGCTGCTTCCAGAATTTAGGTTTGGGAAGGAAAGCAAAACTCATGGATTCCAAAAGCCCCACAGGCAGGTCGGGTGGGGGGGTGGGCTAGCACACTGTGTTACACTGAGGTACGTGTGGAGGTCAGAGGACAACTTTCAGGTATGGGTCCTCACGTCCACCTTCTTTGAGGCAGGATTTCTTCTTTGAGGCAGGATTTCTCACTGTTTACTAATCCATTCGCCAGGCTAAAGGCTCCACAAGCTTCCCAGAAATTTTCTGTCTACACCTCCCAGCTCACCACGGCATCAAGTGCTGGGGCTCTTAACTCAGGTACACATGCTTGTGAGGCAAGTCCTTTCCACACTGAGCCATTTCCCCACCCACTCCCATCTTGGGTTTCCTTAAACAAGACCCTACGTGAGTCTGTCCACCCTCTGTCCTCTGTGCCCAGGACTTTCTGTCCATAGCTGTCCTCTTTCTCCTCAGGCCTCCCCTGACATCACTTCCTACAATAGCTCTCCCAGTTCTTGGCCACCCTTTGTATTGCGGAGCCCACTGCCTGGCACAGCACAGGCTTCTGACTGGTTCTCACAGTGTACAAGTGCCAGGTTGAGCATGGCATCTGGCTGGTCACCATTGCTACCTAAGAAGGGCATGGCAGAAATATGAAGATGCTGAGCCAATGGATGGGTGTTTTCTAAACTGAGAAGGTGGCAGAAAATGAAAGTATCCAATGACAAAACAAAGTGAGTGAGCAGAGCTGCTAGTGGCTGTGTTGTGGGAGGGGCTCCTCTGCACTGTGGGAGGGGCTCCCCTGCAGTGTGAGGGGCTGTGCTCTGCACTGTGTGAGGGGCTCCTCTGCAGTGTGAGGGGCTGTCCTCTGTACTGTGGGAGGGGCTCCTCTGCAGTGTGAGGGGCTGTCCTCTGTACTGTGGGAGGGGCTCCTCTGCAGTGTGAGGGGCTGTCCTCTGTCCTGTGGGAGGGGCTCCTCTGCAGTGTGAGGGGGTGTCCTCTGTACTGTGGGAGGGGCTCCTCTGCAGTGTGAGGGGGTGTCCTCTGTACTGTGGAGGGGTTCCTCTGCAGTGTGAGGGGCTGTCCTCTGTCCTGTGGGAGGGGCTCCTCTGCAGTGTGAGGGGCTGTCCTCTGTACTGTGGAGGGGCTCCTCTGCAGTGTGAGGGGCTGTCCTCTGTACTGTGGAGGGGTTCCTCTGCAGTGTGAGGGGCTGTCCTCTGTACTGTGGGAGGGGCTCCTCTGCAGTGTGAGGGGGTGTCCTCTGTACTGTGGAGGGGTTCCTCTGCAGTGTGAGGGGCTGTCCTCTGTACTGTGGAGGGGTTCCTCTGCAGTGTGAGGGGCTGTCCTCTGTACTGTGGGAGGGGCTCCTCTGCAGTGTGAGGGGCTGTCCTCTGTACTGTGGGAGGGGCTCCTCTGCAGTGTGAGGGGCTGTCCTCTGTACTGTGGGAGGGGCTCCTCTGCAGTGTGAGGGGCTGTCCTCTGTACTGTGGGAGGGGCTCCTCTGCAGTGTGAGGGGCTGTCCTCTGTACTGTGGGAGGGCTCCCCTGCAGTGTGAGGGGGTGTCCTCTGTACTGTGGGAGGGGCTCCTCTGCAGTGTGAGGGGGTTGTCCTCTGTACTGTGTGAGGGGCTCCTCTGCAGTGTGAGGGGGTGTCCTCTGTACTGTGGGAGGGGATCCTCTGCAGTGTGAGGGGGTGTCCTCTGTACGGTGGAGGGGCTCCTCTGCAGTGTGAGGGGGTGTCCTCTGTACTGTGGGAGGGGCTCCTCTGCAGTGTGAGGGGCTGTACTCTGTACTGTGGGAGGGGCTCCTCTGCAGTGTGAGGGGCTGTCCACTGTACTGTGGGAGGGGCTCCTCTGCAGTGTGAGGGGGTGTCCTCTGTACTGTGGAGGGGCTCCTCTGCAGTGTGAGGTGGTGTCCTCTGTACTGTGGAGGGGCTCCTCTGCAGTGTGAGGGGCTGTCCTCTGTACTGTGGGAGGGCTCCTCTGCAGTGTGAGGGGCTGTCCTCTGTACTGTGGGAGGGCTCCTCTGCAGTGTGAGGAGCTGTCCTCTGCACTGTGGGAGGGGCTCCTCTGCAGTGTGAGGGGCTGTCCTCTGTACTGTGGAGGGGCTCCTCTGCAGTGTGAGGGGGTGTCCTCTGTACTGTGGGAGGGGTTCCTCTGCAGTGTGAGGGGATGTCCTCTGTACTGTGGGAGGGCTCCTCTGCAGTGTGAGGGGTTGTCCTCTGTACTGTGGGAGGGGCTCCTCTGCAGTGTGAGGGGCTGTCCTCTGTACTGTGGGAGGGGCTCCTCTGCAGTGTGAGGGGGTGTCCTCTGTACTGTGGGAGGGCTCCTCTGCAGTGTGAGGGGCTGTCCTCTGTACTGTGGGAGGGGCTCCTCTGCAGTGTGAGGGGCTGTCCTCTGTACTGTGGGAGGGGCTCCTCTGCAGTGTGAGGGGCTGTCCTCTGTACTGTGGGAGGGGCTCCTCTGCAGTGTGAGGGGGTGTCCTCTGTACTGTGGGAGGGCTCCTCTGCAGTGTGAGGGGCTGTCCTCTGTACTGTGGGAGGGGCTCCTCTGCAGTGTGAGGGGCTGTCCTCTGTACTGTGGGAGGGGTTCCTCTGCAGTGTGAGGGGGTGTCCTCTGTACTGTGGGAGGGGTTCCTCTGCAGTGTGAGGGGCTGTCCTCTGTACTGTGGGAGGGGCTCCTCTGCAGTGTGAGGGGCTGTCCTCTGTACTGTGGGAGGGGCTCCTCTGCAGTGTGAGGGGGTGTCCTCTGTACTGTGGAGGGGCTCCTCTGCAGTGTGAGGGGCTGTCCTCTGTACTGTGGGAGGGGCTCCTCTGCAGTGTGAGGGGCTGTCCTCTGTACTGTGGGAAGGCCTCCTCTGCAGTGTGAGGGGGTGTCCTCTGTACTGTGGGAGGGGCTCCTCTGCAGTGTGAGGGGGTGTCCACTGTACTGTGGGAAGGCCTCCTCTGCAGTGTGAGGGGGTGTCCTCTATACTGTGGAGGGGCTCCTCTGCAGTGTGAGGGGCTGTCCTCTGTCCTGTGGGAGGGGCTCCTCTGCAGTGTGAGGGGTTGTCCTCTGTACTGTGGGAGGGGCTCCTCTGCAGTGTGAGGGGTTGTGCTCTGTCCTGTGGGAGGGCCTCCTCTGCAGTGTGAGGGGTTGTCCTCTGTACAGTGGCAGGGGCTCCTCTGCAGTGTGAGGGGGTGTCCTCTGTACTGTGGAGGGGTTCCTCTGCAGTGTGAGGGGCTGTCCTCTGTACTGTGGGAGGGGCTCCTCTGCAGTGTGAGGGGGTGTCCTCTGTACTGTGGGAGGGGCTCCTCTGCAGTGTGAGGGGCTGTGCTCTGTACTGTGGGAGGGGCTCCTCTGCAGTGTGAGGGGCTGTCCTCTGTACTGTGGGAGGGGCTCCTCTGCAGTGTGAGGGGGTGTCCTCTGTACTGTGGAGGGGCTCCTCTGCAGTGTGAGGGGCTGTCCTCTGTACTGTGGGAGGGCTCCTCTGCAGTGTGAGGGGGTGTCCTCTGTACTGTGGGAGGGGCTCCTCTGCAGTGTGAGGGGCTGTCCTCTGTACTGTGGGAGGGGCTCCTCTGCAGTGTGAGGGGCTGTCCTCTGCAGCCACGGCAACCTTGCCTTTGGTTTCCCAAAGAACAAATGAGGCCCTGGGTGTTGGTGATGCCTGTGCATAATCTTAACACTCAGGAGGCTGAAGTAGCAAGATTGTCATGAGTGTGAGGTTAGCCTGGGCTATATAGTGACAGCCTGTCTCAAAAACAAAACAAATCAAAAACCTAGGGTGGGGAAGATGGCTCAACTGTTAAAGGCGCTTGCTTACAAAGCTTGAGGGTTTGATTCCCCAGTACCTACATAAAGCCAGATGCACAAAATGATGCATATATCTGGAGTTTGTTGGCAGGGGAGTGGCAGAAGGCACTGATATGCCCATACTCACACTTTCTGCCTCTTTCTGTTTCTCTCATAAATTCATTAATTTAAAATAACCAAGGTCTTCAAAGCTACCCTAAGAGTACATAGTGAACTCCAGGTCAGCCTGGACTAGAGTGAAACCCTACCTGGAAAAACCAAAACCAATAAAATAAAATAAAATATAAAAACAAAGAAAAAACCCACAAGTAAAACCAACCAAGGCCAAGTGTGGTGGTGCACACCTTTAATTCCACTCGGGAGGCTGAGGTAGGAGGATCACTGTGAATTCCAGACCAGCCTGGGCTACGCTGAGACCCTGTCTTGCAAACCAAAACAAGAAAGAATAAACCACTCACCCAAGGAACAAAAGAAGGAGGAGGAGGAAGAAGAGACAGCACGAACCAGTGAGAGATGAAGACTAGGTGCTGAATGAGTGACCTAGTGGAAGAATGAATGATGATGTGAATGGATAAATAAGCAATTGTGTGAATGAGTGGGTGGGTGAATGGGTAGTGTGTGAGGGAATGAGTGAGTACACGAGGGCAAGAATGAGTGAATAAGCAGACAATTGTGTGAACAGATGAGTGAATGAGTGGGTGGGTGAGCAAGCAGAAGCAGTTCCTTAGGAACAAGCACAAAGACCCACCCTGCCACAGGTCTATGCCCTACATGTCTCCAACAGCTTCCCTTGGGTTTACAATGGCCCCAGACTGGACAGGAGATGGCCTGGTTTCCAGACTCCCAGGACATCTGCAGAAATCTGGAGTTCTGGGGTTGAGGGCAGAACCATTCTGAAGGCATAGATGAGACTGCATAGACCCTGCATCAGGTCTTGACTGTTCCTAGGACCTCAGTCACACCAGCAGATCCCCTAGGAACATAGCCCATATTTAAACCCACAGGGTCTCTGGCCCTTTCTCATGTCACTCTCCTCCCCTGGGTCCACAGGCTGGTGATCCCTTGCCCAAGGTGACCATGTAGTCCTCTCTGCCAGGCAAGCTATTCATGACTGGAGATCAGTTCACATCACCTCCTCCAGGAAGCACCCAATGCTGGACAGGAGCCTGTGTCTCCAAGAGCTCGGGGTTTGTGAAGACCCAGAACATTCCTCCCTTCCTCCCAGACCCTGAGAGCTACTCCAGGCTGGCCCAGTGCAGAGCGGAGAACGCAGCAGCCTGGCCTGCTGGAAGAGCATGGCCTCCAGGTCCGCTTCTGGCATCCTGGTTCCCCACTGCTCTGTCCTTCATCTGTAAAGTGGATTATCCACCTCAGGAACTAACCTTCGTGAGGGCTCAGGGAATGAAGGAAGCCCCTGCTCAATGCTCTTCATGAATGACTGCCACAGGCATGCAGGGCAGCCTGCTGAAGAGCGACCACCCCTCACCTGAGGGGGCACCTGAAGCAGTGGACACGAGGCCACAGCGGGAGGCCCGCTTGCCTTCGGCCCCAGCAGTCCAGCTTCTTACACAGGTTCTTAGCCCCGGTGGGGGGTGGGGGTGGGAAGCAGGGCACCTCCTGGCAAGCCTAGGGTCCTTGCATACCCAAGGAAGGCTGCTGGAGACATGCAGAGGATAGACCTGTGGCCAGGACAGCCTTTTACCCCCACTGGGACTTGCTTTTTCCTCAGGGAAATGGGGATAACACCCACCCTGGGAGGATGACATATGAGTTACAGGAGGTCCCAAGACTTGGAGGCTCACAATGAGCAAAGTGCACGTCATTCCCCTTGGGCAGCGGACATTGTCTGACCTTCTGGCTGCTCAGTGGGACTGGGGACTGGTGAAAGTGGGGTGTCACCGGCTCTGCTCAAGTCCTCAAACATGCAAAGACCTGAACATCACTCCTTAAAGATGCAGATCCTGGAGACTGGGGGCGGGGGATGGCTTAGTGGGTAAAGTGCTTGCTACAAAAGCATATGGACATGAGTTTGGACCCCCAGTATCCTCATAAAAGTTGGGCACGTATTCCTAGCACTAGGGGTGGAGAGGGACAGACAGACAGTTGCCCCAGGCAAGCTGGCTAGCTAGATGAGCCAAATTTCTGAACTCTGGGTTCAGCGAAAGATGCCGTCTCAATAAACAAGATGGGCGGCACTGAGAAAGACACGGATCTGCACCCAGAGGTGCACACATGTGCATGCACACCTACACACTCACGTGCATGAGCGCACAAACCACAAGGCACGTACAAGAAAAAAAAAGGATGGTGCTCACTTCCCACAAGTCTGGGCGTACCTAGGAAGTAATGGCTCTGATGTTAGGGGTCTTTTGAGGTTGCCTGGGACCTCACTCCACTGTCAACCTCACACTCCTTCTTGACCAGCTCTGATCGTGGGAGCTGTGGGGGTTGGGGGAGGGGGACCTAAGGGGCCTGACAGCATTAAGGGGCGGGAGAGCTCCAGGGAGGGGTCAGAGAGGAAGGTACCAAGACCTCCAAGTGCTGGGGAGGACAGCTTCACCCTGGGGGTGATTGGGGATGGGAGGACAGCTTCACCCTGGGGGTGGCTGGGGATGAGGAAGGACAGCTTCACCCTGGGGGTGGTTGGGGATGAGGGAGGACAGCTTCACCCTGGGGTGGTTGGGGATGAGGGAGGACAGCTTCACCCTGGGGGTGATTGGGGATGGGAGGACAGCTTCACCCTGGGGGTGGTTGGGGATGAGGGAGGACAGCTTCACCCTGGGGGTGGTTGGGGATGAGGGAGGACAGCTTCACCCTGGGGGTGGTTGGGGATGAGGGAGGACAGCTTCACCCTGGGGTGGTTGGGGATGAGGGAGGACAGCTTCACCCTGGGGGTGGTTGGGGATGAGGGAGGACAGCTTCACCCTGGGGGTGGTTGGGGATGAGGGAGGACAGCTTCACCCTGGGGGTGGTTGGGGATGAGGGAGGACAGCTTCACCCTGGGGGTAGGTTGGGGATGAGGAGGACAGCTTCACCCTGGGGGTAGTTGGGGATGAGGGAGGACAGCTTCACCCTGGGGGTGGTTGGGGATGAGGGAGGACAGCGTCACCCTGGGGGTGGTTGGGGATGAGGGAGGACAGCGTCACCCTGGGGGTGGTTGGGGATGAGGGAGGACAGCGTCACCCTGGGGGTGGTTGGGGATGAGGGAGGACAGCTTCACCCTGGGGGTGGTTGGGGATGAGGGAGGACAGCTTCACCCTGGGGGTGGTTGGGGATGAGGGAGGACAGCTTCACCCGGGGGGTGGTTGGGGATGAGGGAGGACAGCTTCACCCTGGGGGTGGTTGGGGATGAGGGAGGACAGCTTCACCCTGGGGGTAGTTGGGGATGAGGGAGGACAGCTTCACCCTGGGAGAGGTTGGGGATGAGGGAGGACAGCTTCACCCTGGGGGAAATGAGAAGGCGGCTTCTTTTTAATTAAAGCTCTGCAAAGGGCCAGGGCTTCATGGAAAGGGAAAGTGTTGAGGCAGAATGATTAGCCAGACAAAAAGCAAATCCTCTTAGCTTCTCCCTGGGCGATTACAGGTTAATTGGTTGACGCTCCTGCCTGCCAGGCCAGACGCCCTGGGCTTTCCCCAAACCTCCTGCAGCTCGCTGACCCTGAGGCCACACCTGCCCTGCTGTCCAGCGTGGGAACCCAGCAGGGCTTCAGTCGCCCTCTGCTTGGCCCTTGCCCCATCAGGCCCTCTGCTGAGCTTCCAGCCCCTGCCTGTCACCCCCAAGAAGGGAGTACCAAAGCCCCCCCTACCGGCAGGGCGGGTGTGACTGCGTGGTCTGCAGGGAGGCAGGCTGTCCTGTCCACATTTCATCTTCAGCGCCTTTGCTCGTCTGCCCGGGCTGCTCTCCTTCACCAACGTTGTCGGCTATGGAATACCTCTTGTAGGGCAGGAAGCCCTTCTCCTTCCTTTTGGCTTTCTCTCCCTCACATGGCTCTGATGGTCTGGTCACTGTGTCAAGCAATACGCAAGCAGACCCCATAGTTCCTTTGCTGGGCTGAGGGTCAGGAGTTGCCCCACGTGGTCACGAGTGACCCAGGCTGCCTTCCTGCCCTGCTGGTGTGAGAGACTGAAGGCTATAGGTGGAATGGAGAAAGGAAGGAGGGAAATAGAAGGAACAGAGAGGATAGTGGCTGTACAGATAGCATCCACGTCCCAAGCTGGGGGGATGGTCTTGGGCTCACAGGAGCCCTGGCTTCATTCTTACCCTGACTAAATATCAGTGTTTTCCTGCCCTACTATGTGAGGCCCATCAGTGGCCCTTAGGGACCTCTGAACTACACACTGGCATACCCATTTTTCCAGCTTTTCTTCCTGACCACATCATGGACAGAGTCAGAGGCATCATCCTGGCTTTGGTGTGGGCCTTAGAGACCTTTGGGGAGAAGAGAGCTCAGAGCCTGGCCAGAGAGAATGCAAAGCATGTGTGGCTGGCCCACGTGTCCTCGCACCTTCCTGGGGCTCCGAGAGGGGTGGGCCTGGTCCAAGGTCCCGTGGGGCTGTGGGGCAGCTGTGGATGGACCCCGTGCGCTGCCTCTGCCCAGGCAGGCTGTGAGTCAGCCTGCAGCTGGCTCAGCCAAGGCCACACTGCGGCAGGGTTTCCAGTCTCAGAGAGGCACGACAGCTGTTTATTTTTCTTGCAGTAAAGGAGGGGGCAGGGGCAGGACAGAGAGAGCTGACCCTGCTGGTTCTCACACTAGCCCAGGATCCCTGGAAGGCTCTGGAAGAGAAGAGGCCTCAGGAACAGCCGCTGGGGCAGCAGGGGCCCGGGGCCTCCCTGCCACACTCCAGGGGCAGCTGGCCAAAGCCAGTGCCGCAGGCCAGTTCCTGGAGTGGGGTGTTGGGGTTTCCGAGGTCGGGAAAGAACTGGCAACGATTTTTTCATGATGTCACCAGCCCGGCTCTGGCCTGGCCCAGCCCCAGCCCTGCTGCCACCAGGGATACGGGATGCCTTAGGGAGCTCAGAACTGTCAAGAAGGGGTGCCCAGGGAAGATGCAGGTGCCCAGCCGCGGCCCTCACCTCCCTTAGGGCAGCTGGGGCCACCAACCTTCAAGTCCCTCCTACACGGCAGGGAGCATATGCCCCTGGCCTCCAGGCCAGGCTGTGGCTGCAGGGAGGGGCGTTTCCTAGATCACAAGGTTCCCTTCCAAGATGCAATGATTCATGCTGGGAGGGCTGCTGACCCCGAGCTCAACCATCTCAAGGGAGCAGAGACCCCCAGCCAGGCTTGGCACCCAAGGTGTAGGTGTCAAGGGGCAGAGGACTCCCTCAGCAAGGGGCACACAGATGAAGGAGACATCTTGTCTGTGGCTGGGACCTTCAGTTTCCTGCCACCTGTCCTATTCTTCTCTGGAAATTTCTTTTTTTTAAAAAAAAAAATTTATTTTACTTATTTGAGAGACAGATATAGAAATAGGCAGGGAGAGAGAAAGAAAGAATGGGTGTGCCAGGGCTTCCAGCCACTGCAAATGAACTCCAGGTGCATGTGCCCCCTTGTGCATCTGGCTTACGTGGGTCCTAGGGAATTGAACCTGGGTCCCTTAGCTTTGCAGGGCAGGTGCCTTAACCGCTAAGCCGCCTCTCCAGCCCCTTCTCTGGAAATTTCTAATGACAGGTAAACCACAGGGATGTGAATAGCCCAGCTATTGGAAAGCAAACTTCCTTATAGCCATTCATGCAGAAGGTGGACATTCATTACCCCGAAGCCTTTGTGCCCCCATCACCGCCTCCTTGGGGTCACCCTGCTGACAAGATGTGGCTTCCTACTGCCTGGCTCTCTCCTCACCTGCATGGCCCACAGACCTTGCCCTCTGCTTCTTCCCTCGGCTTCTGTGGTAGCTTCACTGAGCATTGCCCTCGCCAGAGGCCCTTGAGCTGCTTTCAGGAACTGTAACTTGTGGGCTGCTTTTTAATTTTTAAATAGACTTCGTTGTTTTTTTTTAAAGGAGTTTTAAATTTGCAGAAGCGCTGAGGGGAAAGTACAAGGAGTCCTCTTGTCCCTCCCAGTCTTGCCTGTTATTAGCTTCTTGCGCTTGGGTGGTATTAGTTATTGTTGATGAGCTAACGTGGCCAGGTGATGGTCAGCTCACACGCGGTGCTATGGATTTGGACCAACACATTGTGACAGGGATCCACTATTGCAGTTCCGCCCACAGCAGCTTCTGTGGTCCACATGTGCACCCTCCACCCATCCTACGCTGAGCCCCTGGGGGTCACAGGTCTCCCACCCACCCTACGCTGAGCCGCTGGGGGTCACAGGTCTCCCACCCACCCTACGCTGAGCCGCTGGGGGTCACAGGTCTCCCACCCACCCTACGCTGAGCCGCTGGGGGTCACAGGTCTCCCACCCGCCCTACGCTGAGCCCCTGGGGGTCACAGGTCTCCTACCATCTCCCATAGTTGAGCCACACATCACACTGCCTGAATCGAAGCTCTTCTGACACTTAAGAAAATCCATTCATGTTTCCTCATCTTCTCGCGGCCTGAACGCTCTTTTCCTTTTCGTGTTCGGATTCCCCGGCCAGGGGAAAACTGCTTGTTATTCATCCATTCATGGACTGAAGAGCATCCCTCTCACAAGTCTTATGAGCTACTCTTTTTAACTAAGAGATGTGACCAATGCTGTGGAGGGGAGGTGTGATGTGCATGTGTGTGTGCATGTTCATACATGCATTGGTGCGTGTATGTGTGTGCAGGAGCTCTTACACACGTGTGCATGTTGAAACCAGAGGTTCATGTCGGGTATCTTCAGTTGCTCTTCACCTTACTTTCTGAGACAGGGTCTCTCACGGAGCCTGGTGCTTGCCAGCTGGGCTAGACCAGCTTTACTTGGATGTCGGGGATCTGAACACAGGCCCTCATTCTTACATAGCAAGGACTTGACCAGCTGAGCCAGCTCTCCAGCCCCCAACCCTTGACTTTTTATTTATTTATTTATTTATTTGGTTTTTCGAGGTAGGGTCTCACTCTAGCCCAGGCTGATCTGGAATTCACTATGTAGTCTCAGGGTGGCCTCGAACTCACGGCGATCCTCCTACCTCTGCCTCCCGAGTGCTGGGATTAAAGGCGTGTGCCACTGCGCTCGGCTCCATGACTATTTTATTTATTTATTTATTTATTTATTTATTTATTTATTATTTTCTTTTTTTGTTTTTTTTGAAGTAGGGTCTCACGCTAGCCCAGTCTGACCTGGAACTCACTATGTAGTCTCAGGGTGGCTAGGGTGTGCCACCACGCCCGGCTCCATGACTGTTTTTTAAGAGATACTATAGTTGGAAGGGTTCTGCCACAGCTGCCTACTGCTTGGGGGTGTCTTCTCCGCTAGACCTAGGGTCTTGAAGGTACCTCCTAGGTCCCGGGAAGTTTCTGCAGGCAGCGAGGACACATATACTTCTCCCCTTGGGGTGAGCTTGCTTCCCAGGCCATGGTGAATGCATGTCCTTGGAGGGACACTGAGGTATGAACGAGGCCAGCCCCAGTGACAGACAGGGCGTGCATCCCCACTGTCCTGAAGCAGACATCTCCTATGTGCCGTCTCTAG
Source organism: Dipus sagitta (assembly GCA_036346955.1). Classification (NCBI taxonomy): domain Eukaryota; kingdom Metazoa; phylum Chordata; class Mammalia; order Rodentia; family Dipodidae; genus Dipus; species Dipus sagitta. Next base: position 4,033,434 of record CM070777.1, on the reverse strand, counting down.
TGCCTCGTGGTGAAAAGGCAAGAAGTCCCTGAGGAGGCTCACAGGAGGCTGGTGAGGGCCCAGTGGGATTTGAGTGGAGAGGAGTCAGGTTCCCTGTGGGAGCTCAGCCAAGCCATGCCCCTCCTAGAGTCTGTCTCTTCACCTGCTTAGATGGCGGCGGGGGGGAGCAGGCCCAGCAATGGGGGAAAAGCCCTTCCAAACTATAAGGTGCTATGCTAGGCAGACCCACGAATGCCAAGATCAGCAGCCCTGAAGCTCCTTGAATCCACATATGGGGTGGATGGGGTGAGGGGACCATTCCAAGCATTGTCTCCCCTAGCTCACAGATGATGGGACAAAGATCCTGAGGGACAGGGATGCCACTTGTCAGACACACAGCACACATTGTGTGTGTCCATGTCTATGCACACATAGGCATGTATGTACTTACTTGTGCTATGACATCACAATGGCTACAACGTCACCAGCCGATAAGAATGTCCCAGCTCCATCATGGTCTTTGGAAGGTTCAGTACATATGTAGCTGGCCACTGCTAAAATGTGGTCAAGCAACAGGTGGTCACACATGTGGTTGTCCCCCCTGTCTATTATGGCATTTTGATAGCTTACCCCTTCCTGGCTGAGGAACGGCATTCCCTCTCTCAGAGGGGACTCTTGAGCCTGAGCAGACCTGCGACATCACATGGATCACCCAGGGCATCACCTGCCCTCTTGTGCCCCAGGAAGGAGCATTCTCTGTTCCAAGGACAGACAGCAGCTATGACCTGGCCGATGGAAATCATTTAAACTATCTGGTGCCATGGCTCTGCTCACCTGCCCTGTGTGCCACCAGCATCAAGGTGCTTGGTCACCCCCAGGGCAGGCTGAAGCAGGTTAAATTCAGACATTGCCCCCTGCTCCTAGGAACTGTGACCAGGCCATGAAGAGGGTGGCCCAGATGGCTGCTGGGCACTTGACCCTGAGTAGACTGGACACCTTGTCTTGTCTCCCCCACACACACAACATCTCTCAAGCTATGTACCCTGACAGAACACTCGTCTGCCCTGTCCACAGGGCCATCCTCTTACCAGTCCCAGATTGGACATGGACGACAGCTCCTACCCAGAAGAGGGGCAGAGACTTTGTCGCCTGACAATGGCTGAGGCCATGCCCCCTGTGGTAGTTAATTTGAAAGGATCCAGAAGCACCTAGGGGGTAACCCTCTGGGCATATATGTGAGGGAGATTTTAGATTGGGTTAAATGTGGGAAGCATTATTTTGTGGGTGGAGGTCCTGGACTGAATGAAGTGGAGAAAGTGAGCTGAGCACCAGCATTCATCTCTCTCTGCTTCCTGACCAGTGATGCAGTGTGACGCGCTGCCTCACACTCCTGCCGCCATGCCTTCCCCGCCATGATGGACTGTATCCCCTCAAACTGTGAGCCAAAAAAAAAAAATCTTTTTTTCTAAGTTGCTTTTGAAAAGCAGAAACAAGAAAACAAAGTAACTAATACAATAACAGAGATGGTTAGGGCTGAGGGAATTCAGAGCCCTAGCACAGGTCTGAGCTCACTGCGACACCCTGTGGGAGGCTGAGTCATTCTGCCCAGGCCACTCTGCTAACCTCATCTCTAAGCAGTGTCCCCTCAGCAGACATACCCATGGACTTCCCATCCCCGCCAAGGTACCCCTGAGTCAGCACCTCCATCCCTCTGGAGTGGGACCCCAGGCAGTCTAGAGTCAAAGGCTACATTATGCCAGTTTTTAGGGGCTCAGCCTAGAGTAGGGTTATGGTTTGGAGATGAAATGTTCTCAAACTCATGTTGTGAAGGCTTGGCCCCAGATGGTAGCACTATCTTGGAGGTGCTGGGAACCTTGGGAGGTGAGATCTAGCTAGAGGAAGTAAGCCACTGGGCATGACTTCAAAGGATAATCCTGGGTCGTCAGCCTCGTCCTCACTCTCTGCCTCCTGTCCACTGTGAGGTGAGCAACGTCACCATATGCTGACTCAGCATCCTGTTCTGTGCAAGCACACGTGGCCACACAACCGTGGCCGGGGCTTCTGCAGCCAGGAGCCGCTGTCAGCCTGCCCTCCTTAGGTTATTTATGTCAGGGACATTGTCACAAGACAAGTAAAGAAACCAACGGGAGAAAGAGATGCATCCTGAGATGGGTGTTTGGATCCTGGCATTGGCAAGTCCTGGAGGGTTCCCAAGCTAGGGGTCAGGTGGTTTGGGGGACACTCCGATGAGTGTTCTAGACCATTTACAAAACCCCTCCCAAGGCAGCCATGGCCTTGGCTGGGAAAACTGACCCCACTGGGGCCATAGTGAGACTAAAATAGAGTGGAGGGGAGGACACAGACCCTGATGGGTCAGGACACAGGGCCAGCAATGATCACTTTGGCCCATCTCCAGGGCTTGGAGCCAGCCCAGGTCTCAGGACACTGGGACCACAGGCCCTTGGCAGCTGCGAATGGGTTGCCTGGAGTTGAAGCCCAAGGCAGAGTACATGCAACCCCTCCCTGCAAGGGCAGGGCAGCGCACAGTAGGCCTGGGACAGTCAAGTGGAACGAACTCAGGTTCCCAGGGAAGACATTAAAACTGGACAAACCGGTTCAAAGGCAGCTTTTCTTCAGTTTTTACAAGAAGTTGTGCTCCCTCCTCTAGGGAGGCCTGGCCAACCAGGACCTCCTCCCAACCTCGCACCTCTCCCCCATGGGGCCCAGCCTTCCCTAGCCTTCCCATGCTCTGGCTTCTTCCCTCTGTGTCCCCAGCAGGTCTGACACTTTCTAGAGACCCAGCAGGACTCAGGGACCTGTCCCACCTGGGAACAGGTGGCTCTGTAAGGTGCCATGAAGCCAGGGCTTCTTTCTGGGCCTTAGTTTCCCCTCGGGATGGTGAAGACAGGGCCTTGGAGGACAGAAGTCCCAAGATCTCTGCTCACTGCTCTCTTCCCATGAACTTGTGGCTTCTTGGGCCATGCCCAGGAACCCCAGGGACCCCCTTCTGTAAGACACACAAGCTCTGTCTACCTTCAGCTACTGCAAGCCCTGTCCCCCTCCCTGGCCTGATGCCTTGTCAGTCACCAGAGCCTGGAGCAGTTTTTCTCCCAACACCGCCTATTGCCAACACTGTATTTGGACACTCATCTGAGCCTGGGGATTCAACTATGCAGCCTGGGGGAGATGGTGAGATAGGATCCCAAGACTAGAGGTGCTGGTGTCCTGCACTTTACCTCTGAGCAGCTCCTCCCTTCTTGAGGCCTGCCAACAGGTTAGCTGTAGGAAGATGGGCCACCACTCAGACTGTGGTCCCAGGGCCTTGGTCTCACTTCACTGCCAGATAGGCTCTGCTCACCTGTGAAACAACACTCCAGATGGCCCTTCCTGGAGGACAGGTAGACTGCTTGGAGGAGGTAATGAAGAAACAGGTATAGGGAAGAGAAGGAAATCCTGACTACCCAGAGCCTCACTGAGCAGTGTTCTACTTCTGGGTTAGTGACATTGAGAAGAGGCTCTATGCCTTTCTAAGAGTCTTTGGCTGCCCTGCTATAGGGGTGAGGAAACATGGAGGAGTGAGTCCCAGGTTCCAAGAGGTCCCCTAGTGGTGGCTCATGTCAAGCAGGCCTGGCAGCCCCACACAGGCATTGGTGGCATGGCCAGAATGGAGCGCGTCACTTGACCTTGCTGTTCCTGCCACCCTGCAGAGAGGGGCAGCAAGCTAAGCACGGGCACAGAGAGTACAGGAGACAAGCTGCCTGGCACCACGATGGGGACTCTCAGGCCCAGGGCTCAGGGCCACTGAACTGAGAAAACAGCCCCTTTCCTTGACAGGGGCACAGGGAACATGGCACATTGAGGTGGTCTGGAGCTCACTGAGGTGCCATCCAGGGACCTCAGTGTCAACCCCAGGACACTGGCTGCAAACTCCTCAGTCCTGGGGGTGCATCAGAAGAGAGGGATGGAGACTTGGAGGAGGGATGGAGATCCCAGGTACCTCATGAGATGGGCAGGACGAGGGGTTATATAAGCCTAGGGAAGGCAGAATGGCCAAGGAGACCCCTGGTGATAGGGCAGGAAGTGGTGACTGGCCCATGGGATGCCTCAGCAAAGAATCTGTCATCCAAGCAAGGGAAGGTTTATTTATTCTTATGAATGAGAAGAGGCAGAGAATGGGCACACCAGAGCCTCCAGCCATTGCAGAAAAACTTGTGCATCTGGCTTACGTGGGTGCTGGGGAATTAAACCTGGGTCCTTAGGCTTTGCAGGCAAGTACCTTAACCAGTAAGCCATCTCTCCAGCCCAAAGAAATTTTTAAAGAAAAAATAATAACAATATCATTTAAGTCAAGCTAGGCATGGTGGTGCATGCCTTTAATCCCAGCACTTGGGAGGCAGAGGTAGGAGGATCACCGTGAATTCAAGGTCACCCTGAGACTACAAGGTTAATTCCAGGTCAGCCTGGGCCAGACTGAGACCCTACCTCGAAAAACTAAGAACAGGTCATTTAAGTCACCTAACAGTTTGAGTATTTATCCATTGGCCAACAATTGAGTTGGATCATACTGGTAAACCTATAAAATACTTCTGTTCAAAACCTTTGTAAAAGTTAGGTACCTGTAATCCCAGCACTTGGGAGGCTGAGGCAGGAGGATCTTGTGTTCAAAAGCTAGCCTGGGTCAGCATGCTCGCTAAATCTCACAAAAAAGTTGTAAAATTAGTTCAACTTTTCTGAAAGAATTTAAATAAATTATGTCAGAGTGTACTTCTCCCACATATCATCTAAAATGACAAGGTAAAATAAATAGAATGTGAATTATTCACCAGGTGGGATTTTTTTGTTGTTGTTGTTGTTTTTGTTTCTGGAAGTAGGGTCTTGCTCTGGCCCAGGCTGACCTGGAATTTACTATGTAGTCTCAGGGTGGCCTGGAACTCATAGCTATCCTCCTACCTCTGCCTCCCGAGTGTTGGGATTAAAGGATGCGCCACCACACCTGGCACCTCACCAGGTGTTTTTTGAGCCTCTCTGTCCCTGAATTTTTCTCTGTACAGTGAATTCTTTTAATATGGTCTATTTTTTTCAGGTCTATTTTCATCTATTCTCCTTTTTTTTTTTTTTTTCGAGGTAGGGTCTCACTCTAGCCCAGGTTGACCTGGAATTCACTATGTAGTCTCAGGGTAGCCTTGAACTCACTGCAATCCTCCTACCTCTGCCTCCCAAGTGCTGGGATCAAGGTGTGTGCCACCACGCCTAGCTCATTTTCCTGTAAATTTCTTCAAAGCTACACTTATGGCCCTAAAATGTGACTGGAAGAGGGTCACATTCACTGAGGGAGCCCCTCCCTCCGGCGGGTGAGGCGGTGGTCTAGCACTTGCCCCAGTTCACTAGCAACCTAAAGCAGAGAGGTTCTTTCCCTCAGCAGGGCAGGGCGGGGCGGGGCGCTACATCCCAGATCTTCCCACAGACCTGCCCGGCCTCCACTCATCCAGCAAGCACCGTGCGAACCTCGCAGGGAAATTGTCAGTTTCAGGTTCCTTTTCGTGATTCTTCACCTCTGGATGCTGCAGGGCTGTGGCCTCCCCAGTGCCATTCCATTCCACCAGGAATGTAGATGTCTCCAGCGAAGGGTGGGAACCTCCGTCCCCAGGTGCCTCCCACGGCCCCACTGTCCCAAGGGCAGGGGCGCAGCCTCCCAGGGGAGTCTCAGCCCCTCCTGAGTTCCGCTGGTACACCTAACCAGCTACTCCCTTGCCTTGGCAGGCGTGAATGGATGAATGAGTCCAATGTCTGCCAACCTTCTGGTGTTCAGCTGGTTGAGGCACTTGAGTAGAGATTTCTAAGGGGCTGGGGAGATGGTACAGCACCTGCCGCTCAGGCATGAGGACGAGAGTTTGTGTCCTTAGTGTCTGCGTAAATGCAGTGGGTCTACAACCCCGGCAAGCTGGCCGGCTAGATTAGCTGAGCCCGTGAGCTCTGGGCTCCAGCGAGAGGCCCTGCCTTAGTAAGTCAAGAGGAGAAAGATTGAAGAGGACACTGAACATCAACCTCTGGTCTCCACATGTGCATGTGCACCCACCCACCCACACACACACATGTAAAGATTCCTAACTGGGGCCAGTCATAGTGGCTCACAAATCCTAGTAATTGGGAAGCTGAGGCAGGGTGAGTTTGAGGCCATCCTAGGCTTATGTAGTGATATCCTGATTCAGAAAAAGAAAAAAAAATGAGTTTTTAACAATATTTTTTAAATTTTGATTTATTTATTTCAGACACACAGAGAGAGGCAGAAAGAGAAAGGGAAAGAGAGAGGGAGAGGGAAAGAATGGGTGTGCCAGGGCCACCAGCCACTGCAAATGAACTCCAAACACATGCGCCACCTTGTGCATCTGGCTTACTTGGGTCCTTGGGCATCAAATCTGGGTCTGGTGGCTTTGTACGCAAGTGCCTTACCTGCTACGCCATCTTTCCTGGTACTAATTGAGTTTTCCTTAATTTTTAATTTTTATTTATTAATTTATGAGAGAGAGAGAGAGAGAGAGAGGCAGATAGATAGAAAGAATGGGCATGCCAGGGTCTCTAGCCACTGCAAACAAACTCCAGACACATGCACCACCATGTGTATCTGTCTTACATGGGTACTGGGAATTGAACATGTGTCCTTAGGCTTCACAGGCAAGTGCCTTAACTGCTAAACCTAAACCATCTCTCCAGCCCCGTAACTGAGTTTTAAAAACTGATTTCCAGGAGTAGAACCCAGGCCCTTATGTATGCTAGGCAGCTACTCTGCACTCTAGCCTCTTTAGAGAATCTGTTTCCCAAATCCCTCATGCACATGTGGGTCTCGGTTGGTTCTGTAGAGGCTCTGGAGCTTCTGGCCACAAGGACAGTCGGTGTGTGCACATTTCACACGCATCATCATGAGGGGCAGTGGCTCCTCTCGCTGGACACCAGGAGTGCCAAGTGGACGCTAAGACCCACAGCTCCTGTTTGCTACTGGCACGGATGCCCTAGCCTACCTGCGTTTGGCTTCTGACTCTGAGAACATTGCCTCACCGTGGAATTTGTATCTCCATCATCACTTTGAGGTGCGTTCTCAACCACACCAGCTGAGTCACCCACACAGAATTAACTCTGACAGTGTTACCTGCCTTGTGTAAATCGGGGAACATCCTAGCTGCCCTTGGCATTCGCATCCCGTCCCACGATTTCCCCTGAGTCTCCTCACTGTACCCAGCTGCTAGGATGCGGGGCGTCCCGGGCACCAGGCTCAGAGCAGGACCTCTCATAACAATGATGCTTTTTGTGATGGTCCACAGCTACCCACAGACTGGGGGCAGGGATGAGTGGGACTTAGTCCCCTGAGAAGCCACTGGGGAAACTGAGGCTCTGAGCTAACCAGTACCTCACTCAAGTTGAATCGGGGAGCCAGAGTGGCACAGGGATGCGTGGCAAGCTGCATATGGCCATCAGAGACCTCGAGACAATGACGCCCTGAGAGTGTCCCAGCGTCAGAGCCACTTCTGCCAGCTCGGCATGACTCCGTGCCAGGGCTTGGTACATCTTGTAATGTCTCCCGACCCTCTTCAACCCAGCCCTTCCATGGCCGAGGGGTTCAGGCCTTGGGATCTGCGGAGAACAGTTTAAGGATCACCAGCACGTCCCTGCGTTAGGAGTCGCTGAAGAGAGAACTTCCCGAAGCTGTCGTGGTCTGGAGTGCTCCCTCTTCAGCCTCTAGTGGTGGGGTGGGGAGCCCTCTCTGCCTCAGTTTCTCCTCTTGCACAGTGCAGTGGCTGAGCTGCAGGATGCCCCATCTCATGCTGCAGGGTCTTAGGTGTGCAGAGCAAGAGAGGGTGGATGGGGACTGTGCTCAGGGCTGCTCACACCTCCCAGCCAGACCTGCCTCGCGGGTCCAGGCTGCCCAGGCAGCCACCATGTCACTGTCAGCGCCAAGCTCATCGTTCAGAGACCTGGCAGCCCAGGGCCCAGAGTCCAGAGGAAGCCAGGAGCAGGTAAGAGAACTGGGCCCAGCTGCTGAGAGAGGGTGTTGTGTCTGTGCACGAGGCTAGAGGCTCATCACAGAGGGCAGAGGAGACCCTGGTCTGAGAGAGGCTGTCACAGAGGGAAGTGGAGACCCTGGCTCATCTGTTGGAGCCACATGGCTGACATAAGCTCTCAAGAAGCTACTGTGTGGCTGAGAGTATCTGAGTATTCAGGGGGAGGCCCCTGGGCCAGCCATGCACTTCTTTGGGCCTGTCTCACCCTCCAGAAACGCTGTCTTCAAGGGCTGTCTGGATGACCCTTGGGGTTCAAGGATGGGGCTCAACGTAGCTCAGGATCCAGGGACTGAGTAATCAAAGGGAGGGTTGGAGCTACCTGTGGAGCAGGCCTGGGGGCAGCCACAGTTGTCCCAAAAGTCCCTGGGACTGTCCTGGGCCAATTCTCTATCACAGACCAGGAGGGAGGACGAGGACCTTGAGATCTGCAAGCTCGCTTGTTCATTTGACACCAAGGCATTCAGGGTGTGTGGGTGGTGTGGGACAGAAATCAGGGGTCTCCGGTTCTCAGGGCACAAGGCCCCCTGGGCAGAGGACCCATGGGACCTGTTTTCACTCACATTCCAGTATCTCTGAGCCTGAACCAGGCACTAGGGTGTCTTGGGTGCTTGGCCATCACAGTGAAGAGGATAGACTGATGGCACCTCCCTTCCAGACCTGCCAGTCCATCGCGGAGACTAAAGAAAGAATGAATACAGAAGATGGCATGGGAGGAAGGCTGCTAATGCCTCACAGGGCTTGGGGGCCTAGAAGTGGAGAGGGGTGGGGCTCAGTGAGAAGAGTCCCCAGCTGGGGTCTGAAAGATGGTATGGCAGCATGTGAGGAGGGTGAGGGGACCAGCATAGTCAGCTGTGTGGTGTGGACCAGGGCTTCCTAAACCTTTGCAACTTGCAGTACTTTTTTGACCAAGATTTGTTTTTTTTGTTTTTCGAGGTAGAGTCTTGCTCTAGCCCAGGCTGACCTGGAGTAAGTCTCAGGCTGGCCTCAAACTCACAACAATCTTTCCACCTCAGCCTCCCAAGTGCTGGGATTGAAGGCATGAGCCACCACACCCGGCCGATCAAGACATTTTTATTTGATCCCAAGTGTATAGGTGTACAAATTAAACTTACTACTACTAATCATAAAGAAAATTATTTAGAAACAATTTATTAGTATAGGTATAATTTCACCACTTATTAAAGATGAAAGCAACTTTTACAAAAACAAATATTGGCTGCATATTTGACCCTGGAGAGCTTTAGCACTTCAGTTTTTAGTTGATTAGTCGTCAGTGCCGGGAAGACCGAATGCAGGGGCAGAAGCATGTTCAGGGACATTTCAGAATTTGTTGGAAAGTCTGTTCTAATCCCAAGTCAAAATCCATTTAACATTAAAAAATTTTTATTTATTTATCTAACAGAGAGAGGCAGAGAGAGAATGGGCGTGCCAGAGCCAGCTGCAAACAAACCCCAGACGCATGCGCCACCTAGTGCGTCTGGCTGTACTGTGCGTGGTTCTGCGGAATCGAACCTGAGTCCTTTGGCTTGGCGGGCAAGCGCCTTAACCACTAAGCCATCTCTCCAGCCCCGTTTAACTTTTATTTATTTATTTTTATGAAACTCACCAGTAACTCAAACAGCAATCTTTAAAATCAAACATTCTAACACAATACAATCTAAAGATATACTAACTGGATAATTATTTTACATGCTAAAGAATGATAGCAGAGAAATAATTTATTTAAAAATCTTTGTCTACCATAATGAAGCCCTCACTTTTCTATGAGAGCAGAAAGCGTGGCATGCAGAGTAAGCAGCCTGTAATTCATAGCACACAGTAACCTCACACCTGAGCCCAGGTGTGCCGGGATCCGTGATGCATGCGTAGTGCACGGGGCACGTGGAGTGTGTTCAGAGCCAAGGCTGCACTGAGGCAGTGTCGTGCAACACTGGTGAGCACGGTCATCGCACCTTTGATTTTGAATTCATTTTTGGTTATTGTTCACTCAAAAATCTTTCGTTGTTGCCAAAATCTTCATTACCCCCACATTCAGTTTATGTGACCACATATGGATGGGGTCATGACCCACAATCTAAGAAGCTGTCATGTGTCCTGATGAGGCCAGGCAACCGGCATACTGGCTCTGGTGCCAGGGGCCCTGGGACTGCAAACACACCTACCCAGCAGAGGGAGGGAAAGAGGAGGGGCTAAGGCACCAGAGAGGAAGTAGGGACTGCTCAGCCACCGGAAGAGGGGCGGGGGCTCCGATTCTAGACATCTGATGAGTTGGCTCATGAAGGTTGAGCTGGTAGGATCTGCTGGTGAGTGGACTTGGAGTAGAAGGAAGAAGCCTGGTAGAGCCCAGGTTTGGGCCAAGATCTGGGAGGAAAAAGACCAAGGCTGGGAGGAGCCAGAGGGGAGTGGGAGTGAGAGGAGGTGGGCCAGCTGTGGGACGAGGTCCTCACTGGGGAAACGAAGACAGGTCTAGGCTGATGGCTGCTCATGTAGGCCATGAAGGGGTTGTGGAAGACAGAGTGGGACTGAGCCCTCCGGGATGGAACAGCTGTCGGGGCGTGTGTGACAGTCGATGACCTCTTGTTCCTTCCCACATGTCTGGCTTCTGGTGGGATCAGCTAGAGCCTGGCAAGGTGAGGGAAGACTGACCCCTCCGTAATGAGCACGTGTCGTTACAGAGTCTGGTGGTCCCACCTCGGCCTCAGGATGCTTTGGGATACATACATGATTTAGCCTCAGAGCTTGCAACTCTGGAAACTGAGGCCAGAGGGCGGGAGTGTGGGCGCCGCCTGGCTGACAGGGAAGAAACTTCTGCTGCCCAAGACCCTGTGTCTGGCCTGGGCTCGTCCATGTCCCCGCTGGGATGGCTTCCTGGCCCCAGGCTGGGCCCGGCGTGGGACTGGACGGCATGTGTGAGGCTTGAGCCCCTGTTTGCCCAGGGCTCACGCCTGCCCTGGGGCCTGTGGGAATTTTCTCTCCAGAGAGCCCTGAAAGGCCGTCAGGGGGCGGGGTGCCCAGTCCAGCTGATGGAGGCAAAAGGGCCACATGGGTTTTGTGGTCGAATTATCCAAACAGTGAATCGCTCCGTCCGCCCGGGCGGCTGTGAACCGGCTGGCTTTGTCCGCCCTGAGAACAGCGGCGGCGGGCAGGGCAGACAAAGCGGACGCTGACGCGGCCTTTTCCATGGTCCGGCACAGAAAGAAAGGCCTGGTGCACAAAGCCCGCGTCAGTGGGGCGGCCCGGGGGCTCCTCTTTAGTCACGGCCCAAGGGAGGGCCGAGGGGCCCCACCAGAGCCTCCGGTCAGGAGGGGGACAAAGTGTAGTGGGGGCAGACACTCCGATGGGCCCTCTGTCCCCTGGACAACCTCACACACCTGAGTCCAACCTGTCCTTAAAGCAACCAGCAGAGGTCCCAGAGGGGCCTACCTCTAGGTTCTCATCACCATGGCCACCAACCCAGGCAGCACATGGTGGCTAACAAGCCCCAGATCCCCTGCTGGTGTCACTATGCTGACGGACCAGGCCTTCCTAACCCTCAGAGAGCTCTGGCAGCAAGGGTTAATGCCAATGTCGAATGTGGGCGCTGTGGAGACAGGCAGCAGAGCGGGAGGAAGGGTATCACCTGTCTTTATGGGCTGCGCACAGTGGAGCAGGGATGATGGGAGAGGGAGCTGAGACCGGAGGCCCTTGTCCTTGTCATTCAGATAACTCGGGGGACCCAGCACTGCCCTAGGCACAGGTGTCCAAGGAGTGACTGCAGAGCAGGTATCAGGCCAGGCCTTCCTCGGGCTGTCTCTGCTCTGGCCAGCATGCTGAGGGTCATAGTGAGGTCTGGGACGCAGGGAAAGGTAGGGCAGGGGAGAGTTGGGAGGAAAGCAGACAGCAGTGGGAAGCAAGGGTCCCTGAGCCATGTCAGCCGGCTGTCTGGAAGGGAGCACAGCAGGAGGTCCAGTAGGTTCCTGGATGTTCCAGGCCTGCCCTGCTCTGAAGGCCCTGGAGTTAACCTGTTGGGGGTCAGAGATGTTGTAGTGTGGGGCCTGGGCCCAGCACCAGACAAGTGGCCTCCAGCTCTGTGCCTGAGATCCATGAGGCTGGCCTGGGTGAGGTGGGGACACAGAGACTTGCCAACAAGAGCCGTGGGCCAATAGCAGAGAGCAGTAGGAGGAGAGGCGCCTGCTTTTCTGCCTGCGGGGCTCATGGACCAGCAGGGAGGGCGCTGTGGGACTACAGCGTGCCCTCTGTCCTGATGGGCATTGCAGAGCTTGGGCCACCTGATCCCAAATGCCACAAAGGGTTTGGTGAGGGGTGCTGGGGAGGAAATTGGCTTTGTTCTGGGCTTAGGCCTCGCTGGCATGGAGAGTGGGCTGAAATAGGGCTGCAGAGCCACGCCAGGGTACACCGATGGGGTGATTGATGCAATATTCTAAGACTTTGGGGTTACTAAGGTGAGGGATGATACTGACCACAGCAATCTGAGGTCCCTAGACAAATGGGAAGGAGGGCTTGACCAGGAGACCCAACCCTGGGGACCATGGCCTGACCTGCCAGGCCAGGGACAGCCTCTTCATTCACCCTAATTGTGATGCGCAATTCACAAAGCCATCGCCAGTGGCACCATGCCATTTATACCCAGGGAAACGGAGGCACCGAGTGATCTATAATACCAGACCAGGATGGGCTCTGTGTCCAGTGACAGAAGGCCACCTTCGTGGAGCTCACTCACAGTTGACCCTGCGACACGCCCCCCAACCCCTGCAAGGCCTGGGACACTCACCCTGGCCCTCAGCACAGAGCCTCGTGGCTGATGCTGGAGCTGGGTGCTTGGCCACTGGGAGGCACCTGGCCCTTAGCCAGGGCTGGCGTCATCTTTCCTTGGGCAGAGCAGGGTCCCCAAACCAGAAGGTGGAGCCCCCGGCCTCACCCAGCACTACCGCCTTCTGAGGCTGCCCCAGCTCCCATCTGGGTCCCATCAGCTTCGCCCTTGGCCAAGAGCGTGCGGTGTCCGTGGGAGTAGGAAAAACAGCGGCAGGGGCCGGCCGCTGCCGACAGGCCTGGCTTCGCCCCAGCACTGAAGGCACTTCTGATGAGGAGGCAGCCCGGCCTGTCCAGCTCCCATCAGGTGGTGCTGGGGAGGCCACACAGGCCCCCACCCGCCCTGGCTGCTGCTGGGTTCCGTCTTCCGCCAGGATGTGACTAAAGGCTTGCCAAGGTCTGTGGGCTGCCTGGAGGATAGCAGCCAGGCCAGGGGTACTGGGTACTTGGAGGGTCAAGGGTGTGAGAGCATGTGTACATACATGCATGTGTGTGTCCACGGCTGGGGTCCACGGCTGGGAGAAGAAGGCTGGTCTGCCCGGGGTCAGGTGTTTGCTCTTACAGACTCCAATTTGTTTGCAGTCTACTTCCTTTCTGAGCCAGCCTCTCCCTGGCTCTCCTGCCAGACAGAAGGGCACAAGGTGATTTACACAAATCACCGGCATTGCCCTCGGTCCGTAGCCATTGCTCAGTCAGTGGTAACTTGCTCTCTGAGGGGTCCACAGATCCCAGGGACCCACAAGAAGAAGGCTCTACAAAACCAGTGGGTGCTATGCATTTACATGCAAGGAAACTGAGGCACAGAGAGATTCCCAAGTGTTGGATCAGGGTGAATTCTGCCCACAGTACCAGGAGACCACCATGACTGATCTCACGCGTACTGATCCAGACCACTCTGCCTGTCCGGGGGTGCCCACTCTGCCCCTTGCAGTAAAACCACATGGGATTTCCTCTTCTTGGGCTCTCTACAGATTTCATAAACATCTCCTATGGCCCTTCCTACCACAAACCCAGGATATCAAGATAAACAGGGCATGGCTGAAGCTAGAAGCTTCTCCTTTAAGGAGGCTGTGGGGCCCTGCCGTGACGTCTGCCCCCCACCCAAGCAGCTCGCTGGACTGGGTGGGGTACAGTCAGGGAAGGCTTAATTGAGGGATGGCACCCCTGGATAAATGTGCAGGCTGAGCCTACCTAGTCTGGCTGACAGAGAGGCAAGAGCTGCCTGCAGCAGGGCCAGCATTGTGTAAAGGCCCGAGGGGAGCTGTGTGGGGTGCAGTGACGGCAGCTTGTTGGTAGGAGGAAGGAGGACTGGGATGTCCCCGAGCAGGGCACAGATGACTCCACGCTCTCACTCCCCAGCAGCTGACACGGAGGGCCTGGGTAACTCCCATCCCCTGAGCAAATGGATGGCCTCAGTGTGTTGAGAACATGCACAGAGCTGAGCTACTCTGTGTGGGGAGGTGCGGCCGGGCCTGTTGCGCCCCGTGTGCCGGGCCCTCTCCGTCCCTTCTGCATGCACAGGGCAGGGTCTGCCTGGGCTGTGGGCATTTAAGTCAAGCCTGCTGCTGTCACCTGGGAATGGCATGAATAGAATGAATGATGAGGCCTGAGGGAGCCTCAGTCCCCAGGCCCTCTAATGTGTTTGGAAAGAGCAGGCAAGCGGCCCACAATGCTCGGTCACTGCTGGTCACCGAGCTCACAGCCTTTGTTCTCACCGGGCCTCTGGGCGTCACGTGACGTCACCGTCAGGCAGCAGAATCGGATTCTGCTGCCGTGGCAGGTCCTGTTCAGCTCGGTGGTGGAGGCGCTGTACTCCTCTAATACAGGAAGGGGCAACCACCTGCTGCCCTGGGCTCTCGACCCTCCTCCAGGCTCACTGAGGATGGAAACGGTTTTCCCTTCATCTGGTGTCTGGCCCTGTGAACCCGGCGGTGATCCTCTCTGGATAGAGATCCGGCGGATCCCCCGCACCCAACTGTCACGTCTTGAGCTGGACCGGGACTGCTAGAACTGGTGCTGGTAGCAGTCATTCACTTCCCAGCTGCATACAGCGGCTGTAAACCAAGGCCGCGGAGGGACCAGTTCGCGGTCGTGACACCACACTCCCCATCCGCCCAAGGGAGGCCTCCAAGCTTGGAATTACGGTTCCCAAATATGTACTTACTTGGGTTTTCTTTTGAAAAGGTTACGATTTAAGTATCACCCGATAACACACACATGCCCAGCTACATGGGAAATTACAGAGCGCTGGTCCTCGGCCTGGCCAGTGCCCACAGCTGGGTGAAGAAGTGCTGGCTGGGCCTAAGTCACTCAGCCTACAAGAGGTGGGTCCCAGGGCTGCCGTGTACCTGGGCCATTGCTTGGAGAAAGGTTCATGTGGCACTCTCTGGGGCAAAGGTCTTAGGGCACTCTGAAAGTAGGACTCTTTAAGCCTCTCTGTGAACTGTTGAAAGGAGTTAAGAAAATGTGTGCAAAGATTCCGCCCCCCCGCACACACACACTCACTCACTTGCACATTCACATTTAGGAGCTGGGTGGGGGGAAGTGATCCCAGAGCAGATGGGGGGCAGGCTGGCAGTCCAGCCTGTGGTGTCTTGCAGCGTAGGGTTGGGCCTGGGAATGGCATACAAGAACAGTGGCAATGACAGAAGTGTCACTGCTCAGGACAGTCAGTAGGGACCAAGTGTCTTCATGGGTGACCAACTCAGCACACCTGGGCAGGTTGGTGCTTGGTTGGGTTTCCTGACTCATCTGCCCAGGCTGTTCACAAGGCCAGCTCAAGGCTCCTCAGACAGCAAACCACCCACAGACAGGTTTTCTCCCTGGGCCCCCAAGGGACAGGAACAAAGCGTGGCCCCAGGGGGGCTGGTCCTGTTGTGTCCCCAGGGACTAGCCGTGGTCAGGACTGTGCCCTGGTTGGAGGGGATATGTGATATTTGTTCGTATCATTTCAGTCTCAGAATGAAACCTGAGCTGGTGTGACTAGGAGACACAGAACTGTCCACCTGCTTGGCAGAAGCCAGCCATGGACACTGTCCTGCACGGGATCCCCACCCTGGCTGTGTGACAGTGAGTACAACTGTCCACTGGGGTCCAAGTTCCTGTCTTGAGCAGTCATGGTTGCATGACTTCATTTCCCGAAACAGGGGACAACAGACATCAGGGACATGTGGCCAGGGGAAAGGGGTTGTCCTCTGGCCTCAGGCCTCTGGAGGATCAGATAGAACTGAGGCTTAGCAGTAGGGGCTCTGTCCTCTTTACCTAAGGGTCTCCTCACAGGGGCAAGTTTCTGAGAGACAGTGTCAGGTTGGGGGACACCAGCCACACCCCATGAGTCTCTGCAGGCATAGCAGCAGGTGTCTTGACATGTGTATGACCTAAACATGGAGAGATCCCCATGAGCTGCTGTGAGCAAGGGACTGTCCCATCATTGCCTCTGCTCCCCAGGGAGGGATAGCACCAGGCTGGGGCAATGCCATCCCGGGGCCTGGACACTCTGCTTACCGAAAACCGTTGGAGGGCCTGCTGCCTGGCAAGCTATGGGGAGCCGCCAGGCGTTCAAGTGTGAGCGAACGCTTCCTCGCCTCGCTGACTTGAGCAAGAAAAACCCAAAGGAAACAGCCCCGCCTGGACGCCAAGTGCCTCTGTCCCAGGCTGCTGCAGACTCGCTGTGGGACATCTGTGGCCGCCCAGGCTGGAGACTCGGGCAGAACAAGGACCATGCTCTGAATAGGTATTCATGTCCAGCCGGCTGCATTTATCAGGGGTCCCACCCCCAGGACCCCTTCTGCCTCCAGCATTCTCCCCCTGGGGGTGGTCCCCAGCCCCTGCCACTGCCCCAGAGCATTGCCCAGGGGCCTTTTAGGAATTGTCCCCTGGGACACCTGTCCCATGCTGGCCGGCCACGGGCACACAGGGTCACGGCTGCTGGGGTTCATTCACATGGGCCTGAAAGGCTGCCCCTGGCCTCTCTGTCCTCCTCTGAGCCACACGGGGGAGGGGCCAGCGGCGATGAACAGTATTTTTTCTGTTCTCTCCTGCACAAATGGAATTCAATTAGGAAAGAAGAAACCTCAGCCCAGCCACACAGCACGCAGAGAAATGCTAAAGAAAGACGACATCTTCCCGTACCCCGAGCCAGCCGGCAGGATCAACGGTCCCTGTGCGGCGTCCTTCCCTCCCACCCTTCCACCTCTCTTTCCTCCTAAGCACATGAGCACACAGGGTGTACTCAGGGAAGGTGGGCAGTGGGGAGCCAATAATTGCAAAGAGAGCTTATCCAGTCTTGACCTGTTCCTGCCTCACAGACCCTAATAGAAAGCTAGACCGTCCCAGGGGCCAGCAGATGGGGCCAGCCTGGGTGCCCTCCCACCAGCTCAGATGTAGGCAAGATTAGGTTGTATCACTGTGCCACCCTCTTCCCCTGCAACCCACCAGGGTTGACCCCTGTGCTCCTACTCAGAGACTTGGCCACTGCCAAGAGCTGTCAGGAGCAGCCACTAGGTGGCCTGGGCCTCGGACCCACACAAGTCGCCATAGGTGACTGGGTCTGTGGCGTGTTGGCAGCAGTGGGGACTGCGTACTCCTGGCCTCCGTCACCAACCCTCCCCAGGCTATTTTCAGGGTCTCCCAAAGCTGCTGCTCCGGAGTGTCACCACCAGGTCAGGTGGTAGCTATGGCGATACCCTGACCCTCTTTCCTAGTGGCACCTGCCTCCTGCTTCCAAGCAGTGGCAGCCACCCAAGGAAAGAGAGCCTGTCTTGACATGCGAACCCCCTCTGCCCTTCTCCCCAGGTCTCCCTTGGAACACGCTGAGGAGTCCCTGGCAGTCCATGTTGTCTCTAAGTGCTGCTGTGGCCCACAGAGGCTTGCTTGGCCCGCGCGTCCTTCCAGGCATCAGCGTGAAGCCAGAAGGGTCGGGCGCTGAGAAATGCAATGGTGTCCAAGACCCTATGGCCAGGCAGAGGCCATGCAGTGTGCCGTGCACTCACCAACTGGTGAAGGAAAGGAGGAGAAGGGAAGGGCGAGAGAGAGGAAGGGAGGGCAGATCCTTGTGGGGAACAGCTGGTGGCAAACTGAGGGCCAGAGGGACGCTGTGTGCCCTTTGCACATGCGCTCACCCCCCACTGGCCCGTCTCTCCGTAGCCCTCAGCCCTCATGCCTCTTCTCCCAGAATTGTGGGGTCCCAAGTCCACTATGTCTGGGAGTTCTCCCGGGCTGTGAGCTCCCTGGACTTGGTTTAGAGCTGGCTCGTGGCAGGTGGTGGAGGAAACTGGCCTCCACTTACAGCAGCTTCGCCTTTTTGGTGGGGTAGTGACCGTCCCCCAGGCCTCTCCCTTCCTTTGTCACTGGTGCTGGGGTTGCTTAGATGTCCATGGAGAGGCTGAGTGTCCCTGAGCCAGCCTCTGCGGAAGGCGGGGACAGCTGCTGGTTTCCCTCAGCACCACCTGAGGGTCACCCTGCTGCTGAGGCTGGACCGCTCGGCAGACAAGAGCTTTCAAGAGTGCGGGCAGGGAGGGTGGACCACTTACACAAAAGATGAAGCCTGATTGCTCTGGGCAGATCAGGATTGGCTCAGCTCTGCTCCCTTTGATGTTTTGAACCGGCAGGAATCATTTCAGCTCTCTAGAAGGCGACTTGGTGACAGGTGACTTGTCTCGCAGATTGCTGCAGCGTTAATTAGTGCTAATTATAATTCGATCACCTCGCCAAGACAATCTGTCCCGCTGGGGCAGGCGGGGACCGGTCGTGAAGTGAGTGGGTAGTTTGGGGGGGATGGGTGTTTTCTGTGTTGGCTGGGAGGATGTCCCTGTTCGAACGTGTTCCCATGTATTCCAGAGGGAGAAAAGACACATTCACACCCAGAGCAGGGTGAGGAAGGCCAGTGGGGAGGCCTTCAGCGAGGAGGCTGCAGGGTTGCCATGGGAACGCTTCCTGATTGGAAGGGGATTCTCTTGGGGCGTGAATCACATAAGGTGGCACCCCAAATCCGCTGTACCTCACCCCTCCCTCCTTTACCCCGGTACCCATTCCAGATCAGGCAGCTGCAGGCCTGCCTGGGCCTCCAAGAGGGTTAGGGAAGGAAGTGAACTTGTCAAAGGCTCCCTTGGGCCTGGTCTCTCCTGAGCAGCAGACAGCATCTGAGGGCTCAGCACGAATGTGGCCTAGGTTTTCTGAGCTCATGGCCTGAGCCACCATGGAGAGCAGGCTGAAGTGACCCAGCAGCAGGGTCTAGGATGATCTATCTACCTTAGTTTCATCAAACCTTGGTTGTAAGCCCTGGAAAGTAGTGTGCTCATCTTGATTTCTGAGGGAGGGAAACCAAAATGGAGGCTAAGAGAGGTTAAGAGGTGTGCTCGGGGCTGGAGGGCCTAGAAGAGGCAGAGCTGGTCTCAAAGAAAACGAAAGACTCAAAGTTGTGGCGGCCAAAACCCATAGCAGCCACCAGTCAGCGAGGGAATGAAGGCAGCTCTCTCCACAGCAGCTTCTCACTGGAGCTTTTTGGTGGCTTGGAGGCCAACACACAGGAGGGAATTGAAGGCCAGCAAGGGTAAGGGACTCATTTTGGCCAAAACCCAGATTGAATGTCTTGCTTCAAGGAAAGAGGCAAGACATGGAGCCCGCCTGGGAGCCCATCAGAAGACACATTACAGAGCAAAGGTGGTGCGTGCACACAATGTGCTCCTCCATAGAGAAGAGCACATTCGTGTTGTCTGCAGGAAAATGGGTGGCACTGGAGATCACCATATTAAGTGAATTAAACCAGACTCAGAAGAACAAATATTGCATTACCTTTCATATTTGGAATCTATATTTAAATGCATACACACAGCACACATACCCACATATGATATAAAAGCAAAAGGGGGACCATCTGGGGGAGGAAGGGGACAGGAGAAAGTAATGGGGATGAGTATGAACCAAGTACAATGATGTATTGAATGTGGAAATAAATATGAAGTGTCATAATGAAATCCATTATTTTGTTCACTACCTAAATATTTTATTTATTTATTTATTACTTTGAGGTAGGGTTTCACTCTCGCCCAGGCTGACCTGGAATCCACTATGTAGCCTCAGGGTAGCCTCGAACTCACAGTGATTCTCTGCTTCCCAAGTGCTGGGATTAAAGGCGATTGCCACCACGCCTGCCAATATTTTTATTTACTTGTGTTCTATATTATTTCTGTGTGTATGGATGTATGGGCTGAAAATAAATCTGACCCACAAGCAGCTTTCATGGGTGCTGGGGAATTGAACCTGGGCCAGCAGGCTTTGCAAGCAAGTACCTTTAACCACTGAGCCATCTCCCCACAGCCTGATTTAAAACAATTGTTTTTCAAGGTAGGGCCTCACTCTAGCCCAGGCTCACCTGGAATTCACTATGTAGTCTCAGGCTGGACTGGAACTCACAGCAATCTCCCTACCTCTGCCTCCAGAGTGCTGGGATTAAAGGTGCGCACCACCACACCCAGCACAAAGTTTAATTTAGGAAAAGGTTTGTGGCTCTGTGCTGTGGGTGGCTCACCCTAGTCCTTGATGACGAATGTCACAGCAGGACCACCAAGGGGAGAGGAAACCATGAGGTCACAGTAACTGTGAAGAGCCTTCATCACGCATGGCACCCGCTCCCTCCGGACAGTGGGAGACTGCGGGCCAGCAGGTACAAGGGACAGTCCACAGCCGCTGCTGCGTGGGGCTTCCTTGGCTCTCTGCTCAGGGACTGGCTCATCTTTCTCTGCTTCCCTTACTGTCCTCTTTCAAAATTCAGGAAAACAGAGTTCTCTGGAAACTTCATTCTCAGTGAATGCTTGGAGAATGGAGGAACGAGCCACAGACACACTCTGCACTGGGGACCTCATGTGCTCCTGACTGTTGAAGGGTAGCTTCAACCCCTCGAGGGAGCCAGGGAGCAAAGCTTCAGTCCAGGCCAGAGCATGCTTATCTGGGGCCGTCAGCAGCCTTGCCAGCGGCGCTTCCTATGTCAGGACTCATCACCTTTCGCCCAGGTGCCCAGGCTGACCTGTAGAGCCTCTGCTTGCGTGTCTTTCTTCAGAAGCAGTGGTGGTCTGTGCTCTGTGTGCGTGTGCCAGGCAGTGTGTCTATAACCAGCTCTGGCTCTATTCCTCCAAGCATCTGGGCACCCATGGTCAGCAGGAGCCCAGCCCCTGAGCGCGTCCCAGGACTCTGAGTGGTTTCTTCTTCAGCTCCAGGTGCTCTCGTGGAGAGAGGGGGTCCCACCATATTATCTGGGGTGGCAGAAGATCCCACCCTTTGAGTCTGGCAGAGGCCTCTTGGCCAGAGCTCAGCCAGAAGCTCTGGAGTCCAAGGATGCCCTGGGCAGGGACACAGATGACCCCCGTGCCCTCTGCTGCCAGGTTTCAGGGCTGTGCTGCAGTCTGGGCAGAATGGAGGCTCACTTCTGGAATATCCTTGTTCTAGTTTTAAGAGCAGCTTAAAGGATGTATAACCACCAACAGTTAACTGCATGTGTTTATGTTTTTCCATTGGATTATTTTTAAATACTTGTGTGTGTGTGTGTGTGTACACATCAGGGCAGCTGCAAACAAGCTTCAGAGGCATGTGCCACTTTTTGTATCTGGCTTTACATGAGTACTAGGGAATCAAACCCTGGCTTCTAGGCTTTGCAAGCAAATGCCTTTAACCTCTGAGCTATCTTCCTAGCCCCCATCTGATTTTTTTTTTTTTTTTGGTTTTTCTTGGTTTTTCGAGGTAAAGTCTCACTCTAGCCTAGGCTGACCTGGAATTCACTATGGAGTCTCAGGGTGGCCCTCCTACCTCTGCCTCCCGAGTGCTGGGATTAAAGGCGTGCACCACCACGCCCGGCCCATCTGATATTTTGAAACCCACAAAGCCACTGCTTCTGACTCCAGATAACAGGTGGTCCCTCCCTAAAGTGCCCGTGGGAGCAGTCTCCCCTCAGGACCACCCATCTGCTTTCTGCAACACATGCATGTGTATTTCCCAGAATTTCGTGCAAATTCTGGGTTTTCCCACTCAGCACAATTCTTTCTAGAGTCATCCATGCCCTAGAATAGTTTAGCAGCACGTCCGTCTTACTGCCCAGTGGGCATGGCTACACCACGGTGTGTCTGCTGCGTGGCTGCTTGATGTCTGTGCCGCAGTGAGTATTGTGTGTCTACACTGCACTGTGTGTCTACTGTGAGACTTTACTGCAATTTACTTTCCCTTTATGTGGAAGATGAACACTTAGGCTGATGGACATTACGGTCCTAACAGCATAGTTACCCACAGAGCTGCTAGAATATTCATGGGCCAGTCTCTGCAGGAACAGCTGCTGTAATTTCTCTTAGAAATATAGGGCTGGAAGGCCTGAGTCCTATGGCCAGTACATGCTTAACTGTTAGAGAAATTGCAGTTTCCTATGTGTTCATATCAGTTTACACTCATTCTCACCAGCAGAGGATTGGTCCATGTCCCTCACACCTGTGATAGCACTCTGTATCATCCGCTTACCTAGTATGAGCCTCTAACAGTTGGTAGGGTAGCTCACTGTCGCCTGAATGTTAACTTCCCAGATGACTAGTAACAGTAAGTGACATGAGCATCTTCCCATGAGTTTGTTGGCTCTTTGTGGACTGTCATTTGTGAAATGTCATTCAAATAATTTGTCCATTTAAAAAATTTGGACTTTTGGTTAAGATGACAGCATAGTAGACATGCCAAAGCAGCTTTTAACAGGGTGTGTGTTGGGGGGAGGCAGAAAAACAACACAATGCACTCCTCTACTGAAAAGTGAAGGTGTGTAAGGAATTATTAAACCCAGCAGAGAAACAGGAGAAACCCAGAGCTTCTAGCAGCCACACAACCAGCCAAAATCAGCTCCAGATGCGGCTCTGGCAGTCCACCGGGATGAGCTACTTGCCTAGCCCTGTCTGACATGCAGGAGCATAACTGTGAGGAAGGGACTTTCCATGCATACCAGCTTGACAAAGTCAAGAAACCTGAAGCAGAAGACAACGGGACCAGCTGAGCAGTTCCTGAAGGAGAAAACAACAGGAACCAGTTGAGCAGCTCCTGAAGGAGAAGACAACAGGGACCAGCTGAGCAGTTCCTGAATGAGAAGACAACAGGGACCAGCTGAGCAGTTCCTGAACGAGAAGACAACGGGGACCAGCTGAGGATCTCCTGAATGAGAAGACAACAGGGACCAGCTGAGCAGTTCCTGAAGGAGAAGACAATGGGGACCAGCTGAGCAGTTCCTGAAGGAGAAGACAACGGGGACCAGCTGAGCAGTTCCTGAAGAAGAAGACAACGGGGACCAGCTGAGCAGTTCCTGAAGGAGAAGACAACGGGGACCAGCTGGGCATCTCCTGAAGGAGAAGACAACAGGCACCGGCTGAGCATCTCCTGAAGGAGAAGACAACGGGGACCAGCTGAGCAGTTCCTGAAGGAGAAGACAATGGGGACCAGCTGAGCAGTTCCTGAAGGAGAAGACAACGGGGACCAGCTGAGCATCTCCTGAAGGAGAAGACAACGGGGACCAGCTGAGCATCTCCTGAAGGAGAAAACAACGAGGATCAGCTGAGCAGCTCCTGAAGGAGAAGACAACGGGGACCAGCTGAGCAGTTCCTGAAGGAGAAGACAACGGGGACCAGCTGAGCAGTTCCTGAAGAAGACAACGAGGATCAGCTGAGCAGCTCCTGAAGGAGAAGACAACGGGGACCAGCTGAGCATCTCCTGAAGGAGAAGACAACAGGGACCAGCTGAGCAGCTCCTGAAGGAGAAGACAACGGGGACCAGCTGAGCAGTTCCTGAAGGAGAAGACAACAGGGACCAGCTGAGCAGTTCCTGAACGAGAAGACAATGGGGACCAGCTGAGGATCTCCTGAACGAGAAGACAACAGGGACCAGCTGAGCAGTTCCTGAAGGAGAAGACAATGAGGATCAGCTGAGCAGCTCCTGAAGGAGAAGACAACAAGGATCAGCTGAGCATCTCCTGAAGGAGAAGACAACGGGGACCAGCTGAGCATCTCCTGAAGGAGAAGACAACGAGGATCAGCTGAGCAGCTCCTGAAGGAGAAGACAACGGGGACCAGCTGAGCATCTCCTGAAGGAGAAGACAACAGGGACCAGCTGAGCAGCTCCTGAAGGAGAAGACAACGGGGACCAGCTGAGCAGTTCCTGAAGGAGAAGACAACAGGGACCAGCTGAGCAGTTCCTGAACGAGAAGACAATGGGGACCAGCTGAGGATCTCCTGAACGAGAAGACAACAGGGACCAGCTGAGCAGTTCCTGAAGGAGAAGACAATGAGGATCAGCTGAGCAGCTCCTGAAGGAGAAGACAACAAGGATCAGCTGAGCATCTCCTGAAGGAGAAGACAACGGGGACCAGCTGAGCATCTCCTGAAGGAGAAGACAACGGGGACCAGCTGAGCAGTTCCTGAAGGAGAAGACAACGGGGACCAGCTGAGCATCTCCTGAAGGAGAAGACAACGGGGACCAGCTGAGCATCTCAAGGAGAAGACAACGAGGATCAGCTGAGCAGCTCCTGAAGGAGAAGACAACGGGGTCTAGCTGAGCAGCTCCTGAAGGAGAAGACAACGGGGACCAGCTGAGCAGTTCCTGAAGGAGAAGACAACGGGGACCAGCTGAGCAGTTCCTGAAGGAGAAGACAATGAGGATCAGCTGAGCATCTCCTGAAGGAGAAGACAACAAGGATCAGCTGAGCATCTCCTGAAGGAGAAGACAACGGGGACCAGCTGAGCATCTCCTGAAGGAGAAGACAACGGGGACCAGCTGAGCAGTTCCTGAAGGAGAAGACAACGGGGACCAGCTGAGCATCTCCTGAAGGAGAAGACAACGGGGACCAGCTGAGCATCTCAAGGAGAAGACAACGAGGATCAGCTGAGCAGCTCCTGAAGGAGAAGACAACGGGGTCTAGCTGAGCAGCTCCTGAAGGAGAAGACAACGGGGACCAGCTGAGCAGTTCCTGAAGGAGAAGACAACGGGGACCAGCTGAGCAGTTCCTGAACGAGAAGACAATGGGACCAGCTGAGCAGTTCCTGAAGGAGAAGACAACGGGGACCAGCTGAGCAGTTCCTGAAGGAGAAGACAATGGGGACCAGCTGAGCAGTTCCTGAAGGAGAAGACAACGGGGACCAGCTGAGCATCTCCTGAAGGAGAAGACAACAGGGACCAGCTGAGCAGTTCCTGAAGGAGAAGACAACGGGCACCAGCTGAGCATCTCCTGAAGGAGAAGACAACGGGGACCAGCTGAGTTGCTCCTGAAGGAGAAGACAACGGGGACCAGCTGAGCATCTCCTGAAGGAGAAGACAATGGGGACCAGCTGATCAGTTCCTGAAGGAGAAGACAATGGGGACCAGCTGATCAGTTCCTGAAGGAGAAGACAACGGGGACCAGCTGATCAGCTCCGGAAGGAGAAGACAACAGGGAGCTGAGCTAAAGCCCTCCTCCCTGTAGACTAGCTGACAGTAATCTGGAAAAAGCTGCACTGCACGCAAACCTATGAGAGAGAGAAATCATCAGCAGTGAAAACAGTGGACAGTACAAGCCTTAAGTTTAGTTAGCCATGCCAAATGACCAAACGAGCACAATAGTGGCATGCCTGTTATGGGAGAAACCAACTGTTCTCTAATTGGACTGGAAGCCTGCTCCATGGGAGGGAATACATGTCTGGTACTGAAAATCTAATCAAAAGCCTATGGCAGGGGAGGTCATGTGTCCTAGGAGTGTAATGCCTGCTTTCATCTGACTAAATGCATATACTATACTCACCAAACTGCCTGGTAAGCACTTTTCTTAAAGTTGATACCCATATATTAATGCTACTCTCATTTTTGGATAGAGAAGCTTCTCTTTTCAAATGGCAGTGACCTTGGGATGACTCAGAAGTCACATGGTGCTGAGAAGAAGTGACAGAGGAGTACTCAGCACTGCAATATCTCTATCACACCTTCCAAGGCTCAGGGTCCATTGAAGAAGAGGTGGCGGAAAGAATGTAAGAGCCAAAGGAAGGGTAGGACTCCTTACAACGTGCTCCTCCAGACACAAAGTGGCCTGGATATCCATGACCTCACAGTGCCTGACACTACCTACACAAGACCATCATAATAGGAGGAAAAGAGGATGACATCAAAATAATTTATAGGGGGAGAGAATATGATGGAGGGTAGATTTGTGAGGTGGAAAGTGGGCATGGGGAGGGAGTTATGGTTTATTGTCTATAGTTATGGAAGCAGTCTACAAAAAAGTTTTTTAAAATAACATTTCCTTATTGAATGCTTTATATATTTCGGATGTAATTCATTTGTCAGACATATGGTTTAAAGTTATTTCTGCCATTGTAGCTTGTCTTATCCTTCTCTTTACAATGTCTTTCCATAGTAGAAATACTTAATTTTGCTCTTTTAAAAATATTTTCTTTCTTTATTTATTTAGAGAGAGAAAAAGGCAGGTAGAGAGAATGGTTGCACCAGAGCCTCCAGCACTGCAAACAAACTGCAGACCCATGTGCCACTTTGTGCATCTGGCTTATATTGGGTACTGCGGAATTGAACCTGGGTCCTTAGGCTTGGCAAGCCAGCGCCTTAAATGCTAAGTCATCTCTCCAGCCCTGTTTTTTTTTTTGTTTTTTTTTTTTTTTTTTTTTAGGTAGGGTCCAACCTGGAACTCACTATGTAGTCCTAGGCTGTCCTCAAACTCAGTGTGTGGTGGTTTGATTCAGGTGTCCCCTATAAACTTAGGTGTTCTGAATGCTAGGTTCCCAGCTGATGGAGATTTCAAAATTAATGCCTCCTGGAGGGAGTGTATTGTTGGGGGCGGGCTTGTGGGTCTTATAGCCAGTTTCCCTTTGGCAGTGTTTGGCACACTCTCCTGTTGCTATGGCCCACCTTATGTGGGCCAGGTGGTGATGTCCACCCTCTGCTCATGTTGTTGTTTTCTCCTGCCATTGTGGGGCTTCCCCCTCGAGCCTGTAAGCCAAAATAAACCTCTTTTTTTCCCACAAGCTGCTCTTGGTTGGGTGATTTCTACCAACAATGCAAACCTGACTGTAACAGTAAAGTGGTACCGAGGAGTGGGGTTGTTGCAAGACACCTGACTATGTGGCTTTGGCCTTTTGGAGCTGATTTTCAAGAGGAATGTGGAAGGATTTGAAACCTTGGCCTAAGAGATGCCTTGCAGTGCTGTAAGTACAGCTTGATGGACTATTCTGGTCAGAGTTCAAAGACCTGAATGCAATAATAACTATGGACTGTGAGGTTTGGCTTATGAGGATGAGAAAGAGCTCTGCTTGTACTGGGCTAGCAGTTTGTGTGAGGCTTGCTGTTATGCCCATGTCCTGAGAAGTTGTGCCGGTTGCTTTGGGTAGAAATGAACTGGTGTGAGCAGAGGGATATGGCACAGAAAAAAAATCTTTGGGTGAACTGCTGCCCATTCATCTGCAATTGAGAGATTACAACCTTTGAGATTGGGCCAGCTGACCTGCACCGGGGCAACAGGAAGAATGTTGACTCTTTTGAAGGGGCCTGAATGCTCAAGGAGTGTCCTGTTCTTCAAAGTCTGCTTTATTCCCCCCTGGATTAACAAATTGGCACCCTACCTGGTATTGTGGAATATAAGAAATGAAGGAAAGAGAGGGTCATTGAGTTTGCAATATGGTCTTGTGTTTTGGAAATGGCCATGAGCAGTGTGAAGCAGGTTTGCTGGACACCTGCATGGAGACCCCATGGGGCCATGAGGATGAACCGTGGATTGCAGTGGAGACCCAGTGGAGATGCTGGGACCACGAGATGGCTGCTAAGGAAAGATGCCGGCCCCTGATGAAGTTTTCCAGGACTGTGAGTAGCCTAGCTGGAGGGGCGGAATTGGAACTCCGGAGACTTATTGCTGGTTAGTTATCGGACTTGGAGATTTGTCACCAGCTAGAGTTGTTGGACTTAAAGCTACAGAGTTTGATGTTTGCCCCGTTCCCTCGGCCCCCAGGTAGGGTCTCGCTCTAGCTCAGGCTGACCTGAAATTCACTATGTAGTCTCAGGATGGCCTCAAACTCACGGCAATCCTCCTACCTCTGCCTCCCAAGTACTGTGATTAAAGGCGTGCACCACCATGACTGGCCTGCCCTGGTTGTTTTAAATCTTGTATTGGTTGAATATTTCTTTGCTATGCCATCTTTTGCAGTATGAATGTTTACTCTGTGCCATTATGGGTTTTTTGTTTGGGATTTTTTGGTATTATGGCTCAGTTAAAAGACCTTGGATTATGGGGA
The DNA here is from genome assembly GCA_036346955.1 of Dipus sagitta. NCBI lineage: Eukaryota > Metazoa > Chordata > Mammalia > Rodentia > Dipodidae > Dipus > Dipus sagitta. Next base: position 4,005,320 of record CM070777.1, on the reverse strand, counting down.
TGTTTGAACATCATTGGAATTGGTAAAAACTATGAGTACTTTTAAAGTTGGATGAATGTATTACATTTTACATCATGTATGGTTATCAGTTTATGGGGGCCAGGGGCAGAATATGGTGGTTTGATTCAGGTGTCTCCTATAAACTTAGGTGTTCTGAATGCTAGGTTCCCAGCTGATGGAGGTTTTGAAATTAACAACTCCTGGAGGGAGTGTATTGTTGGGGGGCTTATGGGTGTTAGTCAGTTTCCCCTTGCCAGTGTTTGGCATACTCTCCTGTTGCTATGGTCCACCTTACGTGGGCCAGGGGGTGATGTCCACCCTCTGCTCATGTTGTCGTTTTCCCCTGCCATCATGGAGCTTCCCCTCGAGCCTGTAAGCCAAAATAAACCTCTTTTCCCCACAAGCTGCTCTTGGTTGGGTGATTTCTACCAGCAATGCAGATCTGTAACGCAGTGATTCTCCTGTCTCTGCCTCCCAAGCACTGGCATAAAAGGCGTGTGCCACCACACCTGTCTAGTAATGTTTAATTCTAATGAAGTCAAATTTTCTAATTTACTCCTTTATGAATAACGTATTTGATGTCAAAACTAATCTAATGTCAAGAAGTTTGTCAGTGGTTTTAGGCTCTACATTTAGTCTCAGGGTCCACTGCTAGCTACTTTCATCCATGGGCCCAGGTGTGATTTGACATTTGCTCTTTAGCTTTGTGTTTGTTTTGCATGTAAATAGTGCAGAGCTTTAATACCATTGCATATAAATAGTGCAATGCTCTTTTTTTAAAAAAATTATTTATTTCAAGCAGAGAAAGAAAGAGGAGAAAGAATGGGCCTGCTAGGGACTGTTGCCACTGCAAACTGTAGGCACATGTGCCATTTTAAGCATCTAGTTTTATGTGGATTCTGGGAATTGAACCCAGGTCATCAAGCTTTGCAAGCAAGCACCTTTAACCACTGAGCCATCTCATGAGCCCTCAATAGTGCAGTGTTCTAATGCAACTGTATTAAGTAGTTCAATGTACTAATGCCAATGTGTGTAAAGAGTGCAATGTTCCAATATCACATCACATGAACAGTGCACTCTTCTAATACCAATGCATGTAAGGGGGGCAATGTTCCAATACCAATGCATGTAAACAGTGAATATTCTTTTGTTTTGTTTTCCAAAGTAAGGTCTTGCTCTAGCCCAGGCTGATCTGGAATTCACTATGCAGTCTCAAGCTGGCCTCAAACTCAGGTGATCCTCCTACTTCTGCCTCCCGAGTGCTGGGATTAAATGGCTATTTGTCAGAAGATTTTCCCATGAGTACAAGATGATCATGTGGGTTTTTTTAAGTTTGTTAAAATAGTAAATTACATTAATTTTCTTTTTTAAATTTTATTTTATTTGCGAGAGAGAGAGAGAGAGAGAGAGAGAGAGAATGGGCACATCAGGACCTTCAGCCAATATACACAAACTCCAGATGCATGTACCAACTTGTGCACCTGGTTTACATGGGTCCTAGGCAATCGAACCTGGGACCTTTGGCTTCGCAGGCAAATGCCTTAACCACTAAGCAATCTCTCCAGCCTACATTGATTTTCTAGTGGGAAATCAATCTTGCATCCCAGGAATAAACCCCGATTGGTCATGATGTATTATCCTTTTTACATGTTGCTGGACTTAACTTGAAGTTCCTGTAGAATTTCTGCAGCTATGTTATTGACAGAATGTGTCCTGTGCGTTTCTGGCCATGGTTCTGTTTGGTATTGTCATAGAGTAAGCTGTACAACACATCCTTCCCTTTCACGGGTGAGAGCTCATGTAGAAACCTTTGTTTCATAGAATTCACTCATGACAAGGCTTAGAGTTTTCTCTATATAGTTTCAATTTCTTTTATAGATATAGGGTTTTTCAGAAAACATGTAGAAATCTTTAAGTGTTTCATAGAATTCACTTATGAAAACAAGAGTTCTCTCTATATTGTTTCAATTTCTCTTATAGAATTTTCAGTTTACCTAGTTCATCTTGAGTGAGCATTAGAAGTTCACTTTACCTAAGCTGTCAAATTTATAGGTATAAATACAGTTCCTTTATTATCTTTTGATAGCTGTGTAATCTGTAGCAATGTCCTCTTTCTCATTTTGGTGTTAGCCTCCTCTTTCCTCCCCAATAGACTAGTCTGTAGAGTTCCATGAGTTTTCTTGATCTTCCTAATGAGCCAGTGGCTGGCTCATTTTCTTCCTCTACTATTTTCTATTTCAATGGTTTTCACTTTGATCTTTACTATTGAATTTCTTCTACTTTGGGTTTCATTTGCTCTTTTTTTCTAGTTTCTGAAGGCAAAACTGAGGTCATGAATTTGATAGTCTTCTTATTTTCTTCTTTAATTTTTTTGTTTTGTTTTGTTGAGACAAGGTTTTACTTTGTAGCCCAGGCTGCCTTCAAACTCATAGCAATCCTTTTGCCTCAGCCTGTGCAATATTGGAATTATAATCATGCCTGGATTCTTTATTTTTAGGTTTTTTGTGTATGTGTGTAGTGTATGAATGTGGGTGAGCTGATGCATGTGCAAGATGTGCATGTACATGGGTGAAGGGGAACGTGCGTGACCCTTCTATTGCTCTTCTTATGTCTGAGTCAGGGTCTTTCACTAATCCTAGAACTCACTGTTTGTTTGTTTGTTTGTTTGTTTGTTTGTACTAGCTGAGCAGAGAGCCCCAGTAATCCTTCTATCTCCACCTTCCTCAACACTAGGGTCATAAGATTGCATGCTCATTCTCAGCTTCTTCCAGAGGTACAGGGGATCAAACTCAGTCCCCATGCTTGAGTAGCAGGTGCCCTCACACACTGAGCCATCTCCCCAGCCCCTTTCTTTTCTAATGTGAGCATTTGCCTATATTTGAAGTTAAATTAAGCCTTGCCTCACATTATCTCACAAATTTCTGGCATATTGTTTTTGCATTTTCACTCAGTTTAAAGGTTTGATTTTACTTCTGATTTCTTCTTTGGGTCCTGTGGTATAAGTCTACTAGTTTCCAAATATTTGAGGATTATTCTGGGATTTTTGTTTTTGGTTTCCAGATGGTCAGAGAACACACTTTGTATAATTCAGTCTATCTTGGTAAACATCCTATGTGCACTTGGAAATGTTTGTTCTGCTGCTGCTGAGTGGGGCAGTCGAGTCACAATCAGGTCAAGTTGGCTGATCATGTCCGGCAGCTCTTCTACACCATGGCTGACTTTCTGTCTGCTCTTTCCAGCAGTGACTAGAGAGGGGCACTGAAGTTTCTGGTCATTATTATAATATATTTCTTCCTTCAGCTGAGTTTTTGCTCATGAAATTTGAAGCTCTGTTATTGATAGTTAACATTGCATAGTCTCCTGATTGACACTTTTATAGTTATGAACTTCTTTATTCCTATAATAGCCTTTTGTCTGAAATTTACTTGAATGATATATATGCCTCAAATTCTTTTTGTCTATAGTTATCCTGGAGAGCTTTTAAAAATATTTTATTTATTTATTTATTTATTTATTTATTTATTTATTTAACAGAGAAAGAGAGAGAGAGAATGGACACACCAGGGCCTGCAGCCACTGAACACAAACTCTAGACACATATGCCCCCTTGTATATTTGGCTGACGTGGGTCCTGAGGAATCAAACCTGGGTCCTTTTGTTTTGCAGGCAAATGCCTTAACTGCTAAGTCGTCCCTCCAACCCTTGGAGAGCTTCTTTTATTTTCTTTTTACTTTGATCCTATTGGTAACTTTAAGGTACATTTTTTGCATATGTGTAGTATGTTGGTAAGTGTGTATGGTATATGTACATGTACGTGCACATGCTCTTGCAGGCAGATATCCTTCTATCACTCATCCTGTGTTTTCTTGAGACAGAGTCTCTCTGGCACTGAGCTGCAGTATTTGGCGAGTCCCAGTGAATCTCCAGTCTCTGTTCTCCACAGGACTGGGGTTACAGATATGTGTGTCCATGCCTGGCTGTTTACGTGGATGCTAGGGAATTGATCCCAGGTCCTCTCAGGCTCTCATGTTTGTGACAAGCACTCTTACCCACTGAGCCATCTCCCTAGTCCTAAGGTGTACTTTTAAGGGTCTTACAATGTGTTGCAGGCTGGTCTGGAGCTCACAAACCTCCTGCCTCAGCCCGAGTGCTAGGATAACAGGTGTAGCCCCTGCACACAGCTATGGTGAACTTCTCAGGGTGATGAACAGTTCCGGAGCTTTCAATCCAGTGTGATCCCTTCTGACCTTCAGTTAGTGATCACTGTGCTCTGAAAGTTGGTGTCTTCTTAAAATTCATTTGAACCTAACACCCAAATGGATCGTATGTGGATCATTGATGTCTCTGCCCTCAGGAATGGCATAGCTCTTCCCAAGGAGGCTCATGGGCACCTGTGTCTCACTTTCACCATGTGAGGAAGATGCTGGAAAACATTATGAAGCAGAGAAAGCCATCTCCAGGCACTGGAATGACTCCTCTCCAGGCTCCAAGACCGGCAAGGAATGCTGTCATCAGCATCGGCCCACGGCAGTCACAGCGGCCACGTGGACCAAGAGGGGAGGAGTGGGGGCCGTCCACATTTAATGTGGTTACTGACACCCTTGGATTTGTGCCACTGCCCCGCTTTCTCCCTCTATCCTTTTTCTTTTTCCCTTCCTTTTCTACCGTTGCCTCTCCATTTCCCATCCTCCCTGTCTGTGAGACAAGGTCTTGGTATGGAACCCTGGCTGGCTTGGCAGTCATCACACAGCCCAGTCATGCTCCCTTGTGCTGGGATCTTAACCAGCTTCTGCCTTCTTTTGCTTTCTCTAAAGACGATACACTAATGGTCAACAAGCACATGAAAAAAGCTTCAACATTAATCACTGGGGAATTTCAGATCAGAAGCATAACGAAGGGCTGGGAATGTGTCTTGGTGATAGAGTACTTGCCTAGCAGATCCTAGGGACCAGCCCCAAGGTGTGTTTGGGGGCGGAACTGGAGTTGCAGCCTAAGGTATGCAGAGAGCAGCCAGAGTTGCCTGAGTTCCCTGCTATTTGGCTGAAAGTTTTTTTGCTCTTGCTCTTGGTGATGGGTTCTCTCTCTCTCTCTCTCTCTCTCTCTCTCTCTCTCTGTTTTTTGCCATTATGGAACTTCCCCTGACTCTACAAGCTTCAGTGAACTCCGTTCCTCCCATAACTATGTCTGGTTTGGAGGTTCATCCCAGCAATGTGAAGCTGACTACGACAGCATCCACTGGAAGACCGTTCACTCACAGGTGAATGCGGATGAAGACATGCTGCCATGCGGCTCGCCCTCCCAAACATGCAGAGCGAAGGACTGCATTCAGCCCTGTTCGTATGAAATTCCCAGAATGGATTAATCCATAGCAAAGAACGTAACTTGGTGGTGACAAGAGTAAGGGGACAAGGAACAGAACGTAGCTCTTGGAGAGACGCCTTAGATGTGGTGCTGTGCTCAAGTGATGGTGGAAATCTTTCAGGACTCAGCAGAGGCAGTGGTCGTCCAATGAATGAATGTTCCAAGTGTTCCTGATTGGCTAGTTTCATTACGTAAATTTCACTTCAGCTTTTCAGAAAGACAATTGACTCTTTAAACCAGCACGTAAGTGAAGCATATAAAGACATCGTAAGGCAGGAGGGGAGTAGAAGGAAACCATAATGAGGCTCTGGTACTGGTGCTCTCGTGGGCTGTCACATAAAGTCAGAGGTCTAGAACGTAAGTCCCAGGGCAGGGGATGTGGCTCAGCATAGAGTGCTTGCCTAGTGGGCAGAAAGCCTTGAGTTTGATCCCCATAACCATATAAACCCCGCGTGGCGGTGCACACCTGTAGTCCCAGCACTTAGAAGGTGGAGGCAGAAGGAGCAGAAGTTCAGTCATCCTCAGCTGCATGATGAGTTTGAGACTAGCCTGGAGAACGCGAGACCCTGTAAAAGAAAGAAAAAAGGAGGGAGTGAGGGAGGTGGGACGGATTTAGGGAAGGGGGTCATGTTATGTTCTCCAGTGGGTTAGTTACTGTCAGTTGCCAGTGCTGTAGAAAATCGCCCCCCACCCATGTTTACATGAGCAGCCGTAACCAAACTCAGCAGGTCACCAAAAACAGACATCAAGGCAGAAAGGGGATTCATTGGGAAGAAAAGGGGTTCAGTAGGAGTGGGAAGAAGATATGAGAAGATAATGGGAGGTGAATGTGATAAAAACACATTCTATGCATGTATAAAATTGTCAATAATAAATAGGAAAAAATTGCCCCCTGCCAGGTGTGGTATCACATGCTTAACATCCCAGCACTAGGGAAGTAGAGGCAAGAGGATCAGGAGCCCCATCACAAAAAATAATCTGCTCTAAAAGATATATACATATACAAACCTTAAAGCAACTATTAAAATAAGAGGGCTGGAGAGAGGGCTTAGTGGTTAAGAGGCTAGCCTGCAAAGCCTAAGGACCCAGGTTCAATTCCCCAGTACCTACGTAAGCCAGATGCACAAGGTGGGGCATGCATCTGGAGTTTATTTGCAGTTGCTGGAAGCCCTGGCGCACCTGTACTCTCTCTCTAATAAATAAATAAAAATTAAAAATTTAAAAAACCAAGAGATAAAATGATGTCAAGCCTCCCAACCCCTAAGTGTGGGGCGCCTCACCATCTGTGTGGCTTGTTTTCAGTTGTCTTCTAGGGAGGTTTCAACAGCTCTCTGCTCCTACACGTGGGCATCGCTTGTCACTGCTCCCCATTCCCGCGTGGGTCTGCTCTCCTCTGGTATCATGACTTCCTTTCTAAACACTCTACATGGCATGTGGACATGACTGATGAAATGGAGACAGTTCCCCCAAACTCAAGTGACAGCCTGAGGACCCCAGACTCCAAACACAAAGTACAGCAGCCCAGGAGGAGGTGGAAATGGATTCACCCAGGTGGATGAAAGATACAGCAACAACATCGCTGAGCCAATTCAGATGACCAAATTTACGCTGTCCCACGTGGGGCCTGGAATTATGCTCACAGCAGCCTATCCTCACCAGCCCACCACTGGATCCCTCCGAGCCACATGCTTTGGGTGTTGTGCACTGGTTACCTTGTCTGGTCTGCACAGTGTCCTTCCTGCCTTGGGAGAGCAGTGACTGAGACTGCAGTACATCCAGACCAGTGGAACTCTCCCTCACCATGACCACATATGGCACTGTGGAGCCACACCACCCTTGGAATTGGGAACAAGAGAGGCATAACCAATATGGACTCTCTGGACAAATAAGATCTTAGATATGGTGGTTTGGCACAAAGAACCCTCCTGGGGTTCAACCTAATGTCAGCTTCAATGAGTCCTTAGCAAAGTTGAAGACCCCTGGCTCCCTGACTGATGGCAGCACTAGCAAGTATGAGAGAAAGAAAGGAAAAGAAAAAGGAAGGAAGAAGCTGGGCGTGGAGGCAGAAGTAGGAGGATCACCATGAGTTCAAGGCCAGCCTGAGACTACATAGTGAATTCCAGGTCAGCCTGGACTAGACGTGAAACCGTACCTCAAAAAAAAAAAAAAAAAAGGGAAGGAGGGAGAGTGAATGCATGAGATGATAAGATGCATGGGCGTGGCCAGTGGCCAGGAGTGCATGAGTCCGAGCCTGGGGCGGGGACTGCCAAGTCTCTCCAGCTCTAAACTGTCACAAGAATGGCAGTCGGGGTTAAGCTGGAGTGCTAATCCGGCTTTGATGCGGACCCTCTGACTGTCTAGGGCGAAAGGTCAGGACCACCCGCTCTGGCCCTGGATGAAACTCTGGGTGTGATTCAAAACCCTGACAGGCTAAAGGCGCTCTGGGTCAGAAAACGTGCCCAGGCCCTCCCTGTTGGGCCCCCGCTTCTGGAGGGAGCAAAAGCCAGCTGTATGCCGTTCCCTCAGCAGAGGCCTGCTGGGCAACCACCAGCACTAGGTGCCAGTGCCATGGTCCCTGTCCTCATGAGCCAGACCAGGCATGACCTAGCTGTTGGGACGGTAGAGAGGGCACAGACCAGGAGAGGAATGGCGAGGGGCCACTACGGTGACATTCTGATGAATCAGGAAGGAGGTGAGGGAAGAGTGTCCCTACAGAGTCTGCCCAAAGCCTGGCAGAGCCTGGATGCCCAGAGCGGCAAGGAGGAAGCCAAGGCTGCTTGCTCCAAGCAAGATGAGCGCAGCTTTGACAGAAGAGTGATGTGCTCTGTCTGGGGACGGCAGGCACAGGTGTCGTGGTGTTCACACCAGAGGCAGGGACCACAGAGAGAATGGAACTGCGACAATCTCCGAGAGCAATAGCAGTTAGGTGGCCTAGCCGGCCAGAGAGGCGAGAAGTAGCAGATTTGGGACAAGTCTGAAAGGTGGCGCCCCAGGTCTTATTGGGAGAGAGAGAGCCCAGGATATCTGTGGAGACTCCGGACCAGACATTCTGAGTTTGGGAGGGCTTGGGGGGGGGGTGGGTCTGAAGCAGGAGCAGTGTGGCCCCTCTCCATGTTAGGACGCCACACTCAGGAGGGAGTGGGACATAAGGATCTGAGCTTAGGGCAGCTGTCATTCAGGGCCACTGGTGCTTAAAGCCTTGAGACTGGATAAACTCAGAGAGACAGAGAGAGAGAGAGAGAGAGAGAGAGAGGCAGAGCTTGCCAGCTGTGTGCTGGAGAACACCAGGATTCATAAGCTGGGGGAGGAGGTGAGGAGGCAGAGGAGCCCAGGAGGGTGCACCGGGGTGGGGTGGGCTGCAGCCTGAGCGCCAGGACTCCAGCAGCCTGGAATGGAGAAGAGCTAGGCAGTCAGAGGGGGCGGGGACAGCGATGGAGAGGCAAACAGAGGACACTCAGGGCTCTGCTTTCAAAGGGAGTTGGTAAGAGGGAAGGCGTGCCTGAAGAGGGGTTTTAAGATGGAAGGTCCGGGGAAGAGCCTGGGGCAGGGACACTGGCTGTGGGGGCTGTTGGAGGAGGAGGCTCCAGAGCCCAAGGCTCAGATGGGGAGGGGCCCAGGGTCTGGGGGGGGGGGCTCTGGGTGCTGCTGTTTCCAGGGGTGGAAGGGATGCTCTGAGCATGCAGGGACCAGCACGTGGTGAGGGGGACAGCGGTAGGGGTGCTGAGGTGGCAGAGGCACTTGGGTGTTTGGGGGTCATGGAATGGGCAGGAGGAGGTTGCATTTAACCAGGGTTGGCATTGTGCCAGCGAATTCCAAGTGAAGATGGGTCAGGGCGGGCAGGGTATGTGTGATGGAAAAGAAGATGTGACGACAATGACATGGGGCCTTGGGGGGAGGTCAGAGAGGAAAAGCTGAGGCCTTAGGGTTGGGACCAGGGGAGAGAAGCAGTTATCAGCAATGGCACATTCAAGCTGTGTCCCCGGCAGGAGTGGTTCTGCTGTGCTAGGGTCTCTGCCCTTAGCTGTTTGCCTGCCTCCCAGCGCTGGGTTACCCAGGTTGAAAGTGTGGCCAGGCAAAGCTCTGGAAAGAGCAGAGAAGCGCTGCCCATTACTCTCAGCTTGTGTGTGTGGGGGGACTTCAAGGGGGCGGGATCAGGCCTGCTGACCTTGTGGGAAGCAGGCAGGCTCGGCCTCCTCCTTGGGCCAGGCCATCCCCCAGAGGGCAGTGCAGGATCACCTCTGGCCAGGCAGCTCCCCCAGCTGGGATCCCTACCCGGCTGGGCTGCCAGCCAGCCTGGCCTAGCGCTTGCTCTGAAGGCCTTTCTGGTTCCTATCTCCTGCTGCTTAAAACAGGCGCAGGTCAGGTCGTTCTAGACACGCCACTTGGGACCTGCCCTGACACCATTAACAGCCTCACTGGAGGGGAAGCCATTCCTCCCTTCACTGCAGTGGGAAAACAGGGTCTGGTTCCCCCCAACTTGTTTTCCACAGCCTGGGGTTCCCCTTTTTGTTCAGCTCTCATCTCAGCCAATGATCTCGAAACTTGTGTCTGGACCTCCAGGAGAGCTGGGAAGCGGCCGGTCAGGTCAGGACTGTGGTGACCACCTCTGGCTGCTTGGGATTCAGGCTCAGGCCCACTCTGCACCAAGCTTCTGTAGAAAGGAGAGACCCTGGCCGGAGGGCCGCTATCTGTGGACCGCCACCTGTGGGCAGGCACAGTGTGACTCGCATGCTCCCGCACTGGACCTCTTCTCGTGCCCTCTGGATACCATATACCTGACAGTCCAGTGACTCAGTGGGAGAGCACATTTCTTGCCCCTTGCAGCCACCAGCTGAAGAGCTTGGCCTTGACAGACAAGTGGTGAGTGGGTGGTGCTGGGCCAGGCCTCGGATAGCGGAAGACTCCATCTCTGAGTTGTCACTTGTTCCCACCACGTGCCAACTCCCAGGGCAGAAGGTGTGTGCACCAGAGCAGGAGCCAGGAAGAAAGAGGGCAGTGAGGCAGGGGCCTCTGGGAGGCAGAGAGAGACGAAGAGGTGGCAGGGAGGGGCGGGGAAGGGAGGAGGAGGGGCAAGCGTGGGATCAGAGGGGCAGAAGCGCAGAGAAGGAAAAGAGAAAAGAGAAGGAAAAGGAGGGTTGAGAGAGCCACCAGAGAGGTGAGGAGCCAGGGGCCCAGCTTGGCTACCACACCAAGAGGGTTTATCACTTGCAGGTTAATTGCTGGGAACAGAGTGCAGCTGGAAACCCACTCAGTGCCAGCCAAAAGCCTCAAAGAAAACCCTATCCGCGTAGGACTCTGGGAACAAAGGCTCCACGCAAACATCTCCTGAGGTGTGGAATCTCTGGGTAACTCAAGGACCTCACATTCAGACACCAGAGTTGTGAAACCCGAATACCTGACTAGGTTATTTAACCGCCTCCTGTGCTTGACGGCAGTGGAATGTGGACTTACCAAGCATGAGTCATCAGCGGCAGTACCTAGGAAAATACCCAAGTCACCCCAATTACACCATTATCAATGGCTACATCGCTCTGCAACCCAACCCAATGAAACTGGAGAGAACGCCAGCTGGGCCGGGCCTGGAGGAATCCAGCTCCTGGCGAAGGCTGCCTGCCTGGCAGAAGCCTCTGCAGCCATGCCAAGCCACAAGTCCTGTGTGGTCGCTGTGCAGAGGTGTCGGCCCCATTTCACAGTCATGGAAACTAAGGCCCACCAGGGCTCCGTTCTCTCCTGCAGCTCTACCCGCGATGGAAGGATCAGGGCTGAGTGGACAGGGAGTAAGACTGGAGGCCACCATCTTGGCTATGAGAATGGTGACCAATCAGGGAGATGTACTTTATGCTAGCACGTGCCATGGGCTGCGTAGACAACCCCGGTGCCGTGACCTCTGCTTCCTAGATGAGGGTACAAGACAAAGAACCTGTCACCAGCCAGGACCACTCAGCCGGCGAGTGGATAAGCCCAGCTCCCTGTGACATAAGGTCTGTGCTCTTTCCACGGCGATGGCTGCCTCGGTCGCCAGCTGAAGATGGACACGCAGAGCGCAGGAACATGCCCGAGTTCATGCCTTGCACACGCACATGACAGTGCCCACCTGCGCAAGCCGCACAGGCCTCCCGCCTCCAAGCATCCTGTGGTGGAGCCCGGCCCAGCCCAGCGAGGAGCAACTACAGCTGGCCCACCCACGAGCCAGTAGCACTCCATGCTCACTCTTAATCAGTAAGATATGTTTCTGGGATAAAAACCACATCAGCATTTTCATTTTCAAGTTCAGACATGGTTTTTTTTTTTTTTCCTTCCTAATTTTCCCTTCACATGGGCGAGGCTAATCCTCCTGCTTGACTGACAAGTCTCTAGACAGCTGTGCACTTAAGCAGAGAAGACTCGGTGACGACAGCCCAGGGGAGCTTCTCTCCCTCCTCAACTTTTTCAGATTTCAATAATGCCATAACCCATAATTACCAATGGGAAATTTAAAAATACTGATCCTCAAGCCGAGGTGAAGCCACCCCTGCCATTGGTCCTGGGAAACCCTGACGGGAAGAGTGGCAGAATGACCCCTGCCCTCTCTGGTCTTAAGGGTGGGCTCTGTCCTGCCTTCCAGGGATCCATCTGCCTTGGGGCTGCGGGAGGGGCAGCTAGAGGGGCTCCTGAATTGTAAGCTGTACACGTGCTGGAACTTGGGACAGAAAGATGAGCGGACTGGAATAAAAAGCAAAGATGAGTGGAGGTGAGGGAAGGGAGGGGAACTCAGAACCTACTGCATCCATGCAGGTCCAGGTGTACGGACAGCTCCACACAGTGCTGAGGACACGGGAAGACATCAGATGGGGAGAGGAGAGGAGCAGAGAGGCTTTGCCATGGTGACAGAGTAAATATTAGCATTTCCTCCCTCTCTGCCGTTTCGGAGTATATTCAAATTAAAAGTCTCTGCTCCAACAACTGAACTTGACTTTTTTTTTTTTTTTAGAAACGGGGTGGGAAGACAAATTTGGTGCAATAAATTTGTTGGGCATTTGTCCAGGAAGGTTTCCAAGAAGCAAGATTTACACAGCGCGGCAAAGCCTCGTCAGAATCACCCAGGTGGAGAAGAGGTGAGCAATGGCTCCAGGCAGAGTTAATGGCACGTCTAATTTCCAAAGATGAAACCATTCTATTGGTCCAGCCGAGTCTCGGCGGCTCTGCCCGCATTCTGAGGTGATGCCTCACCGTGGGGCCTATTCCAGGCCCTGCTGGATGTGTGACACCTGGGCCCTGCCCTAAATGTGACATCCCTTGGGACAAGTCATACTCCCACACTCCCAAGCGCCACCTGGTGGGAGTGCAGTGTACTGCCACCAGAAAGCTGGTGGGGGCGGGGCTCAGGGTAATCAGGTATGTGTGCACACCAGTATGGGCTGGGCACAGCGCAGTGAAGGGCAATGGTTAGAGATGAGGGTTGCAAGAGGGAGACTGCAGCTGGAGCATAAATGGCCTTGACTACTCTAGGGGGTGGGGAAAGCCACTGAATTGGGTAAGGGAAGGATGATGTCAGATCTGCACTGTAGGTAAGGACCACTAGTCACCAGGTGAGGCTACTCTAGAGGGAGTAAGACTGAACCAGAGGAATGGAATTTTGCCTGTGGCAAGAATCACAAGTTCAATTTCTTTTACATGTATGAGACAATTTGGATCTTCTATTAATCTATGTCATTTAATAATCTTTCGCAGAAATCATTCATTCCATCCAATGTCATTTTGGAAGGAAAAGTATCCAATTAGACTACTCACTCTGTAGCCCAGGCTAACTTCAAACTTAGTTCTTCTACCTCAGCCTCCTGAGTGCTGGGATTACAGGTGTGTGCCACCACACCTGGCTAGTTTAAGTTTGTTTCACTTGCTTCTTATGGTGGACACAGAACACTGGTTTTAAAACCCCTCTTCCAGCATAGTGTTTTTTGTTTGTTTGTTATTGTTTTTTCGAGGTAGGGTCTCACTCTAGTTGAAGCTGACCTGGAATTCATTATGTAGTCTTAGGGTAGCCTTGAACTCACAGCGATCCTCCTACCTCTGCCTCCTGAGTGCTGGGATTAAAAGCGTGCGCCACCACGCCTGGCCAGCATAATGTTTTAATGCTCCAGAGCTCCTTGAGAACTGCCGTAGCTGCTTTCCGTATCCAGACCAACATCTAAGTTCTTTGACGTCCATAGGCATGTAGAAGAGTGCTTTTTTTTTTTTTTTTTAATTCACTATGTCGTCTCAGGTGGCCTCGAACTCATGACGATCCTCTTACCTCTGCCTTCCAAATGCTGAGACCAAAGGTGTGCGCCACCATACCCGGCAAGAGTGCTTTTTATTATTATTGTGGGCATCTATGTATATGGATAAAATTACAATGGAATAAAATCCAGGGAAATGAGAGTGCAGAGTGCAGAGAGGAAAGAAAGAATACCGTGTTTAAGCATTAAAGGCATGTTCTTCAAAGTGGATTTGGTGAGCACTACATCTTATTTCAACTCTACTGGTCATTTAAGGAGAGATGCAAGTCTAACTTTACAGTGTCTCTACTACCTGCTATAGAGACAAACATTTCAGTACAATTTGAGTGCTGAGAGATATTTCTCCAGTGTTCTTTCAGAAGTGAACAAAGGGTGTGAGGACAGCAGGCTAAGGAAGGAGTGAAAGGCTACCTGGAATTGGGACGTGTTCTAAGAGGGGTGAGGGTTCAGCCTGTCAGAAAGGAAGGAAGCCTGTCTGCGGGGAGGGTGCATGTGGAAACAGTCACCAGCGGGACAGAGAAGAGGCTGGAAGGTTTGGTGGTAAGAAGCTGGGGATCTCCTCACAGGCCTTGGGGGAATGAGTGCAAGGGAAGGTCAAGGTTCAACAGCCACTGTGTGGCACGATGGGGCCACTTGACGCTCACAGAGCCAGGAATCACTAGGCACTTGCTACAGGAGCACCTTTTTGAACCACTGCCAGCCTAGGCCCAGTGCTATCCAGGCCTGGCACTTGGTATTGGCCTAGGGGCTAGAAAGCCAGACAAGAGCCAAGGCACCACGAAAGCACAGCTGCAGAAGGCTCTCCAGAGCCTGTGGTGATCCGCTATGTTGCTAGTGTCAAGCCTGCCTTTCACCCAGCCCCTGTTCTGAGCCATGCCCCTCACACATAAAATAATCTATGGCACTGCGGGCATGTCCCTGGGATGAGTGGAGGTACTGATCACATGGTCACAAGCCCTTGAAGACGTCTTGAGGGAAACTGTGGAGGGCCTGGGAGGGATCAACAGATGCTCCAAGAGAAAGTGAGCACCAGCTGAGGAAGTAGACATGGGTCCTGCTTGTAGGAGCGGGACAGGGCAAGAGCTGGCTCCACCCTCTGTGGAGAGAAGCCTTCTCTCTGGGCCTCTCCCCCATCCCACTCTAATCAGGGGTCCAGCGGAACACCAGCCATTATGCTGGGCATCTTCTAGGAACAAGTCATCTAGATAAACCACTGCGTTAGTCCTCCCCGTAACTCTGCTTCAGGAGTAAGATGAGATACAGCTCGGCTGCTAGTGACGGTCCCTCGTGCATGTCTTGGGCTCCAGTCCTAGCACTGCACATACAGGGTGTGGTGGCACATGCCTAGAATCAAGCTCAGGTTGAGGCCAGCCTGGGCTACATGAGATGCTGTCTCAAGTAAAACCATGCAGATACCGATGCTCAGAAGAGCCACCCACCCTGCTGCCTCTCATGAAGTCCCTGTGGTCACGGACCAGTACTTCAGTGAGTGTCCTGTTGAAGGCTCTGCCCTGACTCCTGGATGTGCTCCACAGTCCATGGCTGGGCACAAGATGCCTCCTATGGATCTCTCCTTGGCACCCAGTAACCACCACGGACGTGCTTGTTAGCGCTGCTGTAACCCACTGCCACAGGCTGGAAGTCCAAGTCACCAGGGTTGGCTTCCTCACAGGCTTCTCCTTGACTTACAGATGCTGCCCTCTTGCTCTCTCCTTTGTGACTGTCTCTCTGTGCCCCTGTGCCATGGTGTCTCCTTCTGTGCTCTCTCTCCAAGTAGTCACAACTAAGAATGCATCCGGGACTTCAGCAGCCAGTTCCTGCTCATATTCGAGCCATCCCCATGGAGTGCAGTCAAGCTAACATGACACTAAACAAGCTGAGCGTCCCCTCCCTGGTGATCAAGTGGCAGCAGCTGTCTCCCTCTGTCAGACCCAGCCATGTAAGAGCTCCACTGAAAGCAGCTACCTGCATTCCCTCCCCTCACAGAAGAGGACGGTGCCCAAGTGGACGATGACCAGGTCTTTGGCTGTTTGTAAAGGCACTTCTGGATGGCACGGCCACACAATCAGTAGACCGAGCAGAGAGTGCCTTCCAATGAGTGTGCGGCCCTGTTCTAGCTGGGAAGGCTGTGCTCCCCTGGGGGTGGGGGCTCCTCCTGCCAGAGCTTCAGCCACACGACACAGTATTCTAGCTCCTCACCTCGGAGGATGTACCTGTACGTCCGCTTCTCAGTTTGTGTGAAAAGTATGTCCCCTGGGCCCTTTAAGTGAGGATGATTAGGTGTTAAAGGACGAACCCATTGGAGCACAGCAAGCTTTGCAAGGCTCTGTGGCCCATCCTTGACACCCCACCAGAACAGAGCCTGCACTCTCAGCAACAGAACTGGGCCATATCTCAGCCCATTTCAGTGCTCAACTAACCAAATGGCCAGAGCCTTTTTAACTTCCTGAGCTGCAGAATCTCCACCTTGCAAGTCCATGCCCAACTTCATGTTCCTCATTCATATCCACACCCATATCCATCCCACACACGCTTCCTGTCCACACTCACATCCATCCCACACACGCTTCCTGTCCACACCATATCCACCCCACACACGCTTCCTGTCCACATTCACATCCATCCCACACACGCTTCCTGTCCACACTCACATCCATCCCACACATGCTTCCTGTCCACACCATATCCATCCCACACACGAATCCTGTCCACACCATATCCATCCCACACACGCTTCCTGTCCACACCATATCCACCCCACACACGCTTCCTGTCCACACCCACATCCATCCCACACACGCTTCCTGTCCACACCCACATCCATCCCACACACGCTTCCTGTCCACACCCACATCCATCCCACACACGCTTCCTGTCCACACCCACATCCATCCCACACACGCTTCCTGTCCACACCCACATCCATCCCACACACGCTTCCTGTCCACACCCACATCCATCCCACACACGCTTCCTGTCCACACTCTCATCCATCCCACACACGCTTCCTGTCCACACCCATATCCATCCCACACATGCTTCCTGTCCACAGCACATCCACCTGCATGCACTTCCTGTCCACACTGCACCCATCTTGCACACATAAGCTTTCTGGAGTTCTTTTGGAGTGCCTCTTTGTGGCTTACACTCTACTTCACTTCAGGGCCTTGTGTATATTCACAGGCCTACAAGCAAAGATAGGTGGTAAGGGTGGGTCCTCTTGCTTGCTGGAGTGGGGGAGGGGCGCTTAATGGGTCTCTGACTCCCTTCTATGGTGTCTTCCTGGACCAAAATACATAACTGGAATATACAGATACCAGTAACTTACAAATGCTAAAGTCCCTTCTTTAACATAGTATAATATTTGCACAGAATCTGTGTAGTATAAATCCTCTCTAGATTATTTATAATGCCTAATACAATGTAAATCTCTTTAAATATTTGTTATAGCATAATAGTTTGGAGATTCTTGATAAGAAAAATAGATATAATTTTTCCCCTAACACTTCTGATCTAGGGGTGTGGAATCCATAGAGGGCTGCCTGCACCTTTGCGGTCCTACCTCAAAAGTTAGACACACTCAGAAATAATGCTTAACTGCATCCGCACATCCCGTGGCCTGTCCACACATGACATTCTGTAGCTGGGTACCCATACACCATCCAGTACATCATGAATCATTTCCTGTGAAGACAGGAACATGATACCATATCTCACAAACATCCAAAAGCATACTAATTCTTCATCAGAAGAGGACGTCCTTCAGTGTGTGCATTTCCTTGATATCCTGCAACTGAAGCTCTATGATGGAAAGTTAACAGTGCTTAATTAAAAGCACGGTAACATGAAGTCAGTGTATCTATGCTGCACAATGAGAATAAAATGGGAAAGATATTTGCTATGCTACACATATAACACATATTCATAACAAAACAAGGGAATATTCATGAGAAACTGTCCTAATCAGAAAGCAGTCCTATGGTTGTGGCTGACATTTTTAAGTACCTTCTGTCATGCTACAAGCACAGAAGGCAAATCCAAGAGAAACTGCTGGCCCTTCATTACAGAAGCAGTTCATCAACCTGGAAGTGGAGCCATGAGTACACTGGGCATTAAGTAATGGCTCTAGTAGCCAAGATGACCTTTGGGAGCATAGGTGCATGTTGCTGAGCCCCAGTTATGACCTCCA
The DNA here is from genome assembly GCA_036346955.1 of Dipus sagitta. Lineage (NCBI taxonomy): Eukaryota > Metazoa > Chordata > Mammalia > Rodentia > Dipodidae > Dipus > Dipus sagitta. Next base: position 3,987,512 of record CM070777.1, on the reverse strand, counting down.
CCCCTGTCATGAGGGCACTGCTAATGGCATATTAGGCACCACTGGACCTGCTGAACCAAACAGCCCAGACAGCAAAGACCTGACGCAGAGCTTCTGCTGTGGGCCCCTCCTAATTAGCAGCCTCGTGGGCTAAGCAACTTGTGCAGTGAGCAACACACTCAAATGAGGGGTATCTTGCACCCATCCAGAGGGCACTAAGCACTTGGCACTGTTTTGATTTCTAGAGGATCATGATACACCTTCTCTTCACTTTAGCCAAGAGATGCTGAGCTATAATACAATGGAACCCCTAGAGACTGTGCTGGGCCAGAAAGCCCTGGAGTCTTATCTGGGTTTCCTGTCCTCTGACACACATGGTTAGAAATGTGATGTAGTGCTCCTCCACTATAGAAAGGTCATTTTTATATGCTGGGGTCAAGATGTCCCTGCCATATTCAGTAGTTCCTGTGATACATTTTCATTAATCCTTAGAAATGCTATCCTGCCCTTAAAATTGCCTTCAAAGAAAAAAAAATTTTTCTGGAAAAGTTTATAGATCCTAATATTAGGATCTATTTATAGACTTTTCTATGATTGATCCTGGTTCCAGTACAATAGTAACAGAATCTTGCATGTCATAGTTCTGACATTTTTCCCTTGCAGTGCTAAGGATGGTACCCAGGTCTGGCACACAGATACCAGGCAAAGCTGAACCCCACTCCAGCCTCAGTCCTGCAATCAGCCAGGCAGCTCCTCTTGCTGCTTTGTCTTTTTTTTTTTTCCCCCAGGGTGGAATAAGTTTATACACTTCCACATCTCTCCAGGAGCCATGCTGCAGCCATGGGCACCCTGGTGCTTCAATTCCTTTACAGGCCTCCTACCTACCATCAGCTTCCCTCCTGGGGTTATCACCTGTTCTTATTTAATATTCTTAGATATTTGTGAATTGAGAGAGAGGGTATGGGTACCTCAGGGCATCTTGCTTCTGTAAACAAACCCCAGATGCATGTATCATTCTGTGCAGTTGGGTACTGGGAAAATGAACCCTGGTTTCAAGCAAGTGTTTAATCACTGAGCCATCTCCCCAGCCCAATTTTTTAAGTGTGTGTGTACACACGCATGCGAGAGTGAGAGTGACAGCGAGCAAGAGAGAGAGAGAAAGGGAGGGAGAGAAAGGGAAGGAGGGAGATAAGGGTAGTTTTTTGAGTACCAGTCCTGCCCTTCTTGCTGTCTGTCAATGTGCTGGGTGACAGAAGATCATGTGGCTCTGCCTTTTCCACCGTGTCTGGGGAGAATGCATGGACACCATGGCTTGAACTACAGTGCTCATCCATGGAGCACCTCCTCAGCCAGGCTTTTCTTACAACATACCTCTTATTCATCTTTTGAAAGTCCTTTGTTTAGAATTTATTTTAAAACTTTATATTCTAATTATATTGCCAGTATGTTTATGCTCAATGGTCCCTTGTATATTTACCATATATCCAACAACCTTGCTATTTCATTCTCATTTAATTTTTTCGTTCCATCAGCTATATATATAAAGAACCCTGCTTTCTTTTCCTATTATTTCCCTCTTCATCTTCCTTCCACACCTCTGTATTTCACTGCCTGTTTCACTTTTCCAACACAAGTAACTATCAATGGTAAACTGTAGGTAATCTTGCTTCATTTTTAATATCAAAAGGAAAATTTTTAACTCTATTATCAGGAAAGCACCCCTTTGTTCCTAATTTGCTGGGTTTTGTTTCTTTCTTTGTTTTTGTTTTTCGAGGTAGGATCTCACTCTGGCCCAGGCTGACCTGAGTTTCACTACGTAGTCTCAGGGTGGCCTTGAACTCATGGTGATCCTTCTACCTCTGCCTCCCGAGTGCTGGGATTAAAGGCATGTGCCACCATGCCCAGCTTGTTTTTTCAAAGATAGTAATAATTAAATATTTTTATATATTTTTTTCTGCACAGACTGATGATTTTAATTTGTTAACATGGTGAGGTTTACTAACCAATTTTAAAGCCATACCATACTTTTTTTTTTTTTTTTTTTTAAGTTTTTCAAGGTATGGTCTCACTCTGGTCCAGGCTGACCTGAAATTAACTACGTAGTCTCAGGGTAGCCTTGAACTCATGGCAATCCTCCTATCTCTGCCTCCTGAGTGCTGGGATTAAAGGCGTGCGCCACCACGGCCGGCGCTATACTATTCTTGCAACCCTGACACACACGGCTTGTTAGTATTGTCTGTGGAACGACATCCATGCACAAGACTGGGTTTCCCTTCTTCAAGTACATTTTCATGAATCCTTACCAAGGCTATCCTGGCCTCCTAAAATGTGAGTCATGAAACAGTCTTCTTGTTTTTCTGGAAAGGTTTGCATGTAATCAGCATACATTCTTGCACTGGATTTTTTTTTTTTTTTTTTTTTTTGAGGTAGGGTTTCACTCTAGCTCAGGCTCTCCTGGAATTCACTATGTAGTCTCAGGGTGGCCTTGAACTCACAGCGATCCTCCTACCTCTGCCTCCCGAGTGCTGGGATTAAAGGCGTGCACCACCACCACGCCCGGCTTAGCATACATTCTTGAAATGTTAGTAGAAGTGATTGCTACCTGGGCCTGGAGTTTTCTTTGTGGAAGTTATTTATTTATTTATTTGCAAGTAGAGAGAGAATGGGCACACCAGGGCCTCCAGGCACTGCAAACGAACTCCAGATGCATGCGCCACCTTGTGCATCTGGTTTACATGGGTAGTTTCCTGCATAGCCTTGAGAGGAGGCATTTAAACCAAAGTGCAATCTTCCCACCACTTGGCCAACCAATTCCACACCGTCACAATGCATGTTCAAGTAAAATTCAGTGAAGCACCTTGGAGGCCGGGCACCTCTAACCCCACTCACACTCTGACCAGTCTTACCCCACTTTCCTTTTGATTCTAGGCTCTGGCCCCAGTGCTGGCCCTTGATATTTGCAGATCTCTTGTCCTGAAGTCTCTTCTCCAGTCTCTGGCCTCTGCTCAGGAGTGACTCAGAACACGTACCCATCAACCTGCACTCCTCCCGAGCTGACTGCAGTGTGCTGCTCCTCCTTCGGGCTAGTTCACTTGCGCCCTTGTCAGCCTCACTGGAATGCAGGCTTTGTGTGGGTAGGGCCGTGTCTGTCCTGCTTGTTGCGGAGAGCCCAGAGTCTGCCATGCCGCTTCAGGAGAAACAACAGCTGGCAAGCAGGGGAACCAACAGTGGACTTTAGCTTTTCTACATTCTGCCCAGTTTCCCATGTTCCAACCTTTCTGCTACAAGAAGCCCTATTTTTTCCTCCACTGATTCACTCCCAGCTAACTGTACCAATGAGTCATTAAAGGCTTACTGCTGTGTGATCTTGAACTCTGGACTTCTCTGTGACTACTTCTTCCTCCAAGCCTTGTAAGGTAGGTGGGGCTGTGAGCTAGGACCCGACTTCAGCACTCAGCCCTGTGGTCCATGTTCCATCAAACTACCTGTGCTCCCACACCAGTGAGGTCAGACACACGTGCTCACCACTGCGAGGAAACAAAGAATGTATGCATGCTATTTCCTTTAAACAGACAGAAAAGAAATCAGGTTTCAGTTAGAGCAAGATTATAAAACAATTATTGCTGGGAGTGGTGGTATATGCCTTAAATCCCAGCACTTGGGAGGCAGAGATAGGATTGCTGTGAGTTTGAGGCCACCCTGAGAATACATAGTGAGTTCCAGTTCAGTGTGGGCTAGAGTGAGACCCTATCCCAAAAAACTAAGCAAAAACAAAAAAGGAACAAAACAATTATTACAAACCTTTAAAAAGTCACGTTCATGTTGATGTGACAGAAGTATGATGGAGTTAGTACTGTAATCATTACATTTACAGAAGAAGCTTAATTTAATACTCATAGTGTAGATGGAAAATCACATTCTTACTGTACAACACTGTGTCACACTTGACCTAAAAGCAAGTAAATATAAAAAGTGGGAGGAAGAGGGAAATAGGTATTGTGGTCTTGAAAGAACAATTCCACAAACCTGTGCGGAGGACTCAGGTTTTACACTCAGACAAGCTGACGCTGTCAGAACCTCGGACAGCACCCAGAGGGCCCTTTCAAAGGACTAGTTTTCATTAGATGTTATATAAAAAAAGGTTTTTTCCTCCACTTTTCTGCATTTTAAAATTCTGCCTTAATCCCACTGTTTGACATGCAAACAGAGATTTCTTTTGTGTGGAATGTACCAATGTTGAAATACATTTTTAAAAATACTTCCTATATAAAGCCTGGCATTTTTGGGGGGGTGGGTGTTTTGAGGTAGGGTCTCACTCTAGCCCAGGCTGACCTGTAATTCATCATGCAGTCTCAAGCTGGCCTCGAACTCACACCAATCCTCCTACCTGAGCCTCCCAAGTGCTGGGATTAAAGACATGTGCTACCAGGCCTGGCTAGCCTTTCATTTTTATTTATTTTTCATTCTAGGATAGAAATTAAAAGACAGTTAGGAAAAAGGCCATTCATAAAACTTCAAATGCCAGGTGATATTATGAATGGCTTCAAAGGAGAATGGACAAGACACACATGAAACATTAATTTTAATTTAAAGTTTGCTGACTAGTAGCTCATCCACTATCTTAACCACTTCTCTATATCCACACTGTAAAAGAACATTTCTTAGTAGTTCCCAAAGTCCTGTGGTTAGACTCTGAAATTTCTGAACAGAAATATGCAACATGACATCCGTTTCTAAATATCCCCCAAACCACCATGAGGCACATGGACAAATTCTAATAGCACAGTAGTCGAATCCTGAAACCTTACCCATTGTTAGGCATTGTTGGAGAACCACGGTGAGCGCTTGGCCTCACCACCAAGCCCAGCACCCTTCCTTCTCCATCTGTGGACATGACGCAGGCCCAAAGCTTTGTTCATGAGCTCTTGAAGACAATAGTCACAAAGCGCGCTCGCTGTGACCATTCTGTATCTTTACAAATTCTGCCGGGCTGGCTTGCTTTTCTTCCCTGCTGAAGGGCTGATTGAGGTGGTGATTTAATCCCCTAGAGCATGTGCAACAAGGTTCTGGGAGCACAGACAGGCTGCTGTGCTCAAGCCTTCGACTCCCCCAGGGAGTGAAAAGCAGCACAATGCGGCCATCAGCATGTTTTCACTGCGCGAGCCCCACACTTCCTACTCAGAGCACACTGCGCACCCCACTCTGCATTCTCACAAGGCTCCCTTTTATTTCCTTGTGTTTGTTATTATCTGGAGCACACCGACATGTCTGTGTGATTCCACTGGTGTGCACACACCCAGTGAGGGGAAGAACGCCCACTGCAAACTTGTGAGAAGGAGAAAGGACTCCCACTGTTTCCCCTTTGGCCAAATCTCTATGGAGAGAACAGACTTTAACCCTCTGTGCCCCAGAAGGGAATGGCTTGTTTGTGTATTTTAGAGTTTTTAATGGCTAAACATCCCAGGAATGAGTCATAACTGCTGTAGGCTTAGAACCTGATGCTTCTTCCGTTACAGAGTGGGTCAGACAGCTTCCTGGAAGGCTGCCTTCCATTCTCAACAAGCTTAAGCCATTCTTACAACACAAGTTAAGTACGTCTGTGAACAAATTCAGGAAGGACTTTATTCACTTTATTGGAAGGTTCAACAGGAATTGGGTGAAATCTGGTTATCTCCATTTACAACAGGCTGATCACAGCACAACCTCCCACTCTGGTGTGGAGATGGGACCGAGTGATCCAGGTGCTTACAGTCTAGTGCTTGCCCAAGCCAGTTTCATCTCTGATACAAATACCGAGGGTGGCTAGGTAGCTAGACGTCAGTAACTCTTGCTCCCTCAAACTACCTGTGACTGTAGCAAACCATAGTTAAAACTGAGCGGCATCTTTTAGAAACTGGTGCTGTTAAACCGAACACAATGTGGATGTCCCTTGCCCACTGAGGCACTGCACACACCCTATCTTCCTTTATGAGTTCCAGAGGCCAAAGATGGGCAAGACGTAGGATTTGCCTTTAAATCAGAGGGTGGAACTCTGCTTCTAGGACAACCTAGGATGCAGAGTTGAGTGTGCACACACCCTCTCGCTGTCACTCCCTCCACCTTCCACGGGAGGTTTAGTGACAACACAGAGTTAAGTGAATACATGCCTTCTCACTCCCTACATCTTCTACAGGAGGCTCACTGAGCACAAAGAGGAAGGGCTCTCCATGAAGGAATGGAAAGGTGTCATGGCCATCTTTCTGAAAGGCAGAGGGGGTAACAAGAGAATCGATCACAGTGAGAAACTACTCAAGTGCCTGCCAGAGTTCAGAGGCAGAGAATCAAAAGAATGAAGCTCACTTGCTGTCTGAAGAGACGGACATTATATAATCCAAGCGAGTGTCATGGTCTTTGCCAAATAAGGGCTGTACCCTTGGCAAGGTTTATTATCTGCCACAACAGTAAGGACAATGTAGATCAAAGGATACACATTCTGTCCAGAGGGACAAAAGCAGGTCAGACAGTTACAGTTACTGCAAGGAAATGGCGACACTTGGGGACTTCTGCTTATAGCTTACACATATCAAGCTCTAATGTCTAAGAGTCAAAGTCCAGAACCAGTACTACATCTTCACAAACTTGTCACTTCACGTACTGCAAGACGAGCTGCTCGGCTGAGAAGGCCGTTCACTACAAAGAAACAGAAACAGGATCAGATGGGGAAACAAACACAGAGCTCCGCACCACGGCTATAGCCAACCTGGCCCTGCAAAGGCGCAGCAGCAGTGGCCTGGCTTCCTGCTCTTTAACAGTAGCGGGCATTTGCTGCCTTTTAAAGAAAACCTCATTTCCATCAGGAACTTACTTAGACCACTTGTAAATTCCAGCATGCCTTTGTATATCTTGCTCAGCATGAGTTTTAAGTTTTAAGCAAAAGGGACATAAAGCCTGACCAAAGTGATTTGCAGTTCTAGCTCTCCTCAGGGCTGCTGGTGATCAAGTCGGGGGACAACATTCTCCGGTCTCTGTGTTCTCACGGAGGACCTTGTGGTGCTGAGGTCACAGGGTGTGGAAACAGCTTCCTGGGAGTGAGCAGAGGATGGACACTTACCGGCGGCGGGGTATCACTAGTACACTTTAGAATCAGCCTCTCCCCTCTCTTTTCAACTTCAAAACCCATTTTCTTCAGCAGGGATGCATCTGCCAGTCCCTGGTCCTCCATTTTTGCAATCAAATCTTGGTTTTGGCTGTTGTCTTCAGTTAGGTTTCGGATGGCATACACCACCCACTGCATCAGAACTGGAGCCAGAGTGAAGGAATCTGACAGTGTACTTGTCTGCTGTGGAAATGACACTGAGTGTCACTAGCAAAGGGCAGAGGAATACGAGAATAGGGGAGATGAGAATGGCTGAAATGTCTGTCTGCAGGGTAGGCGGACTATGGCTATGCACCAGTGGATCACTGGAAAGGCTGTAACAGCACACGTTACACACGGATGTTACACATGCACTGTGTGACACCAGTGAGCAGCCCCAGAGCAGTTGCTCGGCTTCTGAAGAACACCACGTGGGGAGTGAAGGCTGGGGCTGTCACTGCTGAGGTTCAAGAGTGTGCAGACACACAAGCACACGTGTTAGTAGTTATGTTGATTCATCAGGGAAGGGCAAGGCGAGGGCTGCAGACCCATTGGAAGCATTGGGTCAGAATCAGACAGGAATAAGATATGTTTAAAGTAGGCGTGGCTATCAGTAAGAATGGTTTCCTAGGAGTCAGTGTGGAACTTCCCCCCATTCAGAAATTCAGAGACAAAGCCTGAGGCTTGTGAAGGATTTTCAGGGTCCAGTTTGAATACTCACATTCTGGAGAACACAAGACCCTCACTTCTCCTCCTGCCCAGACTCTCAAATGCAGCATCCGGCTCCGTGTCCTGCTCATGAGAATAAAGATGACCAGCAGGCTGGGGTGGCATTCATTGTATCACTCATATGGAATGTGACTTAGCTACCAGGAGCTGTGTGGCTGCAGGGAAGTATTAAGTTGTACTATACATCTTTCTACAAGAGACCTATGAAAACAGCCACTGAAACCTGGGTTTGGTGGCTGGAACCAGGGACACATGAGACTGTTGAGGACGGGCTCCTATTTGGGCCTGCACCTTGGTCCAGAGACAGCCACAGGCATAGGCTGGAATCCATACTTGTTCTAAGAAAAATGCTTCTTCTCCCATGGCAAGACGGTGACAAGAAGAACAATCCTTGTCCTGATGGCCTCCAGATATACACACTCAGGCTGTCCCAAAGCCAGAACAGAGGTGCGTTCTCATCCACGAGCTGCAACAGACCCTAGAGCCAAAGAGCCAGGCTTCTGGACTTTTCTGCCCAGAGGACTGTCTGCAGACAGCTCTCGATCTCCAGCCTGAAGTGAGATGCCGAGAAGCCGTCAGCAGCCATCAAGCTGGTGGCTCTCTAGTATTACTTGGAAAAGAAAACGAGCCAAACTGTTTCTTGCTCCATCAGTAACCTCACAGAAAACAGTAAACCATAAGCCTGCCCGCAGCAGAGAACCCGAGCATCAAAGCAGGGGTGTGGCCTAATCAGGAGGTGTCATCCTGGACCCTGAAGCCCTCCCCTGCCAAGCCATTCCAGAGACCGAGGGCCAGCTCTGTTCCTGACCACATCCCCCCTATGGCCGGCCTCTCCTAGCTCCTCCGTTTAGGGCTGGGCTCATGTCTGCGGGCTTGAAGGGCTTGGTTGACTGAACGACCCACTGGTCTTTGAAGGTTTATCACTGAGACCACTTGATGTGTCAATGACTTTCAGAAGGCTCGGCACAGGGACGGCACTTGCCCAGCGGATGTTGACTCTGTGCTTAGTCACTGCTTTGGTAGGGAATGTTTTCACTTGGCAATATGTCTGTCATCCATCATGACAAAGCTCAGCGACTTTAAAAGGCTGCATGCCTTGTCTGGAGACTGAATCCATACAAATACGCTGATGTACCAGAACCCAGACTTGCATTTCAACTATCGTCTTCCACCAACACTGAACCTCCACTTTGTGCCAGCATGGGAAAGTCTAACAATTACAGGTGTCAAGACACTCTGAACACACAAGGTCATTTCTGAACAACAAACCCTTCACACCTGGGATGGCACTATCCCTGTAACAGTCATCTTCTCACTTTTATGTAAAACGAGAAGCAGAGATCATAAGAACCAAGGACATCTGAGATGTAAACTCAGGCAAGGAAATGTGGAGGAGTGAGGGGTAGGACTGGCCCATGCTTATAACTCTCTAGTTGTAAATGACAGAAGCAAAATGCCTTTTTCCTTTCTGAAACTTCGTGGTCATTCACTTAAAGATAAATGAACGCGGGCAAACCGGGGCTGGCGGGGCCGCACTCAGAAGCTGGGCAGCTCAGCACCGTTACTGCGAGCTAAGAACGCAGGTGCTGGAGGTAAAGCACCACCACCCAAAGTTCAAGTTATCAAATCAGCTTCCTGAACGGTGAGCCAGGACCAACACAACAGCCCCACATCTTTCTTTTGCCAGGGGCCCTTTGCCTCTTAGACCCCAGCCAGTCTTATTATACCTTAGGGCTTGCCTCTGTCTTCCTACACCCTGTCCCTGGCCTGGCAAGTCTTTCTCGTCTCCCCTCCCAATTTCCTTTCTCAGAGGGCACACCCAGTCTGCATGGGGCTCAGCTGAGCCCCAGCTCCTAGGAGCCTTCCTCCAGTGGTCTCCCCATTCCTGCCACCAGGTGAAGTTGCTCAGCCTGAGGCAGGTTTCCAAGCACTTTCTTAGTAAGAGTTCTCATCATACCATGTTGCACTTATCTACGAGCCCTTCAAGGGCAGAAGCCACACCCACCTCACTTTCATATCCCCAGAACCCAGTCTGGTCCCGGCACAAAGCACCAACCCAATAGGCAGCTGTGGAAATGATGCACCTATCGTTACTTGTTGTTATGTCTTTCCGCCCTGACGACTCTGCGCTCCTCCGACAGGACTGGCGCCTTATGAACCTGTCTGTCCTTTGTCCCAGCATGGTGTGGGGAAGCATTAGTAGAGTGTGCAAAAGCAAGTGTACCTTACCTTCTCCAGTGCCACACGGGGCAGCGCTGCAGTGTCCCCACCAGCGATACTGCTCTTGCATCGCAGTGGTTTTCTGAGTTTATGTAGGGCTGGGATTCCAGTAAAACAAACCAATACAAATGCAAACCAGGCAAGGACATCGGGTGTGCAACAGAAGGTTCACAACAGCTTCACACCAGCAGGAGTTCCTGGTGCCCGGGACAGAAAGTGCCTTCAATCACCTTCATCTCAGGGCAGAGGGAGACTTACCACATTTTGTGAAAACACAGTTACCATGGTATTTTCTCAGCAGCTCACCCCTGTTTAAGAGCTGATTGTATAGAATAGGCCTGATGTGATACCTACTGCCTGCAGGAGGGGAGAGGATGGCAGAAGGGTGAGACTGACAAAGAGCCCTAGGACCCTCCAGCAGGGGTACTGCTCACAGCTGGGTCTTTGGACACAGTGGATCCAGGACAAAACATGACAGAAATGACAACCTGGTAGAGGACGCCGTGAGGCCCAGGGGACATGAAGGCAGTGGAGGAGCTGGGAAGTGTGGTCATAAGAGTGCAGTGAGCCAACTCCTCAGCGCCTTGAAAATCAGAAATAAAGGAACAACTGCACACCCTGGCACTTGTCACTTGACTGTGTATTTAACATCCTTTCATGTTATCAGCAACATCAATCACTCGCTTCTGAGAACCATAAAGTTGAGAGTCCCGCACACAGGCTCTCGGCAGAAAGGAAGGATATCCTCCAGAGGGTGTCGCTCATCCACAGAACAAATACCACCCAAGGGTCCTTTGGCCTATTCCTCTTTCTAATAAGAACATTTGGGTACAGATGCCCAGCATTTCAGATTTAGCAAGTACAAATTCTATTGTATATAGCTGGTCCTCACACCCATCCACCTACCCACCCCTGCACACACTTTTAAAGCTTATTAAAAAAAATTTTTTTTTTTTTATCAGAGAGCAAGAATGAGAGTGAGAATGAGGGGGAGAGAGAGAGAGAATTGGCACACCAGGGCATCCAGCCACTGCAATCAAACTCCAAACATGTGTGCCACCTAGTGCGCATGTGCAACCTTGTCTGCTTGTGTCACCCTGTGTGTCTGGCTTATGTGGGATCTGGAGAGCAGGACATGGGTCCTTAGGCTTTGTGCAGGTAAGTGCCTTAACCGCCAAGCCATCCAGCCCTAAAGTTTATTTTTATTAGGTATCTGGACTTAATTTTTTCTTTTTAACATATGGGGCAACATGTGACATTTCTATCCATGTGCACATTGTAATTTTATTATTTTTTAAAGGTGCAAACACCCTTTATTTGTTGCAACAGTAAATGGAGACAGGAGGGAACACGTCAGCAATTGTTCCTGGGTCAGCGTCCCCAGATGCTGCAGGCGCGCTCTGAAAGCCACATTATAATTTTAAATCAGGGCAAACACACCTATCCCTTCCAACATCATTACTTCTCTATGGTAAAATACTCAGTATCATTTCTCCAAATGTTTTGAAACTTAAAGAGCACTGATGTTATTAGAGTCATCTTCCTATGCAACAGCACCAGAATTTCTTACTCTTATCTGACTTTAACTTAGTACCCACAGATGACAAAAAAGAAAGTACTCTTTCACAAGATTAGAGTTGAAAAGAGAAACACTGTAAAATATAGTCTTAAGGGCCGTCTGATCCACAGCCCCGGGTCATGAATATGTATGGGTTCCTTGTTAGTGTGCTATGAAAGGCTGGAGCCTGGGCAGCCAGTGCAGACCTAGACAGTCTTAAGTGTCACAAGGAGATTAAAGCAGGTCCCAGTTAATATTCACATTGCCCTCTTGTTCCCTCTCTAAAGAGACAGGGAGCAAGAAAGAGTGGGGGAGAAAATTAAACATCTTCTAAAGTCTCTAATCCTACCAACACTTCAAGTCTTTTATTGTATGCTTAGCTTTGTAGAGAAGGCTTCTCTCGTTTCCATAGCTACTACAAATAGAAGGCATGAGCCTGTTTGTTGCAAAACTGCCTTGAAAGAGCCCGCAATCAGCATTGGAGTGAGGACTCGGCAAGGCTGGCCAGTTCTTCTGTAGAGCACCCTGGCATCGTGACCCGGGCCATGGAGAGCACGGTGGCAGGAAGCACCATGCTGTTGTTGTTGCTGTACTAGGAAGCTGAGGAGGAGGAGAAACAGAGAGCACTCATGCTGACAGGCACCTCACGGGTCAAAGCTGAGCCCATGCTCTTGGACAAATTAGGTGACAGGGTATTAGCACGGCAGAAATGTAGGAAACACTTCACAACCAGTTTAGTACAGACCCATAGATATATGTGCCAAGTCAATTTTCAAGTATAATCAATTAAATTAAAACATTAAAGCCAAATTGTCTGATAAACAGACTTTCTCTAACTCATGGCAGAATGTTTCCAGTTATCAACCCAATAGTACTTAAGGATCTACAGGTGACCAGGGTGAAGGGTTAGAGCTGTGTCTAGGAGCTTGCTGAGAATGGGGCCAGCAAATACTGGGTAGAAACTAAAAACAGTTCTACATATTTCATATAACATTCATATTTTGTTGATGAAAAAATGAAAAGGATAATACTAACATGAAAATTACTTGAAATTCCAACTTCTGCATCTACAAATAAGAGTTCTTCCAACACACAGGCAGACCCCATCACCTGTGAGTCACCTGTGGCTGCTGGGCCTGCTCGTGAAGACAGCGGGGCCTACGCAGCAAAGGCGCTCACTCCCCAGCTGCCTGCTAGGCGACAGTGACAACTGTTGAACAAAGATTACACGTACTGAGGTTGGAAAACACATTCAGTTGAAAACAACTTAAATATGTTAAAAAGGTTTTTTGCTCACATTTTAAGGTATATGATATGTCTAATTTATATAGTATCTGTGTAATATATACTACATATAATACATATCTAAATATGCAAAAAAGTTATTTTCAGATAGCAAACCCATGAAGGAAAGTGATTTATGTCTGTACTGCTTTTGGGGAACTCCTTCTGTCGGGTAGACAGCAGGCATGAGAACCCTCTGAAGAAGCTGGTCTGTGAACTGACGGCTGGCACTAGAAAGGCCTCCTGCTTCAGGCCTCTACAAACTATGCACACATAAGTCATGCTACCGAAAGACAAGAAGAAATAGTAAAGATCTGTCATGTCCAAGCAGCAGTCTTTTCAGACCACAGCAAAGCTCTGGCTTTTAAGAGTATAGACAAGTAGTTCAGTTTTACAATTGTTCTGGAAACACACGACTACAAAGCAAACAATTTCTATCATCCAGGAGGACAAAACTTGAGGGTATGGATCTAGGACAAAAGGCTTCCAGTCCCTTCTGAGCCCCATGGAAGGAGTCTCGTGGTCTCCACCCTGCCCTCTGAGGCAAGGTTTACTCAGTGGAGGGCAGGGCGTGCTTCAAGTGCTACCCAGGCTAAAGATGCTGCAGAAAGACCCACAGACCATGGTCAGGGCAGAGGATGGAAGGAGGGGCTCACATGATTGGCAGGCAGGGCTGACAGGATAGGAGCCCTCAAAGTCATAGGTCACTCTGCACAGGCCTGGGGGTATTTCTGTTGCTTTCAGTGGAAAGTTCATGCTATCCCCCTCATCTATTATCTTTATTGTTGGTTCTCAACTCCTGTTCATGGTTTTTGGTTCAACTACATACTCTTCTCAATCAGAAACTAAGGAGGATGGCATCATGGAGCCCATTGCACGCTGCTGGGACCAGCGTGTGCAGTAACAGCGCACACCACCCGTTCTGGCTCCCTCCTGCTGCTCCAAACTGCTGGACCCTCTCATCCCTCATTTCCTCTGCCTTCTGTATTTTAATACTAGAGTTTCAGTCAGCACTGCCTGTCTGTGCCACGGTTCATGGCCTGTTGTCGTAACAGCATTTACAAGCCAAAGCTAAAGTCACATGTGCCATACTCACTAACCAATTAGTGGTCAGCTGCCAACACCGAAAGTGGCAACGAGGAGGGCAGGGAAAGAAGTGATTGCCAGATTTGTAAGTTCTGTGTCACGATATGGAGGATGTGGAACAATACCCATGCTACACATGCACTACAAGGGTCCGTCTGCACAGGCGAAGATGCCTCACGACTGCCACCTCTTTCAAAGGCCACCTGACTGCTAGGGAGACAAAACATCATAGGGTGTGGTACAACACTGCACAGCCTTGAAATGCAGAGCATGACACAGCCACTGGGGAATGGACAACCCAAATAGGTGCCTGAGAAGAGGACACACTCACTGTCCTTGGTATGTGCACCTTACTTTTTCTAGTCACCTTTCATTTTTTTTTTAATTTGAGAGAGAGAGTATGTATTGGTGCATGAGGGCCTCTTGCTGCTGCAAATAAAATCCAGACACATATGCCACCTTTGTGTGCTGACTTTATGTGGATACTAGGAAATTAAACCCCAGCCAGCAGGCTTTGCAAGCAAGCACTTTTAACCACTGAGCCATCTCCCCAGCTCTACCTTTTATTTCTACTCCTTAATTTTTGGTGGCGTGTGTGTGGCGTATTTGCAGTGCGTACAGGTACACTGCACGCATGTGTGCAGACTCATGCCCTGTGTCCGTGTGCACAAGGAGCAGAGGAGAATGTTGGGGGCTCTTCACTGTTATCTCCTGGATAGTCTCTCCCTAACCCAGGAGCTGCTCTGTGCAGTTAGACTGGCTGACCCTCGTGATTCTCTTCTCTCTGCCCTGCAGGACTGAGTTGTAGGTGTGCGTGGCCACATTCAGCTTTGAACATGGGTGCTGGGGGTCGGGTCAGGCTCGGGTGTTCTCAGGCCTTCCTGCTGGGGTGGCAAGCGCACACTGAGCCATTTCTCCAGCCCTAGGGTGACCTTTTCAGGAAGAAGTTAGATATTCTGCTTCATGGGCCTCCTCCCAGAAGCCCACACATCTCTCCACTTTATGAAAGCTCCCACTTCCTGGTAGCATCTGTGGGCAGGGCAGGGAACTGTGCCACGTACCATCCTCCATCTGGACCCTGGCTGGAGTCTGTGCTGTCCTTTAATCCCAAATGTACACCACCCAGTATCCAAGATGAGAAAAAGCACACACTGTGGGCCCATCCAGCTGGCAGTGAAGTCATGGGAAGATGACATTCTCGGTCTGCCAGACACAGCCGTCACACACTGCCCAGATGCCGCTGTGGCCCACAAGGCGTGCAGTCACAGGTACCTCACATTCACGGGGTTTTGGTGGTAAAGCATCTTATGGCACTGAAACTAATTTTGTACATTTCATGTTCTGGAATCATTTTACCAACCACTTCAAAGGAGAGTGTGGTACAAGGCAGGCACAGTCTGGCATCCCTATCACACTACAGGTTTCAGGATCAGAAACAACCACTACCACTTCTAACTTAAACCACACCAAACGGTCTTGGGGCCACAAGTGGTTCCATTTGTATCTGGGGCAGCGCTCCAGTGTCACTTCTGAGCTAACAGGCTCTGTATGCAACATGTTTAGCAGCGCCTATAGCACGTGTATTCGATACTGGGAGCATAGCAGTGCTCTGGAGCCCGCAGGGGTGCCTCCTCAGTGCTCCCCACTCCTGCAGAGTGGTGGGAGGGAGTAACTAGCTGCCCTTCATGTCTGCTGACCAGGACAGGCTCCCAGGGGCGCTACTGTCGGATCTGGACTTCAAGGTGTGAAGGAATGCATGCCAGTCACCTTCACGCTTTCTCTTTTTTTTTGGCTGGAGGCAGTTAGGGAGGAGAGCAAATTTCTTAGGAAAATAACTAATGCTGAGAGCTCCCATCACACCCAGGTCCCCGTCAACAATGGCATGGGTGAGCTCTGCTGCCTGACAAGAGAACTTAAAACAGAAACCAGGGATAGCAGACACTGCCAGTTGAAGAGCAGTCCTCTGGAGCTGCAGTCGCATGAGACGTGTGGCTGATGGAGTCTGTTTGGAGCACTGCGCCGCACTCAGCGTAGCAGAGCTTTCAACGCGGAGCCCTACGCTGTCCCGGCAGAAACGGGCCTATCAGTGTCTCTGCATGAACCCGGAAAGCAACGCAAAGACAGCAGCAGCCTCACCAAGCCAGCACGTGTGTGTCTGCAGCTATGTTAAGCACTCAGACTTTCCAGTCCTTACAAGCCCTCATGATGGCACTGATCCTATGATGAGAAAACCAAGACATTGGAAACCAAGAGCGGAATAATCGGTCCTGCAACGTGAAGTGGTAGAGCCAGGGCCTGGACACAGGCCGTGTGGTCCCAGCACCCTCTGTTTACCCTCAAGGCCTTCCAAACACACTGCTCAACCCACGGAAGCAAGTGAGCCAAGAGAAGGGGCAGGACAGCCTTCCAGCATTCTGGCTGCGAGCTCCAGCCCTGCCTACACATCAAGGAAGAGCAGCACACGAGACACTTAAAATGGTCTCCTTTACTGCCAAAACTTCACATGACAAAATCAAGCAGCTACCTCTGCAAAGTATCAATGGAAGCAACTAAGCTCATGTTTAAGATGAAATGAAAATGTGCAGTAGGAAAGGCAAGTGGCTAGATCTGGGCACCAGGTCCCAGTCAAGATGTAAGACCACTTTCATGTCTTTCTGACATGGTCTATCCAGGCTTCCAGGGAGAGAACTGCCTTCATGAGTCTATAAACCACTTAGTAAATTATAATATAATATAATATAATATAATATAATATAATATAATATAATATAATATAATAATATAAATCACTTGTAAAGTGGCAGAGGTGGACCTGAACCACCTGTGTCACTCCCTGGTCTTGCCGTTGGCCTGATGCACTGGAGTGTGACTACACAAGGGCCAGCCTTTCACTGTCCTGTGAGCTGTGCTTTCCTAGCTTTGGGAGTGAGCGCCTATGCCTATTCGCTCACTGGCTGTTGTCTGCTCTGAAGATTCGCCAGATTTATGTTCTGCATCTCATCTTGTCTGGCCAGAACTGTTCTGAGCCTTGGCTGTAGACCAAGTCTAATCTCTTACCATTTAGACAGGTCACTTGCCCATCACACAAACGTGTCCATAACTTAAGGTGCTGTAAGACTAACAGTCTAAGCCCACGAAACAGTAAATTTCCATTCTCCCTTTTTTTTAATTTTATTTTTTTGGTTTTTCGAGGTAGGGTCTCACTCTAGCTCAGGCTGACCTAGAATTCACTGTGATTCTCCTACCTCTGCCTCCCGAGTGCTGGGATGAAAAGTGTGTGCCACCACGCCCGGCCCATTCTCCCTTTTTACCAGCCCCCCAGCAAACACTTTTCGACTCTGGGTCTCAATTTTTTTTGTGTGTGTGTGGCTATTTTAGTAGGCAGATTGTACACACCTTGTGACTGACTTATTTTGGCAAGCTTAATGGCTTCAAGGTCCATCTATGTCATAACATATAACAAAGTTGGTTTTCTTTTTGAGGCCAAGTAATATTCTATTTGATACATAGACCACATTTTGCTTTTCCCTCAATGCTTTGATGGACACCGGGGCGGCTTCCACACTTTAGTTACTGTGAACAGTGCAAGAATCTCTGACCTCTTCTTTCAGTTCTTCTGCAGAGAGATCCAGAAGCATACAGCTGAATCATACAGTGATTCTGTTTTAACTTTGTGAGGGGCAGCAATGCTGTTTTCCACAATGGCTGTATGATCATCTCCATCAACAGTGCACAGGACTCTAGTTCCCCCACACCTATGTCAAGACATTGCTTTCTGTATTTATTTATTTTATTTTATTTTATTTTATATTTTATATCTATTTTTTATCTATTTTTTTATTTTATTTTATTTTAATTTTATATATTTTATTTTATTTTATTTTATTTGCTTTTCAAGGCAGGGTGTCCGTCTAGCCCAGGCTGACCTGGAATTCACTATGTTGTCTCAGGGTGGCCTCGAACTCTCAGTGATCCTCTTACCTCTGCCTCCTACTTTCTGTACTTTAATAGAAGCCACTGTGAAGGTTGTGAGGAGTCATCTCACAACTTTGTGTGCAGAATGACCAGTGGTGAGAAGCATCTCTTTATCCAGTCCTTTATCCAGTCCTTTGTTATTTAGAAAATGGCTTATCTGTGAGTTTCAAGAGTTCTCTACATATTCTCAGCAAATGATATGCAACCTTTTTCTCCCGATGCACAGTTCGTTATCCTTTGTATTCTGATCGGGTCTTCTGACTTAAGTCTTAAAATTTTCATAATGTCCAAGTTGTCTGTTGACTTTACCTATGGCATCAAAACAAAGAAACCATTACAAAATCTACTGACATGAAGCTTTTGTCCCATGTTTCTTTCTGGTCCACAGGCTGTAGTGAGACTCATAAGCCTTTGGTCAGGTCAGCCTTTGTGTATGATAGTAGAGAGGGTCCACCCCCTCCTTCATGTTCTCCAGGATAAACTCAAACTCTTAGGTTCAAGCAGTCCTCTTGTCCCAGCTTCCCAAGCAGCTGGGACTACAGGCACATGCCAAAACACTCAGCTTTTCAATGTCTTTCATACGTGGCTATGTAACTTCACCAGCACTATTTGTTCAGTACATTATCTTTCCAGGTGAATGGTTTTGCCTTGGAATCCTTATCAAAACTTATTTGCTCATTTATGCAAAGCTGTATCTCTGGGCTCTGCATTCCATTTGTTGGCATATGTATCTACCTTTATGTCAGCACCACAGTTTTTATTAAGATGGTTTAGATTAAGCTGCAAAAATTGGAAGTATGAAGACTTCAGCTTTGTTCTGTGTCTTGGCCCTCCAGTGTCTTTTGAGACCCCATATAAACTTCAGAATAGGCTTTTCATAGGGTTATGATGACTGCTGATCTGCAGAATTGGGAGCTGCAGCAACATCAGGACCACCAGTCCATCATCATAAGACATTTCCACTTTGGTCTTCTTTAAATTTCTTTCAGCAATGTCTTGTAGTTCTGATTGCACAGGGCTTTCACCTACTTAGCTGAATTTTTTCAGAGTTTTATTGTTTAAATCCCTTTTCTGACTGCTCATTATCACTGTGTAGAGCGACAAGTGATTTCTGTATACTAACTTTGTATTGTTTTGCAGAGCTCATTTACTAGTTTTAATAGTATGGTTTGGGATCCTTAGAAGATTACAGCAACTGTGAAAAAAGTCTTTTCATCCCCTTTACAATGGAGATGTCCTTTATTTTCTTCTTGCCTGACACCTTTGGCCAGAATCTCCACTCAATGTCAAGCAGAAGTGGTGAAATTAAACAGCCTTGCCTTGCTCCCGACCTTGGAGCAAGTGAAGGTGTAGTGTTTCATTACTGAGCATGATGCTGGCTGGGGATTTTTCTTATATAGGTTTTATTATGCTGAGATAGCTGCTCTGTATTTCTAGCTTGTTAAAACTGTTCTCTGTGTGTGTTTTAAGTCATGAAACGGTGTTATAATTTGCCAATGACATTTTGTGCATCAAAAGAATTAGTCATGAGATCTTTTCCTTTGTTCTATTAACATGGTTCACCAGGATTATCTTTTTTTTTTTTTTTGGTTTTTCGAGGTAGGGTCTCACTCTAGCCCAGGCTGACCTGGAATTCACTATGGAGTCTCAGGGCGGCCTCGAACTCACGACAATCCTCCTACCTCTGCCTCCTGAGTGCTGGGATTAAAGGCGTGTGCCACCATGCTCGGCTAATTTTTTTTTTAATTTAAATTTTAATTTGGGACATAGAGGAAAAGGCAGAGAGAGAGAGAGGGAATGAATGGGTGTGCCAGGGCTTGTAGCCACTGCCAGCAAACCCCAGCTGCGTGCACCACCATGTTCCTTCACAGTGCAGATTAGGAAGTGTTATCCTCTTTAGTGTCTCGTAAAAGTTGAGAATTTCGGCTGGGGTTAGTTCTACTCTAAATGTCTGATGCAATTCACAAATGAAGCCAGTAGGCCCAGGGTTTCTCTCTGCTGGGAGGTTCTTACTCACAGATCTCATGTTCTTACTGGTTACAGGTATGCTTATTTCTTAGCAATGCAGTCTTGTTAGCTTTCTAAGTCCTAGTAATTTGTTCATTTAGGGTACCCAATGTATTGGTATGCAACTGTTCACAGTAGCCTTCATATTAACGTCCCTATATCATTTCTGAATTTGGTTTGTAATCAATCTTGTTTTAAATAAAAATTTTATTTTGTTTATATCTTATTTGTATATTGCAGAGTGAATCTGAGAAGACAGATAGCACTGTTGGTACAAAGCTGTGCACATGCCTGCAGATCGAGTTGGTTTACAAGGCTGTTTCAGTTCTCTCAGTACTTCCTTCTCTTCTGTCAGCTTACTTCATACTTTGGAGTGTTTTAGGCACATAAATGTTTATTTTTTTCTTTTTTAATTTTTTTTATTATTTTTTTGTCTTTTGAGGTAGGGTCTCACTCTAGCCCAGGCTGACCTGGAATTCACTCTGTCATCTCAGGCTGGCTGAGAACTGCATGCGCTGTGAACACGTCCTTCACCTGCCTCAGCCCTCCGTCCTCCAAATGGCACCGAAGGGTCTGTTTCTCAAGCTGGACATGACCAGGGCTTACATCTTCCTGGACTAAGTAGTCTAAAGGCTGAGCAAACTGCTTCTGTAATTTAATCACAGGAATTAATGAGTGCCTATTCATTAAGTCCTAAAGATGTAAATTCCTCACAGGCACAAACACATTGAACATTTCTTTCTCTTTTAATGTGCTGGCTCTAGAGGAATAATTGGTACAGAGAATGTAATACTTCCTGGTAGGAATAATATAAAACAGCCAATGAGTTACTATTTAACTGTTATGAATGGCTGTGTGTTTCACCAGTGTTTGGACCAAAGCCCTCCATTAGTGCTAAATTTGACTACTGCCATTTTGGGCAAAACTTGTGACAATTAGTCAGAGTTACCTGGAACATGTTTCTCTATGCCAGTCAACTGCCCCAATTCTTCAAGTCTCTTACTAAATATATACTGTATATGACAATGGACCTAATTATACAACTTTAATATGTTATTTATTAATTTCCTAATCATACCCAGTCACTACTGATTTAAATAAAGCTTATACACAAAACAAACCTGGCAAAAAATAACTTTGTAAGACAACAGATGTACCTACACGGGAGGTCCCCTGGCACTGTACACAGCCATACTCACACTCCTCTTACTCTAAACTCAGCAGCTAGTTTGTAGGTAAATCCTCACCTTCGGGGACACTTGGTCAGGGAACTGTCTGGGTGACTAGGGTGGGATGATGGTGCTCATAACAGGGCCTAGTGAAGTCATTTTGAAAGAGGCGTAACACACTGTACAGAAAGTGGGAGAACTTCAAGGTGGCTACCGTGTAAACACAGTTTGAGTAAACAATTTCGACAAAATTTCTTGTACTTTCTAAATTAAATGCTTTCAAATGTGAAATTATTTAGGCATGGACTTCTAAAATGTTTTCCTTAAAATTCAGGTAATGCAATTTTTAGAAAGTGGGGAATACATGATATCAAAGATTAGAGAAAGCATGGTGTGCACACCTTTACTCCCAGCACCTAGAGACTGAGGTAAGAGAATGGCTGTGAGTTCGAGGCCAGCCTGGGACTACATAGTTAGTTGTGAGTTCTAGGTCAGCCTGAGCTACAGTAAGACCTTGTCTCAAAAAAATTATATTAAATAAAAAATTTAAAAAGATCAGAGGGCTGGGGAGATGACTAAGCAGTTTAAGAACGTATGTTCGAATCTCCAGATCCCACATAGCCAGACACACAGTGATGCAAGTGTGCAAGGTCGCACATGCACATAAGGGGGTGCACATGTCTGGAGTTGGTGCACAGCAGCTTTGAAAGGCCCTGGCATGCCCATTTTCTATCTCTCAAAAGAAGAAGAAAAAAGATCAAAGGACATCATAGTTGGAATCAGACATGATGCCCACACCACTCCCATAAATTTCCTTCATGAAGACAGTTGTATCCTGGGTTTACTTTGACTAGTGAAAGGGAGGTGAGAAGTTACCACCTACAGGATGAACATGTTTCTCTGACAATCAACAGATTGCTATCTTTTGACAGAAACGAGACTCAACCTAAGGGATCTTCTGGTGCAATATAATATATATACTACATACATACATCTATATGTGTGTGTATACACACACACACACACACACACACGTATATAGGCTATATCCTGTGAGGGAGGCAGGCACAGTGAGATGCTAACACACAATTGTATCCAAGCTGCTTCAACCATCAGCCAACAGAGCCTACTGCCCCTGCTGTGGAGGTCTGTGGATAGTCTTTACAAGCCACACCAAACCTATCTGTGGAGTCTTCCAAGAGGTGTACAGCCTTCCTCCTCTGCTGTTTGGCTGCTACCACAAACTGGGTTCCCCAGGAGGAGGAGCTCAGAATAGGAAAAAAAAAAAAAAAAACCTTCTTATGTTTACTCTAAACTTCCTGGATCCACCAAGATCCAGAACTATGTTCCAGCTTTCCCAAAGTAGGGTTCCACAATGTTCACAGGACCAGACAAGATGCCATGAAATTCTGCAAGAAACATCTCTGCTTACCAGAGACTATCTTTTTTTATTTAAAGGTGTCTCTGACATATTACCTATTCAGAAACTACAGTCTAAAAAATGGGAGCACAGTTTGGTCAGTTCCCTGGGCCCTTTGAGTCCAATGTGGGGGATACATCAGGGTACAGGACCAAGAAAACACTTGGGATGGGTTTTCCAGCAGGAAAGGTTAACCATGTCGGTACTTCACGTGACCTTTCATGCTGTGACAGAGCAACACAACTGTACCCCAGGCCCAACTGAGGCACTCAGCTTGGTGAGGGGTATTGTGAATCTAGGACACAAAGACAACTTAAGTCTTAAAGGAGGAAGGAGCTGGAAATACAATCCAAGAGGGTTACCAACTCAGCACTCAGATACTGACCTTGATTATTACTGAAGGTCAAACAGGCATCACATTTTATGGGTGATTACTATGGCCTAGGAAATGCACCAGCGGGATAAATGCACACCATGGTGTGCCCACCTGTCCCTCAGAAACACAGACAGGAAGCAAAGGAAGGACCCGGGCCCAAGTCTAGACATTTTAAATAGGATAAAAGTTCTGGCCATGATGTCAGACAAACCTGGGGTTGCCTTCCTGTCCCAACACACGTGAGCTGGGAGAGTTGTGACTGCTCCTTTAGCCCTCTGGGCTTTAGTTTCCTCATCTGTAAAATGGAAACAATTATTCTAACAAAGGACTCTGAAAAAAAGTGTGCAAGGTAATGGGCACGATGGGTTTGGCATACAGAAAGCACCAAGCAAATGAGCAACATTTTTTTTCATATGTAGTGCAAGAGAATGCACACCTTCACACTTTCCTCACAGCTATATCTCCTTGTATCTTCCCACTGTGGCTTAGAACACAGCCAGCCCCCAGAAAACCCTGTGTGTGCTAACAATGTTCATGTTCACATCTCAGGTGTGAACTCTTCTGTCTGTCGCTGTGGATGAATCACACAGTGTATATGCCCTATGTGTCTGGTTTCTATTGCTCAGGATTATATGAATGAAATTTGTCTACCCCCTGCATGTGGCAGTTCAGTCTTTACTGTGACACAGTGTTCCATGTACAAACAAGTACAATGTACACTGTGTTTTTCTGTTCCGCTACTGATAAACACTTGGCTCTCTCCACTTGTAGGCTCTTAGGAATAATGCTACTATGAAGATTCTAGCACATGTTTTCTCACAGACAGACATACACATTCCCTTGAGGATATACCTAGGAGTACATTGCTGGGTCATGGAGCAAGTGTGTTTACTGGTGCCAGCAGACACTGCCAAAACCAATTCCAATCGCCACCCCCACAACAATGTATTAAGGCTTGGGAGGCTGGGCAGCCCTGCCATCACGTGGTACTGCCAGTACTTCCCCAGCTATCGGGATGTGGGGACAGAGGCCTGACTGTGGATTCAGTGTGCATTTCCACAGTGACTAACAATGTGGGACTCTTTCTGGATGTTTAGCAGCTGTTTGGATCTTTCTTTTGTTAAGTGGCATGCATGTCTTTTGTCATTTTATAAAACCGAATTGTGGATCTTTTCCTGATCCACAGTCATCTGCAGCTAACGTAAACAACTTACAGTTAGTGCTACCCCATTAGGGGTTTTGTATCTTGTTTGGGAAATTTCTGTCCAACCTCAAAATAAACTTACTGTCTGAATCTTTCCAGAGGCTGTTGTCTCATTGCTCTCAGTGAGGCTATGACTCATCTTGAATTAACTTTCCTGAATGGTGTGAGGTAGGTCACAGGGCATCCCGATTCCCTCAGAGAGCGCCTCGGTGACACCCTGCTGGTGGGATTGTTCTCCTGCACCCTTCATTATGTTCTGGATGTCCTTAAGGAGTCTCAGTACCGACACATGGACATCACAGACAAAAGTTTACCTTCCTCATAGGGATCCAAGGTGCTTGCACAAGAACACCTATGTGCTAGAAACAATACAGGGTGCTTTATAAACAAGATGACCTTTCAGAGTCACTATAACCTCGGTGGGGGGGGGGGTCCCACTGGAGAGAGAAGTGAACACTCACAGAGGTGAAGTGAGGTATCTGGGAGTGAGGAAGTCTAGGCCTGCCTGCCCAGAGCAAGCGCACTTACCCTACAACACATTCTCTCAGCACAGGATTATAAGGACTGTTGGGTTAATACCCTGCCATTTTCAATCTAAAGTAAATTTATTTTATTGCAAATAGGCATTTCAAAACAAAAGGGGGTATGAAATATAGCTTAAAGAAAAAAACAACAGAAAAATACTTTAAAAAATACATAAAATGTTAGGCCGGGCGTGGTGGCACATGCCTTTAATCCCAGCACTGGGGAGGCAGAGGTAGGAGGATTGCCATCAGTTCAAGGCCACCCTGAGACTACATAGTGAATTTTAGGTCAGCCTGAGCTAGAGTGAGACCCTGCCTTGAAAAAAAAAAAAAAAAGGTAAAAAAAAATAGAACCCAGTCTGAGCTCATTCTATTCCTGTCCCTACCCGATGCCCCCAATAAAAACAATATATGAAAAAAACCACATCAAGGACAACCGATCAAAACACAGATCAAAAAAGAATGAAAGAAAAACATCTCAAATAAAGTTCAGCTTTTCTGTTTGGAAACAACAGAAAATCCCACTTGCCACAATAAACTGACAAATAAGAAACTGTCTCTGTGGTAGTACAGCTGGAATTTCCCGACGGCACCAGCTACTCTGTCATTACTGTGGGTGACCCAAAAGTAAGTGAAGTGATGAACAGCTGGGTGCTGGCTGGGTTCATGTCCCTGACTCAGGAGTACCAGGGCAGGCCTCTGGGCCAACTCTCCTCTGATCTGTTAAATTTCCCTGGAAGTGGGATCCCTCTTGGACACCAAAGCTGCCTCCAAAAAGTAAAACATAACCCTCCCTTGTACAGGCCCTACTTCTACCCCAGGTTGGTTCAGGCACTGCACTGCTGATAGGCCAGCCTGGTGCTCCTATCTCCAGGTGACTAAGAACCTGCAGGTCTTCTTTTACAGTGCTGTCCACAAACTTACTCTGTGAAAAGATGGTCGTTGGAAGGCCTCTCAGGCTCCAACTTGATCTGCACTGGATGCCTGTGGACAGCACAGGGCCAGGCTATCCAGGGGACAGAGAACAGTAGAGATAATCCAGAAACATTACTGTTTTTAACACAGACTAGGACTACAGCTCATGAAAATGTGTTGGGCATGAACTGCTGGAAGAATGGGTTAATCCAAATGCAGGCAAGCACAACACGCCTCCTTGCTAGCATGACACTGGAAAACAGATTTTCTGCCACCAATGCACCCACCTCAAGGGAATTCCCAAAGGTCTGCAATAAGGGGAAAAGGACACATGCAGACGGGCAGAGTAGTTAAGGGCAGGGAAACTGGAAACACGTGCAGAGCACCTAACAGGGGATGCTAAGTGGTCCCATGCTTCCCTTCCTGCGAGGAGGGGGAAGAGGCTCCTGCCTGATACTCCTGTTGCTCAGGAAATAGAGCCCACAACTGACCCTTGCACATGAGCGTTTCATGTGGTATGGCTACAAATGCCCATAACCTCCAGCGACTCCCAGAGAGGCAGTATTGTAGAGCGTAGGAATCACATTTAAGACAAGTCACTAAGTCTTCATTTATTTTCTCAGCTAGAAAATGTGATCTGACTATACCAGCAGCTGCTTCACATGGTGTCAGAACTAAGTAATGTCACGTAGGGAGACACTTGGTACGAGCTGAGCAAAGGGTGTGTGCAGAAACGAATGGCACAGCGGCATCCGGCAGGACGCTACAGTGAGCGCAGCGAGCACGGGTCCCCTGCAGCAAACCTGAACACTAGGCTTGTGGGCAATCTCCGGTAAAAGCCGAGGAGTAATGAGGAAAACCCTTCCTCACTATAAGGTCAACACAGAGAACATACACGGAAACTGTGGGAGAATTCCTTTTTCTCGAGTCTGCTCTCTCTCACTGGGAACTGCAGCTATACTTCAATATTCTTGTACTGTTTTCCCGTGATGAGAATCTTTCTTCTTTGGGCTAAAAAAGCCCAAACTCTCTGCTGAGTCTAGTACACATGACTGATGACAATGTACGTAACGTGTCACCTAAACACAGCCTTGAAGAGGGTCTTCTGAGGCTCTGGTTTGTCCTGACCCATTTCACGAGCTAGTGCTCTTTAAGATTTCCCTACTGTAACTCAGACAAATGGGAGTAGCCTCACCCTAACGCTCGAGATTCCCCACTTGCTTTGAAACACAGGAGCTTCAGTGAGTTCCTCTTCTCTTCTTGGCAGAAGCCCCCAAGGAAAGAATCTTGTGGGTAAAACACCCCTTCCTCAGTCCTAGGTGGGGGTCCTCCCTGTCACCCTGTGCTTCCTCCCTCCCCAGCATGCAGACAAGACCCTGCAGGGCCCAGGGCAAGGACCAGGACTGAGTTTGGCTTCACCAAGGAAGTTCTTAAAGTTAAATTACAGGTTTCATCTCAACACTATGCTCAATCAGTTTTGTTCAGCACTGTGACTTGGTGGAGTGCAGGAAATAATCAAGTCCTGAGGAAATCCTCCAGGGAGGGCTGGAGAGATGGCTTAGAGGTTAAGGTGCTTGCCTGCAAAGCGTAAGGACCAATGTTCGACTCTCCTGGTCCCACGTAAGACAGACACACAAGTATCCACAGAACACCCTCCAGGGAGGAGGACTGACCCAGCAAAGGAAAGGAAAGGAAAGAGCAGGAGTTCCACCTCTGTAGCAGAGGACTACAGGCTTGGAACACAGGAGCTCAGGCTATGGAAACGCTCCTCACTTCTGTGCTGCCGATCTGCTGTTAACGTCGTTCTTGCACCTGACTGGATATGAAGATTTCCTATGGTGAAAACAGATAAGCTGTTTCTTGCTTACCTCAAGAACCACATACACACTTTAGGAAGGTGACATGATTACATGCAACACGGGGGCTGTAGATGAGCCACTTCTGCCCCACAAGTGAGTGACATACTGAACAAGCACCAGGACAGGGTCTTGTGCCAAGGCCGCTGTGAGTCACATGCAAGGATACAGGGATTACTGTCATCGATGTGGCAGCTGTCGAGGATCAGGGGAATGCCATCCAGCTCATTCACCTACAAAGAAGATGAACTAGGTCAGGCTGACAATGTTACAACATGATTTACAGTCACATTCAGCACAGGCTATCAGCCTAGCAACACCTAAGCAGACATGTGAATAAAAGTGTACTCCAGGGCTGGAGAGATGGCTTAGTGGTTAAGTGCTTGCTTATGAAGCCTAAGGACCCTGGCTCGAGGCTTGATTCCCCAGGACCCACATAAGACAGATGCACAAGCATCTGGAGTTCCTTTGCAGTGGCCAGAGACCCTGGCGTGCCCATTCTCTATTTATCTGCCTCTTCCTCTACCTGTCACTCTCAAAAAAAAAAAAAAAAAAAAAGTGTACTCCATCTGCCCTCTCCATCACTCCGTGAGGGCAATCTGGCAGACATGTCAGGTAGACTGCTTTCCAATGATGCCTCCCTAGGATAAGCTTCAAGACATCTGAGCTCTAACCCTAAAAATGAAAACATGCTGCCAGAAGATAAACACGGGTCCTTGTCTAGGAAGAGTAACACTTCCTAGCTATAATTCAAGTCCACAGACACACACACACAAAAACTCATGTACATTAAAAAAAAAAAAAAAAGGTTAAAGGGCTGGAGAGATGGCTTAGTGGTTAAGGCACTTGCCTGTAAAGCCTAAGGACCCAGGTTCGATTCTCCAGGTCCTACGTAGGCTAGATGCACAAGGTGGCACATGCATCTGGAGTTTTGCAGTGGCTAGAGTCCCTGGCATGCTCGCTTGCTCTCTCTCTCCATCCCTCCCTCTCTCTGTCTCTAATAAGTAAATAAAAATTTTAATTGATCTACCATATGACCCAACTATAGCACTCCTAGGCATATATCCTAAGGACTCATCTCATTATCTTAGAAGTACGTGCTCAAACATGTTTATTGCCACTCAATGCACAATAGCTGGGAAATGGAACCAGCCTAGATGTCCCTCAACTGATGAGTGGATAATGAAGATATGGCACATTTATACAATGGAGTTCTACTCAGCAGTAAAGAAAAATGAAGTTATGAAATTTGCAGGAAAATGGATGGATCTGGAAAGGATTATACTAAGTGAGGTAACCCAGGCCCAGAAAGCCAAGCGCCGCATGTTCTCTCTCATATGTGGATCCTAGCTACAGATGATTGGGCTTCTGTGTGAGAAGGAAAAAACTCAGTAGCAGAGGCCAGTAAGCTAAAAAAGAGATATAAAGGGAAGAAAAAGGAAGGAAGAGGGTTACTTAATAGGATGGTATTGTACATAAGTAGAAGACTAGATTAACGGGGGTGAAAAGGCCCAAAGTGAGGTCAGGGGAAGAGACTGAGTAAAGGAAAGGTGGAGGGAGGGCTAATCAAAATCTAAGAGGATATATATAAATCATATGGAATCCTCTGGTTTTGGACAATGGAACACTCAGAAGCCATAGATTGTTGCTAGAAAATTTTCAGTGCCAGGGCTAGGATACCTTCCAGTGAGTTGTTGGCCAGGGAGGTTCCTGATGCCTCCAAAACATTATAGGCCATTGCCGAGGCTCTTGGTTTCCCACCAGGAATAGATGGTTAAGACCCTATTGCTGAAGACTGCACATACTTGGGCTGCAAGGCCACTGAGAAATCCTGCTTGAACTGAGCTGATAACCTCCTCCATGTAGAGCAGCTGACAGAAAGCTGGAAGAAGCCATTCTACATGCAGTTCAATGGGAGAAAGAGATATCACCAGTGAAGATACTCAACAGTGGACACTGCAAGCCTTATACTTGGCCAGCCAGGTCAAATGAGCCAACAGGTATAATAGTGGCATGTCTATCATTGTAGAAACCAACTGCCCTCTAACTAGACTGGAGGACCGCTCCATGAGAGGGAATACATTCCTGATACTGAAAACTTAAAACAGGGGTAGTCATGAGCCCTAGGGGGGTAACGTCTGCTGCTGTCTGGCTAAATGTATATACTATGCTTATCAAACTGCCCAGTAAGTACTTCTCTTAATATTCATACCCTTATATTAATGCTACTCTCACTTTTGGTAGAGAATCTTCTCTTTTCAGATGGCAGTGACCTTGGGACGACTCAGAAGGTATCATGGTGTTGGAAAGAAGTGACTGGAGTACTGAGTAATACCTCGATTACACCTTCCAAGGCTCAGGGTCTAATGCAGAAGAGGTGGCAGAAAGAATGTAAGAGCCAAAGGAAGGGGTAGGACTCCTTACAAAGTGCTCCCTCCAGACATAAAATGGCCTGGACATCCATGATCTCACAGTGCCTGACACTACCTACACAAGACCATCATAAGAGGAGTAAAAGATCATGACATCAAAATAAAATAGAGACTGATTGAGATGGGGAGAGGATATTGTGGAGAATGGCATTTCAAAGGGGAAAGTGGGGGGAAGGAGGGTATTACCATGGGATATTTTTTTATAATCATGGACGATGTTAATAAAAATTGAGAAAAAAATAACAGGGCAAACATCAAACTGTAACTCCAAGTCTGACACCTCTAACCAGTGACAATTCTCTAAGTCTAATCAGTGACCAGCTTCTGGAGTTCCAATTCTGCCCCTCTAGGTAGGCTACTCATAGTCCTGGAAAACTACATCTGGTGCTAGCAGCTCTCCTTGGTAGCCATCCCACAGTCCTGGCATCTCATTGGCTCTCCACTGAAAAACCCACAGTTCATCTTCATAGCTCCATCAGCCTCCATACAGATAATCCAACAAGCCTGCTTCACACTGCCCATGACCATTTCCAAAAAAACAAAACTGTGTTGCAAATTCAATGACCCTCTCTTTCCTGCATTTGTTATACCAATTTGTTAATCCAGGAGGGAATAAAGAAGAGCAGGACACTCCTTCAGCATTCAGACCCCTTCAAATGATTCTGCATTCTTCCTGTGTTCCAATGCTGATCAGCTAGTCCAATCTCAATGGTTGTAATCTACCAAACAATTGCAGCAGAACTGGTAGCAGTTTCAGTCCAAAGATTTCCTCTTTTTCTGTGTCATATCCCTCTGCTCACACCAGTCCATTTCTGCACAATGCAACCCTGCACAAGTTCTCAGGACATGGGCATAATAGCAAGCCTCTCAAACTGCTTCTAGGCAAAGCTCTTTCTTCCCCTCATAAGCCAAAACTCACAGTCCATAGTTCTTACTGCATTCAGGTCTTTCAACTCTGACCAGAATGGTCCATCAAGCTGTACTTACAGCACTGCAAGGCGGCTCTTAGGCCAAGGTTTCAAATTGGTCCACATTCGTCCTACAAATCAGTTCCAATTGACCAAAACCACAGAATCAGTTTTCTAGTAGCAATGACCCCACTTCTCAGTACCTAGCTACAAATGTTTGGACTTGTATGTGAGTTGGAGTGAAAAACTGGTAGCAGAGGCCAGTAAGCTAGAAAGGGGCTATGGGGGGAGGGCTTAAGGAGAGGGTATTGGTCACTGGGGATGCAATGGCCTAAGTAAGGTCATGGGAAGGGATTGAGTAAAGGAAGGGTGGGAGGAGGGTTCATCAAAATTTAGTATGTCATGAATAAGCTATATAGACACCTACTTTTTTTGGATAATGATACACCTAGAAGCCATAGATTGCTACTAGAAAAATTTAAGTGCCAGGGATGGGATACTTGTGATTGAGTTGTTAGCCAGGGAGGTCCCTGATGCCCCCAAAACATTATAGGCCAATGCCAAGACACTTGCTTTCCCACCAGAACTAGATGGTAAGATCCTATTGCTGAAGACTCCACATACTTGGGCTGCAGGTTACTGAGAAATTAAGCTGGAGCTCAAATGAAAACTTCCTCCCTGTAGACCAGCTGACAAAAAGCTGGAAAAAGCTACACTGTATATAGTCCTATGGGAAAGAGAAGTCATCAGCGGTGATAAACAACAGTGGACATTACAAGCCTTAAGTTTGGCCAGTCAGGCCAAATGAGCCAACAGGTGCAATTGTGGCATGTCTGTTTTGGGGGAAACCAACTGTTCTCTAATTGGACGGGAGGCCCACTCCATGGTAGGAATACATGCCTGATACTGAAAACCTAGTCAAAAGCCTATGACGGGAGAGGTGATGAGTCCAAGGGGAGTAATGCCTGCTGTTGTCTGGCTAATTAAACGTATTATGCTCACCAAACTACCCTGTACTTTTCTTAATGTTCACACCCATATACTAATGCTACTCTCACTTTTGGTTAGAGAAGCTTCTCTTCTCAGATGGCATTGACCTCTGGGATGACTCAAAAGTCACCAGTGTGCTGAGAAGAAATGGCGGTGCGGTGTTCAGCACCGAGACATCTCTATCACACCTTCTAAGGCTCAGGGTCCATTGTGGAAGAGGTGGTGAAAAGAATGTAAGAGCCAAAGGAAGGGTAGGACTGTTTACAATGTAATCTTCCATACATAAAATGGCCTGGATATCCACAACCTCACAGTGTCTGGCACTACCTACACAAGACCGTCATAATAGGAGGAAAAGATGATGACATCAAAATAAAAGAGAGACTGATTGAAGGGGTAGGGGATATGATGGAGGGTGGATTTATAAAGGGGAAAGTGGGGGAGGGGAGGGAGGGAATGATCATGGCTTTTTGTTGAGAATCATGGAAGTCAATAAAAAGTTAAAAAAAAATAACAGGTCCATTAAAAAAAATAAGGTGAGCTGGAAAAAAAATTTAAATCTTAAAAAAAAAAAGGGTTAAGCAGAGCTGGAGATGGCTTAGCGGTTAAGGTGCTTGTCTGTGAAGCCAAGAATCCATATTTGACTGACTCTCCAGGTCCCAAGTAAACTAGACACACAAGGTGACGCAGTCACACAAGGCCGCACCTGTGCACAAGGGGGCGCACATGTCTGGAGCTCAGGTGCAGTGGCTAGAGGCCCTGGCCACCTTTCTCACTCGCTCTCTCTCTCTCACATAAGAAAGAGGGCCAGTATGTTGGGCTTACCTTAGAAAGGGCAGGGAAGGGGTTATGCAAAAAAAAAGGTAATCCGTACACAGAGATGTAGACTCTACCAATGTATTTGATTATAAAATTTTATGATTTTGAAATTATAAAACTAAAAACAAATTAATCTCATAACATATTAAACAAAGAAAAATTATTTCATAGAATTCAGTGTTTTGACTTTACTATACTTAGCAGAAGCTAACTGTACCTAGTCATCCAAACATCAGTAGTAGATCACACTGTTCTTTTATTTTAATTTTTGGTTTTTCGAGGTAGGGTCTCACTCTAGCCTAGGCTGACCTGGAATTCACTATGTAGTCTCAGGGTGTCCTTGAACTCACAGTAATCCTCATACCTCAACCTTCCAAGTGCTGGGATTAAAGGCATGAGCCACCATACCCGGCCCACACTGTTATTTTGAACGATAATTAATATATTTAGCTTAAAGCACATGAGCCATGGATGTCATTAGCAACCAAGATTTCTAGCCTAGAAGGGAAATATCAAATAAACTAATTTTACATTTAAATTAGAAATATTATGAATTCATGATATGACTGTTCTTTCCTAGCTCAGTTTATCAGAAAGACCTGAATGCACAGAAACCCAGTAGCATCAAGCACTGGTCTAAATAGCTACATTGACTTCCGGGGGAATTTTAGCAGACTTGCTAGCAACTGTTCTCACAGAGGGTACACAAATACCAGGAAGAAGAGAATAAATCATAGGCAATCATTTGATTTATGTTGTTTTTCTTTTAGGTACTGGAGAGGGGATGCACAATGAAGTACCACTTGGTAGACACCTGGGTATACTTGGCAATTACAGACATGCTAACGACAATGCCGAGAAGTACTGGCTTCTCTGAACAATAGGAAAGTAAGGCTCAGTTAGACCCGCCTCTACGGTTACTATCTACTAGGGTGACTGAATCAAGCCAGGTTAGAGGATACCAACAGTTCATAAGACACATGCTGAAGGATAAGTGAGCACGCTATTGGCAATTTGACATTTATACCCAGTTTGATGAATTTGATAATACAATTTGGACCTGATTTTTTATTTTTCTGGTCATTTTATATTTTATAAAATATCGAGGGGCAAAACCCCATTCATCACTGTGAACAGGTGTGTGAAGCAAGGAAGAGGGGACAGATCTGACCACTCTGGAGAAAGGGTCCTAGGCATTTTATAGCCATGTTTGAGATAGTAACCAAAGCTTCTAGAAGGAGTTCTCACTTCCACTCTAGTAACCTGCCACCTTCTGCCAGCAGGGTGAATGCTAACAAGAGATTACCTATGGGTAAGGAGAGCTGCTACTGACAGATGGGTGATGACAAGCAAGGACCAGACAATGAGCAAAGGTCTTATGACAGAGACCAAACACACCAGGCCGGCCTCACCAGCTCCCTGGGAGGGCATGACCCAAACCTCTCTAGAACAGCCATGTCTCCGTGCTAGACTAAGGGGAGTTTTCAATTCCCAGGTTAGCCGAGGGAACACGGAGCATGGGACTTACAGGAAAGAGCTCTGAGTGAAGAGAAGGGGTGGGCAGGCACGAGCAGAGGAAGAGCCGGTATCTCAGCTGGAGCAGGGCACAGTACTCTAGGAATCCGGAGACAAGTGCGGCAGGACCAGTGGGCAAGCCTGGCTAGGATCCAGTCTGGGCAAGTCATGGGACCTTGAAGACTTAAAAATGGGGGCACCAGGGCCTACTTCAGAGGGCAACTGTGACCATGGGATGGATTTCAACATCTGGTACGCTTTGGGAGCACAGGCACTCTCAAAGGGCCTTGGGGTGGAGGTCATACTACTGCTGGCTGCAATAAGAAACTGGGGAGTCCTCAACGTCCATGAAACAGATACAGCTTCCATAGAGCCAAATTCACACTGCCATTCTGTATGGAAACTGCCAGCTTCTAAAACAACAGTTTTCTTTACTATATTTTAGGATTTTTATATTTTTAGGAATTTTATGCAATGCAAAAAAAAAAAGAAAGAAAGAAAGAAAGAAAGAAACCTAACAATTTAAAAGAAAAGAACTCTGAAATGTCAAATGGGTAAGATTTTCTTTGATAGAACTGAACTTGCATGCTAAATACTGAAACCTAAGCAAGCGACATGGGTCAGAGTTTCTGAACATCAGCACTACACAACAGGCCAGCTACAGGCACACAGCAGGAACATATGCTCCCAGGTAAACATCTTACTCACACCGCTGTGTTACGAAAGCACATAAAGAAACTTTTTATAGAAATCCACTGATTGTTTTCAACCTAAATGGGCTATTCTAGACACAAATGACAAACATGTAATTCTGCACTAGGAACACAAGCGCCAGTGCCACACTTCCGCCAGGGGCTCGACGCCACCGAGCGCCATTACAGAGCCCATGTTTACCACGCAGCTGCGTGTGCAGAGCTGACGTCCGGGGCCAGGGAGAACAATGAAGGAATTAACGAGTTTTCTTCTGTTAGCACTCCATAAAATAAGGAAGTTGTTTGTTTCTTTACCTAACACGCTGGGAGCCGACTGTGAACCTGTAATAAGTGAGTCACAAGCTGTGGTTCATCTGGGGAGCCAAGCTCAGTCAACGCTGCTTTATTTTTACGTGGTGATGCTGTCTACCAACACAGTGAGCCTGGATTAGACAAACACTTGTCCTCTGGAAACAGTGCAGACAGAAGACGGCTAACTCGCGTGCTCCTTTTCTGCCCACAGGAGGTACGGGTGGCAGAGGGCACACGCTACAAAGCACACAGCACTCAGAGCAAGCTCTTTCGGAAACATGCTTCAGGCTGGCAGGATTTCCCTCAATTACTGTGTGTGTATTCACTGAATGGTGGATACAAAACACAGAAACCTAAATGAAGTCAAGAAGACTCACAGTATTAGCATGAGGTATAATCTTCGCCACTCAGTTCTCTGCATTTGGCAAAAATATATTCTTGCTGGGTATGGTGGCACACGCCTTCAATCCCAGCACTGGGGAGACAGAGGTAGGAAGACCTCTGTGAGTTCGAGCCATCCTGAGACTACACAGTGAATTCCAGATAGCCTGGGCTAGGTCAGACCCTACTTCAAAAAAGAAAAAAAGTATTCTTAGTAGAGCTCCTCAAAACATGCAGGCAGACCCAGAGATCAACAGTTCTCATGCCAAAAGGACTGGATAACCAACATGGGCATGGCAGACTAGTTGTCCATCCACGCAGGGCAACATCCTAGAGGCAAGCTGACAGCCAGCTAAGCATGCAGAGGGATGATGACAGGACCATCTCCTAGGAGATGGTAGAGACTCAGGACTTCTGAGGGGACTCAATTACCATGACCAAATTTCACAGTGAACATGGGCTCACAGAGAATTCCAGCTCAGCCTTTCAGGCCTGTGAACTTCAGTAAGTCCAGGTTTCCATATGTGGAACTCAGCAATTTGGTGAAGAAGTTATAAGAAAGCATTTAGCAGGGCAACTAGCATGAGAACCAAGAAATGGCAGCACTTTGTAGCGCTACTCACATGTTCCTGAGATCTAAATATTTCTTTCACCGTGTGCTTAAAAAGAGGTGGGCATAGTAATCCTCTACCAATGATGAGTTGTCCTTCAACAAAGTTCAGACTAGAAAGATACAGTGGGGTTGAGGAGATGGCTCAGTTGGTAAAGCATCTGCCATGCAAGCAGGAGAACCTCTGTTCAGGTTCCTTAGATCTCAGGTAGAAGTCTGGGAAGCAACATCCACCCGCAATGCCATTGTTGGGGAGGCAGAGGCAAGAGGGGCCCTGGGGATGCTGGCTGGCTGGTCGAGCCAGCTCAGTGAGCTCCAGACTCAAAAACTTGGTGGCTAAGCAACTGAGGAAGACATGTCAATGTCTGGCTCCCACACCCATGTGCGTGCGTGTGTGCCTCACATATGGTTAAATATGCACACACACACACATTTACACGTGCATGCGCACACACAGAACAAAGAAAGGCACACTTCTGCAGCTGAAAGAATCTTGGTGGATGTGAGCTACTCCATATTCAGATCGTGCTCTCATTGTCCTATAAGCTGCCACAACTCTGAATTACCATCGCCACCCACACTCCTCTGCTGGCTTTTGCCTTACTTGGTGATCCCAAGCCTCACACCAATGTACAGCCGTTGACTGCTGACTTCCTTGATCCATGCTGTGCTGTGCAGCTTAGCAGAGGCCATTCTGGGAGCAAGCTGCCGCGTCTGTCTCCAGTGCTGGGGATGGTGAGCAAGCAGGCAGGCTGCATTCTGCAAACACTGCTCAGACAGAACTCAGAGCAGAAGCCTAGCCAACAGTTCATAACCCAAGCTATACATTGGAACAGTGTGCGGAGGTTTGAAAACATGCCAATGATGTTTCCTAACCCCAGAACATATGCACCTGACTCCCTGGGCATTAGTGTCTTAAATAAGCTTCTAGGTGACTCCAACATGCAGCTGAGGTAGGACATGATCCACCCAAGCAAGAGCACTTACTGAGCCAAGGTCTGTGAGACCAGCTAAAGCTGCAGACGGGACTCGTGAGCTGTGCTCTCCACACTGCCCGTGTAGCTGTTGTTTTCCTGATTTCTGCACCTCACTGACATCACCTCACACAGTAGTGTCACCTCCAACACACACCCCAGCGAGATCACCTCACACAGTACTGTCACCTCCAACACGCACCTCATTGAGATCACCTTACACAGTACTGTCACCAGTAACATGCACCTTAGCAAGATCACCTCACACAGTAGTGTCACCTCCAACACGCAGCTCACTGAGATCACCTCACACAGTAGTGTCACCTCCAACACGCAGCTCATTGAGATCACCTCACACAGTAGTGTCACCTCCAACACGCACCTCATTGAGATCACCTCACACAGTAGTGTCACCTCCAACACGCACCTCATTGAGATCACCTCACACAGTACTGTCATCTCCAACATGCAGCTCATTGAGATCACCTCACACAGTACTGTCACCAGTAACATGCACCTCACTGCGATCACCTCACACAGTACTGTCACCTCTAACACATACCTCACCGAGATCACCTCACACAGTACTGTTACCTCCAACACGCACCTCACCGAGATCACCTCACACAGTAGTGTCACCTCCAACACACACTTCAGCAAGATCACCTCACACAGTAGTGTCACCTCCAACACGCACCTCACCCAGATCACCTCACACAGAACTGCCACTGCATCACATGACCACCAAGACAAGGCATGGAACCTTTCCACCACCCCAAAACTTCTGTGCATCCTGTCAATCCCATCACTCAACCTCCTCCCAGCCTTAGGCAACCACGGATCTGCTTTCTGTCAGTACTTTAAATAAAACTCATCAAAAGAAGTCCTTTCCAATGTTTTGATATCCATCCACCTGGTAACAATCACTAGAACTGTTTTTTTGTTGTTGTTGTTTCTGATTTATTGATATATACTTGGAGTTTTTTTTTTTTAAAGAAATGAAAGGGCGTCTATTTCTTACTTGGTCTTTACAGGAGTCTTGCATTTTGTTAATGTTTACTGGAACTAGCTTTTGGCTTTGGTTAATCTTCTATAGTATTACAACTCATTCACTGCCTTTAGCCTACCAATCTAGAAGACCAGAGATATGAGTGAAATTCTGCTTCACCTTAGAAATGACACAAGGCAGGAATCAGGTGACTGGTACTGGCAGAAAACTGGTGATTTAGGAATTTTTACCCTGAGCCAAAATCGTCTTTAGAAGTATCAGCAGAGAACATTTCTAGAGGAGCAGAAACAGAGACTTTGTCACCATCCACGCAGGGCAGGAATGTTAGAGGAAGGTCTGTGAGGCTAGAGGCATGACAACACACTGCTCTGTGAGCCTGTTCAGAGCCAGCAGCCAGAAAAGAACATGGGGAAAGTCCAATACTTACATTCTTGCCTTTTAATATTTTAAGACATAATAGCTTTATTTTATTTTTTTGTTTATTTTTATTTATTTGAGAGCAACAGAGAGAGAAAAGAAGGGAGGAAGGGAGGGAGGGAGAGAGAGAGAGGGAAAGAATGGGCACACCAGGGCTTCCAGCCACTGCAAACGAACTCCAGACGTGTGCGCCCTCTTGTGCATCTGGCTAACGTGGGTCCTGGGGAAACGACCCTCAAACTGGGGTCCTTAGGCTTCGCTTGCAAGTGCTTAACTGCTAAGCCATCTCTCCAGCCCCATAACAGTTTTTTAAATGGTCATAATAGTGGTTTTTTTTTTTTTCAAGGTAGGGTCTCACTCTAGTCCAGGCTGACCCAGAACTCACTATGTAGTCTTAGGGTGGCCTCGAACTCACAGCCATCCACCTACCTCTGCCTCCCAAGTGCTGGGTTAAAAGCGTGCACCACCACACCCGGCTAATAGTGTTATTTTTATAGTTTGTAATTATATAAGAGAAATGTGTAAGAACAGTTGCTCAAAGGTTATGTGGACATACATAGATTGTAAGATTTTTATACTAGATGTGAAGCAGTATAGTGCTATGTATAGACACATTACAGCACGTTAAAGATGTTCAGTTTGAACCCTAGCACAACCACTTGAACACAGAAAGAGGGACAGAGAGTTAATAAGCAGTGGAGAAGAAGAATATTAGAGCATACCTGGCCTATCCTGCAAGCTTAGAATTTGGAAGGATTGTGAGGCAAGCTCAGCACTATTTAAGGCACTTGCCTGCAAAACTTGATGACCAGGGTTCAGTTTCCTAGTACCCATGTAAAGTCAGATGCACAATGTAGCGCATGCACCTGGAGTTTGTTTGCAGCAGCTGGAGACCCTGGCCAGATGTATAAGGGGGCACACACATCTGGAGTTCGACTGCAATGGCTAAAGGCCCTGACATGCCCATTCTCTCTCTCTCTCTCTATTTCTGTATCTCTCTCATAAATAAAAATAAAATAAAATAAATTGTTTTAAAAAAAGAAATGAAAAGGTAGGGTTGGGGAGATGGCTTAGTGACTAAAGATGCTTGCAAAGCTAGCTGACCTGGGTTCAATTCCTCAGTCACCCATGTAGAGTTGGATGGGCATTTGTTTGAAGTGGCAAGAGACAGCATTGTGTCTAAACATACTGACACTTGGGCACAACACACAGATAAATATATTTTGGTTTTAAATTAGGAACAGCTGGGAATGGTGCTGCATGACTTTGGTCCCAGCACTTGGGGGCTGGGGTAGGAGGACTGCTGTAAGTTCAAGGCCAGCCTGGGGATACAGAGTGAGTTCTAGGTCAGCCTGCTTTTGATCGGGTGATGGCAATGAGAAGGTAACTGCAACAGTATTCTTTCTCCAGTTGATTTCTAGACTTTAATCTTTTCCACTAATACACACAGTTATGTTCAAACTGTGCTGTCTAAATTAGTTTTATAGTAAGTAACAAAGGAAGTATAATACTCCAATTTTATTTTGTTTGCTATTTTTCAAAACTGCCTTGGCTACTATCCTAGGCTGAGAAGGCTAATGTAATAAAGCAGCACAAGCCAAATAGCACACAGCACAGACACTCACTGTCTCACAGTCTTGGGGGCAAGGGTAGAAGGTGAAAGGTCAGCAGGCTGGTTCTTTCTGAGGGCCATAAAGGAGAACTTGCTGCAGGCCTCTGCTTCCATCTTGATGTGGTGCTTGGCCTGCATATGTGCTCTCTGTCCAGACTGTCCCTTATAAGGACAACAGTCATGCTGAGTTAGAGGCCCCG
The DNA here is from genome assembly GCA_036346955.1 of Dipus sagitta. Lineage (NCBI taxonomy): Eukaryota > Metazoa > Chordata > Mammalia > Rodentia > Dipodidae > Dipus > Dipus sagitta. Next base: position 3,947,225 of record CM070777.1, on the reverse strand, counting down.
TCCCCACCCAGTATACCTCATCTTACCTTAGCTAGTTACACCTGCAGTGACTCCACTTCCAAATATAGTCACATAGAACACTTCAAATATGAAGGGAAGGATACATAATTCAACACACAACAGCTGTTCTAAATCTCTTGCATTTCCCAATAAATTTTAATGTCAGTTTGTCATTTTTTATAAAAAAAAAAAACTTCTGAAATTTAGACTGGTATAATGTTCATTCACTCCACAGATTGACTTGAAAAAAAAATGGCATCCTTGCAACACAGAATTGTCCATAAAATCTTAGCTTCTCTTGGGGATTTTATGATGTTTAGAATATGGAATATATATTTACTGTTTAAATCTAATCCTTAATATTTCATGTGTTATGACTGTACAGTAAGAAATATTTTGATTTTTAACCTAAATTTTTGTGGCTCATTGTTTGTTTGTTGTTTTTTTTAATATTCCAGAATCCAGTTTTTCCTGTGGGAGTCTGTTGCGGATGGGGAGAGCAGGTTGTGAAGACCCAAGTGCAGATGGAGCGATCGTCTAGTTGGGGCTCAAACCATTATGGGTTTTGAGGCATTTGCTCTTCATCAAGGTCTTCACTTTCCTATTGTCCTTGTCACTCAGTAGAGTTCTCTTCCTCCAGGACTTGTGATCACAAGGCCCCAGCTATGGTCTGGGCTTGACCTACGTCTAGGATCATACACAACAAAGGATGGTGTATGGCAGATCAGTCAAGGCTCAGGCCTGAATCCAATGATCAGCTCCCAAGCTATGTTTCTAAGTTTGTTTTTAAAAATACATTTTTAAATTTACTCATAAGCAGAGAGATAGAGAAAAATCTGAATAGAACAAAGATGTTAGCATGGCCAAACTCACACATTAGCTAGACGGAACGGTGAAAACACACATACACACCCCAAGGTCAGAAGGAGTTTTCTCAAAAATGCAAAAGTAGGGCTGGAGAGATGGCTTAGCGGTTAAGCGCTTGCCTGTGAAGCCTAACGACCCCGGTTCGAGGCTCAATTCCCCAGGACCCACGTTAGCCAGATGCACAAGGGGGCGCATGCGTCTGGAGTTCATTTGCAGTGGCTGGAAGCCCTAGCGTGCCCATTCTCTCTATCTCTCTCTCTCTCTCTCTTGGCCTCATTCTCTCTCTGTCTGTCACTCTCAAATAAATAAATAAAACAGATTTAAAAAAAAATGCAAAAGTAAAATGGAACCAGCCTAGATGTCCCTCAACTGATGAGTGGATAATGAAGATATGGCACATTTATACAATGGAGTTCTACTCAGTGGTAAAGAAAAATTAAGTTATGAAATTTGCAGAAAAGTGGATGGATCTGGAAAGGATTATACTGAGGTAACCCAAGCGCCACATGTTCTCCCTCATATGTGGATCTTAGCTACAGATGATTGGGCTTCTGTGCGAGAAGGAAAAAATTCAGTAGCAGAGGCCAGTAAGTTAAAAAGGAGATATAAAGGGAAGAGAAAGGAAGGGAGGAGGGCATTTATTAGGTTGGTATTGTATATATGTAAGTAGAAAGATTGAGATGGGGAGGGGATATGATGGAGGATGGAATTTCAAAGGGGAAAGTGGGGGGGAGGGTACTACCATGGGATATTTTTTATAATCATGGAAAATGTTAATAAAAATTGAGAAAAAATGCAAAAGTAGTGTAGATGAGGATGTGGCAAGGTAGAGATCCACGCCCACATGTGACGCCTTCATCACGTTCACCTCAACCTGTGAACAAAAGCTGTAATCAAGTTGAGCCCCGATGTAGGGCTTTCCTCATTCTCAGAAGAACAGAACACTGTTAGTGGAAAGAGGCTGCATCAGACACCTATTGAAGAACAACAGGAAAACATGTGAACACTATTCCTAAGTGCTGATGCAGAAAAACTAATCTGATGGGATATTAAAACAAAAGGTATTTGGAACATTTTGTATCTAAAAGCCCAATGAGGACCAAGACTATTGAGAGAATACCTGGGGCTCACCATCAGAACCAGAACAGTGGAGTAATTAGACAAAATAAAGCAGTAAAACTAGCTAAAGAAGGAGGGCTTTGTTTGGTTTGCTTTCACTTGTAAGTCTTAGGGGACAAGATTACACATAAAACAGGGGACAGGACAGGGGTCAGGAGAAAGAGACAAAGGGGCATGAAAGTGCGCTGAGTTCTGCCCACAGTGCATCTAGACTTAAGGGAATGAGATGTCTCTGCATTTACAGAGTAGCAGCATGGCAGGGTCCCATAAGCCCTGGGAGAGAAAGATAGGCAAGCTTAGAGTCACCAGAGTGACAAGCAGGAGAACAGGATCAAAGACAACACTTAGGAGACTGAGGCCGTGGAGCCTAAGGCAAGCGCGAAGGGGGCTGCCTCTCCCGTGGCCCTCCTTCCTTCAAATCTCCCAATTCTGTGCCGGCTGGAACATGGATGAATACTAAGTGCTGGTGTCTGGGGCCATCCTCCTATAGAGGTAGAAGCCACAAGACCAGAAATTGCCTTGCCTCCTGACTGGTGTGAGCCGATCTCTATCATATTGTGCCCAGATAACTTTTCAGGTTAAGAAGTGAGGTACAGCAGAGGTCTGGTATTGGGGTTCCTGAAAGAGCCACATCTATTCCAGCAGGAGAGAAACAGGATACAACTGCGAAGACGCCTACCTGCAGTAGCCAGGCCTCTCCAGGCCGAAAGCAGTGGTGAGTGCTTGTAATCCTCTCTGACACGCAGACTGAGACTAGACTACACAGTCCTCAGCACTCCTACATCCAAACACAGCCCAGCTCTCCAGCACATAAAGCTGAGCAGAGCTGACCTACACAGCAGTCACCAGCACACTGGCATGCAGACAGCCACAGAGGCTGAGCGCAATCAGAAACCAGGCAGAACACATTTTGAACTAGATTTCTTTGTATTTTAATACACATGGACAAGAGAATTTGACTTTAATTTAAAATGAAATGTAATCTATAGATTTTAGTACCTCCCTGGAAATTTGATAATGAATTAGAATATTTCTTAGGGCATTTTACTGTTATAATGATCCAGGCCTCTTGCTAAGCATCTTGGGGTAGCATACATTTCTTTGCCTTGAAGCCAAAGTGATTTTAGAGTTAATGAGATTCGGGTGTTGTCTCCTGGGGGTCACTCCCCTCTAGCGGGTAAGAGAAAGGAAAGGAGTAGGCTGGCACAGGCAGAGCAGCAGGAAAGCAGAGGAAGAGTGGTCCTGGCATACCAGGCTGCTCCCTTTGGTGACCATCAGGGGAAGCCCATGCCAGCTCCACAACAGCAGAGGCCTGCGCGTCGGAACATGCCTGCTCTATGCAGGAGAGCTTCACTGACCAGCGTCCCTGACTTCTCTAGGTCCCTCACTGCCTCCTTTCCCCTGTGACTGTCACTAGACCCTGGGGCTTTCAAAAGCATTACAAGAAGCAGGTCTCACTGATTCTCATATCCTTTGTCTCACTCTAAGACCACCGATAACCATTTGCTTTTAAAATGTCCGTATGTGAAGAAGATAAAACATTTCACGCTCATCCCACCACACATTTCCCACCTTCAAACACTCATGCACATTCCAACGAAGCAACAGTAAGTGGGGAATGAGAGAAGACGGGGTGGGGGAGAATAAAATGAATATACAGGTTACGAAAATTCCAATAAAAAAATCAGGACCATCGCTAACGTGACTGCCAAGGTACTGTTTGACATGGATACTTGAAAGACCTGCTAATAAAGTGACAACGTTTGCACTGAGAGCTCAGCATGGAGAATGATCTCACCATGAAACAGGATCAGATAAAGGAAGACATCAGGAAAGACACAGGAAGCCAGAGGCACAGAGACGGAGGCAGAAAGAGCCAAGCAAACTGAGCCTGAGGAGACTGCGGCACGCTGGCAGGCAGGAAGCCATGGGAAATGGTAGAAGAGTTCGGAGGAGGAGCCACACCACGGAGTGAAGTTCTCAGAGTGTGGTCTCTGGGCCAGCAGCACCATCACCAACCCAACTTACCGGAATACGCAAGTCCCTGAGCCTATGCCAGGCCAAAAGAATCAAAAGCCCTAGGACTAGCAACCCCCTCCCCCCAACTAAGCCTCCCAATCCTTTCGGTGTGACTGCATCATTGAGGGAGCTTTCAAAGTTATCCATGTCTGCGCTCACCTCTCAGCAACTAAATCTGAATCTTGGGGGTGATGGTCCTGTCATAAATACATGATTCTAATGTAACACTAATAGGCTGGTATAAAAAGTTATGGAAGCCAGGAAAATAATTTTTTCTAAGTGTAAAGTAAGCCACTGAAGAGTCTATGCAGGTGAATGAAATAATCCAGTTTAGAGTTTTTTTGTATTGGGTTTTAGCTTGGTTTGATTTTTGGAACTAACCCAGGTTGGCCTAGAACTCATGACCCCTCTGCCTCAGCCTCAGCCTCCTCAGTGTTGGGATTAAATGTAAGCCACTATGCCCAGCTTCCAGTTTATTTATTTATGAGACAGAGCAGGGCAGAGAGAGAATGGGCCTCTAGCTCCAGATGCATGTGCCACCTTGTGCATGTATCTGGCTTTACATGGGTACTAGAAAATTCAGCTTGCGTCCTTTGGCTTTGCAGGCCTGTGCCTTACCCACTAAGTCATCTCTCTAGCCCCAATTTAGATTTAAGGTTAAATGGAGAACTGGGAGTAAAGAAGAATGTGTGGAACCCAGAAGAACTGCAAGGGAGCTGCAGTGGATGACGATGCGGGCTTGGGCCACAGCGGGAAAGGAAAGAAAGGGAAGACAGGAGTAGGCTGACCATCAGATACCCTTTCAAGCTCTTAAGGTGAGGGAAGGATGCTAAGAGCAAAGAGACATCACTGTGAGATTCTAGGAGCCTGAGCTGCGCTGGAGCTGGTCTTCTCCGAGACTGGAAAGAGAAGCACTGGGTAATGGGAGTGGGTAATTAACACCTGCTATCTTTCATATGATAAAAGTTCTTAGAAAATTTTAAAAAATATTTTGTTTATTTTTATTTATTTATTTAAGAGCGACATACAGAGAGAAAGAGGCAGAGAGAGAGAGAGAATGGGTGCGCCAGGGCCACCAGCCACTACAAATAAACTCCAGATACAAGCGCCTCCTTGTGCATCTGGCTAATGTGGGTCCTGGGGAAACAAGCCTCGAACCAGGGTCCTTAGGCTTCACAGGCAAGCGCTTAACCACTAAGCTACCTCTCCAGCCCCTTAGAAAAATTTTAAATGGTGTGTACTATTCCACCACTAAAATACTGTATAATCTACAGTATCTTTTCCTTTTCCATGACATTTCCATCATTTCTGAACTCTCACCAACAATACAATGAGCATTCACACATACAATTTCTTTGACCTCATCAGTGATTATTTCCTTTAGAGAAATTTCCGCATAAGTTATTTGTCAGAAACTATAAACATCTTGAAATCTCTTTGATACACATTGCTAAATTGCTCTTTTAAAAGGTTCTATTCCGGGGAGCTGGAGAGATGGCTTAGTGGTTAATGCAAATGCCGGCAAAAACAAAGGACCTAGGTTCGATTCCCCGGACCCACATAAGCCAGATGTACAAAGGTGGCACATGCGTCTGGAGGTCCTGGCATGCCCATTCTCTGTCTCTCTTCCTCTTTCTCTCGCTTTCAAATAAATAAATAAAAACAAATTTCTTAAAAAATATATATAGCTGAGCTCTTAGCATACCCAGAAGGACAGAGTTCAGCTATGAAATTCCAGGAAGATCAACAACTAACTTTTAACCAGTATCTGCATATGAGCTTAAAAACGCTGAACGAAATCAGCTGGCTTTTAAGAAACTATATTTCTGAACATAAGACTGAAAAAATGTACCATATAGTTGTTTTTAAATGAGAAACAGTACTTAGCACATGGCAGGAACTCAGCATTTGGTGAATGAATATCAACAGTGGGGCCAGAGAGGTGGATAATGTGCATGAGCTCTTCAGTTCAGAGCCCTAGTTCCCACACGGAATGATGGGGGGGGGGAAGCTTGTGCTATCATCCCAGTGCTGGGTGGGAAGGTGGAGGCGGGAGGATCCCCAAGGCTTGCTGGCCAACTACTCGTAGCTGAATCAGTAAGCTCTAGGCTCAGTAAGAGACATGTCTGAAAACCTAGGTTGGAAAGCAAGTAAGGAAGACACTGACCTCAACCACTGCCCACCTTCCCTCAGATACAGATACATACAACATCGGCAACAAAACTCCATCCGTACATTCCTATACAGTTTGCTTCAATTCTTCCCAGATACAAATTAAGCACAAACATTAGGAACTGATGGCAGGAAGATGCCTGCGAGAGACACGGAGCATAACCCTCTACAAGACGGGCTCTCACTCAGCCTCTCCATCCCTGGGGACTTCTCTCCAACAAGAGGCAAGGAGCAGAAGACTGAGTGGCAGTTCACAGACAGAGACCTGGCACTGCCAAGAGGAAAGGTGACCTCCCCTCATATGACAATCAGCTCCACTGCAACCAGAGAGCATCACTTCAGTAAAGGGTGAAAAATAAACTCTTGGGCTGGAGAGATGGCTTAGTGGTTAAGCGCTTGCCTGTGAAGCCTAAGGACCCTGGTTCGAGGCTCATTTCCCCAGGACCCACGTTAGCCAGATGCACAAGGGGCGCATGCGTCTGGAGTTTGTTTGCAGTGGCTGGAGGCCCTGGCGAGGCCATTCTTTCTCTGTCTCTCTCTCTCTGCCTCTGTCTCTCGCTCTCAAATAAGTAAATAAAAATAAACAAACTCTTGCAAAACTCCCAGCTTCTAGAAAGTGCCCTGAATGGTAGATATCAACAGGATTTTGTATTTTCCTTCTACATTCTTTGTAAAGAACTTTAAACTAGCCAAGTCATAAAAAAAAAGCATAAGCAGCATTAGCTTTCCATGACTGTCATAAATCAAGAAATGAACTTTTCTAATGCCCTCAAGTGTATGCCCTCCACCCAGAAGCTACATAGCACAAGACACAACCTGGAAAGCATGACACCAAAAGGGATTAAAAACCACGGCAGTGACCAAGAAAATGGGTGGCTCTGAGAAGTTGTTCTGGCACGTCTGTGCTCACACACACAATGACACTTACAACAAAAACCCCCCACACAGCAAGCTTATAAAATTTGCACGCCACCTTGACTACTTAGGATGCAATTCCCACTCATAATGCATCATCTGTAATGTCACACTTCACTGCCTGGACTAAAACAGAATTCTGTCCTGAATACATTCAGTTTTTAATTTTTAACCCATGGACAGAATCTCAATTGCTTGCTATGATCTAAGTTCCTGTTCATTAATAGGTGAAGCCTTGAAATCTACTGATCAATTTGCTCATGGTGTTAACATTCACTGGGAGCCCAACACTGGGGCCGTCTGGCTGCTACCACACTGGGCCTGGGAATGAGCAACTCAAATGTGTAAGGATAGACATAGCGATAGCAAAGGATGAAGTCAACAGGTAAAGCCTGAGGAAACCAACTGCCTGTCCTGCCTGCTCCACACACAGCCTGACAAGCTGGCACAGTCTTCTAAGGAATACACTGAACCAAGGGAAATGCTTGCTTGGGTTGTATGTTATGATGGGAGAACAGGTCTACGAATTAAGCAGATAAATTTCAGGAGCTGGTAGCACACAGAAAATGGAAAGTGAAAGCTGGGCCCTGTGGTGGCGCATGCCTTTAATCCCAGTACTCGGGAGGCAGAGGAGGAGGCCACCCTGAGATTACATAGCGAATTCCAGGTCAGCCAGGACTACAGTGAGACACTACCTCGGAAAACAAAAAAGAAAAGAAAATGGAAAGTGGGGGCTGGGGCGCTGACTCAGTGGATAAAGTACGTGCTGTACCAGCATGGGCACCCGAGCCTGGATCCCAGAGTGCACGCGGAGCTGGATGCTGTTGCAGGCATCTGGAATGCCAGCATGCCTACGGTGAGAAGGGTGGTAGAGACAGGAGAATCTGCTGGAAGCTCACAGGCTAGTTAGCCTGACAAATGAGGTGAACAAGAAACCCTGCCTCAAATGAAGCAGGTGAGGATCAACACCTGGGGTTGTCCCCCCACCTCCACATGTGTGCTTGGCGTGTGCATGTCTACACATACACATACTCAAAAGGGGGAATGGCAGAGAGAAAGGAAACATGTCAAGTGTTTCTTATATGTTAACCATCTTGCACCCAAGATTTGGTGCTCCTGTAAGTCTGCAAGACAGCAATTAGCATTCCCACATGGAAGGTAAAGGAAATGGAACTTATAATGCTCAGCTAGTTCACAGCCATAGAATTCAGTGCATGGGAAAGCCCAGGCCTGTTCAATCAAAATGTCATTCGTTGATTTTTTTTTTTTTTTTAATTCCAGAAAAACATTTCTAGCCTTCAGGAAAAAAAAGGAGACAAGTATGGTGGTACATCCCTGTTAATCTAGAACTTGGGAGGCTGAGGCAGAAGGACTCCCATAAATTTGAGGACTGCTGAGCTACAATGTGAGTTTAAGGCCTGCCTGGGCTACATGGCAAGATCCTGTCTCAAAAATGGAGGAAGGGGCTGGAGAGATTGCTTAGCGGTTAAGCGCTTGCCTGTGAAGCCTAAGGACCCCGGTTCGAGGCTCCATTCCCCAGGACCCACGTTAGCCAGATGCACAAGGGGGGGTACATGCGTCTGGAGTTCGTTTGCAGTGGCTGGAAGCCCTGGCGCGCCCATTCTCTCTCTCTTTCTCTGCCTCTTTCTCTGTCTGTTGCTCTCAAATAAATAAATAAAAATAACAAAAAAATAACAAAAAAAATTTTTTTAAATGGGGGAAGGTAGGGAGAGAGAAGCAATATTAAACATGAAAATGTGTATGGTGGGAAGTGCACAGGATGGGAAAGGCCCTGGCCTGCTTGTGGGACTGGCATTTGAACCACATAAGGCAGGCCAGTAATCTCAGAGGACTCAAGGAGAGATCTCAAGTGCCAAACTCTCCAGCCCTGACCAGAACAAAAGAACTGTGGCGTCTGTTCAGCGACCTCAGGAGCTTACCTTCCCCATAACACTATATTTGAGTCTCTGATTTCTCTGATTTCTTGTGTACCTCCATCTGAAAATCAGAAACTCAATCTACAACTACCTGTTCATATGACAAGCATTTAAAGGAAAACTACTCTGTGACAGACAAGTAGTCAATGGGGACTAAGGGACAAATGAGCCACATACAGTGCTCTTATCAAAGTCAGATGGAAATGAAGAGGAAAGAGAGAAGGCCCTAGACACACTAGTAATGCTCAGCCCTGGAGGAAGAAATGAAGCATAAAGAAATACCAGAGGAGGCTGGAGAAATGGCTTAGTGGTTAAGCACTTGCCTGTGAAGCCTAAGGACCCCAGTTCAAAGCTCAATTCCCCAGGACCCACATTAGCCAGATGCACAAGGGGGTGCACGCATCTGAAGTTCGTTTGCAGTGGCTGGAGGCCCTGGCGTGCCCATTCTCTCTCTCTTCTGCCTCTTTCTCTATCTGTTGCTCTCAAATAAATAAATAAAAATAAACAAAAATAAATTAAAAAAAAAAGAAAAGAAATACCAGAGGAACACCTTATCTATCCACAGTGAGCTCAATTATGGAATGTCTTAGAGGCCAAGCTCATAATTTCCCACTCTGTCTTGAAGATAACCAATTATATAGCAACTTACATTTCAGAAAAGGCACATGTACACTATCCTTGTATAAATTACCCCTGATCATGTGAACAAGTCTGAAATGCAAAGCTTGTTACATGTACATGCATAACCTCCACCTATACCAAGATAGAAAACACAGCCGCTCCCAGAGGCCCCCTGGGGTCCCCCTCAGTAGTAGCCTCATGCTAACTTGGACCCTTACCTCTATCACCTTGGCTCACTTGTGCCTGTTCTAGGATTTGGATAAATACGCCAGACAATGGGCATTCTTGTGCCTGGTTTCCTTCAGACACTATAATGCCACCATGCCGGTAGTTATCCACTACAGGAGGGCACCGTGTATTGACTCATTCCATCAGTTGCAGACATTGGAGTGTTTCTAGATTAGGGCTACTATGAAATACATGACTTTTGGGGGGTACATGGACAAATTTCTATAAGATACACACACATAACACACACTTACATACCCACATAATTGCCAGTTTAGCTGAATATAGCTTTATCTTGGATTTTCAGTTTTCCCCAGAGGCCTGTGTGTTCAAAGACTGATCTCCAGCTTAGCACTGCTAGGATGTAGATCCTTTAAGATGGGGGCCTACTGGGAGGGTCACGTCATGGAAGACATGTCCTCAAAGGGGACTGAGGAAGCCCAGTCTCTTCTCCTTGCTTCCAGAATCCTGTGAGGTAATATGGTTTTCTGCCACATGTTACCACAGGCCCAAAGCCATGGGTTAACAGACCATGAACTGAGACCTCTAAAACTGTGAGTCAAAACAACCCTTTTCTGTTTGTAAAGGTAACTGTCTCAGGGTTTCATTGCTGTGAGGGAAAGCAGACTAAAACGAATAGGTTTAACAAAAAACATTCTATACTTTTTATTGGAAATGCTGGTTGATATAACCTGGGCTAAGGTAAGGAAGCAGGTCTTAGTCATATACGATAAGAGACTGGTAAGAAATCCCTTCTTGTTTTAATAGGATGAGTGGGTTAATGGCACCATGGAAATTTCCAGAGTTGAGGTTGAGTCATTTACTATTCTAAAGCTATTGTCAAGAAACTAGTCCTGACCCTCCTCCACCTATAGGATTGTGGTTTTCTTTCTTTCTTTTCTTTTTTGCCAAATTGAAAAAGCCATTCTTTTAATATCTTTCAGTCCTATCCTCCTCTTCTTGGAGACCAGAGTGATGTGGGGTTCCTTTTTTACAGTCCCATGTGTCTTAAAGACTGGGTTAACTTTTTTCCTGGTCCACTGTTTTCACATTGGATAATTTTATTCCACTCAAGTTCCTTAGCTGCTGGCTCTGTCATTCTCATTCTGCAGCTGAGCCTGTTCACTGGGGGTTTAACTTTTAGCTCATGTGATTTTTTTTTTAGTCCTAAAATTGTCTTCTTTTTTTTTTTGTTTTTTTGTTTTCTCGAGGTAGGGTCTCACTCTGGTCCAGGCTGACCTGGAATTAACTATATAGTCTCAGGGTGGGCTTGAACTCATGGCGATCCTCCTACCTCTGCCACCCGAATGCTGAGATTAAAGGTGTGTACCACCATGCCTGGCATTTTTTTTTTTTTTTTATCGTCTACTTCTTTACTGAAATTTTCTTCATTTCTCTCAGGTGTATCCACCACAACCTAATGGAGTATCTCTATGGTAGCTACATTACAATACCCATTAGTAACTTTAACATCCATGTCGTCCAAGTAATGGTGTCTGTTCGTTGCCTCTTCTCTTTCAGGCTAATGTGTAACATTTTATTCTCTATTCTGGGTGCACTGGTACAAAACCCTGGATCTACAGTAAGTCTCCAGTTTTCAGATTCCTCCAACACTAGGCAGGGGAGGGAGGAGGAGGTCCCTCACTCACGGGGGTGAGGTCTCATCCTTTGGGCAGAGCTGGGAGTCCAAGCTCCCACTAGCACACAGCAGGGTTAAATCATGAGATGTCTTATTACTACCATGTGGGTATAAAAGCCTATCTCCCTGTTCTTCTCTCCCCTGACACTGCCTTACAGGATCACAGGAACCTCGATGTACCCAGATCTGCACTGAGGCTTCCCATTCATCCTTTGTTGGAAACCTGGAGCCCATTTCTTCCTGGGTGTGGTTGTAACGGGTTAGTAGCTAACCATTTTTACAGGCTTTTCTTGGGAAATTTTTGGTCTCCACCAACAGGTTTTTCTAGATCAACTGTAAGAAAACCTCAGGAACTCACCAGCCTTTGGTCTGGGGCCTGAGGCCTCTGGTCCTCAGCAGGTGACCTATGGAGAACTCATCTACTCGACCTCAAGCCAGAAGTCAAGCCTCAGCCCCAACATAGTGCTTTGAAGGTATCAAAGGCCTCCCAGTAGGAAAAAGAAAGAAGTCCAACATCCAAGGTTAATTTTGGGAGAAGAACAAAATGCCTGTGTGAATGAGAACCACAGTTCATCTGTGAGTGCCAGAGTATGGCTTCTTACTGCCTCACCTCCCTAAGAGGAAACAGGCCTACCCACATCTGACCTAGGTTTCCTGACTCTGGAACCAGCGCTCAATGCCACACTGCTCTGATGCCTGTCACCACGAGGGGCACTCTGACATAGGCCGTGAGGGTCCACCCCTCTGCTTTTGCTCTCTAGACGTAGCACAAATAAGCAGTGTTAAAATAACTTCAGCACTGCTGGCGTGGTGGCGCACCCCTTTAATCCCAGCCCTCGGAAGGCAGAGGTAGGGGGATCACCGTCAGTTTGCAGCCAGCCTGAGACTACATAGTGAATTCCAGGTCAGCCTGGGCTAGGGCAAGACAATTATCTTAAAGAAAAAACACACACACAAAAAAAGTACACTGTCAAGTGACATAATAAGCCTGTCACTTAGAAATACCTTTTAGCTGAAATTCCATAAATCCAAAGTACTATTAATGCTAAAGTCACAGATCATACTAATTATTACTTTTTCATTGTAAGACAGGCTCTCACTATGCAACCCAGGCTGGCCTCAAACTGGCAATCCACCTGCCTCTCTGCCCAAATGTTGGGTTTATAGGTATGTGCTACCATGCTTGGCTTTTCTTTTGATTATTATAATCATCTTATTTATAATTATTTACTTTGGGTTTATTACTTACTATTAATTATTATTGGGGTTATTATTATTATTTCTCAGCTTTTTGAGACAGGATCTCACAATGCAGCTCAAGATAATCTGGGACAAAGCTCAGTCTAGGGCCAGAGGGATACCTCAGTGGAGAAGGGCTTGCTATGCCAAGCATGAGGCCTCAAGTTCAGACCCCCAGCACCTAGACAAATGCTGGGCAGGCGTGTCACCCCACCTGCAATCCCAGCACTCAGGAGGCCAAGACAAGGGTCCCTGGCAAGCTGGCCACTAGACTAGCCAAACAGGCAAGCCCTGAGTTCAAGTGAGGAGCCTGCCCCAGGAAATAAGATGGAGAGCAATTACGAAGACATCTGACATCAACCTGTCTATACAGGCACCCGCACCCATGTGTACCTACATACATGTGAACATACACACACACATATGCATGCATGCCACACACACTTGCAAACCTTTTAAGAGACCTAATTAGATTATCACACTCAGTGCATATTAAAAGGGTAGTATTAGTACCACAATTCCATGTTGTTAATTTTCCTTCCTAAAACACAACCACCTTTTTACAGACTATGAGCCGACATTCCCATGCACTCACCCTGCTCATGATGCACACGGATTCCAAGAGCCTCCAGCACCTAAAGGATCTTGGATCTAGAATCATCATGTAAATTCCAGACACTAAGTCTAAGTTTGGAAGTAAATATTAACTTATTAAGGCTTTGGGATTTCTGCTTTTCCTACTCTCAACTTCTCCAGCTGAACCTCTTTTGTCCCAGACCAGCCCTCACCCCTGCATTGTTCTTACCTAAGACTGCAGTGACCCTGCTTATCCACTTAGTGGAGTCAGGACTTCATAGGAATTCTTTCTTCCCTATGCTAAACTAACTGCACCAGGTACATTCCTTATTACTTCTTGTTATTCATTCTTCCAGCCGAAACTTTAGTATATCAAACATGGAATTATGTGAGCGGCATTGAGAACCTATTCTGCTTCTGACAATGCTCAGGAATGCTGTAAATGCTACTTTTACAGGAGTAGTTCACCTGGTCTTCCCATGAGCGCTATGCATGATTACTATCCCCCCACCCCCAGTGTGCTTCCCTGGAATCCAAGCTCCATGCAGACAGCTATTTATGTCTCCTGTGTTCATCGCTCCATTTCCCCAGCCTAGAGCACAACTCTAGATTTACCAAATCAATGGCTGTGACATTAAAAGAGAAAATGCAAAGGTTACAAGACATAATCAATTCCTACAGGCAGTGCCTGATGAAGATAACACTGTTTTCTATTGCATCAAGCCAGAGACCACCAAATTTTCCAGTAAAGGCTAGAAAATAAGTAAGTTGGATTTTACAAGCCCTGTAGCCTCTGTTACAACCACTTGTCCATACTGTCAGTGTGCTAATGGTCACAGACACAGGAGAAATAGGCATGGCTATATCCCAGGACACTATCTATAAGAACAGACACATGCCATCATCATCTGCCAGGCCCTGCCTAAGTACTCATGATAATAAGGCTCTTCCCAGCACAGCCTGAAGCATCTATGAAAGGCACAGCCACAGCTCACTGTGCACTCGCATCCCATTTTTACACAGTGGGCTACAAAGCAGAATCTGAACCATCCTTCATGTCTTGAAATCAGGACATGACTCAGGCCGGTGTGCAAGTGCATAGATGTAGTTAATCCAAAATCTGTTTTCTCAGGAAACTCTGACCTTACACTAAACACTGTGATCTGGGGACAATGCAAAGGCTCCACCTGGGAGACAGATGGGGCCTGGGATTGCTTGTCTTATGCTCATAGGAGAACAGCCTAACCAAAACTAAACACTAACCTGGTTAAACGTGAGGTGAGCATAACTGAGCGCATTAATCATCAGTCAAGATAATAAAGGAAAATATGTGAGCTCTCTCCCAACTGTTTACCACTTATATTTTTCTTGGAACAGAAATGCATTTTATATATTATATGAACCTGTAAAAACCACATACCTGGTAAAATATTTGAGCACACATGCTGCATCACAAGAATTAGAACATGAAATATTCCATCATCATGAAAGAATCTTGAATTCACAAAGGTTTAAACACCCACCCAATTCCAGCTATGGTAGCAACGGCGTAACACAAACTAAACAGTGCTGTACACTAGCTGGGTAATCTTGATAATTATAGGGTATTTGGAATGTAGGAAGATGACAAACTTGTCCTTGAGGTTGGCCTATCTCAGTATGTAAGGTGGCACTTAGGAGTAACATGGTGAACTTTGATCAAGGCAATCCAAATCAACTACTTTTCAAAATATGAAAAGTAGTATTATGGTTTATACAAAATTATTGCTCATAGATATATAAAATTATTCAATTTCAATACTTCCCTATATTCAAACAACATAAATATTATTTGGCTTAAGCATTAACTTAATACATTTATTGAAAAGTATGCACCAAGTGATATATGAAAATAAAAACTTCAGAACAGTTTCTTCTCCTAAAAATTTTAAAGACGTGTCTTAAGATCACTAGCAAAAGCTTACTTTAGGGCTGGGGGAGATTGCTCAGTGGTTAAGGCATGCGCATGCAAAACCCAGTGACCTGGGTCTGACTCTGCAGTACTCAGGTAAAGCTGGATGCACTAAGTGGCACGTGCAATTGGAATTCATTTGCAACAGCAAGAGTCCCTGACATGCCCACCCATCCCATTATAGTTTTTTCTCTCTTCCTCCCTTCCTTCCCTCTGCAAATAAATTACAGAAATTAAAGTCTAATTTAATTTAACTATGAATGCAGCTTTATTATGTGCTAGGTCCTGAGTTGGATTCCCCATCTCAAGAGGAGGAAGAGGAGGGGAAGGAGGAGGAAAAGAAGGAGGGGAAGAAGGAGGGGAAGGGGAAAGCGAAGGGGGAGGAGAAGGGGAAGGAAGAAGGAAGAAGGAGGAGGAGAAGGAAGAAGAAAGAAGGAGGAGAAGGAAGAAGGAAAAGGAAGAAGAAAGAGGAGGAGAAGAAGAAGGAAGAAGAAAGGAGGAGGAGAAGGAAGGAGAAGAAAGGAGAAGGAGGAGAAGAAGGAAGGAGGAGGAGAAGAAAAAGAAGGAAAAAGGAGGAGGAGGAAAAGGAAGAAGAAAGGAGGAGGAGAAGGAGAAAGAAAGAGGAGGAGGAGGAGGAGAACGAAGAGAAGGAGAAGGAGAAGAAGGAGGAGGAGAAGAAGAAGGAGAAGGAGAAGGAAGAAGAAAGGAAAGCAGCAGCAGCAGTTGTCACTTGTGATTGGATGCCATACACCAAGCCCTGAGTCATGCATTTCACCTCCACAGTCTTTGCTTGCAGCAACCCTGCAATACAGTAATATGAGCTTATTTTCCTAACTGATAAAACTAGCTTATTTTTTTCAACTCATAAAACTGGGCTTAATGATTTGTGCCTCAACTCACCCAACCAGTAAACACTTGAGCTATGCAGGGTTTAGGTGTCCTTTCGAAACCCTATTTATGACAGAAAGAAAAACAGGCACACCAGGGCCTCCTGCCACTGCAAATGAATTCCAGACGCATGTGCCACTTTGTGCATCTGGCTTTATGTGGCTATTTGGGAATCAATCCTAGGCTGTCAGATTTTGCAAGCAAGTGCCTTTAGCCACCGAGCCATCTCTCCAGACCCCAGCCTGGCCTTCTGACCTAACTTTTCTGTCCTATTATAGCTCTTTTGAAGATGGCCCTAATTTTGAGTTCCAGAGAATTCCTGTACCTATGTGAATTCTATGAAAAGTTTCCTATGGCTAAGAGCATGTAAACTTTCCTGGGAGGGAAAAATTTTAAGGAAGAAAAAAATGATGATGGTCACATGAAATAAACATGCATCATATCTGCAAAATGTGATCAGTTCTTGCTTACAAGCATTTTCTTCACCTAAAGTGTACATGAGAGAGCTTTACAAAGTTTAAGTGCTATGGAAAGACTGGTTACAATCGACAGAGAAAGCAACAGGCAATTTAAGGTGGAGGCAGACATGGCCCACAGCAGATTTCAAACAGAAATAGACAACAGTCACTTTTGTAGAACACAGTGTTATACAGAATAAACTGCCATTTTTTTAACTTCAAAGACATAAAAACCACTTTCTTAATGAAGTCATCCAATAAGCAATTGCTTAAGTCTGTGTGTAAGCAGGATGGCACTCAGGATGTACAGAAGGTGGGTGGGGAGTCAGTGTGCAGGGGACCTCTATCCCATCTCCAGAGCACAGGGAGTCAGTGCCCACGGGACCTCCACTCCATCTCCAGAGGAGCGGGCCTCCAATCAATAAGAAAAGGATGTTCATCTTGCCCCACAGGCTTGTTGAAAGTCAGGTGATATAGCAGGTTGATGGCTATGAATTCATAATTCATATTTCACATATATAGTTATTAATTCATATGAATATGAATTACTCAGGCGTATTTTGCTCAAGTTCCATCACTAATGATATTCCAAGCTGTATTTTTATTACAGTTACACTGAAGAGAATATATTATTACACAAACTAAAACAGCCCACAGCCATGCTGGTAGTAACTGAATTCTATACTTTCCCACATTAACTATACGTTAATAAAAGTGAGGCACTATAAAATCATTACTTCTGAATATGATTCAATAAGCATATAAGCAAATGCCTGAGCTGAATGAGATCTAAGTAGAAGCTAGATGGAAGTTTTCAGTACGTGCAAACCCCTGCTACAAACTCTTATAATGCCTGTGTTTTTCAACTTTAGTCTTAATTACTTATAAGATCCCCACCAAGTCACCTGACAGAGAGAATAGTGTGTGTCAAGGCCTCAGGCTGAGGTCCGGATATGAGGACAGAGAGAGGCACAGTGAATCCCAGCTCAGGACCAGTGAATGAGGCTCTGCTGCCACCCTAGGCCTTCTGTGTACACAGGCCGTTTCTTTTCTCCACCCACCAAACCTTACCTTCCTAAGGACAGGAAGGAACAGAGGCCAGGGTTTTGTCAAAGATGGCCTGGGATCAGAATCTACTTCCACTTGAAACAGGAGTGTTCTAAGACAGTAGAGTCAGTCACTGCTTCAGGTGATTGGACACTAAATTTGTACAAACTGTAGGAAGTATGGGCAAAGGGGAGAGGAGGAAACAAAGATTCTTTAATTCAGTGTTTCCTAAGCCCATACACCCATGTTATAAAAACAACTTAAACTTCATTTTTTATTTCTGGACACTTGACTTTGAAGGTTTCCTATACTATCGGGTCAGGGCTGAGAAGACACCCAGCAGCTCACAGTACTGATCTTCTCTTTCATAGATACTCATTTTCTTTTTTCTACAAGACAGCTCTGGTTCCCATAGTAACAGGAAGGAGCCCACGCCTTCCCCCACTGAGGGGCATGCGTGCTCTTGCATGGTCTCTACTCCTCTTTCCTTGCAAATAACTAAAATAAATGGCAATAAAAGGCATATGGATTGAAGAGGAATAAGGAGTACTTCACCACTTTTTAGACAATTATTTGTTTATGTAGAAAATCCTAGTGTATGCGAGTGTATATATAGTGCAGTGTAGTGTGTATGTGTATGCATGTCATGTAGAGACTTAAGAGTACATGTGTGTGGAAGGCAGAGGTTCACGTTGGGTGTCTTACTTGCAGGGTCTCTCATTGACCCTACAGCTCACCGATTTGGCTAATCTCCTTAGCCAGTGAGATAGAGAGATTTAATCCTATCTTTGCCTCCGCAGTGCTGGAGTTATAGGCTTGCAGTTCCACGCACGGCATTTTTACATGGGTACTCGGGACCCAACTCAGCTCCTCATATTTACAGGGTAGGTACTTTACCCCTGAACTATCTCCCCAGCTGCAGGAATCTTTTTTAAAAGCACCAAACAAGCACCCTCCGCTGAAGATCAGGGTACCAGGTTAGCACACAAACAGTACCCATATCTCTGTGTCAAACAGTATGCAATCATAAACCAGGATCACTCACAATAGCTCCCAACAGGTTGCATACACTGAGACATAAATTAAGAGCTGACTGGCAGAAAACACCAAAGGAGACCTCACTGACAAGATATCCTTTGCTCGTGGACTGGAAGACTTAACAAGTGAAAACGTCCTCTTTCCTAAGAGATCAGGTGGGCGTGGCCTGCAACCAAGAGGTGTACTCATCTCAGCTCGCTGTCCCACACCGAGCCAAAGCTCTCCCACAGTGGATGTGACTGTGGAGAGTTCCTGTTCTCAAGAGTCTACACAGCCACTTCAGCTACATAACTCAGCTAAAGAGAGTCGCCTAACAATTTTGTATATACACATCACTATCATGTACTACACCTGCATTATTACATACATATATATATATATACATATACATATATATATATGTATATACACACATACACTGTTTTGTTGTTATGTCATTAAATACGCTGTACATTCTACAAATGGGGGGCGTGCATGGCTCAGCCGGATTTCGAGATACTCGCTCTTTGTGCCTATGCTGGACAAGTGGCTACTCCTGACATTCCCTGCTCAGTTCTGTTCCCCAGTGCTGCCCAAGCCAAATGCTGCTGTCCAGGCCATCTCTACCCTCCCACTGCTGCACACCTGCGGCCTTCTACTTAGGGCCAGTGCTCTGACCATTCCCTCCTTGGCCCCTACCCAAACCTCTCAGTGCAGTTTATTCTGTACTAGTTACTTTTCTGTGTGTATGTGGTGTGTGTGCAAGTGTGTATGTGAAAGAACCAGATGTCAGAGTTGTGTGTCATCTTCAAGCACTCTCCACCTTGTGCATCTGGCATTTGGGAACTGAGAAATCGAACCCAGGCCATCAGGCTTTGTAAGCAAGGGCCTTAACCTCTGAATCATCTCTCTAGCCCTTTACCTTATTTTTTAAAATTTATTTGAGAGAGAGAGAAATAGGCAGCTAGAAAGAGAAAATGGGCATGCCAGGGCCTCTAGCCACCGCAAACGAACTCCAGACGCATGTGTCCCCTTGTGCATCTGGCTTATGTGGGTCCTTGGTAATCGAATCAGGGTCCTTAGGCTTTACAGGAAAACACCTTAACTGGTAAGCCATTTCCCCAGACCTTATTTTTTGAGACAAAGACTCTCATGAAATCTGGATCTCATGGATTCAACTAGATGAGCTGTCCAGAAAGCTCCAGGAATCTTTCTGTCTCTGCCTCCCCCATGTTGCAACTACAGGCATGTTTTTTAACGTGGGTGCTGAGGATCTGAACTCAGGTCTTCATGCTTGCACAGGCCAAGCCATCTCCCCAGCCCCAGTATTTCTGTTCTTTTACTTATTTATTTATTCTAATATTTCATTTATTTATTTATTTGAGAGGGCAACACACAGAGAGAGACAGACAGACAGAGAGAGGGGAGAGGGAGAAAGAGAGAATGGGCACACCAGGGTTTCTAGTCACTGCAAACAAACAACAGACGCATCTGTCACTTTGTGCATCTGGCTTATGTGGGTTCTGGAGAATCAAACCTAGGTTCTTGGGCTTCGCAGCAAGCACCTTAACCACTGAGCCATCTTTCCAACCCCCATTCTCTCTTTTTTTTTGGCACATGCATGTAGACTTTGTGTGGTATGGTGTACTATGTGTGGCATGTGCATGTGTGTGAAGAGGAGCATGCACTATGCCATGTGCAAGCATGCACAGCCACAGGAGAACTTTGGGTGCCTTTTCCTGTTGTTCATTCACATGTGTGCTTGAGATGGGGTCTTTTCCTTACCCCCCACTTACCGTTTTCAGTCTCTGCCCCTCCTCACCCCCAGCAGACTGGGTTACAGATGTGTATGGCCATGCTCAGCATTTTACATGGGTTCTGGGAACTGAACTCAGGTGGTCTCACAACCTCTCAGACCCCTATGTTTAAGCAGTAAGAGTTCTTAATGACTAAGCAATCTTGCCAGCCTAGGAGCTCTATACCTGACCAAGGTCAACCACTACCTCATTAGTCCAGGGGCCCTTTCCATCACATCTGTTTCTTTGTAGACCATCTGTTCATATCTTCTATCCATTTTCCCATTGGGCTGTTGGTCTTCTTCTTCTTAATTTGCATGAACTCTCTATATTATGGGTACTAGGCTTTTTGTAATTTAATTTACAAGTCTTCCCCAATTCTCTTCTATCATCTGTGCCACCCAACTTTTTAAAAACTAAAGTTTGGGCTGAAGAGATGGTTTAGTGGTTAAGATGCTTGCCTGCAAAGTCAAAGGACCCAGGTTCGATTCCCTAGGACCTAGGTTAGCCAGATGCACAAGGTGGCGCATATGTTTGGAGTTCATTTGCAGTAGCTGGAGGCCCTGGCATGCCCATTTTTTCTCTCTCATAAAAAAATACAATAAATAAATAAATAAATCAGAAGAGAGGAAGGGAAGAAGAGAAGGAGGGAGGAAGGGAGGGAGGGAAAAAAGAAGAGGGAAGGAAAGACAGAGCATTGTTGAGATCACATTACAATACTAAATGAGGACTAGAGAGATGGCTCAGCAATTAAAGGCACTTGCATGCAAAGCCTACTGATCTGGGTTCAATTCCCCAGAACCCATGTAAAACCAGATGCACAAGGTGGCACATCTGGAGTTCACTTGGAGTGGTAGGAGGCCCTAGTATGTCCATTCATACATATATTCACCTGCTCTCTCTTTCTCTGAAAACAAATAAATAAAATTATTATTTTTTAAATCATACATGAACCTAGAGAGAAATGCCATCTGTAGAAAACAGTCCTCCAACCCAAGCAAGCACAAGTCTTATGGATGAGACTGACCAGTATCCCCAATAGTGAGAATAAGGTTGCAATGTGGTAAAAACAATTTGTGTTTGGGGAGTGATTTGGGACATGGAGGGGCTTGAGGACCTCTGCCATGAAGACATGAGGAGCCAAAGGGGGAGACCTATGTTAGTGCCACCACACTGAAGCCATCAGACCTAGTATGATCCTTCAGAGACACTATTTGCAATTAAGATTTAGTTTGGAAAAGTTAAAATGCTCTCCCCAATTCTCTCTCCCTGGCTCCTGGCAAAATCTGGATTGAGTGAAATCTAAATGCTAGCTTCTACAGCCCATCAGCTTGCTTGTATACATCGGCCTGATGGTCTGTGGCCACTGCTGCTCCTTATCCCCTCAGTCAGTCAGACATTCTCTCTGTGTTCCAGGAGAGCCCTGCTGATCAAAAGGTCATGTTCTTGATGTTTCTATGGGGCCTGCCTTACACTGCTTTCCCACCAGCACACCTCCTTAAACACACCCCATCAGAACTCCTGAGATACCTTCACACTGCTTTCCTACCAGCACCCCTCTTTAAACACACCCCATCAGAACTCCTGACATACCTCACACTGCTTTCCTACCAGCACCCCTCTTTAAACACACCCCATCAGAACTCCTGACATACCTTACACTGCTTTCCTACCAGCACACCTCTTTAAACACACCCCATCAGAACTCCTGACATACCTTACACTGCTTTCCTACCAGCACACCTCTTTAAACACACCCCATCAGAACTCCTGCTAGAGATTTTTATCATTTACAAAACAGGAAGCTTATCACATGATGATTTAAGATGTGAAAAATAGGCTCACTAGCAACAATGGCTGGCAAGCATTGGCTGACTGATAATAAACCACATGAGCCAGTTCACGATTTAAAAACCTAATTAAAATTTAAAGCAGAGAAATGTTCTCTTGGTTCCAGTACACTAGATCATAGCTCTGAAATCTGGGTGCTTGACATTGAGAACTCAACAAAACATGTGTGGAATTAAAGTATATGTGTGGCTTAGGAATTTTGTTACTTGTTCCCTCCATGTCTTGCTGAACATAATTTTGAATACATTCTTTGGTTGCTCAAAGTTTCTGTAGCTCTTTATAAAGTAAGACAGGAGTTGATGCTAAAAGAAGAAAACCCCAACCTCAATGCCAATCCTCCAAGGAGGGTGGGTGGAGGTCAAGGGAAAAGCCTTCAGTGAAGGAATCAGGGTGAGAGAGACTACTAGGATGCTAAGGTTCTTCAAGGCTTGCAAATCTGGCTTAGTCTTCTGGGACATCTCCAAAATTTGAACGCTACCTGGGGGCCTTCAGAAAGAAGGATGTAAGCCTTTTGCAATAACCATTCTTGCCTAGAGAAACTTCCACCAATTTCGAACACATTTCTCAATTATAAAGTGTAGTGTGCCTAGAAAAAAGGCAAGGAAGGAGAAAATATCAAAAGCCTGAGAGGGCAGCGGTGCACTCACTGGGTTGGAGAAATGGGTCAGATTATGAGTCAGGACACCACGGCCTGAGAACTGCCATGGGTGCCCTGCAGGAAACGTGGGGCTAGAAGCAGGCATGCCCCTAGACAAGACCCATGCCAGCTGCCAACACTGCAAGACTTAAGACTAGCGAAAACTTACTACAAAGGCCTAGGAAATGCTCAGCTTGATCTGGAAGCTGATGGTCACTTGCACCAAACCTTAACCCACCCTTATCTCTTAGGAACAAACAGAACTCTTCCTATAGCCTCTCAGGTTCACCCCAGAGAATTAACTCGTGCCCTACCTTCCTGCCCCTATAGGTCTCTGCCCAATCCCACCTCCCTCTAGCTGGGAGCTATCAGAATGCATGGGGAGAGAGACAGCCATAGGCAAGGTCCTTTTCTAGGTTCTTCTAGAGAGTAAGTAAGACCACCACCTATCCAGGAAAAGGGAACTAGTGTTCTCAGAGCTGTTGGGAGGCCACAACCAACAAAGTGCCTCTTAAACTTCTCTGTACATTCAAACCCCAGTGGAATCTTCTGGTTCAAGGTATCTGGGCTGAGGCCTGTGGTTCTGCATAGCAGAGAAACCCATAGGTGAGGCCTCAGTGGAAGGCCCAGGGCACACAGAAGGAAGGGCCACCTCAAGGATGGAAACAGACCCAGCTAAAGCCAGTGCAATTATTCTCACTCGGGATTTGGAGCCACGAAAAGAAGGATGGTGCCCATCAGCAGAAGGCTCCAAGGCTGAGCAGTAAGGATGCACAGACTCACGCTGAGCCACAACCAAATAAGAATGAGGCAGTTAGGGTGACTGGGGCTCCGAAAGTAAAGGCAGGAATGTCCTTAAGTCTGCCCTTGCTCTCCACTTTGCTAGAGATCACAGAAGCTGGCTTCTCCTTATTTCTTGCCTAAGAGTTCCCTCAACCTCTTTTTCTAAGAAAAACATGAGTCCCTCCCTAGGAAGGTGTTCCTCTTGCCTAGAACTTAAATCTGATGCTGATATTATGGTTGTTTAAGCTCAGCCCCAGAACTTGGCGTCATGGCTGGCCTCTTTCTGAGCCAGCCCTGAGGCCAGCCCCTGGCCTAGACCAATCAGCCCTCACTCTGGCTCACCTAGAGATGAAGCCCACCACAGTAAGGTTATAAATAGACCTTACTTGGCTGTCCATTCATCACTCCTGAACCTCCAGGTTCTGGCAAGTCTCCCCTTGGCTCGGCTCGGCTGGGCTGAGATAAGGGGAGAACACCTCTGGCCATTCTCTATCCCCTCCTGCCCTCCACATGGCAGGAACTCTGTGCACTTTCTTTCCTTTCTAAATCCCTGTTTAGGTTTCTTCCAGGCCCATCACGTGGGCTCTCAGACCACGTGGGTGTGTATCCATTTTCCTTCTCTTGGTTTTATACTTCCCTAAATAAATATAATAATAATTATCATTCCGTTTGGTTTGCCCAATTATTTGGTTAAATACAAACTGAGGGTTTGGAGTTCAAGGGCTCCCAATACACACCCCATAACAAGAAAACCATCTGAGGAGACATGCTGCTGGGTTATAGGAGCAGGGAGACAAGAGGCCCTTGGTGACCTTGAAGGTACCACAGGACAGTCCCAAGGCCTTATCAGTTCCTGCTCCAGAATCCCACTTTCCCAGTGTTGCCTTAAAACACAACTGCAGCCAGTATGTCTTGAGCCCACTTGAGAGCAACAAGGAAGAAGCTGGACCTGAGAAAGAGGAAGCCTGGGAACTATCCAATAAGGATCAGCAAGCTCAAGGACACACACCTGAGTCCAGCTGAGCCAATCAATACTAAGCCAAGAACATACAATAGTCAAATAGATTCTCTGCTTACATTTGCTTCTGACTGAAATAAAAATCCTTTATCTGTTATCTATCATAGGAAAGATAAGTAAAAAATAGCCATTCCTTCCATCTAGCAGAGAAGGTATTCATTAAATTAGAGTGCCTACTCTGGGTCAGGCCCTCTGTTAAGCATTGTAGACACAGAAAAACAAGCTGAGGTACTGGCCCCTCAAGAAAGAAATCTAGGCTTCTCTGGCAAGACGAAGAGGAAAGAATTACAAAAACAGCTTCAGAAATGCCAGGGTCAAAGGAAACTAATTTACATTTTACCTGTCACGTTGTCTATAATTATTTTAGGTAAAATAGTATATTTCACAACTGAATTTTGTTGCACTGCTCATTTAAACCATCAAGTGAAGTAAAAACATGCTTGTCTAATAGGAATTTGCCTAGAACTCAGAAGAACTTGGAGCCACTCTGAAGAATCTTAAAGCCACACACACAGGGTCCCTGCTCACCTGCTAAGGTGGGACCTGACTTGCAACACTCCCAACAGGTGTGCTCTGTAAGAAGACATGCTGCACACTTTAGTCACTCAAGTACAAACACTTTCAACCTGCTCACATTCAAATCAGCCTCTTCTGCTTTTGGGCAACATTTAAAGGAGAGCTCTATCATCAAGGCCTAATTTTGTTCAACTTTAATTAAAGGCTATTTATATCAAGCAACAAACTTTTGTTATTCCCTGAGGTGTAGCTTAAAACAGATTTTTATGTAATTACTAATAATGACTAGGAGTAGATGATAAAAATAGTGGGGGCTTATATAAAATGCTCTAGTCACTGAATTCAGAAGGTTCAAAAGGGAAAATATACTCCAGCACAAACTGGACTTTGCTACATTGCATTGTAAATTGTCTTTTTAAAGGCATTTATACATATTTATACTTCATTACAATTTAATCAGTCTTCTCTTTTGCACCTACTCTTCCAATAAAGAATAGAAAGAATAAAAACAAGAGAATATATTACATAAAAGCTTGGAAAAGTTCAGCAATAAAAAATAAAGTTAAGGGGCTGAAGCAATGGCTTAGAGGTTAAGGCGCTTGCCTACAAAGCCTAAGGGCCCAGCTTTGATTCTCCAGGTCCCACGTAAGCCAGATGCACATGGTGGCACATGCATCTGGAGTTTGTTTGCAGTGGCTAGAGGCCCTGGCATGCCCATTCTCTCTCTCTCTCTTCCTCTCCCTCTCTCTGTCTCAAATAAATAAAAAACAAAAATAAAGTTAAGGATATTCATTAGTTTGTCCTTAAAAATGGACAGATTACTCGCTTCAGGCCAAGCCCAGTGTGGAGAATCAAAGCTTTATAGGCCAGACACTCAAATTTTAGACTTTAAAATCATAAACACAAATATTTAGTAGCCTATGAAAATGTGTAGCAACCATGAAAACCCAGCTGTTTCTTTGGCCTATTAAAGAAACCCGTCCTCTTGACCTGCCTTCTCCACCTCTCTCAGATCTGTCCTCATCCCACCCTGCTACCACCCCTCTTCTTCCTGCTGTAGATAAACGTGGCTACCTTCCAGCTAAATTCTTGGCATGGGTGGCTCTTCAACCCACTCTGCTGAAGTCGATGACTTTATATACAAGGAGCAAGCAACAGAAACTAAGGGAATTAAAATAACAAAGTGCTATCTAACAACTGCAGTCTTGGACACGACACTTAGCACTCAGACTTCAGTCTCTTCTGCACCCTAAGAAAAATATCATACATTGAAGAAAGCAAAATACACTGGGAACTGTGCCTGGCACTTAGGCTCACTCAGTAAATGATAACTATTGTCATCACTGCTGGCAAGCCAGGGTGAGTGACCCCCACCCCCAGCTCTATCACATCTCGTAGCAAATAATAAGCCACCTAACAGTAAGTATAAATGGTTGCATCTGACTCGGTTTGGGAATTGCACAGCTTACTAGAAGGCAGGCCCTCCATAAATGTCCTGCTAACCTATGGGGCAGAATGCTGTGAGCAATTCCCATGGCTTGGAAAACCTCACACATACTGTGCATACAGCACCATCTTAGTGAGGGCATGCTCATGGGCACGCCTGGCCTGTATGACAGCTAAACTAAAGCACAGGAAGGAGGTAGGACCACCATCTGTAGAACATGGAAAGTCCTGTGGCTTTAAAGCCCCTGAATGGAGTCAGAAGCACGAAGCATGGACTACTGCTCTCAGGGACTACAAGTAATGTGGACATTAACCTGGGGGTGGGGGGATTAGCACAGCTCTGCCTCCACCCAGGAGAAGAATGCAGTTCAAGGCTCCTCTGTTCCTCATTCCTTGTTTAGAAACATTACACACCATGCTACTCTAGTGAACAAAATCCAGTCTCAGCATGAGAAGCTTTCGGAACAAATGGGAAGGTCTCTGTCCTGAAGACAGTCTAAGCTCTGTGACTAGAATGGAGCCACAGAGGACAACACATCTGTCAAGCTGGTGGGTGGGGAGATGGCTCAAGAGCAAATGCACCAAGGACACAAGGAACTGCTGCATATTCCCATTGGTCCCCCTTAGCGCATGCTGAGTGAGGTGAGGCTGCAGTGTGTAGCCCCTCTCCCAGAGGTGGAACCTCATGAAGGGAAGAAGGGCAAGAGGGAGTGTAGGACGGCCTTCTTTAACCCCGTTCATTCTGAAAGTGTGGTGTCGGCGCTAAAGAAACCTTTGCCTGCGCTTCACAGACTGAGAAAGGGGGCAGCACTGCCCAGGCAGACGGCCACACAATCTCTTGCTTTTACTGAGAAGGGCGGATGGCACTGCCCAGGCAGACGGCACCACGATCTCTTGCTTTTACTGAGAAGGGGGGATGGCACTGCCCAGGCAGACGGCACCACGATCTCTTGCTTTTACTGAGAAGGGCGGATGGCACTGCCCAGGCAGACGGCACCACGATCTCTTGCTTTTACTGAGAAGGGCGGATGGCACTGCCCAGGCAGACGGCACCACGATCTCTTGCTTTTACTGAGAAGGGGGGATGGCACTGCCCAGGCAGACGGCACCACGATCTCTTGCTTTTACTGAGAAGGGCGGATGGCACTGCCCAGGCAGACGGCACCACGATCTCTTGCTTTTACTGAGAAGGGGGGATGGCACTGCCCAGGCAGACGGCACCACGATCTCTTGCTTTTACTGAGAAGGGGGGATGGCACTGCCCAGGCAGACGGCCGCACGATCTCTTGCTTTTACTGAGAAGGGGGGATGGCACTTCCCAGGCAGATGGCCCCATGATCTCTAGCTTTTACTGAGAAGGGGGGATGACACTTCCCAGGCAGACGGCCCCATGATCTCTAGCTTTTACTAAGAAGGGGGGATGGCACTGCCCAGGCAGACAGCCCTATGATCTCTTGCTTTTATTGAGAAGGGGGGATGGCACTGCCCAGACAGACAGCCCCATGATCTCTTGTTTTTCAGTGTCTTCTTCTTGGTTGAGGGTTGCTACTGCACAAGAATCTCTTAAAAGTTTCACACATAGTATGTTCTTCCATATTTGTTTCTCTGGAAATATGTTTTTAAAATCACTATTTAAAGATATGAGATGCACTGCCTTTAAATAAGAGTAAGGTCCCAGTTACATTAAACCTTGGAAACTGTAAAGCTTTAAATCTCTTCTTTTTGGATATGTATGAATCCTACTGTCATGATTTATAAGTCCATAAAGCCATATATTTATGGGGCAAGATAGACAGTAAGCTTGGAATACATAACACAGCACTAGAATTCTTGCTGTAAAGATTACGGATGCCTCAGGCTTTGACAAAACGAGATGTCACATGAAACTGTACATCAGGATCTTGCCTGGAAGATAAAAACTACATACTCCTCTGCCCGCTCACCTTTAAATCACAGCTCCTGGCACTGTCTGGAGTGTGCGTATGCAGTGCAAGCACGCAGCCAATGTTTAAATGAACACCTGCAACCTAACTAAAAGCAGGAAACCTGGCACTTACCACCAACTTCCCAAGCTTCGGCTGAATACCCCAAAAGCAACCCTGAAGTAAACTGTGGTGCTCCATAGGAACCGCTAGTTTCTACAGATCAGTAGCTGAAGACTGATGCTTTGAACCTCAGGTCATGTTGCATTTAGCCCCGTGCACACTTCCTAGAAGCAGCACTGGTCTTCCCGAGTGCTGGTGTGAACTGGCTTGCACTGCTGCAGTAGCAAAGGCCCCACATGGTCCCACGCCGACGCTGTGGTGTGTGCCTGTGCTGTGCACCCAGGCAAGCTCCTATACACCCAAGTGGGCAGCTATGGAAGGGAGGGGATGAGCGGGTAGACCTGCTGAGGCACACAAAGCCGGCGGCCGGGGGCACGTGTGGCAAAGGGTGGTCGGGGCAGGCTGCAGAGGAAGCGATAACACATGGTATGCTGCACACACTGTGAGCTACTGACCTGGTTTGAATTCTGCGTATCACAAAGGCCCAACTTTACTTCTCTCCTACAAATTACAACAAAATCAATCAATGGTGTGCATAGTAGAAGTCAACTTAATTAGCATGGGTTAAATGGGTAAGACTATTTGGAGAGCTTATTTTCTATTACATAAAATTACCAATAGAGAGTAACTCCTAAAAGAGAAGGAAGCTTCAAGTAACTTATTAAACTCCTAAGCAATTTAAAAACAATTTGACGCATAAGGTCTATATATGAAAGTCCTTGGACCCTGTGTGCATGTGAAAATGCTTTATCCTATGCACACCTACCAATACTGTACTGAAATCTTTTCTTCTACAGTTTTTTTTTTCCTTTAGATTAAAAAAAAATGCCTCTCTTAAGGGCAGAATGGACTGCCTTCCTCCTACCTCCAAAGATCTCAGTGAAGCACCCCATACCTCCTTTACCCTGCAGTTCTTTCAAAAAAAAATGCCTCTCTTAAGGGCAGAATGGACTGCCTTCCTCCTACCTCCAAGGATCTCAGTGAAGCACCCCATACCTCCTTTACCCTGCAGTTCTTTCTCCAGGAGCCCTGGGCAGCAAGCCACCCAGCTCTGAAGCTGGCCTGGGTGTCCCATGAACTCTGTCTCTGAAGGAGCTACGAGGCAGCTGTCCCACAGGCTTCACACTGCTCACCCCCAGTCTCAACCCACAGCATGGCTGCTTTCTGCAAAGAAGCTTTGTTTCCCTTGGGGAAGGGGGAAGAGCATAGGGGACAACTCAAAGTTGTCAGGGCTGAAATTCCAGCAGGCAAGGCACACGCCCTTTCTCCTCCCTGCTGTTCCTCAGGGCCTGCCAGTCCTACCAGTCGGATTTTTCCTGTCAACACCCCCACCACCCACATCCCAGCTCAGACTTCCCCAGCCCTCCTCCTCCATAGTCTGCCCCTAGGCTGTCTGTCCCGGGCTGCAGGTGCAGCCTGCAGTCACTCCAACTGTGCGGAGGAGGCCCAGCTGGCTTCAGAGGACACTGGAAACGACACCTCTCGCCATTATTTCCATTCCTCACATGGACTCCTCCCATTGCCTGAACTTTCAGGAATAGACTGTATATGATTAGAAAAATGGAGGCTGGGCTGGGGAGATGGCTCAGTGGTTAAAAGCACTTGCCGAGAAAGCATGAAGATCCCAGTTCAATCCCCTGCACCCAGATAAAAAGCTGCCAGAGCCGAAGGGGACAGAGATGGGAGGGTTACTGGGGCTCCCTGGTCGAAAAAAGGGGCATCTCCAAGTTCAGTAAGAGGCCCTGTCTCAAGGAACAGGATGGAAGACCAAGAGAGAACATTCAATGTCCTCTTCTGGCCTCTGCGCAAGCGTACACAGGATGTGTACATACACACACATGTGCACGCATGCACAAAGAGAGTTAAACTCTGCTCTGATCCCTCCTCTTAGCACAATTCTGCATGCTAGTGGTTTAATTTAAACATTTCCTCTTGAATTTTTCCAGTGGGTAAACTCAACATTGTCACTAACACATACCAAGTAAATAGAGATGAATCATCCCCAGAAATTAGTCTCACATTAAACCAATTATTCAAATGCCTCAGAGTAACATGAGCTAAGTGCAGCTTGTGGACAGATTTGTAACATAAGATGTGCAGAAATACAAGGAATACAAACAGCTCAACCTAAAAAGGACAATCGCATTGCCATTCTCTCTCCTCCCTTCTTTCCCCTCCCTCCTTCCCCCCCCCCCCGCCCCGACTGAGGCCCTCCTGCACAAAGTTTGCCACAGTTCTCAACAGAGGGGCCTAAGGGCCTCCTCAGAAAACTGCAGACAAGCAAGGACTGGAAACAGCCTTAGGAAGCTCATCTTCTTCTTCAGCTGTCCTCTCTTTATAGTATAGCAGTTCATTTTCTTAAATGATTGAAAACATGCCTGCTTAAGTGAAGACACTGGCATATGATACTTCCTTTAGTAAACATGACAGTCTTTCAAGACCGTTCAACATACAAAGAGAATCCTATTTTAAACATAATTTACAAAACTCACTATAACTCCAGTATATCCTGAAAGATATTGCCTATTCTATGGGGCACGCATGCATGCTGAGATACAAATCAGGTCTGCAATAGCACCATAGGAAACAGGAGCGTTGTGTGATTTGCTATTTCCTCCAAGAAGACTTGACAAACTTTGCCCACATAAAGTGTGGGCAGATGAGAAGGCTGAGAGTATGTGCCTGGAGCAGGGCTGCCTGGACTCTTGTGTGGCTCCACTACTGATTATATGTGATCTGGGCAACTTAGTTTGCAAAAATAAGATAGGATAATATTGCCCACTGAGAAAACACTGTACCTACAAACACACTGACGGATTTAAGTAAGGGCTTGAGACAGGCCAACAGACATTAAACACTACACAACTCTTGCTGTTACTGTGACTGTTATAACTATTCTTTGTTTTGGAAGTAATTTACTCTTACAGGATCTGGAGCAAAGCTCAACTTTTTATTTTTACAGTCTTATTGAACGTCTAAGTTAATAATACTTTCCCCTAAAAAGACATGTGGCACCTCTAAATGCATACAAATTATTACCATCAGTGGCATAAAAAGCATAAGACAGAGGGCTTAGGAAACGGCAGAGATGGTAAAGTGCGTGCTGTGCAAGCATGAGGACCGAAGTTTAGATCCCTAGAACACACGAAGAAATGCCAGATGTGTATGCCAGCAACCTGAGTGCTGGGGAGGCGTGGACGGGAGGGCCTCTGAGCTGGCTAGCCAGTGCGTCTAGCTGACTCATGGATCCCTGTGCTTCGGGCTCACTGAGATGCTATCTCAGAAAATGGGGTGGAGAGCAACTGAGGAAGACATGCGGTGTTAAGCTCTGACCCCACACATGCATATATATGTGCACACACACCCATAAACATTCACTCACACACAAGCAAGGTACTGGTTATATGGTAAGTGGCCCCCTTCCTCAATCTAGGAGTAGTCGAAGGGGTGAGGGCAGGACAGCAACCATGGAGGCAGAGAGCAGGTGACGGGGACAGAGAACTCAGCACGCATTCTTACTCCTCCATCCCCGAGACTCTCCTCACTATGTTAACTGTCAGGAAGAGACTAAAAATACTTTCACACAAATATGTATCATGATGAAGACATAAAATGTTTCTCAACCGAGATACAATATCATTTTTACACATATCTGAGTTACAGAAAATGAAGCTAAGGCTGAAATGAAACAACAGAACTTGTAACATGATGGAAACATCAGGAAGATGGCAAAATGCCATCAGGCCTTTGCCTACTTGGATGGGCAGTTCTGCCGCAGGCTTTCCTGGCTCTGTGCAAACACACAGAGGAGGAGAGAAAGAGATTTGCTTTGAATGCTACACATGGCAACAGGTGAGCTGAGGGTTCCCTTTCTAGCCCTGGCTCCAGCACTCCTGAGCACCAAGACACTGGCTTACAAGAGAGCCAGTCAGATCCTGGACAGGGAAGATCTCAGTTCACAGGCGAAGAAGAAACTGGCATGGACCACACAGCCTTTGCTCACTCATGGCACCCTCTCATGGGTGCTGCCTTGGTCAAGAGCCTGTCCCAGAGTGTGCTGGTTCTTGCCTACAGGGCCACGGGAAGACCGCCACCCACCACCCAGCACATGATCTCTGCATGCTGAAGTCAGAAAAGCAGAATGGCAAGTGGAATGCGAGCTCTGGGGTGGCATGGGATACAATAAAGCTGGATTAGAAAACACCCCACTGGAGTATGCACCGAGCCACTTACAAAAGATAGTTACTGACAGTACAAATTATAATTTGTTCATAATAAACATGAGGTCAGGAAAATTATCTCTTTATTTTCTACACGAAATGAGACTCAAAAGTTAAACAATTGAATGGTTGCCTAATGAGTAAGCAAAATGTCCTGGAATTTAAACTGACTTTTCTCTCTAAACTTAAAAAATTGCACTGTGCTAAAGTACAGGTAAGAAAGCAGCCAGGGGAAGGCTCAGAGAAAAAAGCCTGCAGCCCCTGGCTCAGGGCTGCTTTTAGCAGTTCCTGCAAGGCCAGCAGGACTCGCTGCTGCATAATCCCGGCAGGGCTCTGGAGGCTGGTGTCAACCTGTCACTGGTGGCATCTGCATCATTCTGAGAGGACAGAAATGATGTCGGAGTGAGGACAAGAAAGAAGTAACCAGGATCCAATTGGGTCAGGGCCCAGAGAGGCTGGGGCCTCAGCACTGCAGAGGCAGTACCTCCAGGATAGGTGGCCTTCGGTTGGGCAATGACAAAAAAGAAGAAACTCCAGTTTAGTTTGGACCACTCACTACTTTTCAGTCAACAAGGCGACGATTTAGGTAGACCCCTGCAATCAGAGCAAAGAAAGACAATTACTACAAGAGATCATGGGCCCTAGAATCCCTACTGTTACTAAAATTGGCAAGAGGTGGGTATACCTTCTATGACCCCAGGAGATGGAAGCAAAAGCAAAACACTGTGTTAGGGCAAGCCCACAAGCCAGGAACCACAGGCTATCCATGGAAAAACTGATCCCACAGGAATGGAAACAAATTAAAAGTCCACACACCACTGGAAGAAAGTTTGCTTTAGAGACAAGGATGAGGAGAAGGGAGGATGGGAGGGAGAGAACAGAGTCTCAGAGACAAATGAGGGCGACTGTGTGCAAAGGGCTAGGAAAAGCAGCAATTTCCATGAGAAAACCAGCTTGTGTCGAATGACAAAACCCAACAGCATCCAGGACACAGAAGCACAAGAGAGCAAGTTCATCTCTGAAACAGCCTGAATGCACTTTTAGAAACGAAAGCTGTGGTGGAGGCTCCTAAGGCCCATAAGGGTCCTAACATGCCAGTGGGCGCGTGCGGAGGCCAGGCCTGGCAATCGTGCTGCTTAGCTGACCCAACAACAGCCCCAGGGAGGCCGGCATAGCCTCACCGTACCCCACGTTCACGCAGGCACAGGTTCTTCTAAAACTCGGGGAGCCAGCTCTTCTCCTCGAAACTCACTGCAGCCACTCCCCACTCGCTCTCAGGCTTCCCTCACTCACTCACTGAAATGGCATGTTTTTACATCTGTCTACCCCTGCACTCGAGTTCCCGAAAGGGCACTAAGCCAAAATCCATTTCTGCATTCCCAGTGTCTAGAATACCAGCTGGTACAGAGCAATGGCAAATCCACACTTGTTGAACTAAACTGAAAGTCTTGCTGTGATACCAAAGCAGCATGCTGGTCCTACTGGAGAACAGAAGAGAATGTGTTCACTCCAAGTACAGCGAATGAGACTGGATGCCGCTCTAAGCTACTACATCATGATGAGCAGGAAATAAATTCTACCACAGTAAGATAAGCCAACAGACATGTTTTTGGCTTGCTTGTATGTGGGGGGGGGGGCGAGTGGCAATGTATGCACATCTATGTGCCCTCGTGGCATCACATGCACTTGCCAGTGGCAGGCAGGAGAGCTTGCCTTGGGTGGATAGAGCCAAATGTGTGGTGTCCTGCTCCAGCACTCTGTGGTCAGCTGGAGTCCCTTTTACTGATAAAGAACTTACTATCCGCCATCTCCCCCACCGCTGCCCACACAAACCCAGGCAGTTTCCTGGTCTTTACTCCCCTTTATAGAACTGGGGTTACAGGCCTGCATGACCACACCCAGCTGTTTAGTGGGATCTGGGGATTTGAACTCTGGCGGTTTTACCCCTGAGGCCCTCATGCTTGTGCAGGAAGCACACTTACCCGCTGAGCCATCTCTCCAGCCTGCCAATTAGACTTTTAAAGGAATGGGTGTGATAATAAGAAAAGTTAGTTATAGGAATGTAACTCTGATCCCCTTAATTTTCAGTTGTTGCCAGGGGGTGAAAAAAATGAAGCTAAACATCAAAACTGTTTTAGATATATATGACAGGCAGTTCCATCTTTTTTTTTTCCCTGAAAATGGACAGAATTACTTTAACTTTTGAATAAGAGCATTTTCTCATCTGTCCAAAGACATGAAGCCTAGGGAGATATAAAGAACTTTCACAATGTCAAAAATACTTGGGTTTTCATTAGATTCAAACATGTCATGGGAACCTGAAAAACCCAATGGCTCAGACAGCTCACACTCAAACGAGAACACCTGATGGCCGAGGTAAAGGCGACCAGGAAGGTCAGCGCGATAGCAGAGTGAGTGCTTGTCTTCCGGCCCCTCTGCCCACCCCAGCAAATACAAACTGATGGGCCCAGCCATCCCTGTACCAACCACTAATTATTTCAGTGAGTAAAGTTCTCCAGGTTCTGTGTTTGTGTTACTCTTCAATGAAAGCATAGTTGAAATTCTAATTGTCAAAGCTCCAGACACTGGCTGAGGAAGGGTTAAAGCCACATTGTACGTACTAGTATGTGAGAACGGAACAAAGAAAGAATGGTCTTGCTCACTAACAACCCTGTTATTCTGCTCTGATCAAAGAGAAAAGACCACCACCTCTAGGACTGTGACACCACCTCTCTTTAAAAATAGCATTTATTATTATTAAAGTAATTCATGTACTGTAAAGAGGGAAAAGAAACCAATCATTAATTGTCTTGGCCAGAAATGGCCACTATTATATTATAGGAATTAATATTTCTTTTGCAGGGAAAGACAGAGGAAGGAAGAGGAGATCAAGCCAATATAACTTTTACTGTATATATACCATAACTTATTAAAACATTTTCTTCTGATGGGAAAGTAAGCCTATTTCCAATAATATCAATAATGTTGAAACAAAAATAATTAGGAACTTAGTCAGAGCTGGCTGCCAGGGTTGACAGCCGGGCTGGACTGAGTGCTTACTGCGCGTCCTGCATTTCCTCATTTACCACGAACACATCACTCTACTACTTGCTTAGTATACCAAGTCACAGAGGCCAAGTAACGTTTAACACAAGCAGGCCTAATCTCATGGACTGGTTTTAGACACAGTCGTCCTATGACTATAGTCAAGTCTATAATAACCTTTATCCTTTCCCTCGTCCCTGTTTTATCTTATTTATTTATTCCTTTGTTTATTTTTGGGTTTTTGAGGTAGAATCTTGTTCTAGCCTAGGATGACCTGGAATTCACTATGTAGTCTTAGGTTGGTCTCAAACAGTGATCCGCCTACCTCTGCCTCCCAAGTGTTGGGATTAAAGGTGTGTACCTGGCTTAAAAGAGCATGTATTTAGTTTGATTTTTTTATTTTAAAGCAGAGAGAGAGAATGGGTGCACCAGGGCCTCTTGCCACAGCAAATGAACTCCAAGTGCACACACCACTTTGTGTATCTGGTTTTATGTTAAGTACTGGGGAATTGAACTGGAGCCAGCAGGCTTTGTAAAAAAGCGCTTTTGATCACTGACCCACCTCCCCAGCCCTACCTTCATAGTTTCTAAATCACAAAATGCTCTAATAAAAATCAACTCAGCATTACTTTTGGGGTTTTCTTTGGTCATATCCTATAACATTTCATTTTTAAAACCAATCCCAAATTGCTTTTGGTTCCATTGCAGGAGAGTGGACTTCTTCTCAGCAGTTCACAACAGCCCGTGGTCCACCTTTAGGTAAGATTTCTAGGGGTGGGGCTATAGCTTGGTGGTACAGAACACATGCCTAGAATGCTCAAGGGCCTGGGTGGGTTCGATCTCCACTCCACTCCCCTGCAAAACCTACCATAACCCCTAGATAAGCTTTCCCTTTTTCTCTAGGCTCTTGGGTTATCCTTACCACATGGTAACTTTTGATAATTTCTCAGGGTCCATCTCCAAAGTATACTTCTTTTCACTAACTTACTTACCCTGTGTGCTGTTATTTTATCTTTCAACTATATTTTGCTTTGATAACACTAATAATTCCCCAATTATCTTCATTTTGTTGTCAAAATTCCAAGTTTTCTTCTTCAGTAGGATTTCAATTAGCACTGTAATAATTTTATATATATGTATATAATATATATATATATATATATATATATATATATATATATATATATATATATATGTACGTACGTTACTGGAAAGCCATGTCTTAATCCTGCATGTGGGAGGTGAAGCCAGGAGGACCAGGAGTTCAAGATCATCCTCAACTATGTACAAAGTTTGAGGCTAGCCAGGGCTAAATAAAATGCTATGTAACAATAAATTAATAAAGAGTCAAGAAATGAGATATTTACAATTTCCTAGACTTTCACCCAGAAGGGTGACATGGTTGTTTTTACCTCCCCCTACTGTGAACTGCTCCTGTTTGTAAGTGGTCACATAGCTGCAGAGCAGTTCAGAAAAGTGAACTTTCACTGGCCACTGGGCTATCCCACTCTGGGCAATTTCCCTCTTTGTCTGCTCCGTGAAATATACAAGTCTCAAGCATCTATTTCAACTGAAATACTTCAGATCACAGTGAAGAGCTCAGAGCTCAGAAATGCCCAAGCAGAGGATTCACACAGGTGTGACCACAGGTTCTAAAGGCCAATGTCAGGGCTGGGGCTTAGGGGGTGAAGTGGGGTTCTGCCTTCCAGTCCTCCAGGTCAGTGATGTGATTCATCAGTGAAACAGGGATAACAATGTCCTGCCCATTCGTTCCATCACAGGATGTGCAAGTATTATGGCGGGTAGCAAGCCAGACATGGTGTGTGTTGTGCCTTCAAGGAGCTCACAGTCTAGAGACCCAGAGAGGGATTGCAAGGGGCCATGAAGAAATACAAAGCACATCCCAGACTGGAGCCTAGCTGCACGCACTGGTTACACCAACAGTGTCACACACATAGTAACAGCCAGAGCTGTCTGTTGCTGTCAAGCTGTACTGTTCAGAAGATTCTTCCAGGCTGGGTGTGGTGGCACACGCCTTTAATCCCAGCACTTAAGAGGAAGAGGGAGGGCTGGAGGGATGGCTTAGTGGTTAAGGTGTTTGCCCGCAAAGCCAAAGGACCCAGGTTCTATTCCCCAGGACCCACGTTAGCCAGATGCACAAGGGGTGCACACATCTGGAGTTCGTTTGCAGTGGCTGGAAGCCCTGGCGTACCCATTCTCTCTTCCTCTCTCTCTCTCTTTCTCTGTCAAATAAATAAATAAAAATAAAATTAAGAGGCAGCAGTAGGAGGATTGCCATGGGTTCAAGGCCAGTGGGTCTACATAGTGAATTCCAGGTCAGCCTGGGCTATAGTAAAACCCTACCTGGGGTGGGGATGGAAGGGCTGAGGAGAAAGAAAGATTTTTTTCTTAAGCAATGTTAGGCCCTTCTCACAAGAGCACAAGCTGACTATTCCTGTACAGAAAAGGGAATTTTGGAGTGAAATGGAAATGCCTTTAAAAGTGAAAAACGTACAGCTGCAACAAAGTAAACATTGATGGTGTCCTCTAGACAGGAATTTTAATTTCACTTACTGTAACAGGAACTGTAAGCTCAGGAAACTAATCGTGACAGCTTGATTGATGACTCCTGACATATTTCTTGAACTTGGATTACATTACAAAGAAGTGGAACTCTAAGCAAGCCAGATCTTGCCTGTACCTTCAATTTTCAAATCAATAATAAACTGATTCTGTACAACTTGCTTCTGACAGGAACACAGGAGACTGAGAGCACAGACCTGTATCTCAAGAGTCCTCCACATACTCAGAATTGACCGAGCACCCTGAGACTTCACACAGTGAATTATAGATCAGCCTGGGCTAGAGCAAGACTGTACCTCAAAGGGGGGGGGGGGCACCTGGAGAGATGGCTTAGCAGTTAAGGCCTTTGCCTGCAAAGCCAAAGGATCCCGCTTTGATTCTCCAGGCCTCACATAAGCCAGATGCACAAGGGGGCGCATGCATCTGGAGTTCGTTTGCAGTGGCTGGAGGCCCTGGTGTGCCCATTCTCTCTCTCTCTCTCTCTCTCTCAAATAAAATAAATAAATTATATACATATATATATTTAAAAGTTTTATCTAGAAGTGGTGGCACATGCCTTTAATCCCAGCACTTGGAAGACAGAGGTAGGAGGATTGTAGTGAGTTCAAGGCCACCCTGAGACTCTATAGTGAATTCCAGATCAGCCTGAGCTAGAGTGAGATACTACCTCAAAAAGCAAACAAAAAAAGAACAGACCAAGGATAGATTTTGAGTCTGTATATATATAAATACATCAGCTCTCCACAGGACAATATCAAGAGACTAATTCAATTCAGACAGCATTTGTGATAGAAAGAACAAGAAAAACTTACTCTTGTCCTTAAGAAGGTTCTCTTACTCGCTTCCACTTTATTGCCTTTCAAAGGGTCCCACTTACAGAGACAAGAATGAGGACTACCTTACATTGCATACATACCTACCACACGGTATCTACAAATTTCTATTTAAATACATATGATTG
Organism: Dipus sagitta; assembly: GCA_036346955.1. Classification (NCBI taxonomy): domain Eukaryota; kingdom Metazoa; phylum Chordata; class Mammalia; order Rodentia; family Dipodidae; genus Dipus; species Dipus sagitta. Next base: position 3,907,631 of record CM070777.1, on the reverse strand, counting down.
TCAGACAATGAAATGTGCTAGATCCGCTCAACAATCACAGCCTAATAGGAAGGCCAGGGTAAGACAGAGCTGTTACGAGAATCCAGGCAGTCTATTAGATACACTATATCCATGACCACATTCAAACCTCCCAACCTCTGTCCCCATTTTATAAGCAAAACCACTGAAAATCAAGAGAGACTAAATTTGTGTTGCTATTTACTGTTAGCAGACGGTTGGCTAAGAAGAAGGTCTGAGTTTACTTAACTCTAAGGTCTTATCCGGATCCTCTGCACTACTGGAAAGCTCTGCTGCTGTAATGACAGAGCGCACGGCAGCAGAACATGCCAACTTCAAATTTCCAGAGTCAGGCATTTTAGCACTGAGCCCTTTAGGAAGCCAGAGTCACATACGTGACGAACAGGAGGCACAGCTATTGTCATGCCTGAGACGCACGGAAAGGAGGGGCTTCATGACAGGTGGAACCTGAAGACAGAGCCAGGAAGGTGGAGTGTCTGAGGGTATGACTAGGAAGGGACTGCACCTGCCAGAGAGAAAGCTAAGTCAAATTTGTCTATGACCAATGTATACACACTGAAGATAGCAAAACAAAAACACATGCATGTTGAAATATGCATGTGAGGGCTGGGGAGAGAGCACCTCCCTCACAAGCATGAGGTCTGATCCCCAGTACTCATGCGAAATGCCTGATGTGAGGTGCGCATTTGTAAACCCAACACCAGGGAGGTAGAAATGGGACAATCCCTGGAGCTTGTTAGGCAATAGTCTAGCCTAATTGGCAGGGTCCAAGCCAATGAGAGACAGACCCTGTTTTTAAAAAAGGTGGACAGGGCACCTGAGGGTGACAATGAAGGTTGTCCTCTGGTGTCCATACACATATGAACACATACACACAACCAAAGAAAAAGAAATTACACCTAAAATATAGTCACATACAGAAACCAATTATATATTTTTTATTTTTTTTGTTTATTTTTATTTATTTATTTGAGAGCAACAGAGAAAGAGAGAGAGAGAGAGAATGGGCACTCCAGGACCTCCAGCCACTGCAAACAAACTTTAGATGCATGCGCCACCTTGTGCATCTGGCTTATGTGGGTCCTGGAGAATCGAGCCTGGAACCAGCGTCCTTAGGCTTCACAGGCAAGCGCTTAAGCCCACATAAAGCCAGATGCAGAAGGTGATGCATGCATCTGGAGTTTGTTTGCAGTGGCTAGAGGCCCTAGTGTGCCCATTCTCTCCTTCCCTCCCTCCAATAAATAAAAAAACAAAAATTTTTTAAAAGACAAACTATGGTGGGTTGAAATATGCATAAATTTAACCTAAACATAAGGACTTTCAAAAAGTATTACACAACTCAGAATTGAAAGAAACATTAGTTTTCATTTGCAAAATCACTTTAACTTTACATTTTTGCCAGTGACTTGAGTGGGGGAAAGTGGCTTCCTTTTCATCTTCAGAACCTAAAACCCACACTCCATGTTTTGTGGACATACAGCAAATACTTCCAGGGTAAACTCTTATAGGGGACTGGTGAGGCTGCACAATAGTAAGGGCTTTGCCCACCATGCCCAAAGCCCTAGGTTCCATCCCCAGTAACACACAAATAAAATAGTATAATAACTGGAAGAGAAAAAATAACTTGATGGAAGGATTATCTTGGGGAGCGGAGGTCAGCACAGAGGAGCAGAAGGGACAGCAGAGGCAACAGGTGAAGGGGATGAATAAGAATAAAGTCTAATGACGGATACGTGTGAAATGCCAAATGAGCCTTATCACTATGTATGCTAACTTAAAAAATTAAAGAAATGAAAATTATACTTAGAATCACAAAAGACAGACAGACTGCTGGGGCTGGGATGGCTCCTTGGTAAGAGTGCTTATCATGTAAGCATGAGGGTCCAAGAGGGCCTGATTCGCTCTGAGTTTGATTCCGAGCACCCACATAATGGCTAGGTGTGATCATACACACCTGTAACCCCAGTCCTAAGGGGAGAAGAGAATGGGAACTTGCTAGGGCTTGCTGGTCAGCTAGTCTAACCAAAGAACAGCAGCTCCAGGTTCAGTAAGAAACTACTTCTCAAGGAAATACGCAGATGAGCAATAGAGGAGGATGTACAATATTCTCCTCTAGTCTCCACACATGTTCACACAGGGCACATGCATCTGTACACACACATGCATAAACCACATATGCTACACATACATGCAAACAAACAAGAGAGATTATCATTCAGGAAAAATTAAGTGAATATGTACTGTTCACCAGATAAAATTTAGAAAGGTATAACACAATGAACAGAACAAACCAAACAGGAAATGCATTTTTATGGACATTAATGAAACCCACCTTCTAAATGACAATTCTGACCATTCCAGAATAGCCATGGGAGAACTGTCTTCACAAGCAGACACTTCTCACACAGGACTGACTGACTTTAAATGAGCTGATGCTAAATAAGCACTTCTGCGCACACCTAGCAGAGGGACCATGCAGCCCGCACAGGACAGCTGATGAGCGCTACAAGAAGGCAAGGTGGGGCGGGGCGGGGCGGGGCGGGGCGGGGCCGAACACAGTTGGGGACGGGATTGTACTTTCAGCAGAATAAACTCTCAACCAAGCAGTGCCCCACTTTAGTCAATGTGAGTTGTCTTTGGATGGAAAAGTAGACAGACTTGATTATCTGCCTGTCCACTTCAAATAATGCATTTAGCTTTATGAAATAAAAATATTTGGTTTTTCTACAAATAAAGCATTTACTTTACTTAAAGAAGTTTTGACCTTAATGGAAAAAAAAAAAAAACTGAAGAATGGGGAGGAGAAGAATAAACCATACACTCCTGATTCCAGAAGAGAATGCTTTCTTCATGTTTGTATCATTAAAATCCATGAACTGCTTGCAATAAAACCAAAACAGAATGATCTCCATATGAGTGCACAGAGGGTTAAGAATAAACTAAGCACACCAGCTGTTGCAAAGACAAGCTATGCAATGGAGTAAGGGTCACAGAGCAACCCTGCCATGACTTGGTAAGGAAGTCTGCAATGCCTTAAACGCCACAACTCGTCACGCGTACAGGATGAACAGCTCCAAGCCCATGGGAAGATGGGGGTAGTCAATGTCTGAGCAGATTTTCAACCTGAGGCCAAGCACCATGGCTCTAAGTCTTCCCCAAAGGTGCAAAGCCAGTAAGTCCAGCTCCGAGCCTTGTTTCGAGAAGCCTACTCTGCCATGGACAGCCAGAGCACTGGGAAGCCCCATATGCATTGTCCCCTTGTGAAGTGAAGCCGTCCCAGGATGCAGTGCAGGTTCCCTTCAGCAGGTGCTAGCTGAAGTAAACGCTGCCAAAGCCTCCCTGGAGCACTAGGTTCCTCACTTAGAAAATGGTGACAGCCTTTTGCACCCTGTTCACAGGAGTCATAGGCACCAGTGACCTCATACAGATGAAAAGGACTCAGTAATAGGGAGATAGAAGAGAAGGGGTTTGGGGCTGGAGAGATGGCTTAGTGGTTAAGCGCTTGCCTGTGAAGCCTAAGGATCCGGTTCGAGGCTCGATTCCCCAGGACCCACCTTAGCCAGATGCACAAGAGGGTGCACAAGTCTGGAATTCGTTTGCAGTGGCTCGAGGCCCTGGCGCGCCCATTCTCTCTCTGTCTCTATATGCCTCTTTCTCTCTCTGCCACTTTCAAATAAATAAATAAAAATAATTTTTAAAAAAGAGAGAAGAAGCCGGGTGTGGTGGCGCATGCTTTTAATCCCAGCACTCGGGAGGCAGAGGTAGGAGGATCGCCGTGAGTTCGAGGCCACCCTGAGACTCCATAGTGAATTCCAGGTCAGCCTGGGCTAGAGTGAAACCCTACCTCGAAAAAAAAAAAAAAGAGAGAGAGAGAAGACAAGGGGTTTTATCCAGCATAGGGCACCAAACCTATCAGAATAAATAAATTACACAGACAAGCAAAGACACAGTAGGGCTTAAAAGGCTTCTGTCCAAACTTCAGGAAACCAGGCAGTGTGTACAGACTCTAGGAAAGTTTGTGTCATGAATATTTTGGGGACTATGTGTCAAAGAGACAAGGTCCCCAGATACTCTAGAACACAGCCTTCACAGGAGGCAAACCGCCTGGTGCAAGATCCTTAGGGCTGGAGACATGTGACGAGGGACCAACGAGAAGCAGATGAAAGGGTCACTGCAGGTTTGGACTTAAGGAGGGGGAGCTAAGAGGTCTACCTGGGGCACCCACAGTCTCAAGTCTGTTCCTCCAAGCTCTTAGAGAACTATCAAATAAGGGACTTAGGGAACAGGAGAATGACACAGACCTGGAAACTCATGGGCAACAAATCCAAGTTCTACTCTGAGCTCCGTCAACACACCAACTGGACGGACAACCTCTTGGTTCAATGTGGCTAACAGAACCTGACTTGCAAGGCTGCTGCAAGGATCAAGGCTGGTAACAAAGGCATGGTGAAGGGAGACAGTAGATCATCAGCGAGTAAGTCGCCATCCAGTCCTTTTCTTTTTCCAAGTGAAATGATTCAAAATCCCCTCACCTTAGCTGTTTCGTCTTGGTGCAAACATAGAGCCAAGTTTTCCTTGAGGTCCCCATTGCACAGAAGTGGGGCAAGCCACCCAAAGCACAAACTGAGAGGCAGTGGTCTGCTGACGGAGAGCTGCTCCGTGACCGTGCACTCAGCACTAACCACTGAGTCCATGTGCTGAGCAAACAATGGCCCAGGCAAACACACGCAACACCCAGCTGGGACCGAGAGCTGGCTGCAAGAATAGACGCTTCCCAGGTCTGCACAGTGATAGCTCATGTTGTCTTTGAGCCTTTGTAAGGAGAAAAGGAGAAAAAAAATCCCAGAGGTAATGCTTTCAGGTCTGGGCCTTTTGTTGGCACGGGAAAGAAACGAGGAGAAAGAAGTGTTCTCACACTCAGAGAATGAACTCCTCATCCCTCAAGTGTTTGCTCAGAAATCTGCAGTGCGATTAGCAAATGCATGAGTGAGAGGACACAGCACAGATGTCCTGGGGGCCCCAAGGACCTCCACACAGCAGCACTGGGTGGACTCCACACTTACTTAGCTTGAACCTGGTCCTGACTCCTGTGAGTTACTTCATAAGCCTTTCAAGGGTTACTACACTTTGTTCCTATAAGAGGCCAATCCAAATTACCAACAAAAGAATCATTAAACACAAGAAAGAAAAAAGCTCTTTTGTGCTTCTAAAGAAAGGCAGCCTTAGTCATTAAAAGGCAAAGTGTCTGATTCTCTACCAGCTTTCCTTTACAAAAATCAGTCTAGTAATTTTCCAAGAGGGGATCAGTAGCTTTGGACTCATGCCGCTCACTGCAAAGGAGGACTACCAGACCAGGGCACAGAGACATAGGCTTTCTGCTCTGTCGTATCTTACTCTTATCATCAGCTGCTCATGACCCTAAAATTTAGCATCCCCCCCCACCAAAAGGGCTATTTCCTTCTCTTCTTGTATGTGTACGTGTGTTATGGGGGGGGGGGTGCGCACGCACGTGTGTGTGTGTGTGTGTGTGTGTGTTGGTGCCTGTGGAAGCCAGAGGTTGAAATCTGGTATTTCCCTCAATCACTCTTCTCTTTATTTTACTGAGGCAGGCTCTCTCACTTGAGCCCAGAGCTCCTCAATTCAACTAGTCTAGCCAGCCAGCATGCCCCAGGGATCCCCTGTCTCTGCCTCTAACACCTGGGACGATAGGTGTTCTCTAGGCCAGCCAGCATTTACATGGGTGCTGGGGATCCAAACTCCTCACACTTGTGTGGTAAACTCTTTACTGACTGAGCCATCTCCCCATCCCCACCTCCACTTTATTTTTAATTTTTATACCCTTTCTTTTTCAGACTGAATAATTTCTACTAACCTATCTTAAAAAGTATAGGTTTTCCTCTGGCATAGCTGCAACATTATTGCTTTCAGAAATCCTTAAGTTTCAGATTCTGTCTTTTTCATTTCTACAATTTCCACTTAGTTCCTTCTCTACTTCCTATTTCTATTGAGACATCTTATCTCTTCATTCATATGATGCATAATTTCCGTCACATCTTTAGGCGGTTACAACTGCTCTCTTAAGATCCTTGTCAACATCTGTGTGGTCACAGGTGGCTTCTTTCTGACTACCAGCTCTCTTGACTGGGATGTACTTTTCCGTATGCTGGTACCTGAGGCACTGACTCTGACACTCTGGATCCCCTCACACGTTCTAGAGTGCTGACACTTTGGACAGTGACTTTAACTGGGCTTACCTATAAACTCCACAGAGGGACACGGCAAGTTCTGGCGTAAGCACTTCATCCACAGCTGAGCTGCTGGAGCCTGCGCCACATGTGTGACTCAAGCCCAGGCACAGACTTAGGATGTTGATCAACAGAATCCAGGGCTGGCTGTTGCCTCTTCATGATTTTTTCCTCATTTCCAAAGAGCTATCCCCAAATTGTTCCCTGGTTCATCAAGCTAAAAGAGGGTGCCGATTTTCTGTATGTCACATTCGGTTCTATTCCTTTCAAAGTGTCAATTCCACTCCAGATTCTTTCTACCAGTTTGTGTCAAGTGCCAGTGTCTTTTGTCCACAGTCAAGACCAATAGTAGCTTTCTGAACTATTACCAGCAGAATCTGCATATTTCCAAATTTTTTACTTTTTCTCACAAGCTGTGGCACATGATTCAGAAAAGCCTCTGTCTGGATCATAAACAGGTCAAGTAATGAACAAAGGCTGCTGGATCTACCTCATGATGGCTCCCTCCACACACACGTGCCGGAACAGTGCTGCTTTTCCTAACTAGTGCCTCACTTCTCCGCATGCCATCTTCCTGGACTTCTCCACAGGACTTCAAGTCACAGCAACATGAACTTAGGGAATCAGGACTGTTTCCATGGTGACTAAGAAGCAGGAAACTAGAATCTGCCAGATCAACCAAGGCCCATGCCAGAAATGCTGCATGACTATTCCCACCACATTTTACACTGAGAGCAGTCACAAGGGCCTGACAAATAGACGCCAGCCCTTGATGGGGCTGGGGGAGGGGAGAGGAGGGGGAGGATTAACATTCAGAAATAGATGTAAAGTGACATGAATTTTTACAAACATGTTGCATGTTGGAAAATATAATCTGCCACAGATTTAATAGTTAAGGAAGCAAAACAAAACAAAAATCAACCTGCAGGAAAACACAGGCACACAAGTTCCTTGTGCTGAGCGGTGTGTGGCCCAGTCTTCATGTGAGTCTCTCTCATCACCCCCTCACAGCACAGCACCATCAGTTCTACCGCACAGCACAAAGGAGATTCCACAGGCCTCAAAATTTAGGCACATATCATTCACAACAAAGGAAAGTGCAGGGGTTTCAAAGAATCTGTAGCCCAGGCTAACCATAAACTGGTGAGCCTCCTGCTTGGCCCCCAAAGGACTGAGATAAAAAGCATGCATTGTTACCATGCCCAGTTCATGGTTCATGAAATGTCTATGTATTAAATTTTGTCTAAACTTCTAAAATATTTGTTTATTTGTTTGAGGTAGGGTCTTATTCTAGCCTAGGCTGACCTGGAAATTCACTATCTAGTCTCAGGGTGGCCTTGAACTCATTGCAATCCTCCAACTTCTGCCTCCTGAGGGCAGGGATTAAAGACCTGTGCCACCATGCCCGGCACACATTTGTTTTTAAACTGCTGTTCTCTAAAAGATAGTAGAGTGCATACAAACACGGATACAAACAGTGATAATTATAAGAAAAGAGACAGCCAGTTCACTCTCTGTATCTGCCTCTTCTCCCCTCTCTCAAACAAATAAATAAAATCATTTATTTATAAAAAGGGCTGGAGAGATGGCTTAGCGGTTAAGGCGCTTGCCTGCGAAATTCCCCAGTACTCACATAAGCTAGATGCACAGGGTGGCACATACATCTGGAGTTTGTTTACAGTGACTGGAGGCCCTGGTGCCCCCATTCTCTCTATCTGCCTCTTCCCCCTACCCCAATAAGTATATAAAAATATTTTAAAAGAAAAGAGATTGACTCACACACACTCAGGACATAGTCAAGACAAATACTACAAAAATATAAATCCTACTACAAATACAACAAACTGTGTATGTGAGGAAGAAAGCATGTTACATATTAAAATACAGAGGTCTTTTCTCAACCTACTTTCTAAGCACCTGAGCTTTCAACTTGAAAAAGTGAATGTATTCTAAATAAAGCCGTATATGTGAAATCTTACTTTGTCTTGATTTTCTTTATTCTTGTAACACAGATTTCCAATCAGGCGAATAAGATGAGATTTAAATCCCTCAGCCATATTGGAGATGTCACCTTCTGCTTTTATGCAACCAGAGGCACTGAAGATGTTTGTAGTATCTTTTCCAGTTACATGAATCATTCGTAGAAGATCTAGAGCCAAAAGCACAGACTTCATTTTTTATAAGAAAATAATTTATAGTATCTGCTACAAATTTTCTATGAACAAGTCTAATTTACTTACATGAATTAAAGTACAACAGGTAAAGAACTGAAAGCTGTCTTTCAACACTGATTAGGGTTGAGGATGCAGTGCAGCGATACTGCACCAGCCTAGCACACAGGAAAGCCTTCAGGCCTCCCAGTGCCACTAGAGGAACAAGAATAACTAGACAGCTCTTTTGCATTTGTATTATATTTCTTAGACTCTAGTTTGGGGAAGACAGGCCATGATGATTATATTAACCTCACTTGGACCTGCCTACAAAGCCTAACGACTCAGGTTCGATTCCCCAGTACCCACATAAAAGTGATGCATAAAGTGGCGCGTGCATCTGGAGTTAGCCTGCTGCAGCTAGAGACCTGGCATGCCCATACTCTTTCTCTCCCGCTCGCTCTGCCCACCACAGCTCCGGCTTCTATGTGGGGACAGGTGCCTGAAATCAGGCACTCAGAGTTGTACAGCAAGTACTCTTACCAATAAGCCATGTCCCCGGCCCTCCTTTTCAGTTTGATAATGAGAAGTTAGTAACTTGGCAGAGATGGGATGGCAACCCACCACTGTCCTGGCTCCACAAGGATCCCCAAGTCTGATCACGCTTCCTTTTGAAAGTGATAACCATAGAACTCTGGGATAAAATTCTGTGATAGACTATCTCTGGTTGAAAATTTGACAGGTTTTTAAATCACCATGGAAACAAAACCTCTGGTCATGTCTGACCTTGTAGGTTAGAAGGGCTGAGGTGGGAGGAGCACTCTACCTATGCTGGCTGCAGCCCGTGTGCTGGGGTTCTGGGATGCAGAGAGGAAAGAGCTATTGAGCATTCCACGTTCAGCCCTCTGCTCTGCTTCCTGGCTGTTGGACAGAGTGTAACCTGTTCCTGGCATGGTTTCCCCAATATGATGGATCCGTCCCCTCAAGACTTTAAGCCAAAATTACACCCTTTCCTTCATTAAGGTGCTTATGGTTGTATATTCTGTCCTAGCAACAAGCAAGTAACTGATACAAATCCTAAGTGCCTTCTACAGATGACTGCAGGTGTAACCTAAACTTGTAGATATACTCAAAGCGACCTTTGCTAGTATGGTCGCATCAAGAAAAAGGATAATCTTTCTAGACGAAAAACACTGAACCAGCAACACTTAGACCAAGCTACCTACATGGAACAAGCTATGCTAGGACCATTATAAAGTAGCTTTCTAGTAAAGATGATGGAGCTTCAATAATGGCTTCCTGTTTAGTAATTTTTTTTTGAGGTAGGGTCTCGCACTAGCCCAGGCTGACCAGGAATTTACTATGTAGTCTCAGGCTGGCCTCAAATTCATAGCCATCCACTTACCTCAGCGTGCCAAGTGCTGAAATTAAAGTGTGCGCCACCATGCCCAGCTTCTCTAATGACTTATAATAATTCAGTTTTTTAAAATATTTTAATTTTTATTTATTTATTTATTTGACAGAGGAAGAGAGAAAGAGAATGAACAGATGCGCCAGGACCTCCAGCCACTGCAAACAAACTCCAGATGTGTGCACCCCCTTGTGCATCTGTCTAACGTGGGTCCTGGGGAATCAAACCTGGGTCCTTTGGCTTTGCAGGCAAAAGCCTTAACTGCTAAGCCACCCCTCCAGCCCAAAACAATTCAGTTTTTGATATAAGAACTGAAGGCATGAGAAAAACACTATTCTACATGTTCAGAAGTATAGTTGGGGAAATTTTACCATCAAATTTTAAAAAGCTATAGTAATACTAAAAATAAAAATCATGGGGGCTAAAGAGATGGCTTAGCAGTTGCAGCACTTGCCTACGAAGTCTAAGGACCTAGGTTTGATTCCCCAGGACCCACCTAAGCCAGATGCACAAGGTGGTACATGTGTCTAGAGTTCGTTTGCAGTGGCTGGAGGCCCTGACATGCCCATTCTCTCACACTCTCTCTCAAATAAATAAATAAAAATAATTTTTAAAAAATCACTCTCTCACCATTGTAAACCTCCAATCACTCGTAGTGATGCGCCCAGTGTAGCTACCTGCAGACCAACCTGTGTATCTTCTCACAACTGAAACACCCCCCACCATCTCTGTCATCACCAGTACTCGTGGTGACGCACCCAGTGCAGGTAATTGAAGATAGGCCTGCATGTTCTCGCACTCAACAGACGCCCAAGCCTCACAAAGGAAGAGAGGTAAAACCACAACTGGCCTCAGGTTGTTTAGCTAGAGTTGTTCCCATGTTACCATAATTCCACCCAAGAACAAAAATTCAAAAAAGTTGGGCTGGAGAGATGGCTCAGTAGTTAAGGTGCTTGCCTCATAAAGCCTAACAACCTGAGTTCGATTCCCCAGTACCCATGTAAAGCCAGATGCACAAAGTGGAACATGCATGATGGTGCGCACCTGTAATTTTAGCACTTGGGAGGCAGAGGAAGAAGGATCTTTGTTAGTTTGAGGCCAGCCTGATACAACATAGTCAATTCCAAGTTAGCCTGGGCTAGACTGAGACCCTACCTCAAAAAAGCAAAACAAAACAAAACAAAATGTATACCAAAACAGTGAAGATTAAGGATTTAGGTTTGGATTTATAATACAGAATAAATCAAAGATCTCTTAATCCAAAGTATCAGTGTGCTATTTTCCTCACCAATCACCCGTTCCAGCAGGTCAGGAAAAGCCTGTAGGAAGCCAAGCAGCTCTGTGTTGGCTGTCATTTCACACAGGACATCCAGAAGCCGGATCGTAGCCAGTGCATCCTAAAAAGACAAGGAGACCTCTCTTCAACTCTCAGAAATTAAATAGTTTGATTGTTGTAACAATAAAAAAATGAGACATTACAATAAATATTAAGTCAGTACTTATAACAACTGAAGAAACAAAACTAGGCAGTATGAAACAAGTATTAAAAATATACTTGAAAGCCAGGTGTGGTGGCACACACCTTTAATCCCAGCACTCGGGAGGCAGAGGTAGGAGGATCACTGTGAGTTCGAGGCCACCCTGAGACTGCATAATGGATTCCAGGTCAGCCTAAGCTAGAGTGAGACCCTACTTCAGAAACCCTCCCCCCCCCCAAAACAAAAACAAAAAGAAGAAAAGAAAAGAATGCAAGAGTAGGACTGGAGAGATGGCTTAGCAGTTAAGGCACTTGCTTGCAAAGCCTAAGGACCCAGGTTCAATCCCCTAGTACCCATGTAAGCCAGATACACAAAGTGGTGCATGTGTCTGGAGTTCATTTGCAGTGGCCAGTGGCCCTTGTGCACCCATTCTCTTTGTCTTCTATCTCTCTCTGCTGGCAAATAAATAAAAAAACAGTTTTTTAAAAAAGAATGCAAGAGTATGTGTCATGATGTAACTTCTTAGAGTCAGAAAAGCTCTGATTCAAGCAAAAGCACCTTCCAACAGTGGGTAAATGTTCAAAATTACAAGCTGCACATCACATTTATGTGGATACTTTCTTTTAAAGCATTCTCAGTATGCAAGCTCTACCTTAAAGATGGAAAGATCTGATGAAATACATTAACTTCCTGTCCACAAGAACCCTGTAAAGTCCTGCATGGAGGGAGGGGGCAGGGAGATGACTAGCTCTAAGAATTTGCACTATTTCTGGGAAAAAACATAATTCTATATGCACTATCTTGGGGGGTCATAAAAGATAATAACATTTGAGAATATTAGCTCCCATAGATAATAAATAATTTACATGAAATAGAAAACATGACTAAGAAATTACCAAGGATAAATTGCATGACATTACAATATTCCTATATACGTTTCAAAGATGTAATTTTGGGGGCTGGAGAGATGGCTTAGAGGTTAAGACACTTGCCTGCGAAACCTAAGGATCCATGTTTGACTCTCCAGGTCCCAAGTAAGCCAGATGCAACATGATTCAAATGCACAGGGTGGCACATGCACACTAGGTGGCGCACACGTCTGGAGTTCAATTACAATGGCTGGAGGCCAAGGCATGCCAATTCATTCTCTCTCTCTTGCATTGAAAAGAAAGAAAGAAAGGAAGCAAAAAGGCCAGCCTTTTAGACTTGCCTTAGGAAAAAAAAAAAATTCTGAGACTACATAGCGAATTCCTGGTCAGCCTGAGCTACAGCAAGACCCTACCTCGAAAAGCCAAAAAAAAAAAAAAATAATAATAATAATAATAATTTTCTTTTAGAGAGGGGTTGGAGAGAATATTGGCTCGCCAGGGCTTCAGCCACGGCAATCTAACTCTAGACACTTGCGCCACCTAGTGTGCATGTATATGTGCCCTTGTGCTTGCATCACCTTTGTGCACTTGGCTTATGTGGGATCTGGAGAGAGATCAAACATGGGTCCTTAGGCTTCACAGGCAAGTGCCTCAACAGCTAAGCCATCTCTCCAGCCCCAAAAATATAATTTTTGAAATTTCAGTTTTTGTTTTTCCAAGGTAGGATCTCACTCTATAGCCCTAGGCTGGCCTCGAACTCACCACAATCCTCCTACCTCTGCCTCACAAGTGCTGTGATTAAAGGCAGGAGTTACCATGCCCAGTAATTTTTGAAGATTTTTTAATTTTCATTTATTTATTTATTTGAGAGTGACAGACAAGCAGAGAAAAGAGGCAGATAGAGAATGGGGTGTGCGAGGGCTTCCAGCCACTGCAAACGAATTCCAGGTGCTGGCTTATGAAGGTCCTGGGGAATCGAGCCTCGAACAGGGGTCCTTAGGCTTCACAGGCAAGCGCTTAACCACTAAGCCATCTCTCCAGCCCAATTTTTGAAGATTTTTAAGTGACTTTTAAATTACACATTATCTGAAGCACTTGGGAGGCCATGAATTTGAGGCCACCCTGAGACCATGGAGTTAATTCCAGGTCAACCTGTACCAGAGTGAGACCCTATCTTGAAAAACAAAACAAAACAAGCCAGGCATTGTGGCACACGCCTTTAATCCCAGTACTCAGTAGGCTCAGGTAAGAGGATCACTATGAGTTCAAGGCCAGCCTGAGACCACAGAGTGACTTCCTGGTCAGCCTGGGCCAGCATAAGACCCTATCTCAAAAAACAAACAAACAAAACCCACAAAGTACACATCTGACAAAACATAGTAGCAGATATAAACTTAGGTCATAAAGAGAACATTCTTTAAAAGAAAGATTATTTTTGTTAACAGTAAATGAGACCATTCTGTAATTAGAAAATTTAAAGAGAATTATGTACTATAGGATTCTAAACATCTCAAAATAAATGGCACGAAATAATAAATGTTCCTTCTTGGGTCATTAATTTTACTACACAGTAATCCTTTGCTAGTCAAAGAGTCAGTGGGGATTTAGGTTAGAAGTCTGAAGTTAGAAGCATGGGCAAAGAGTCTCAAGCAAACCCATCAAACTGGCAGAGCTTCAGTTAGTGAGTCATCGCCCAGGTGGTCATCTCCAGACACCATCATTGCTCAAGAAATGGCAGGCTAACTTGGGGTGTATGACACAGCATGCACCTGATAACCCTGGATACAGCTAGAGAACATGAAGGAATCAGAAATCACATGAACAGGCTCACGCTGGGCAGGATGGGCACAGCAGAACATTCCAACTGATCAAAAGCAAAAAAAGGAAAAGAAAGAAAGAGAAGAAGAAAAATGAAAAGTAAATCAAATACTTTGAAAGTTACGACTTCAAGTGACACACAGGCAAAACAACTCACTGGTCACCTCTGGTTGACGACACAAAGTAAGCGTATTACTCTGAAGACTGGTAATCATGGAAGGGAAAATCAAGCATTTACTTGGCCTTGCTCAGTCAAGATGTACCTAGATAAGTGAATAGTTACTTGGGGGAGGGAAGGGGCTTCTCTTCATAAAATACTCCTGTCAATAAGTGATGATTGTTAGTGACAAAATATGACTTGCTACCAGGGTGATCACCTCTAACTACAGCACGTGGAAGCTAAAACAAGAGTTAAAGGCCAGTCCAGTCATCCAATGACTCATCAATCCCAGCAAGTGCAAGGGAAAGAGACAGGCGAACCACTACCAGGATCCATGCTCAACAAAATCAAGATCGCTGAAGGAGCTTCACCAACAAATAACAAGTACACAGGAAAAAGGAAAGAGAAAATATAAGCCTAATAGTAAAGGAAAGTGGAAATACATCAATCAAATCAAAAGTATGGTTCCATAACTTCTACCCTGATTCATCAAAATAAACGTAACTGTCAAATTAGTTCTTCAAATGGGCATTTGCATTGCACTGTGTTAAAACCCTGATGCCCGATGAGCCACGATGGAGCTTTGTTTGGGTCCAGGTCCAATGGCACAAGGGGTGCGCGTGGCCTGTCCATACAGTGAGGGGCTCAGTGCTGCTGCAGTGGGTGGCAGCTCGTGGGCTCTACTGCACTTCTTTCCCTTACTTGAGGATTGAAATTTCCAGGACATAAAGACTAAGTTAGAGGCTTGGAAGAGATTAACCAAAAGTTCCTTTTCACCTCCTAAACTCTGTATTAACTGAGAAGGATATTAATCTAATCCTACATATTCATATGACATGTTCCTTTATTAATAAAGTCAACAGTACATTAGTTTATTATTCAAAAAATTCTTCTCTTAAAAAAAGCTGAGTGGGGGCTGGAGAGATGGCTTGGGCTGGAGAGATGGCTTAGCGGTTAAACGCTTGCCTGTGAAGCCTAAGGACCCCGGTTCGAGGCTTGATTCCCCAGGACCCACGTTATCCAGATGCACAAGGGGGCGCACGCATCTGGAGTTCGTTTGCAGTGGCTGGAGGCCCTGGCGCGCCCATTCTCTCTCTCTCTATCTGTGTCTTTCTCTCTTTGTCTGTCACTCTCAAATAAATAAAAATTTAAAAATGTATTTTAAAAAAAGTACAAAGTATGCTTTAAAAAAAAAAAAAGCTGAGTGGGCTGGAGAGATGGCTTAGCAGTTAAGGAGCTTTCCTGCAAAGCCAAAGGACCCAGGTTCAATTCCCCAGGATGTACATAAGCCAAATGCACAAGGTGAGGGCATGGACCTAGAGTTCATTCATTTGCAATAACTGGAGGCCCTGGCATGCCCATTCTCTCCCTCTCTCTCTCTCTCTCTCTCTGCCTTACTCTTTCTCATAAATAAATAAATAAATAAAAATTTTTGAAAAGCTAAGAGTAATGAGTAAAATGTCCTTTAAAATATTTAAAAGAGGGCTGGAGAGATGGCTTAGCGGTTAAGCGCTTGCCTGTGAAGCCTAAGGACCCCGGTTCGAGGCTCAACTCCCCAGGACCCACGTTAGCCAGATACACAAGGGGGCGCATGCATCTGGAGTTCGTTTGCAGTGGCTGGAGGCCCTGGCGCGCCCATTCTCTCTATGTCTCTCTCTCTGCCCCTTTCTCGCTCTATCTGTCGCTCTCAAATAAGTAAATAAACCAAAAAATTTAAAAAAAAAATATTTAAAAGAGGCTGGAGAGATGGCTTAGTGGGTAAGACACTTGCCTGCAAAGACAAAGGACCTAGGTTTGATTCCCCAGGACCCACGTAAGCCAGATGCACAAGGTGGCACATGCGTCTGGAGTTCCTTTGCAGTGGCCAGAGGCTCTGGCGCACTCATTCATATTCATTCTCTCTCTCTCTCTCTCTCTCTCTCTCTCTCATTCTCTCTCTCTCTGCCTCTCTCAAATTAATAAACAAAAATAAAATATTTAAAAGTATAAGACTGTACTAGGGGCTTTGGAGATGGCTCAGCCAATAAAAATGCTTGCAGTGCAAGTGTGAGGAGCTGATTCACCCGGAGTTTGATTCTTTAGCACCTACATAAAAGGCTGGGCATAGCCACGCACACCTATACCCCCAGTCCTGTGGAAAGCTGAGACCAAAAAACTGCAAGGGCTCATTGAGCAGCTAGTCTGACTGAGAATGGCAGCTCCAGCTCCAATTCCAGCAAAAGATTCTGTCTCAGACACACACAGTGAGCAACAGATGAAGACAGCCAGTGCTTTCTGGCTTCCACAGCTGTTCACATGGGGCATGTACATCTGCACACACACGTGCATACAACACACACACCACACACGGGCAAAATAAACTGAATTAAAATTTATTAAATAAACTGAACTAATTAAGTGAAAAGGAGAAGACATGCAAAATCAAAGAACAACATTCTAAGAAATTTTTAAGGGAACATAAGAAAGAAAATGGTGTCTTGTCCTACCTTACTGATCTTGTTAACATCACCCGCTCTTCAGTGTCTGAGGTAGTTTTTACAATATGTGCTAATAAAGCAAATATTTTGCCCACTGAAATGCTAATTAGTTGTGACTGACCAGAACGCAGTTATCACCCTGCGTGTGGATCAGCATTACAATTATTTGCATGCTCCTCTCAGCACTGCTCACTGCATGTAAGCATGCGGCTTTCTGACTTCCTTCCTCCAGGTAATGTCCTACTGATTCCCTCTGTAAAAGATGAAGATCCAGAAATGGATCCAATATGCAATTTACTGTATAGCCAGGCAGATGGCCCACACCTGCTATCCCAGCATCTGGGAGGTTAAGGCAACAAGGATCAAACTGAAGTCTAACCTAGGCTGTGCAGCAAGGTCCCTCTTTAAAAAAAGTGGGGATGGGGTCCTGGAGAGACAGCTTAGCAACTGAGGTGCTTGCCTACAAAGCCAAAGAACCCAAGTTCAATTCCCCAGGACCCACATAAGCCAGATGCACAAGGGGGCTTATGTGTCTGGAGTTCACTTACAGCACTGCAGGCCCTGGCACACCCCCTCTCTCTCTCCCCCCCCCCACTTATTTCTCTCTCTCTCTTAAATAAATAAATAAACAAACAAATAACTTTCTAAAGAGCTGACTATCATAAATTTAAACATGAAAAAAAGTTTGTATCAGGCACAAAGATTTGTTTTTAATTTATCTATTAGAGAGCTAGAAAGACAGAATGCATACATCAGGGCCTCCAGCCACAGCAAATGAACTCCAGATGCATGTGCCACCTGTGCATCTGGCTTACATGGGTACTGGGGAATCAAACCTAGTCCTTAGGCTTTGCAGACAAGCACTTTAATGGCTAAACCATCTCTCCAGCCCCAGAAAGATTATTCTAGAAATATTTTAATAAAGATTTCTCCAAAAAAAAAAAAAAGCTGGGCGTGGTGGCGCACGCCTTTAATCCCAGCACTCGGGAGGCAGAGGTAGGAGGATCGCCATGAGTTCAAGGCCACCCTGAGACTCTATAGTGAATTCCAGGTCAGCCTGAGCTAGAGTGAGACCCTACCTCGGAAAACCAAAAAAAAAAAGATTTCTTAAAAGAAAACCTAATGAACATATTGGTCACTGAAAAAATATTAAAATAAAACAGTAATTCAATCAGATTTATAGGTGGCTCAGTAGGTAAAGTGCTCAATTTGCACTAAGAACTAATTCAACCCCCAAAACCCATACAAAAGCAGAGTGTAGATGTCCAAGCTCTAATCCCAGTGCTGGGAACTCACTGGCCAGCTAGTCCACTTTAGGTGGGCAAGTTCTAGACCAATGAAAGCTCTTGTCTCAATAAAAGAAGCGTTTTCATGAGGAATGGCCCAAGGATGTCCAAGCCTCCACATGCATATACACACACCAAAAAAAAATTTCTGATGTGCAGAGTCTATAACCCACAGCCTTATGCTGAATCAGTGAACCATTAAAAAATATCTCTAGAAAGTTTTAATGAACATGCTCTGACCCAGTAATTCCATTTCTAGGAATGTATAAGCCGGGGTTACTCATTTAAGGACACAGTATGCTGAAATATTGACCCAGGAGTCTTTTTCAGGTCTACTGGAGCTCCCCCCACCCACTTCTACCTTAAATATAAACTATATGTATTAATATATACAAGTCATGAATATAAAGAAAAAAAAACAATTTTTAAGTGAACTATGTTGGCTTTTCAAAAGAAAACTACCTACAGTTTTCTAGTCAATTCTCCTGTAATTCTTTCCACCTCACAAAAACAATTTGAAGGGAAAATAAAAATCATCTTATATATAAAAAATAAATCAGGTTGGAGAGATGGCTTAGTGGTTAAGGCACTTGCCTGCTAAGCATAAAGACCAAAATTCAATTCTCCAGGACCCACGTAAGCCAGATGCACAAGGTGGCACATGTGTCTGGAATTTGTTAGCAGTGGCTGGAGGCCCTGGTACACCCATTTCTCTCTCTCTCTCATAAATAAATAAAAATAATCACTTTAAACACAAGTCATGTGAGCTTCACAAGTACTGCATTCTGGGACTTTCTCTTGTCTCCCAGAAAACTAATATTTGAAACATTTTAAAAAGCACAACTCACTGCTCCATCTGCTGGAAATAAAGGCAACTCAATTTCCAGAAAAGCAAGCCAAGACTATAAGGAGACTTTTTCTCTACTATAACAGGAAAACAGAAATATTAGCATAATGAGTAAGACCATACCTGGTCTATGACACAGCAGTGAAAGTCAACAGCAAAATGACTTAAACCTAGGCACAGGTACAAAAGCAATGTCCTCCCATGGTCTGACTGCTATGACCACGACTGCAGCTATGACAGGAGTCAAGAGTGTCTCATGATCACTTCACTCAAGACCACACTCAGCTCATGATCCCATTCTGACTCCTCATGCCCCTTTGACAACAGATGAGTGTCCACTCTGGGTTCCGGCCCCTCCCATCTTGTCTCAGCTAGTGTCAACACTCCCTTCTACCTGATCATTCCTATCAGCACACAAATGACCTATTATTATCTTTCTTAAAATGTGTTTAAAACTAACTTCATTGAGGTATGATTTATATGCAAAAAAAAAAAATGTCCTGAAGTGAAGAATACAGGGACATAGTTATGTATAAAATGTCTATTACCCAAAAGTTCCTCAAGACCCCCTGAAATCCCTTTCACCCCTGGCTTCAGCCCCAGCTATGATGTCATTATCAGTTAAGTTGGGCCTATTACTGAATCTCACAGAAATGGAATCATGCTCTACCACTGGTCTGTGTGCTCTTACTTGGCACCTTTAGGATCATCTCTGTTGCTGTTCCAGGAATGCTTTCATTTTCTGCTGAGCTGTTTCCCAGAGAGAGAAGGGTTCTGACTTAAACTCAGACAGAAGGAGAAAGATACAAAGAAAAGCTGTCCAGTGGATAGGTGGGAATACAATTACCTGAATGTTACACTCGCATTTAATTTTTTTTTTTTTTTTGCCAGCAGAGACAGAGAGAAAGGGCGAAAGAGAAAGAATCAGTGTGCCCAGGCCTCTAGCCACTGCAAATGAACTCCAAATGCATGTTCCATTTTGTTCGTCTGGTTTTTACTGGAGAACTGAATCCAGATCCTTAGGCTTGGCAGGCAAGTGCCTTAACCACTGAGCTATCTCTCCAGCCCCATACTGGCATTTTTTTAAAAGCATTCACAACATACTTTTCATTTGTTCACTCAGTAAGTATTTGCTAAGAGCCCATATATATATATATGTATGTATATATATATATGTATGTATGTATGTATGTATACATGACACTATGAGCATGGTTGAACTTCTGCCCTTATGGCACCTATATTCAGAAAAACCATGGAACTGATGTGGATGGCACATAACACCTCCACTTTAACACACAGGTGCGTGCACACGTCTGTGTATGCATGCCTGTCTCCCATGTTATGTGCCTGAAAAAAGTATTAACCAGAATTATTTTTAAAGTCACTAACTTGGACTGGAAAAAATGAGGGTCCTTTTCTATAATTTCTTCAGTCTCTACTATAGAGACATACCATGGAATACATTTACAAGCTTTTAATAAAGAATCCTCAGAGAGGACTTGGCTGCCTGCTCTCCTCCTCTGGGCCAGTAAGATCGTCTCTTACCTCATCCTCAGCATGCTGCTCCGAGGTCAATTTCAGCACAGTCTTGCACTGATCCATAAAGGAGCTTGCAATCAGCTCAGCATACTGCAAAAATAGAGGGACATCATTCTTGGTCAGCTGCTCATCGCCCACCATCTTGGCTATCATTATGTCTAAGAATGTGACCCTGTAAAACAAGAAAATTCCACATAAACACATAGCATTTAAGCTGTGCAATATATGAATAACTTGTAAAGACAATTTTGTGTGTGTGTGTTTTTGAGACAGTCTTACTCTAGCCTAGGAACTAACTCTGTAGCCCAGGCTGGCCTTGAAGGCATGGTGATCCTCCTACCACAGCCTCTCAGGTGCTGGGACTAAGGACATGAGACACCATACATGGCTTATAAAGACAATTTTAAGAAACTATATTCATTGGGAATTTTTTATTTAGGTAAGAAAAACATTTTATGAATAAAACAAATCTTCATCAATTCCCCATTTTTTTCTTGGTGTTTTTGACATCACTTACCAGAGCAGGAACACTTTAATAACAAGTACTTTTAACACTGAAATAATTCAACATTTCAGAAACCAGTTGAATGTGAATACATTCACAACAGTGATAGCAAAACAGAGTGGGCTAACATTTATTCACCACTTAAAACTGCTAAATCTTTTGCATACATTATCCCATTTAATCCTCACAAGCCTCCACAAGGTAGGTAACATCATTAGCTTCACATTAAAGATGTGTAGCTAGACAATGTGGCATATGCCTGTAATCCCAGCACATGGGAGGTAGAGACAGAAGGATCAGTGTTTGAGTCCAGCCTGGGCTACATGAGCTACAGTATTAAATAAAGGGGGGGAGGGAATTACTGGAAATGGTTCAATGGTTAAAGGCACGTGCCTGCAAAGCCTGACTGCCCAGGTTCAATTTTCCAGTACCCATGTAAGGCCAGATGTGCACAGTGGCACAGTATATGGAGTCATGTTCAGCAGCAAGAGCCACTGGTGTGCCCATTCTCTCTCTCTCTGTACTTGCAAATAAATACATAAAATATTTTTTAAACGTATAAAAGCTTAGTGAAGTTAGCTAACTTGATCAGTGTCATGTAAGTGAGCGGTTAAACTAAGACTCAGCTAGCTGACCGCTTCAGGTAAGAAGGAAGCTGTACAGAATGCTTTCATCTCACAGCCAGATGAAGGGAAAGAGCAGCAGCTCAGCAGTTTTTAAAACGCCCAAAATTTGAAGTTTCTTAAGCAGTTATTAATGCAACTAAACAAGCAAATAATCCTTTTCTTGAGCACAATGTTCACACATTACTTTTTGTTTTCCCTTAAACATCTTTAAAAGATGAATAGGGTAGGCTGGGGGTGTTAACTCAGGCAGAGGCCTTGCCTAACATGTGCAAGGCTCTGGACTTGAGCCCCAGAACTAACAAAAGAAAAATCCAAAAAAGAAAAAAAGAATAAATGAATCTCAAGCCACTGAGCCACATTTTCCACTATCACCAAGTAGACAATTATGAAGTCCCATTTCTGCTCTCAAAGCATTTCTTAATCACTGGATCAGATAAAAGTGGCAGCCACTGTGAGGATATTAAATCATGATCCTTGGCTTTGGGAACTTAGCATCTTGCATACAATATAACTTTATCATATTAAATCATACGCATGTATGTACAGGGATGCAGAGAAATGAGAAACAAAACGGATAGGTTAGAACTAGAGAGATGAACCCAACAATGGGCAGACAGATCATCAACATGGAGCCTTGCGAGAGTGAAGCAGGAAAGGAAGGCCACACGGTGGTGGTTTTCAAAGTTGTTTGGCTGTTTAGCAAGACCCTGGAAGTCCAAATGAATGAACAGAAAGGAAATTTCCAAGAGCTAAAAGGAAAAAGAAAGTTTGCAAACTCAACCCTTCTGATAGACACCTCCAGAACATGGTAAAACTATTGCAGAAATTCTCTGGAAAGATCACTCCAACACGATTATGAGTGAAGGTAGAAGAGTTTATTTACCCAGGGGCCACAGAGCTTGACATAGCTCTCCAAAGGGGCTCTGGCCTGAGCTGAGAACTTATTTCCATTTTATAGTTTTCAGGAGGAGGAGTGGGGTCAGTAAACAAACACGACATGGCAATTTGCACATCAGTCATTTCTGTAGTCAGGCCACCCTAACAATGAACTCCATTTTACCTTGTTTCAGCCTAAACTCTTTCCTTCTTATCATCCCTCTGGGCCTTTTCTGGACAGTTCTCTCTTTGGGATTTTTCCATCTGCTGACAGATAAGTTTAGCTCCTCAGTAAACAGATAAGTTTAGCTCCTCAGCAATTAACTCTTATAGTAACTCAGTGAATCAGTTCAACTTTTAGCTTTTTTTCTATCAAAACCACCTCTGCAAGCTTGATTAAATGAATCTGAAATGAGGCCTAAGGAGAGTAATTTTGAAAGAAAAACTGTTGACAAATCTTCAATACATAAAAATAGCAAACTAACTTTGAATATCTGCAAACAGATGTTTCGTGCCATGTTCCAAGAAGCTGCTGAGGAGCACACACAAAAGCCGTGTGGTCACAGGACAGCATCACCTCCACCAACACTGCAAACCCTCCCTTCAGCTGCGAGGACAATGCCCTCTCTTCAAACAGCAGAGCTGCATGCAGCAGCGCAGCTACGCGAACTGAAGCTGCAAGCTCTTGCAGTCTTTTGCTCTTGCTGCCCTCCTTCTGTGTCGGAAAGCACACACTCCGAAAGGCACTGCACCACTGGGAACGAGCACTACAATGCAGAAGCTCTTGATTCTTCCAGGCAGGAGGAAGCCACACTCAACTCAGAAGTGGTATCCCTTGACAACAAGGACAAGTTCTGATGAATGTATCATTAGGTGACTTCTTGGTTGTGTTAAACCTCATTGAGTCACTGAGAAACACCAAGATGCAGGCAGGCTAATGGCTGGTGGTCTCAGAATACCATGAAGAGTGTGGTGAAATAACATGGGTAAGACTGCTGCTGGTGGAAACCAGCATACTGTGTTACAGTC
This sequence comes from Dipus sagitta, assembly GCA_036346955.1. NCBI lineage: Eukaryota > Metazoa > Chordata > Mammalia > Rodentia > Dipodidae > Dipus > Dipus sagitta. The sequence goes on along the minus strand of CM070777.1, from coordinate 3,884,294 downwards.
AATTCTTTCCCTTGGGACACTCTTAATAGCAATAACCAGTATACTAGACATAGGCCATTCATGACCAAGTACTATGCACTGTGTATAACTGGATATACTCTGTTTTCAGGCAACTGGCAAGGAAGTAGGTATGTTTGTACCAGTATCACCAAAATCATGTGGCTAAGGTCTCACAGATACGATGTTCTAGGAATTTTTCAGTCCTATTCTAATCTTAAGGGGTCGCTGGCATATATGCAGTTCACTGCAGACCAAAGTACCATGTGTCATGTGACTATGTTGCTCTTCAGATAAACATAACTGGCCTAACAAATGCTGCTCGTCATGCCACAGACTCAAAGCACACAGGATGCAAAACCCGCACACCCGGCTGAAGGCTCAGCAGAATCTCGCACACGGGACTCAAGTCGTTTTCCTTCCCAGCCACAAAACCACCACTTAGTACTTCAGGCTCCCCAGACACACCCTCATTTCCTAGTCAAGTACTCATCATCATGAACACTCCTATTTATTATTTATTTATTTATTTATTTATTTATTTATTTATTTATTTTGAGGTAGGGTCTCACTCTAACCCAGGCTGACCTGGAATTTGCTATGTAGTCTCAGGCTGGCTTTGACTCACAACCATCCTCCTACCTCTGTCTCCTGAGTATTGGGATCAGAGGCGTGCACCATTACAAACGACAGAGAGAGAGAGAACATGGGTGCACCAGTGCCTCTAACCACTGCAAACGAACTCCAGGCGTACGTGCCATGCTGTGCATTTGGCTCCAAGCAGACACTGGGGAACTGAGCTCGAGTTGTCAGGCTTTGCAGACGAGCACCTAACTGCTGAGTCATCTCTCCAGCCCTGAACATTCTTTCTAATTCAGTTGAAACCTAATAGTAACACACTCTCCCTTCAAACTTATGATGGTTGTTTTATTTTTAAAGAAATTAACATTCAAAGCAAATCCTTTAAAGCAAGGGATTTGGGAGAAGAATTCTATAGCAAAAAATTAAAGTTATGCTTAGACTGATGAAGGCTAGCATTTAAAGCCACATATACACCATCCTAAAATGGTGATTTCTATGAGGACCTGGAGTTAAGGTAGAGACAGGGGAAGAGTGTTTCATCAGCATTCTAGAGTAGGAAATAAAGTACCTATAACTCAAATTCAAGGACCGACATCCCAACAAATTTTCAATTTACATTTTGAACTTCTCCTAATGTATAACTGGTTAAATAGCATATGTCACAAAGGCCAAAAATTGCATTACCCCTCAGCAGCAAGCTAACCAAGACAGATGGTGAGTGCTGCTCACATAGCCTCTTTTGAGCCTTCAGAAATCAAGAAAGCAGAATCAGCATGCTGCCCCTTTGTACGCAGGTAAGCACAGTACCTACAAAGCCTCAGGCTCCCGCGTGGAAAATGTAGGAGCTGAGGTGCTTGTGAGACAACGGTGGTGTTTTAGTTGGACTATGAACTACCCTCAAATGGCTCATGTGTTGAAGTCTTGGTCCCTACTACTAGATGGAGGAAGTGGGTCCTTTCTCCCCCTCTGCCTCCAGCCCACAGGAGGAAAGCAACTGCTTCTACCACAAGATGACAAAAACTAAGAACCAAGTGAACACAGGCTACAGCCTCTTAACACATGAGCCAGAATAAACCGTTCCTCCTTCAAACACCTTGTCTCCCATGTTCATCACAGTATTTGTCATGCCACTGCCTCCCAGAGACACAGGATCACATGTGGGAGGAAAGCCAAGGACACCCAAGGAGGCAGAGCTGTGGTTATGGCAACAGTACTAACACCGGAAGCAGAATCAGCAGCTTGTGCTGAGCATGGTGGCGCACACTGCAGTTCCAGTGTAATCCCAACTAGGGTCGAGGATGGAAGGATTCAGCTAAAGCAGAGTTTGAGGGCAGCCTGAGCAACATAACAAGGGCTGAGGGAGGAGGGAAGGATTAACAAGAAGACAGGCACTGAGCTCTTCATATGACTCAGCTAGTCAGCACAACCATTTCATCAGGTGATTATTACCCATTCTCCCCGAGGAATCAATGGCTCCAGAAAGGCCAAGTAACTCGTCTAAGTCAGTGCATGGCCCAAATTACATTTGTCCATTGTTCTGGTTCCTGTTCATACACGTACCTTTTTTTATTCTGGCCTGGCACTCACTCTGTAGTCCCAGGCTGGCCTCAAACTCACAACAATCCTCTTTCCTCTGCCTCCCAAGTGCTGAAATTAAAGGCATGTGTCACGACACCCAGCCCATACATGTAGCTTTGACTTGAGTGCTGTGCATGAGAAGTGGACTGTACCATCAACAGTATTCCATGCCGGTTCACCAGGAAGCATACATAAATGTGGGCTCTCATTTTTTCTGAGTCACACCACACTGACTGAATGAACTTGTAAAAATCCATGCGTTCCTCACTAAACAATATGCTCCAATAGGCTACCAGGCCCAAGATGAAAGAGCTGGATCCTTGAAAATACTGAGAGTGACTCCATGCAAAGAGCACTTTCACACAGGCACTAAACACAGTACTGCCCACCACACCACATAGGGCTGTGCTCAATGCTGCTCAGCACTGTACCCCGGGAACCACTGGCAGATGCTTGCTTGTGTTTAACTGACAGATTCACCAACTACTTTAATCTAACAGCCTCTGATATTCAGATATTCTAACCCAGAAGGTTGGAAACAGCCCGGGCACCTCAGGTGATTCTGATGTGTATGCTTGCTTGAGGAACATGTGCCCTGCCAGTATTCTCGAGTGAGGTTCCTCAACTGTTCCAGAACATGGGAAATGTTTCAGGTAAGTCCTTATCTTCTTGGTTCTCCCAAGGATTCCCACACAAAGGAGAGAAGTTTGCTCATTATACAACCCTGTTGAGAAAAGCTCACTTTAGCCCTACTGACCTGCCAAAGAACAGCTTTGAACAAAGAATACATTTGTTCTCCCTCAGAAGGTGGCCACCGCCCAAGCTTCTACAGTACTCGGAATTCTCGTTTCTACCAAGACCCCAGGCCCTCCTCCCAGGATAGGGCCTCTCCATATCAGCAGAAACATCATCAACAATTAACTCACTAATAAGTCCTACATCTAGTGGTTATTGTTAGTTACCACACAGGCCTCAGCACTCCTAGGTCACCCCTCTATCCCTAGACATGGGATCCTGGAACTCCACAGGCAGGGAGGCACCCCACCTGATAGCACCCCTCCCTGCTTCACTGCATCACCAGGGAGCACAGTGCATGATTTACTTGTTTTATTAGTCTCACCAATGTGACACAGGCCCCACGCACAGCAGGCTGGTGTATTCAGTAGACATTTAAAATAGCTGCATGAACCACAAGCTCTTACTACCAAAACAAAGCTCAATACTGGTCTGCCTGCTCAGCAATCTCCCGTTGCTCTCTTTTTACTCCAATAAAAATGGAATTTTCATTGTCCCCTAAAACACATCCAAAGACTCCTTCATCTGTAGCTGATTAGGTCATTGTTTCAACTAGAAAAATGTCCTCTTTTTACCACAAGCCTGACAAAAACTTGCCTAGCCTCCAAGATCACTGAGAGGTAGAGAGGACACGGATTTTCCTCTCTCCTCTCCCACTCTTTCTCCAGAAGCACCAGCCTGACTCCTCTGCAGTGCCATTTCCTAAGCACACCCTGTGACCCTTTATTAACATACTCGTACGCCCCAAGTCCGCAGGATCCTTGAGGGTAGGTAACAGGCCTGTGTACCACTAACTCTGGCATCTCCTTCTAAAACACAGGATATAACTCTGGTACACATCCACACTGTGGGAACATCACCATCCTCAGTGTGCACATCTATACTGTACATCTACGCTGTAGGAATGATGGAGAATGAAAAATTAAGTATACAGTTTTTATTTAAAAGCCTGTTTCTGGTCCTTTTCTATTTAAATTTTTCTTCCTCACTAGATCTAAAATCCTCACCACAGTCACCATTACCTCTGTTCCTCTTGCTGGAACTGCTGGGACCAACTGGGAGGATGATGAGAGGGGAAGCTACAGGAGGCACATCGGACTTGTATCCGCTCCTGTGCCAGTCCATACTTAAAGATGACAGGACTCTGGGGCTTCCTCCCTGTACAGCTGCATCCTGCTTACAATGTGTCTATCTCAGTACACAGCTGTGCTCCCTCTCCATTTCTGTAAGCTTGCTTGTGGCCGAAGTTTCCATATGCGACCCTCGTCAGGCAGTTCTGAAAACTATCGTCTATATAAACAGAGTGACCCAAACTCAGGGACTGAAGGCATTTTGGATCACAAGCTTCCTTTCAGCCCTCTGATGTGATACTAATGTCTTGAGTTCTCCAATCTTGTTTTTTTGTTTGTTTATTTTTCAAGGTAGGGTCTCACTCTAACCCAAGCTGACCTGTAATACACTCTAGTCCCAAGATACCTCTGCTTCCCAAGTGCTGGGATCAAAGGCATATGCTACCACACGGGGCTCTCCAATCATCTTTCAGTGGCACTTGGCTTTCTTACTGACTCAACCCAAATTTCTGCAACATAGGTATTTCATCTTTCTCAGTACACACATCTACACTGTAGATACATCGTCAGCCTCAGTGCACACATCTACTCATCCTCTAGCCATGAAGAAGAGCAGACCCTGAAAGCGCACACATCTGTAATGCAGGTATGTCAGCAGCAAAGGACTTTTATAGTGGGTAAGATAATTTAATTAGCATGTATAAAGGGCTTAAAATAATTCCTTTACTTTCTTTTTTTTTCCCCCCCAAGGTAGGGTTTCTCTATTCCAGACCTGGAATTCAGTATGTAATCTCAGGGTAGCCTCTAGTTCACGGCGATCCTCCTGCCTCTGCCTCCCAAGTGCTGGGAGCCACCACGCCTGGCTCAGCTTAAAATAATTCCTGATTTATATAACAAGAGTTATATCTAAACTTGCTCAGAAAAAGTATTACTGTTTTTCTTCATAATGTATTTACTAATAGAAAGCACAAAATGGGGCTGGAGTGATGGCTTAGCAGTTAAGGCACATGCCTGCGAAGCCTAAGGACACTGGTTTGATTCTCCAGGTCCCACATAAGCCAGATGCACAAGGTGGCGCACGCGTCTGGAGTTCATTTGCAGTGGCTAGAGGCCCTGGCACACCCATTTTCTCTCTCTCTCCCCCTCTCTGTCTCTAATAAATAAATAAAATAATATATATATATATACATATATATATATAAAAGAAAGCACAAAATGTAGAATTAAAAATAAAGTTGCTTCTTAAAATGACATGTAATGAAAAGTGCCCACCTGAGAATATCATTGATGGGAAAACAGGAACATTTTGGACCACCACTGGAATGTTTCCCCGGGAGTGCATTATTTGTTTTCACAAACATGTGAAGATTGAAAAGCTTGTGATACAAAGCTACTTAGTGAGATCTTGAGGATTGAAAAGACCATGTCTAAAGAGGTTTTTGAGCAGTGGGTTGAAAAAGACTTAGTACACACAGAGAGGCAACTTCAAAATGAAGAAACTGTGGTATGTGACAGCTACACCACTTATTTGAAATTCATTCTTTTATCAGCCTTCGATGATCATTTTGCATCTCTGCACAGCTTCTCTTCAGACAGAGTAACTGTCTCATGTCTTAGTAATTACAACACTCTTGCATGGGCACAAAAACATTTAAACACAAAGTTGTCTTTGATATACTTTATTAAAAGTATTTGCATCCAAAAAATGACATTTTTCTACATTTATAAAGTAGCCAATAAATATTAAACTTCAGACTTAACCACATAATTGTAAATAAAAGTCTTCTGAGAGAACAAGGTCTTTCCTGACTATCACCATAACACCTCTATGCTATGCAGTGCCCAAGGATAACAGACCCTTCCCTAACTTCATCCTGGCCTGACTGTGCCTCCTTGGGAGTTTTGTTTTGTTTTTTTCCTTAATATTTATATATTTGAGGGAGAAAGCGAAGAGAAAGAAAGAGAAAGAGAAAGAGAGAGAGTCAGGCAATGCATCAGGGCCTTCTGCCACTGTAAAGGAACTCCAAACCATGAGCTACTTTGTGCACCTGGCTTTATGTGGTACTAGAAAATCAAACCTACGCCATCAGGCTTTGCCAGCAAGTATCTTTAGCTGCTGAGCCATCTCTCCAACCCCTCCTTGGAGTTCTGACCTATTACTGCCCTTGGGTACAAACAGAGCATGGACAAACAGCAGAGTCACTCTGAGCCTGCCAGCCCCAAGTCTCAGGGACTCTACCACTGTTTTTAACTGTTACTCCAAAATCACAGTGTCACTATCACCTACATACAAAGTCATGCTACAGAAAAAGCAGTATGCTTGCTCACATGCTAGTGTGTTAGGCTACATATTCTCAGCATTGAGTACTCCAAAGAAGCCCTACACTACACCTTCCATTAAAAAGTTAGGCACATCTTCCTTATCCACTCATCAGTTGAAGGACATTTAGGCTGGTTCCATTTCCCAGCTATTGTGAATTGAGCGGCAATAAACATGGTTGAGCAAGTATCTCTAAGGTAATGAGTCCTTAGGATATATACCTACGAGTGCTATAGATGGGTCATATGGTAGATCTATTTTTAGCTGTCTTAGGAGCCTCCCCACTGATTTCCACAGTGGCTGGACCAGATTGCATTCCCACCAACAGTGTAGAAGGGTTCCTCTTTTTCCACATCCTCACCAGCATTTACGGTCATTGGTTTTCATGATGGTAGCCAATCTGACAGGAGTGAGATGGAATCTCAAAGTAGTTTTAATCTGCACCTCCCTGATGATTAGGGATGTAGAACATTTTTTTAGATGCTTATATGGCATCTGTATTTCTTCTTTTGAGAACTCTCTATTTAGTTCCATAGCCCATTTTTTAATTGGGCTGTTTGATTTCTTATTAATTTTTTGAGTTCTTTGTATATCCTAGATATTAATCCTCTATCAGATGTATAGCTGGCAAAGATTTTTTTCCCATTCTGTAGGTTGCCTCTTTTCTTTATTCACAGTGTCCTTTGCCGTACAAAATCTTTGTAATTTCACGAGGTCCATTGCCTGAGCAATTGGGGTTATATTCAGAAAGTCTTTGCCAAGACCAATATGTTGAAGGGTTTCCCCTACTTTTTCCTCTAGCAGTTTCAGAGTATCAGGTCTGATATTAAGGTCTTTAATACATTTGGACTTAATTCTTGTGATTGAGTGAGACAAGGATCTACTTTCATCCTTCAACAGATACATATCCAGTTTTCCCCGCACCATTTGCTGAATAGGCTGTCTTTTCTCCAGTGAGTATTTTTGGCATCTTTTTTTTTTTTTTTTTTTTTTTTTTTGCTTTCAGTAAAACTTTATTTACAAAAACCAAAATTTAACTTCATATAATTTCCATACAAGTCATCATTTATGCCAGGCATGGTGACACTTGCAGTCAGGAGGTGGACACAGGACGATCCAGACTTTGAGGTCAGCCTGAACTACTGTCTCAGAAAAACAAGTCTTTTTTTGATCTTTGCCATAAAAATGTACAAGCCATACTTAACTGTCTAGGCCACACAAAGACAGCAGCTGTTCCAGGTTGGCCCATGGGTGGCAGTTTATTTTTGGCATTTTTGTTGAATATCAGGTGGCTACAGCTACCCGGACTTACATCTGGGTCCTCTATTCTGTTCCACTGATCTACATGTCTGCTTTTGTGCCAGTACCATGCTGTTTTTGTTACTATGGCTCTGTAGTATAGGTTAAAATCAGGTATGGTGATACCACCAGCTTATTTATGTTGCTCAGTGTTGTTTTAGATATTTGAGATTTTTTGTGCTTCCAAATGAATTTTTGGATTGCTTTTTCTATTTCTGTGAAGAATGCCATTGGAATTTTGGTGGGGATTGCATTAAATATGTACATTGCTTTTGGTAAATTGCCATTTTCACAATATTGATTCTTCCGATCCAAGAACAAGGGATACTTTTCCATTTCCTAGTGTCTTGTGCAATTTCTTACTTGAGTGTTTTAAAGTTTACATTATAGAGATTCTCTACTTCCTTAGGTTTATTCCAAGGTACTTTATTTATTTATTTTTTTTGATGCAATTGTGAATGGGAATGTTTCTCTGATTTCATCCTCTGTGTGTTTGTTGTTAGCATATAGGAAAGCTACTGATTTCTGTGTGTTTGTTTTGTATCCTGCTACTTGGCTACAGGTGTTTATCAGCTCTAACAGTTTGCTGGTAGAGTCTTTAGGGTCCTTTATAGATAGAATCATGTCATCTGCAAATAATGATAACTTGATCTCTTCCTTTCCAATTTGTATCCCTTTTATGTGTGTCTCTTGCCTTATTGCTATGGCTAAGACTTCCAGTACTATATTAAATAAAAGTGGGGACAGTAGACACCCTTGTCTTGTTCCTGATTTTAGTGGAAAAGCTTCCAGTTTTTTCCCATTTAGTAATATGTTGGCTGTAGGCTTGTCATAAATAGCCTTTATTATGTTGAGATATGTTCCTTCTATTAACAGTCTCTGTAGGACTTTTATCATGAACGGATGTTGGATTTTGTCAAATGTTTTTTCTGCGTCTAATGAGATGATCATGTGGTTTTTGTCCTTCAGTCCATTTATATATAACGCATTACATTTATCGATTTGCATATGTTGAACCATCCCTGCACCTCTGGGATAAAGCCTACTTGGTCGGGGTGAATGATCTTTCTGATATATTTTTGTATTCTGTTTGCCAATATTTTGTTGAGAAATTTTGCATCTATGTTCACGAGGGAGACTGGTCTGTAATTTTCTTTTTTTGTTCTATCTTTGCCTGGTTTTGGTATCAGGGTGATGCTGGCTTCGTAGAAGGAGATTGGTGGGAAACCTAGTTTTTTGGAAAATGGAACACTCAGGAGCTATAGATTGTTACTAGAAAATTTTCAGTGCCAGGGATGGGATACCTTCCAGTGAGTTGTTGGCCAGGGAGGTCCCTGATGCCACCAAAACATTACAGACCACTGCCAAGGCTCTTGGTTTCCCACCAGGAATAGATGGTAAGACCCTATTGCTGAAGATTCCACATACTTGGGCTGCAAGGCCACTGAAAAATCCTACTGGCACTGAGCTGATAACCTCCTCCATGTAGACCAGCGGACAGAAAGCTGGAAGAAGCTATTCTGCATGCAGTTCAATGGGACAGAGAGAAATCACCAGTGAAGATACCCAACAGTGGACACTGCAAGCCTTATATTTTGCCAGCCAGGCCAAATGAGCCAACAGGTGCAACAGTGGCACGTCTGTCATAGTGGAAACCAACCGCCCTCTAATTGGACTGGAGGCCCGCTCCATGGGAGGGAATACATCCCTGATGCTGAAAACCTAAGACAGGGGTAGTCATGAGCCTTAGGGGTGTAACAACATCTGTTGCTGCCTGGCTAAATGTATATACTATGCTCATCAAACTGCCCAGTAAGCACTTCTCTTAATGTTCACACCTATATACTAATGTTACTCTCACTGTTGGTACAGAAACTTCTCTTTTCAGATGGCAGTGACCTTGGGATGACTCAGAAGGCACCATGGTGTTAGGAAGAAGTGACAGCAGTGCTCAGCACTGCCATATCTCTGTCACACCTTCCAAGGCTCAGGGTCCATTGAAGAAAAGGTGGCAGAAAGAATTTAAGAGCCAAAGGAAGGGTAGGACTCCTTATAACGTGCTCCCTCCAGACATAAAATGGCTTGGATATCCATGACCTCACAGTGCCTGACACTACCTACACAAGACCGTCATAAGAGGAGGAAAAGATCATGACATCAAAATAAAAGAGAGACTGAGAGGAGAAGGGGATATGATGGAGAATGGAGTTTCAAAAGGGAAAGTGGGGGGAGGGAGAGAATTACCATGGGATATTGTTTATAATCATGAAAGTTGCTAATAAAAAAATGATTAAATTTTTTAAAAAAAGACTAGAAGGAACTACTACTCCCTGGGATATTGGGACAGGAGTTAAACATTGTTAAGGTTTGGTGAAATACTGTTAAATCACTGTTAGTGCTAATTACAACCCTTTATTGTAAGCAAGAAAAAAAGAAATGTTAGGCAAAGGGGGGCTGGGAAGGCAGCTCAGTTGGTAGAGTGATTGCCCAACATGCACAAAGCCATGGAAGTTAAGCAGAGGATTGTCATGAGTCCAAGGTCAGCCTTGGAAAAGAGCAATACACTGTCTACAAACAGAGAGACAGACAAAACTAGGAAAGACTACAGCTCAGAGCTGGAAGGATGGCTTAGTGGTTAAGGCGTTTGCCTGCAAAGCCAACAGATACAGGTTCAATTCCCCAGGACCCACATAAGCCAGATGCACAAGGTGGCACATGCGTCTGAAGTTTGTTTGCAGTGGCTGGAGGCCCTGGCATGCCCATTTTCTCTGCCTGTCTGTCTCTTTCTCTTTCTCTCTCTCAAATAAATAAATAAATAACTTAAATATATATTTGAAAATGAAGGAACAAAGAAAGAAAAAGACAACAGCTCAGCACATACTCCAGTAGCAGCATTCTTTGGGTTCTGTGATCTCCAAAGTTTTAGTTCAATAAAAAGATATGCATGGGGCTGGAGAGGTGGCTTAGCGGTTAAGCACTTGCCTATGAAGCCTAAGGACCCCTGTTCCAGGCTCAATTCTCCAGGACCCACCTTAGCTAGATGCACAAGTGGGCGCATGCATCTGCAGTTCGCTTGCAGTGGCTGGAGGCCCTGGCGTGCCCATTCTCTCTCTCTGTATCTCTCTCTCTCTCTCTCTCTCTCTCTGCCTCTTTCTCTCTGTCTGTCGCTCTCAAATAAATAAATAAAAATAAGCAAAAAAAGAAAAATTTAAGAAAAAGAGATATGCATGTCACACCACTGATGTATGTAATTTATAGCAAACCTGTTACTGTCAAACCAGATATGAAGTATTAGCAAAGCTTAATTTCTTTGTTTTTGTTTTTTTTTTTTTTAACTATAATACAAGTACATGTTCTAATATTGTCTTGCTTCACTAGGTTTACATAGCCCACTCTAAAGGCTATTACTGGAACAGATAACTATGAAATGATGGCTGGTCACGGAAACGGGATAGAGAAAGGAAGCAACTCCAGCACTCATCCATCAATGGATAAAAAAAAAAAAAAAAAAAAAACAGGTGGTGTGCTAACTAGATGTCTAAGATGTCATAAGGCCAAGCCAGGGCTATGACAAGAGAGAAGAGATTCCTGGGATACTGAGATGATGATGTAACAGGGAAGAGCTAGGAGTATGTCTGAAGTTTTCTAACTCAGTAAATGATGTTATATACTAATCAGTCCACTAAATAAGCTTTTAATTGGCAGGTATTAAAATCCATTTGCTCACTCAGGAACTCATGTTTTGATTGAAAAAAAAATTTTTTTGAATACTTGCTATATGCTCAGGACTATTTGGACAGGTGAACATTAGGGGAAAAAAAAAAAAAGGACCAAATCCTTGCCCTCCTGACAAATGCCCTAACATCACACATTGCAAGCTTATGACCTCAGCAGTCAGGAAGCAGAGGCAGGAGGATCAACACAAGCATGAGACCAGCCAGAGCAACACAACAAGACACTCACACACACACAAAAAAAAAAAAAAAAATCAAAAAGTTCCAAATTCACTGCAAAGAAAATTGTGGCTACAATTGCAATCTATAAAATATGCAAGCTTCTAACCTGTGATTTCTGAGTAAATATTATTCTTTCCTAAGGAGGTATCTCTAGTAAGCTCAGGAAATACATTCAACTGGAATGTAAAATACACTGAAAATTATTTTCTTCCATCCTCTAATTTTACAGGTCATGAAACTAAATCAAAGCCAGGTGACAGGACCCATAAAGTAGTGTCAAAAAGACAAAACCAAGATCTCAGAACTTCTTAGTAAAATGACTATAAATTCACAGACAGCTATCAGTTTATTTTGTGTGACTTCTCTACCAGAAACTACAATCCAGCAGTGTAGAGCCCATGAACTCACATTAGTATGAAGAAATGAGCGCATTTAAATACACAGCTATTTAAAGAAATAAGAAATGAGGTCATTTAAATATACAGATCATTATAAAGATCAAGGATTTTTTAAATTTTCATTTATTTATTTATGAGAGAGAAAGAGGTAGATAGGGAGAATAGGCACACTAGGGCCTCTAGCCACCACAAACAAACTCCAGACACATGCACCTCCTTGTGCATCTGGCTTTTCTTGGGTTCTAGGGAATCAAACCTGTGTCCTTTGGCTTTGCAGGCAATCACTTTAACTACTAAGCCATTTATCTCTCCAGCCCAAAAATCAAGGACTTTTTTTAAACATCCATGTACTAGTAGTACCATCCTGACTTCTACAACCACATGTAAAGCACTGCGTGTTGTGGCTGAGCTGTGATGTCAACCCACACGGTAAAAGCAGCATGGCACAGCGCATGTCCTGAGAGGTCTGTGCTGGTGAGAAAGAACACTGCTTTTAGTGCGGGCTGCATATGGAATGCTCAAGACTGAAAACCACACCGGTTTGGGGGTTACCTTTCTTGATTGCTGAGCTTGGCATACATGGCTTGCACCAGTTCCGGACTTTTCAGAAAGTGGTCTGTGACAATTAAGAACCTGAGGGGAAGAGGAAAAGATTCAGTTTTGAGACATAGCAAAACAGATATGTTCCTACCTACTGTAAGAGTCACATCTTACGTAAAAAGTGCTCCATTCTGCTATAATCTTAAAGGTTTCAGGAGGTTCACATACTACTTTTATACTAGCAGCAAAAATGATAAAAAGTCCCTGAAACATTTTTCTTTAGTTTTTACATTTGAAAATTGTATTGAAATAATTAAATCTGATTCAAATAGAACACAGTCCTCCTGCAGCTTTACCTAGATTGAAGGGTCATCCTTCACTACAAACAGTAAATGGAGCCGACATGAAACAGCGCTTAGTCAGGTGGCGCTGGGGTGAAGCAGAGAAGCGCAGCACACTGCTGCTAAGACGCGAGGCCCATGCCGGCTTGGCGGGGAGGAGCCGGCTGGATCTCCCACTCTTCAGGAGTTCTCAGGTTACCAAGAAAACATCCACATAGTCAAGCAATGTGCTCATCTGAATTTAAAAGCTCCACCATGGAAGCCCTCGGGCAAAGATTATAGGGCATATTTCTCCAAAGCATAACTGTGACATCTAAAAAGACAGTAGTATTAATAGTACTAAAAAGATAGTAGTATTAATTCTGAATTGTATCTACCAGAAGGTATCTGAGAGAAAGATTTAAGAACTAAGGAATACAATGTTTATAAACAGTTATTAACTATAAAGTATTAAATATACTAATAGCCTATTTACTCTCTTCTAAAATATGAAAACCAGATGAAGCCCATCACCTACCACAACACATCTGGGACTGGGCACATTGCTCAGTGGCCAACTACACACACAAGGCCCTACAGGTCTACCACCACCACTATTGGGTAGGGAAAATTAAGATCTAAGTGTTCTACTGTTTCTATAACCTTTAAAACTGCCACTGACTTCTCAGATATAAAATATTTCTAACAAGCCGGGCGTGGTGGCGCACACCTTTAATCCCAACACTCAGGAGGCAGAGCTAGGAGGATCGCCGTGAGTTCAAGGCCACCCTGAGACTCCATAGTGAATTCCAGGTCAGGTATGGTGTCTCACACCTATAAGCAGCAGTACTTGGGAAGCTGAGCTAAGGAGAATTGTTCTGAGTTCAAGGCCAGCCTAAGCTAGAGTCAAACCCTGCCTCAATCAATCAATAATGATAGTAATCAAATTTTTCAAGTATTCATATTCATTTAGGCCATCAAGCTGAAATCACACGAGCTCATGAATTCCAACCTGGGTTCACAAATAAAACTGAGATGCTAAAGTTCCCTCATAATTCAGCTGCTGGAAATCAAAACATTTCACAGAACATTCACTCAAGCTGCGTGCCACATAGCACATCTGCAACCCAGCACTCAGAAGACTCAGGCAGGGGGATTGCCAATTTCCAGGCCACATTGGGTTGCACAGCAAGTTTGAGGTCAGCTATGTAACAAGATTCTGTCCACCTATGGCACTCCCATCAAAAGCAAACGATTCTGTCCACCTATGCCACTCCCATCAAAAGCAAACGATTCTGTCCACCTATGGCACTCCCATCAAAAGAAAACGATTCTGCCCACCTATGCCACTCCCATCAAAAGAAAACGATTCTGCCCACCTATACCACTCCAAAAGAAAACCATTACACAATATTATAAATACTGTGTCAGCAGCTACCATATAAATCTTCTTTCCAAACAGCAGAGAAAGAGCCACATAAAGATAATCACAGAAGACCAGGTGTAGTGGTGCATGACTTTAATCCCAGCACTCAGGTGGCAGAGGTAGGAAGACTGCTATAAGTTCAAGGCCACTCTAAGACTACATAGTGAATTCCAGGTCAGCCTGAGCTAAAAAAAAAAAAAAAAAAAAAAAGCCTGCCTCAAAAAATAAAAAAAAAAAAAGATAATCACAGAAGAATGTGTTAAGTGTACCAAGTATATCATGAGTATTGCTGTTTGAATCAGATGTCCCCCATAAACTCATGTTCTGAATGCTTGGTCCCCAGCTGGTGACAATTGAGAAGCAGAGCCTTGCTAGAGAAGGTATATTGATGAGGGTGGACCTTAAGGTTTATTTAGCCCCTAGCTTGCCAGTGTTAGTTGGCTCACTCTCCCACTGCTATTTTTCACCTGCTGTGGCAGAGGTGATGTTCAGCCTCTACTTATGCCATGCTGTCCCCTGCCATCATGGAGCTTCTGCTCAAGACTGTAAGTCACAATAAATCCTTTCCTCCTATTAGCTGCTTTTGGTGGAGTGCTTTATCCCAGCAACAAGAAGGTCACTACAACAATGGTTTACAGAAACCAGTGGGCTAGTACAAAAGAGGTGAAGGGCAGGGCTAGGACAGAAGATTAAAGAGGATAAAAGGAGAGTTTTGTAAATCCCTGGGAGAAGTGGGAGGAGAGAACACTTACATCAGAGGGAAAAGAACTTAAGATGAAGGAAAAAATCACCAGTGCTCAGGGAACTCTGATCAGTGATTTGGCCCCTGTGACTAAACCCAATGATCCCAGGACTCTAGTTGTAGAAGCCAGTAAATTCCCTTTGTGTACATGCTATTGAACTGTTCTTAAGTGCCTGAGAGTCACAGGATTGAAACTAACATAATGTTTCACACACCACCAGAGCTATCCTGTTAAAGATCCAATAACAATACTAATCTTGCCACCAGGGAACCCACAGTCTAATGGATGCAAATACATTAAGTGCTATGAAACTGGGACACCACAGATGCTGTGGGGAACAAAATTCAGAGAACAAGAAGGAAGATTATTGTGTTCCCCTTCCGATGTCTATTACTTAAGTTGACAGTAATGTGTGTATGCATTAAGCAGGAAACATCCCTATAAAGAAGACAGTATGGAAATGAAACTTTTCTCATGCAAAATAAGTCAATTAGATAACCCAAAAATAAGCAGGAAATAATTTACTCAGCTATAAATTCATTTTTCTACAGAAATTAGGTACAAATTCAGCTGGGCGTGGTGGTGCACACCATTAATCCCAGCACTCGGGAGGCAGAGGTAGGAGGATCACCATGAGTTTGAGGTCACCCTGAGACTGCATAGTGAATTCCAGGTCAACCTGAGCTAGAGTGAGACCCTACCTCAAAAACAAAAGAAAGAAAGAAATTAGGTATAAGTTCAAAAGAATACCAGCCATAGTACGATGGTGCAGGCACTCGGGAGGCAGAGGGAGGAAGGATCACTGTAGGTTCCAGGCCAGCCTGAGACCACACAGTGAATTCCAGCTCAGCCTGGGCTACAGTGAGACCCTACTTCAAAAACCAAAAACAATAGCAACAGGAAGAATAACCAAAGTTTAACCTAAAAGGCCAAAACTAAGAGTTCATGTTTCTCCTTTGAGATTCAGACCTCTCGCTCTAAAAACTAGTAATTATAGTGTGTGTCACCACCAGGCATGGTGGTGCACGCCTTTAATCCCAGCACTCAGGAGGCTGCGATAGCAGGATCTTTGTGACTTTGAGGCCAGCCTAGGGCTACAGAATAAGTTTCAGCTCAGCCTGGGCTAGTGTGAAACCCCACCCCAACCCCAAAAAATAGAGATAATATGCGTAATAGTAAAAAGTGACAAGTCTTTGAATTTGGTATAGCTTTCCATCCTGCCTACCAAGAAGCTACCATCTTTACCTATGTGGTGGCACAGTACAACTCACAAGACAGAAATCACATGGGAGCAAGATGGCACACGGAAAGCTCCTTCACACCACAAGATCAGCAAGAAGTGCTCCCTCCTATCTTCTCTCCTGTGTTATTCCATTTTGACTCACGTGGGCTCTTCTAACAAGCCAATGCTCATTTCCTGTCAGATTTAGATGAACTCAATATAGAACCCTGGATTCACAGAAGATTATCTAAAGACTTGAAAGCAGCTTTCACACCTGTAAATAAAAGAAGCAGTTTTAGAAAGACACTATTCCAATAATTCAAAATGAACGCAGTGCCAAACTTTCTCACCTACACCTTCCTGTTACTCCAGTATATCCAAACAAAAAGACCCAGAGCTATTATTACATCTGTCCTTTCTAAGAATAAAGAAGAGAAAGAAATGAGAGAAATGACTTCTGAGATCATACCGTTGGAGCTCTGTCAGCCATCAGAAGGGCCAAGAGAAGGGCAGGAAGAAGCATGCTCCAATGGTCAGAAGTCAGTTCAGACTTAACAACAAACATAACATTTTGGAGGTCACTGTACGTTTTGTCACCTCACTATTTACCAAATACAGAACCTGGGCTGCAGAAAAGATCGGCTGACCACTACTAATTCCCATTTTCTCCTATCTTAATTCTATCTAATTACCTTTGGAAGCTTCTGAGATATTCTGAAGCCAGCTTTGTAGTTTTCTCATTATGACCTTGGCCCTTATTCCAAGCAGTTAAGATACCCCATGCAAATACATAAAATATTTAAAAATTTAAAAAAAACTTAAACATGTTCAAGTAGGCTCACTGTAATGACTCATCTAGCTGATACTAATTCAAAGGCCATATTTGCATATTGAGGGATATGTTCCAAGTCAGAAACATAGTATTTTCATGTACCAATAAATAATGTTCAGAAAAGCAGATAATTTTAAATTTAAATAGAACTTCAACATAGTAATAGTGCACATCAAGAAGCCAAAACTAAAAAGGTTTAAACTTCACCTAAGACTTCAAGTGGGATCACAGACAACTCTTAAGTCCCACCACAAAAAGGCCACCCACAGCCCTAAACATAATGCCTACTTTGAGAACACACCCATAAAAACACCTAGGTAAACAGAAGACGACTACTAAAATGGGAACAAAAAATAAAATGTAGAGCCAAGGACGTGGCTCAGTCAGTCAAGTGCTTGCCTGGCAGGTCCTCAGCTTCCCTGGCTGGCCATCTAGCACCCGGATCTACCTTTTCAGATTACAGCCACTCATCCAGCCTTCACATTGTACTGGGGGTTAAACCCAGGTCCTATGCTTGCAAAGCAAGCATTTTAATAACTGAGTTATCTCCCTAGACCCAAACAGCAAAACTTTTGACAAGTTTTATAAAGAAAAAGGGATCAATTCATAAATAAGTAGTAATAATAGTAAACATGTATTTCTAGATATTTTCATTCATTTATTTGCAAGCAGAGAGAGAGCGAGAGCGTATATATAGGCACACCAGGGGCTCTAGCCACTGCAAACAAACTTCAGATGCATATATCACTTTGTGCATCCAGCTTTACATGGATACTGGGGAACTGAACCCTGGTTGTTAGGTTTTGCAGGCAAGCACCTTAACCACTGAGTCATCTCCCCAACCCTGTGAACATATATTTCTATGTATGTGTACTTACAGAGCCTGACAATAAGTAGAACAAAACTGATAAAAACTAGAGTACTGAAAGGGAGGCTGACAGGGTTGCACATACCTGTACCCTTGCCACTTGAGAAGCTGAGGCAAGAGGATTAAAGCCAGCTGGAGCTACATGGCAAGACTGTTTATAAAGGGGGGTGGGGAGAGTAGGAAGGCTGGGCATGGTGATGCACACCGAAAAACCAAAAAAGGGGGTACATAGAAAGAAACTAATGAAACACTCCAACAGAACACACCTTTTAAAAATGTACATAGAACATTCTCCAAGACAAACCATGTGGTGGGCCAAAAACAGCTTCAATAATTTTTAAAGAATGAGGTAAGGGGGCAATGGGAGCAGAGGGACGGAATTATCATAGTTTTGTTGTCTATACTTATAGAAGTTGTCAATGAACGTTAAAAGTAAAAATAAAAATGGGGAAATAGATAAATAGCTCAGTGGATAAAGTGCTTATTGTCCAAGTATGAGAACCTGAATGCAGATCCCCAGAACCCACAAAAAAACTGTTAGGTACGAAAGTGTGCGCTGGTAATCCCACAGCTAGGGAAATGGAGACACAAAGGGGCTCACTGGTCAGCTCTGCTGTCAGAGAGACCTCTACACATAGGCTGAAAAATGATAGAGGAAGACAACTGACATCCACCTCTAGCTTCTACTGACATGACATACACACAAGTGAACATGCACATATAAAAATGACTTAATTTTTTAAATTTTAAATTAAAGCCAAGCGTGGTGGTGTACACCTTTAGTCCCAGCACTCGGGAGACAGGGTAGGAGGATCACTGTGAGCTTGAGGCCACCCTGAGACTACATAGTGAATTCCAGGTCAGCCTGAGCTAGAGTGAAACCCTACCTCGAAAAACCAAAAAAGTTCATACAAAGCGTATTTACCTGAAATTGAGTGAAACTAAAGATCATTAAGAGGAAATTTAGGAAAGAGAGAAATAAGTGGAAATTAAACCAACTCTTCAATAACCAGTGGGTTCAAGAACTCCTAAGGAAAGTAGAACATGACTAGGGAAGAAGCAGAGCACAGCGAGACGTCGAGGACAGGGAGCAGTGCGCACAGGGAGAGACACGCTGAAATGCCTGGCCTGAAAGGAGAGCCCACGCCAAGGATCTAACTTCCGTCTCTGAGCACTAACACAGAGCGCAGGAGGAGGGATATAACAGATAACTTTTAGCTGTACTGTCCAGAACAAAAAGAAAACCACAAGTCACTGATGTCAAGAATGAAGGAGACAGTCCTACTAACCTGATATAGTAAAAACAATACCAGAATTCTATGAATAATTTTGTTGGCACGAAAAATGGAAACAAATGCTAAAGAATAAAAACTACTTAACAGAGATTAAAGTACCTGTGCAACAACAAAACACAACATTTATATCTTCAGAGTCTAGAGAAATTTCCACAATGCCTTGGTAACTACACATATCCACTCACGTGGGCCAAAAACATCAGCTCAGCTGAGTCTTGGCTGAACCGCTTGTGATGGTCCTAGAATAAGAACAGACAGGAGACCTGAGGTCCTTCCTAAGACAGGCTATTGTAAAACAGATTCTGATGGAAGGAAGAGCTCATGAAGCAAGCAGCTTCTGCCACAGTCTCTGGGAACAGAAAGTAGCTTCATGCAGTCTTGGCAATGGGTTCTACACAATCAGAATCGCCCAGCCACTGTGGGTGTGTGGGACCAGGACCACAGGCAGCCAGCCCCTTTGGCTCTTGTGTCTGTGTCCATTTAAGTAACAAATTGTCTAAACCTATCAATTGCTGTTCTAATTTTCTGTCTTTACTGGTCACAGCAAATATGGCTCCACCTTGGCCTGTGGGTACCTTACATGGAGACCCAGAAGGAAAGAAAAAAGAATATAGGGTTTTAAAGTATTTAAAGTATTTAAGCAGATAATACATGAAAACTTCCCAAATTTAAAAAAAGGAAAAAAAAACTCAAGAAGTTGAGAGAATTCCCAAGAGGGGAGGGGAGGGGAGGGGAGGGGAGGGGAAGAAAGAGATTTAAAAAAGCAATCAGAAAGAAATGAGGCATCTGTTTGGGGGCATATTGTGAACAGCAACAGGTATCTTATTTACACAATGAACACAAGAGCCAGATCAACCTCTCTCTCATATGCCAAGACTATCTTTCCCCCTCCTTACTATCTTAAAAATCTCCTATACATCAAAGTCCAACTCTAACTTTACCTCTTCTACAAATCCTCCAGATTCTGCACAAAAACACTAGCTTCGTTGACCATATGTTAAAACTTTAGGGTTCAATTATAATTCAAGATTTTTTTTTCTTTTTTCTTTTTTTTTTTTTTTTTCTTTATTAGTTAGTTTTGTATTCAGCAAATACAGTCAGTTTGGTACCATTATTAGGATCATCCGTGACCTACCCCCTCCCCTTGGCCCCTCCTTGTTGAGGTACAGGGGTTATGCATTGTGGAGTTAGCCCACAGTTATGGGTAAGCTAAATGTCTCTGCATATCATGACCTAACATGTGGCTCTGACATTCTTTCCGCCCCCTCTTCCGCAAAATTTCCCTGAGCCATGTTGGGTTCATTTTGGTTTCTTTTTTGAGGTACGGTCTTACTCTAGTCTAGGCTGACCTGGAACTTGCTCTGTAGCCCAGGCTGGCCTCCAACTCAGTGATCCTCCTACCCCTGCCTCCCAAGTGCTGGGATTAAAGGTGTGTGCCACCATGCCCAACTAATTCAAGTTTTTACTTAAGACTTCTACAAGAGGGCTGACTGCGTAACTCAGTGCCAAGTATGTGCAAAGTCCAGATTCAGCTCCCTAACACCACAGTCAAGCGCGAGTGATGGGGCGGGGAGATGGCTCAGCTGGTAAAGTGATTTGCCTTTCCCCAGGCAGAACCCACAGGAAATGCCAACCTTGGTGGTACACACTTGTCTTAACAGCACTGGGGAGGTGGACACAGACAGATCCCTGGAGATTGTTGGATAGCCAATCTAGCTTAACTGGTGGGCTCCAGGCGAATGAGAGATTCTATCTCAAAAAAAGTGACCAGCATTCCTGAGGAACAACACCCAAGCTTGTCCTCTGAGTGTGTGTGGATACACACATGCACCCAACACATGAACATACACACTCCTAAATACACACATTTAAAAAAAAATAGGCCAACACAGCAAGCACCTGTCTCAATAAAATAATAAAACCTCCATAGGGAAGGGAGCAGACGCCCTTCAGCAGTCAGATTTCTAGCACAATACTTACAGCCACTCTGACTCTGGCTGCTTTTGGTGAGCTTCTATGACATTAATTGCAATATTAAGATTTTCTTCCAGGTCCTTCATTCTTCTAGGATTAAGACATGTGAACAAAATCATTGAAGAGTAGGCAACAATTTTCTTGTCTGGATGATTTAAGCAGGACCTTCCAAAGACAGAAATGAGGTTTTAGTCCAGTTTAGCAACGTGACAAAATATGATCATCACATACAAGCAAGAGTGACCGGTGGCAGTTCAGCACACAATGATATTTGTAAGGATTTGATGAAAATTTAGAATGTTTTAAAACCAGTATACTATGTTCTATAAAAATAGCAAACACAGGGCTGGAGAGATGGCTTAATGGTTAAGGCGCTTGCCTGCGAAGCCTAAGGACCCATGTTCGACTCCCCAGATCCCAGGTAAACCAGACGCACAAGGTGACACATGTGCAAGGTGACACATGTGCAAGGTGACACATGTGCACAAGTGGCACACGCATCTGGACTTTGATTTCAGTGGCTGGAGGCCCTAGCACACCAATTCTCTCTCTCTCTCATTAAAAAAAAAAAAAAGTAAACAAGTTGGGCGTGGTGGCACACATCTTTAATCCCAGCACTTGGGAGACAGAGGTAGGAGGATCACTGTGAGTTCAAGGCCACCCTGAGACTCCATAGTGAATCCCAGGTCAGCCTGGGGCTAAAGTGAGACCCTACCTCGAAAAACAAAAAAATATATATATATAGTAAACATAATATTAGGTCACAATAAAAATATTACAATTGAGGGCTGGAGAGATGGCTTAGCGGTTATGCACTTACCTGTAAAGCCTAAGGACCCCAGTTTGAGGCTCGATTCCCCAGGACCCACATAAGCCAGATGCACAAGGTGGCGCATGCATCTGGAGTTTGTTTGAGGTCCTGATGTGCCCATTCTCTCTCTCTCTGCCTCTTTCTCTCTCTGTCACTCTCAAATAAATAAATAAAAATAAACAAAAAATTGAAAAATATATGACAGTTGACTTAGTACTCAGAAGCAAAAAGTTAAAAAAATTGATTAAAAATAAAAAAGATCAGGGCTGTAGAGATGGCTTAGCAGTTAAGGCACTTGCCTGTGAAGCCAAAAGACCTTGGTTCGATTCCCCAGGACCCACGTAAACCAGATGCACAAGGTGGTGCATGCATCTGGAGTTCGTTTGCAGTGGCTGGAAGCCCTGGTGCACATATTCTCTCTCTCTCTCTCTCTCTCTCTCTCTCTCTCCCCCCTCCCTCTTTCCTTCACTCAAATAAATAAATAAAAATAAAGTATTTTTTTAAAAAATAAATAAAAATAAAAAGATCACATTTGTAAAGTATTAAAGATGTTCGTTCTTATTACAGAAAAAAGTAGGTTAAAAAATGAGGGCTGGAGAGATGACTCAGTGGTTAAAGTGCTTACCTACAAAGCCTATGGACCAGAATTTGAGATCCTCCCAGTACCTAAGTCAGATGCACAAAGTGGCACATGTACTGGTGTTTGTTTGCAGTGGCTGGAGATCCTGGTGCATCCATTTTCCCTCTCTGATTCTCTCTCTGCCTCTTTCCCTGTCACTTTCTCTCAAGTAAATAAATAAAGTATTTTAAAAAATGGAAAGACTAAAAGCATTTCTTAAATAGTCAAGTCTGAAGAACAGAAGAAATTTAATGTAACTCCTAGCTCCTCTTTCAGCTACATGACCATAGTACGGTCACTAACTTATTGACTAGCAGTTACAGCCTGGTTCATGCCTCTCACCACAGGATTTCCCTACTTAAACTTCACAGCCAGGTATGGCAGTAAATGCCTACAAACCAGCACTCAAGAGGCTAAGGCAGAAGGATCGTGAATTGAGTTCATGAACAACTGGGGGTACTAAGTTCCAGATCAGACTGGATACACAGAAAGACCCTATCTCAAAAGCAAAGCAAAGCAAACAAACAAAACTCTACTTCATAATACTCGTCTAAGGAGTTATTTCCATGGTTTACAGATGAATAACTGTTAAATTCACCTGTCCAAGGGCACAATGCCAAAATTGGAGTTTAAATGTGGTTTTATCTGTCTCATAAATGCAGAATGAGATCACATAACTTCCTTCAGTAGTTTTCTCCAACTATCTCGTAGAGTTTTTGTAGAAATCAAATGAGAAAATATAAAAGTATCACATAACTATTAGGACTACTATCTGTTCAAGGGCCTCTACTATGTTTATCTATTATGCCTTGAATTTATCCTAATATACAGTTCTACACCAAACGCATTTGTTGTTTCTTTATTTCTCTAACTAAAGCACATAACCTCCGAGACTATGTCTTTATCTAAGTTACTATTGTATGCCAATCATCTGATAATAACACAGCAAGCATGAGTCCTTAAATGTCATATGGGAATGAGTCCTCACAGAAAGGAATGTATATTACTGTGTCATGAATCTTGTTATTTTTCTTCTACCCAAGCTCAGTTATTATTAAACAAAAAGATTTTTAACGTATATATGCACATATATAGACACACATACCCTCCTATAGGCATCTCGAGAGACTCTGTGAGCTAGAAGTCAATCGCAGTTTTCCGAATCCCAGCACATCAATGCTGGGGATCTCAGTCCTCCACCTGGTTCTTTGAGACAGGCTTGAACCTAGAACTCACCAACTCAGACTAGCTAGCCAGTAAGCCCCAGGGACTCCCTACCTCTGCCTCCCCAGCACTGAAATTACAGCAACATACCACCATCTCCAGCATTTTACAAGTCGGTTCTGAACTCAGGTCCTCATGCTTGCATAGCAAGCACTCGACCCAGTGAGCGATCTCCTCAGCCCCAACTCTTTTCTTAAGAGTAATGTAACATGTAGTCAAGGGTCATACATGCTGGTACAAAGCTCAAGGAATGTTCAGACATGCACACATCATAGAAATAACACCCAGATCAAGACACAGAACACTAGTAGGACAGCCCCCTCTCCCCTCGCCCACATACACCTACCTACTACCACCCAACAAAGATGATGCACTGCCTGAATTCTATCACCACAGCTTTGTTTTCCTCTTTCCAAACTCCATATAAATGCTATTATAGCCACATATTTTCATAAATTAGAAAAAAAATCTCAACACACTCACATGAAGAGCTCTGGGAAGGCATGGATCCAAACAATGGACTGGGAATCTTCATTCCGTGAGGCAATGTTGCCTAAAAACTGCAGGCCACAGCGAAAAGCTAGAGGTACAGGAAATAAAGACACTGGATTAGACACAATAAATAAATACATCGTAATAAGAAATCTCAAGCCTGGTGTGGTAGTACACGCCTTTAATTCCAGCACTTAAGAGCCTGAGGTAGGAGGATCACTGTGAATTCGAGGCTAGCCTAGGACCACAGAGTGAACTCCAGCTCAGCCTGGGCTAGAGAGAGACCCTACCTCGGGAAAAAAAAAGGAAAAGAAAAGAAAGAAATTTCTCTTCCTTGTTATTAATAGAAGTTCCTGTTTTTGGATCTTATTATTATTTTTATATTTATTTGCAAGCAGACAGAGAAAGAAGAGACAGACAGAGAGAGGATGGGCATGCCAAGGCCTCCAACTGCTGCAAACAAACTCCAGATGCATGTGCCATTCTGTGCATCTGGCTTTACAGGGGTACTGCGGAATTGAACCTAGTCCTTTAGGCTTTGCAGGCAAGCAAGCCCCTTAACTGCTGAGCTATCTCTCCAGCCAGCCCTGTTTTTGTTATTTTAATACAAAAGTCTCACTCTACAGAAGGCAGAATGGCTCATGCCTATAATCCCAGAACTTGGGAGAGGTTGATATAGGAGGGCCACCCTAAATTTGAGCCATCTGGGGCTACATAGTGAGTTCTTGTTCAGTCTGGGCTAGAGTTAGATCCTGACTCAAAAATAAAATAAGGGCTGGAGAGTTGGCTTAGAGGTTAAGGCGCTTGCCTGCAAAGCCAAAGGAGCCACGTTCAATTCCCCAGGACCCATGTAAGCCAGATGCATAAGGCGGCACATGCATTCTGGAGTTTGTTTGCAGTGGCTGAATGGCCCTGGAGTGCCCATTCTCTACCTCCCTCTCTCAATCTCAATCTCTCTCTCTAATAAAATAAAATAAATATTTAAAAAGACAAAACAAAATAATAAAACAAGTTTTAGTCATTACAGAATAACTTATCAGGAACATATGCCAATTGTAAATGGTAATGCACCCAATAATATGCTACCAAATGTAAAGAGAAACTGACTAACGAAGAAGAGAATAGCTGATAAGATGCAGAGTTAAAAATTCCCTTTCTCAACAACTTCTAGAAGAAACACACAGAATATCCACATAAGCCAGACAGACAGGTTAATCCCAGCACTCAGGAGACTGAGGTATGAGAATCACCATGAATTTTAGGTCAGCTTACACTACAGAGTGAGACCCTGCTAGATAGATGATAAGACAGACAGATAAATGGATGGATGGATGGATGGATAGATAGACATATGAAAGATTTGAGTAAGACTTAATAAGAAACTAACATTTGGAGTAGTTCACCCTATAAAACTGCAAAATATTGGCCAAAACTTCAGAAGAACAATAATACCAAATGCTAGAGGGAAAGGAACCAACAGAAACTGACATCTACTGAAGGCAGGAATGCAGCATGGTACAGACATTTTGGGGAAAAGTTTGGTAATTTCTGACAAAACTAAGATAAGATACCACTTTAAAATGTATAAAAATTTAGTCACGCGTGGTGGCGCACGCCTTTAATCCCAGCACTCAGGAGGCAGAGGTAGGAGGATCGCCAAGAGTTCGAGGCCAGCCTGAGACTACATAGTGAATTGCAAGTCAGCCTGGGCCAGAGCAAGACCCCACCTCGGAAAACCAACCAACTAAACAACAAGAAGAAAGAACACAGCGCAGCAGGTGGTGAGGATACAGTGCCGAGAAGCTCACGTTTCCAGAGAGTACAGGAGCTGTTACACAGGACACATTTCAAACATTCTTGAGTGGCTACCAGGTCTTAACTTTGCCTCCCAGCTCCAAATAAACTGTCTGCTCTGTGAAAATAAGGGCAGATCCTTCAAAGGCATCTCTGCAGCCAACCTGTCATCACGGTTCTCATCTGCTAAGGGCTCCCTACTCGCATGTCCAGACTCAGTTCTGCAGTGCAGCATCAGCAATGCTGACAACCTACATTTCCTCAGGAAATTCACAAGGTCCCCTTGCAACAGAGAGTGGATTCCAGCATACTCCACTAACACTACCACTCGGTGCTTCTCCACTACCCAGTAAGCCACAGCTACGTCCTACCCAATGACTGCAGGCCCAGGAGTGGAGGCTGCATCTATCCATAACTCCTGCTTTCTCCAGCATTCTCGTTACCTCTTACTAGTCAGTGCACTAACCTAAGCCTCTGCAATAGTAATTCTTTACATACGACCTTCCTATCTGTATACCTGTCATCCTACCACTTGAGAATGGCGACAGGAAGATCACAAGTTTGATGCCAGCCTGGGAAGAAAGGGAGGGAGGCAGGGAAGGAGGGAGGGAAAGAAGAAGAGAGGGAGGGAGACTCGCAATGGCAGAGTGAGTAGAGGGAAGAAAAGAAGGACCTGTGGGAATGAGAGAAGTGACATTAAGCACTAGCCTCACAAAATAATAACAGCTTAACCAGCCAGGCAAACTCAGGTAAACTGAAATCAGGCTAGTTATTTTAACCAAATATAATATAAGGAATTAAACCCAAAGGTGATCTTAAGGTCACAGAAAGACTGAGCACAGGAAGCAGCTACCAGCCTCACAAATGGAGGGGAAGAGGCTCAAGTGTGAGAACCAGGAACCTGAGAGACGCAAGACCTACAGGAAGGACAAGGCAGGTAACTGTGGACTAATGCAACATGGGCAGGAAGTGCAATCTACCTGGAGTTCCCTACAAACCAAGATAGTTACTGAGGAAAGACATCCTAGTCCTCTCTTCCAGAAGCCCAAAGCTAACAGCCAGCAAAGGGGCAATGAGTTTACAGACCATCCAAGCCCAGTATCACAGCAGAGTGTATGATAAGCTTGGAGCTGATGAGGCTGGAAGACAGCCAGACCAATATGAGCAGTCACCAGGTAGTCACTGGCATGCTCTGGGTCCCTCCCAAGTGTGGCACATAGACTCTTCCTTGACTGTCACTCAAAGGCAGGTAATACACCTCATCTTTCCAGAAGAGTAAAGGAGAAACAAAGAGATTACACCCACTGCGCAAGGCCTTACAGCCAGTAGGAGCTCATCCAAACACCATTCAAGGGCTCTGAAGCATTTAGGGAATATCCTAATCCGCCTTGACATCTCTGGACCAGCTGGCTGAATCTCTGCTCTTATCTTTTGGTATACTGGAAGGTCTGGACTCTAAAGTTCAAGTCAATTGGCCTCGTCCCTACCCTAGCTCCAGCCATCTTGCATAAGATGCAGCCCTTAACTATCAATCCAGTGTGCCGCCCATGGCCTCACTCTGCCACTGCCATGTAAACTGACAAAGTGCCAGCCAGTGCCCACCCTGTGTGCTAGCTACTTTTAAAATAAGTACAAAGGGCCACAGACAGGAGAGCAATGGAGCAGTGCTGAGGAACTGAACCCAACATTGAAGCCGCACTAACAAGACAACAGAACACAAGTGAGACGAACCCCCCTGGGTAGTGTCTAGTATGGACAATGTGTTCAGGCTGTGTTATCTCCTTTAAACCTCATAGCAACCTTATCAAGTGGGTATTAACAGAATTCCCATTTCCAAAGCTCATGAAGTTCCCTCAACTTGCCCAGAGTCATAAAGCCTACATGCAGTAGAATGGGTCTGGCACACACACGAGAAGCCTCTTGGCCCCAGTAGGAGTCCAGGCTAATGGAAGAAGGTGAAAACATGAGAGATTGAGGTGACTCGGAAGATTTTAACCAATTAAAGGAAGAAACTCCTACAGAAGACGTTTTCGGGGCAAGCAGCCTGGCTGTCAGGTCTCTGCTTGCCCAGAAGAGGGGTTACCCACGGCTCAGCGAAGACCATGCTCCGCTCTCTCCTGGAGCTTACACGTAGCACTGGGCAGACTGCCAGCAACAATGCCGCTGGCTGCTGGCTCCCGCCATCAAAGGCAGAGGGGTGAGGAGCAAGGGAAGGTGGCAGGTGCTAATTCTGCATTGTGCCCTTTCGCAGAGCAACCTCAAAGAAAAACTGCAAACACCCCAAAACACTGAATCCTTCAAAGTATGCAAATACAGTGGGGAGATGCCATGAAAGTGGGTGGAGGAAAGTTTGGATCCCCACCACCCGTATCAATACCAGGGGGCATGGCAGCCAGCCTGTAACCCCAGTGCTCAGGAGGCAGACACAGCAGATCCTCAGGGCAATCTGGCAAGCTGGGCTAACTGAGTGGGCAAGCTCTGGGTTCAAATAAGAACCCTTGTCTCAGTAAATGAAGGGGAGTGCAATAAAGGAAGATACCTGACATTGACCTCTCACCTATACATGTGCACACACACACAAAAACAGATACACACATGTGCACACACGTACCCCCACATGCATACAAAGCACATACATACATATGTACACACATGTACCCACATGCATACAAAAACACATACACCTGTGTGTACACACATGTATCCCCACATGCATACAAAACACATACATGTGCACACACATGCATCCCCACATTCATACAAAAACACGCACACACATACACATGCAAAGTAGGAAAACATATGCAAAAAAAAAAAACAGTGCACCAAGCACCTCAAAACTGAATTAAAGACACTGAATAAAAAACTACATGTACACGTTCATACCTACACATATACAAAAACTGAGAAAAAGACAACTTCTAAAATCAAGTGTTCCTTACAGCCTGTAGCTATTATTTTTCTTTTATCTACTTTTTTCAGTTTTTCAAAATCAGTCTTCAATAAATGCGTAAGTATTTATACAGAAAAGTGCTAACCTTTTCTCAAATAAGTAAGAATTTTTAAAGGTATTTATATTTTCACTGACTATTTTAGAAGATTAACACTCAAACATCTAAAATTTTACAGGCAAAAAAAAAAGCCAATAGGGGGCTGGAGAGATGGCTCAGCTGTTAAGGCACTTGCCTGCAAAGCCTGATTACCAGAGTTCAATTCCCCAGTTCCCACATAAAGCCAGATGCACAAGGTGGCACACCTATCCTCCCTCCCTCCCTCTCTCTCTCTCTCTCTCTCCTGGGAGTGATGGCGCATACCTTTAATCCCAATACTCAAGACGCTGAAGTAGGAGGATCACTGTAAGTTCATGGCCAGCCTGACACTAATTCCACATCAGCCTGGGCTAGAGGAAGACCCTACCTGAAAAAAAGGTGGAGGGAGGGGAGCTGGAGAGATGGCTTAACAGTTAAGGATCTTGCCTGAGAAGCCTAAGGACCTAGGTTCGATTCCCCGGGACCCAAATAAACCATATGCACAAGATGGCTCATGCATCTGGAGTTTGTTTGCAGTGGCTAGAGCCCTGGCATGCCCATTCTCTCTATCAGCCTCTCTCTAACTTGCTCTCTCTCTCAATAAATAAATAAATACTCAATTTGGGGACAGGGGGTTCAAGGTAGGGTCTCACTCTAGCCCAGGCTGACCTGGAATTCATTATGTAGTCTCAGGGTGGTCTCAAACTCACAGTGATCCTCCTACCTCTGCCTTCCAAGTGCTGGGTTTAAAGGCATGCACCACCACGCCCAGCTATAAATTATTTTTTAAAAATTATTCTAATAAAACAAAAAAAATTCTGCCAAAAATAATAAATAAAAGCCAGACTGGAGAGAAGGCTTAGCAATTAAGGCACTTTTCTGCAAAGCCTTAGGACTCAAGTTCGATTCTCCAGGTCCCATGTAAGCACGATGCACATGGTGGCACATGTGTCTGGAGTTCATTTGCAGTGGCTGGAGGTCCTGGTGTGCCCATTCTTTCTGTCCCTCTCCTCTCCTCTATCTCAAATAACTAAATAAATAAAAATCTTTTTTAAAAATATAAAATATGGGCTGGAGAGATGCCTTAACGGTTAAGGTGCTTGCCTGGGAAGCTTAAGGACCCAGGTTTGATTCTCCAGGTCCCACGTAAGCCAGATGACCAAGGAGGCACATGTGTCTGGAGATCATTTGCAGTGGCTAGAGCCCTGGAGCACCCATCCTTCTTCCTTCCCTCCCTCCCTCCCTCCCTCTCTTCCCCCCCTCCCCCTTTCTCTCTTAAATAAAATAAATAAAATTTTAAAAATAAATAAATAGGGCTGGAGAGATGGCTTAGCGGTTAAGGCACTTGCCTGCAAAATCAAAGAATCCTGGTTCAACTCTCCAGGACCCACATAAGCCAGATGCACAAGGTGGCGCATGTGTCTGGAGATCGTTTGCAGTGGCTGGAGCCCTGGCGTGCCCATCCTCCCTCTCCCCCCCCCCCTTTCTGTCTCAAATAAAATAAAATAAATTAATAAATTAAATTAAAAAAATAAATAGGGCTGGAGAGATGGCTTAGCTGTTAAGGCACTTGCATGCAAAGCCAAAGGATCCTGGTTCCACCCTCCAGGACCCACGTAAGCCAGATGCACAAGGGGGCACACACATCTGGAGTTTGTTTGCAGTGGCTGGAGGCCCTGGCGCACCCATTCTCTCTCTCTGTCTCACTCTTTTTCTCTCTCTCTCTGCCTCTTTCCCTCTCTCAAATAAATAAATAAAAATAAAATAAATAAAAATTAAAAATAAATAAAAGCCAACAGGGTAAGCTGGTCGGCAGGCCAAACAGCTCAACAATTCACCAGGCAAATCAAAGCCAACACAACAGCTGTTGAAAAGCCAGAGCAAAACTCCAGAAAGGAAAAGACTAAAGGCGCTCAGGCACAAGAAAAGACTCGGCAAGTAAAAGGACCATTTACTTCTACCAAACAGCCCATCAGCTGATCTCTATGGAAACACTGCAAATAACACAAAGACCCTCAAGTACCAGTATTATTTTCACAGATTAGCAAAGACTGAATGCCAAAAACAACACCAATAACTCAATTAAAATAACTCATGCTTGTTTACATAAAATTTGATGACCATAATATATTTGTCACACCACTGCAATTATTCCCTGAAAATAATACTCTAAATATTATTTTGACAATGTAATTACAGTTCTTACACCTCAGGAGTGGTAACAAAAAGTTGGCACAGTTACCTCGGCAACAATCTCTTTAAAAAAGACAGTGCAGGCACTTCATAGACACCAGAGGACTGTTGATAAGATAACTGTATGAGGTTTGAGCCAGCGCATTACAAAAACACTTGATTGTTCTGCTGAATCCAGATGTCCTTGTTGAATTCCAAATAAGAATCTGAGGCTTTTCTATCAGTCTTCTCCAAGAAGGCATTGAGAGGCTCTTTAACTTTCCTTGTCCCCTCTGCCTCGTAGTAGCTCTGCAACAGCTGTCCAGACCCACCACTTAAGCTAACATAACTGAGAGCTGAGACGGCCTACGTCATTTCATAGACCAACAGCCCATCACTCAACATTGTTCTTCAAACTAAAGATGCAACATAATCCCTAGTGCCTACAATATACCAGCAATGCCCACAATTCAACAATAAAATACCACTACAACTAAAAACTAGACAAGGAATTCAAACAGACATATACAGATTTATAAATGCCCAATCCACATATGAAAAAGCATTCACTACTACTGGTCACTGGGAAATGCAAAACAAGGGAGCATCATTTCATACCACCAGGATGGACATGGGGGAACAAGAATAAGCTCACTGGGATAAGAGATAAATAAATGGCTCCTCAAGATGCTAAACATGGAGGAATCAAAGACCCACAATTCTAGTCCTAGGCATATATTCCAAAGGACTGAACACAGTCACTTCGGCAGGTGCACATGGACATTGCAACATTATTCACCACAGTCCAAAGGTAGAAACAGGGCTGCAGAGATGACTCGGTGGTTAAAGGCGTTTGCCTGCAAAGCCTAACAGCCCAGGTTCGATTCCCCAATATCCATGTAAAGACAGAAGCCCATCTGGACTTTGTTTATAGTGTCAGGAGACCATGACATACTCTCATATTCTCATTCTCTCTCTCTTTTTTCTCTCTGTCTCTCAAGTAAGTTAAGAATTTCTTTTTTCAAAAAAAAAAAGTTAAAGAGCCAGGCGTGGTGGCGCACACCTTTAATCCTAGCACTCAGGAGACAGAGATAGAAGGATTGCCACCAGTTCAAGGCCACCCTGAGACTACATAGTGAATTCCAGGTCAGTCTGGGCCAGAGTGAGACCCTACCTAAAAAAAAAAAAAAAAAAAAAAAAGGGAAACAAGCATGTTTCCATCAGTGCATGGCTAAATAAAAACAACATAATATGATTCAGCTACAAAGAGGAACAGTGTTCTGATGCATGCTGCAATATAGAGGAACCTCAAAAACTACTCTGACAGAAATTTACGCTCCAGGCTGGGGAAATGACTTAACCATTAAGGTGCTTGCCTGCAAAGCTAAAGGACCTAGGTTCGATTCCCCAGGACCCACATAAACCACATACATAAGGCGGCACATGTGTCTGGAGTTTGTTTTGAAGCGGCTGGAGGCCCTGGTGCACCATTCTCTCTCTATTTGTCTCTTTCTCTCTCTCTCCCTCTGCTTCTCTCTCTCAAATAAATAAAATAAAAATTTAAAAATATTTTAACAAAAAAGTTTACACTTCCATTCACATAAAACATCCAGAACAAATTAAGTCCATAATGACAGAACAAGCAGCTTTAGTTATCAAATACAGGAGAAAGAGGAAAATGGAGAGAAACTGCATACTGAAAATAGGGTCTCGTGGGCTAGACAGATTGCTCAATGGTTAAGGTGCTTGCCTGCAAAACAAAACTACCCAAGTTGGATTCCCCAGTACCCACATAAAGCCAGATTGCACAAAGGGGTACATGCAGCTGGAGTTCACTTGGAGTGGCCAGGAGCCCTAGTGTACCTACTCTCCCTCCCTGTTCTTCTCTCTCTCCTTGCAAATAAATAAATGGATTTTTTTTTAAATAGAGTTTCCTTTGGCAGTAATGAAAATATTTTTAATTAGGTACAGGCTTTGTTAAAACAATGTTGTGGCAGTTCTAAACACTACTCAACTGTTCACTTTAAATGGCTTAATTTTACGTTACATCAAATGGGCTGGGGACATAGCTCAGTGGTAGCTGCTAAGTTTACCTCAGTACTGCCAGAAGAAAGCAGGAAACTGAACCGATAGTGCCGCAGTTCTCAGTAAATGGTAACCACTCTGAACCTGCCTTAAATAAACAGACCTAAGGCTACAACAGAGGCCAGTGGTTCCACTATTGCCTAGACTGTGTGAGGCCCTAGGTTCAATCTGGTGGTCAGAGAGGTCTGTAAGCAGCTACTCTCTGACACCAACCTTTACCACAGACTGTATCACAAAGGCATTTTTAGATATCTGCTCCTCTCCACTTGACTGGGTTACATAGACCCAGAGAAAAAAGAATGAAACACTCATCTAACATATACTGTGAAAATAAAATAAATACTCCACACTGGAAGCACAGAAGAAAGGGACAATGAGATGAAGGAGAATGCAGAGTCGGAAATGATTATTATGACAGGGAGCAGGAGAGCACATGACATGCTGATTAGGAACAGTGGTGGGCAGAGGGAGCCCCCGGAAGCTGAGAACAAAGGAGGCAAAGCAGGAGAAAGGCTTCCATGTGAGTAAGCGGGGCCAGTGTCCAACACGTAAGAGGAGGGGCCGGCTGCACAGTAACAGCCCTATGATGGCAGCATTTGCACAGCACGACTGCCAAGCTCATTGCGGACGGTACCATTAAAAGAAAAAGCCTACTTTCTGCCCACCAGTGTTCCCAGCTCTGCCAGTGACACTCAATCGACCACAACAGTATTTTTCAGCAGTTACACAACGGAGTACATGCTGAACTTGACCGAATTGACCATGCCTCAGACACTTTCAAATGCTGCCTTTCTGTGCAACACAGTGAAATGTGCTACTCCACTGCTAGGTTTAATCTTCCAATTCTGAATACCAAAGCTTCTTTATTATAAAATGGAGCAACAAAAGCATCTCTAAATGTAAAAGATCTTAAAAACACTTCTTTACAACTAAATTCTACACCCTATCAATTTCTTACGACTTAAAATATGCTACTCAGAAAAACTTTAGAAGAAACATGCTGTGTATAAATGATGTAATTAATTTTATGAAATCACTTCCCAAAAGATGTTTTCTAAACCAAATAGAAAAATGAAAAAATTTTAGTGAAGTGAATTTAAAATTCAAATACCAAGAAACACATGGAGTAGGAATTAAATGACACATGCTGTGCCTATACCACACTGACGTAGCATCAGCCTGAGTCTTGGTGCATGCAGATAGAGTCTCACCTCTAAATCTCACCAACTTGCTGAAAGTAGCAGGCCATCCATAGCAGCATTACTGTGAGCATGCTTCATGTCACAGAACAAGTACAAGGATTGAAAACTACATGTAAATCCATTTGTAAGTTGTAGCAGACAGATTCAGGTTCGCTGAGATGAACTTCCAGACCAGGCACAGTTATGGAGGAAGGGATTTATTGAAGCTTACAGATCCAGGGGAAGTTCCATAAAACCAGAAGAAACTGGCCTGCTTTCACAGGCCCAAGCAGAGAGAGAGCAGTACCAGCCTAAAGGTCAAAAGCCAGAGCACACTTCAGGAACTCCAGCTAGGCACACTTTGTATATCTTTAGATTGAAATCTGAAACCCACCACCACACCTTAAGATCCACCCAGTGACTGCCTCCAGCCAGGTGGCTAAAGATGCAAACTACAAACAAATAAACAACTGAAATATATTGGGGGCCATCTATTCTATTCAAACCACCACATTCCGCCCCTGGCCCCCAATAGATTTATAACCATCACACATTGTAAATTGTACTCAGTTCAATTTCAAAGGTCCCCACAGTCTTGACCAATTTAAGATATGAAGACCTGTAAAATCAAACAAGTTAAACACTTCTAACATATAAAGGCACAGAGTAAACATTTTCAACTGGTATAAGGCACAGCAAGGAGAGACTAAAACAATGCAAACTCAACCACCATCAAACAAACATCAAACTTCTGCAGTTCAAGTTCAATATATCCAGAGACGAACAGTCTCCAGACTTTCCAATTCCGCCCCTCCAGCTGGGCAGAGTACCCGGGGAACACTTCCATCCCAGGCCAACAGTGTGCTCTATGGTAGCCCTTGCACAGTCCTGGTATATACAAAATATCTTCAGGTCTTCATGCAAACCATGGTCCATCTTCCAAAGGCTCTTTCAGCCTATCAGGGCATCATGCCCTGCCTCATGCCACATCTCAGCAGCAGCTCCTGGAACCATGTGCAATTCATGACCACTTTTTACATTTTCCAAAGGCTCTTTCAGCCTATCAGGGCATCAGGCCCTACCTCATGCTGCATCTCAGCAGTGGCTCCTGGAAGCATGTGCAATTCACGGCCACTCCATGCATTTTTCATGCTTCTGAAACCAATACCAGGTGTGCAGGACACAGCCATATTCTTAATTCAGGGAGGAAACAAATCATAGCCTTGAAAAGCAGGTTCCTTTTCCAGTCAACTCTTTCCAAAAGTGTTTGTATTTCTATGATAGTCCTTCCTTAGGCATCCTGTCCATTGTTTTAATGTAAAGCAGTTGGATATCTTCCTTAAGATTGCTAATGTGTTTGACAATAGCAGATTCAGTAACCTAAAACCAGTCTCAGTGCCTGTAATTTTAACTTTCTTGAGGTTTTCCAGTTTATAATCTTAAATCTCTCAGTCCAATATCTCTAGCCAAGCACATCAGTCCATTACAAATTTAACCTTATCAATCTCTCTGGACTTGGGCAGCAGGACGCAGCCAGCCCTTATGCCAGTAGCCCAGTTCCAACAAAGTCCTCTGCAGTCTTTCCTTCCCCTTAGAAAACTCATAAGCCAAGCCTCGAAGTTCAATGCTGTCTGCACTTAGCATTCTCAGACTCTCATCAGAATAGTCCATAAAACTTGGCTTACCACTCCAGACGACATCTTCAGTTGCAAGCACCAAGTCCATGCCTATTCTTCGAAAACAAAGGTTCCACAATATCAACATCCACATAGTAAGGTTCATCTCACCCCACTTCTGGTACCAAGTTCTGTAGCAGACAGATTCAGGTTCGCTGAGATGAACTTCCAGACCAGGCACAGTTATGGAGGAAGGGATTTATTGAAGCTTACAGATCCAGGGGAAGTTCCATAAAACCAGAAGAAACTGGCCTGCTTTCACAGGCCCAAGCAGAGAGAGAGCAGTACCAGCCTAAAGGTCAAAAGCCAGAGCACACTTCAGGAACTCCAGCTAGGCACACTTTGTATATCTTTAGATTGAAATCTGAAACCCACCACCACACCTTAAGATCCACCCAGTGACTGCCTCCAGCCAGGTGGCTAAAGATGCAAACTACAAACAAATAAACAACTGAAATATATTGGGGGCCATCTATTCTATTCAAACCACCACATAAGTCAAATCATATTTTAAATACAGTTGGAGTTTACTTCATTTTATTATTTTATAAGGTTAAAGGCATTCTTTATTATAAAAAATTTAACCTATAATCTAGCATATCTAATAAGATATTTACATTAATGTAGATATTTACATTAAATTTTATCAAATGACTTTAAGTTACTCATAATTATCTCAATTCCTTAGACAATATCATATATAAAAGCTATTTTTAGTATTATATTAAAATAATAATCTTTGCACATGTTCAAAATAGTCTAGAAACTTTCTAACTCTTCAAGATAATAAGCTGGCTGTTGCTCTTAGTCCTACATCAACAGCTATAAACAAGCAGAGCTAACACCCCTTCTGTCACAGTAGGTATTTGATTACTTGATAGATTTGCTATCTTCTGCTCTCACTGGAATGTGAGCTCCTAAGAGCACATTTTTGTCTGCTTTGGTCATTGGTGGAGACATGCCCGTATTAGTTACTTTTTCTCAAGTGTTTAACCACAGTGAGTAACTTAAGGGAGGAGAAGTTATTTTGGCTCACAGTCTTACAGTGTCAATCCTTAATAGCGTAGAAAGTGGAAGCAGCTTACGGCTGGGATGGTGAGTGTGGAGTGGCGGGTTACAGTGAAAAGCAGCCACGAGACAGAGAACTCAGGTAGAACATAAGCGAGCTGTGACATATAAGCCCTGCATCAGCCAGCCAGGCCCTGTGTCCAAAACATTTAATAAAGCAGCACTACTATATGAGTATCAAGTCTTCAATATGTGGGTCTATGGGGGACATTCACATTCAAACCACAGTAACAATCAGTACCTTAAATAGCACTTGTCACATGCATAAGTATCAAAGATGTAAGGCTGGGAAGATGACTCAATGGTTAAAGGCATTTACTTGCAAAGCCTGCTGGCTTAGGTTCAATTTTAAAACCACCCACATAAGACAGATACAAAAAGTAGTAGTGCAACATTTACACAATGGAGTTCTAATAAGCAGGAAAGAAAAATGAAGTTATGAAATTTGCAGGAAAATGGATGGATCTGGAAAGTATTATACTTAGTGAGGTAACCCAGGCCTAGAAAGCCAAACATCACATGTTTTCTCTATGTTGATCCTAGCTACAAATGATTGGACTTCTATGTGAGTAGAAATAAAACTCAGTAACAAGAGGCCAGTAAGCTAGAAAGGAGATATAAAGGGAAAAGAAAGAGAGAGGGGGACTTAATAGGATGGTATTGTATATATGTAAGTAGAATAGATTAATGGGGATGAAAAGGCTTAAGTGAGGTCAAGGGAAGAGATTGAGTAAAGGAACAGTGGGGGGAGGGCTAATCAAAATCTAAGAGGATATAAATAAATAAGTCATATGGAAACCTACTTTTTTGGACAATGGAACACTCAGGAGCCATAGACTGTTATTAGAAAATATTCAGTGCCAGGGATGGGATACCTTCCATTGAGTTGTTGGCCAGGGAGGTCCCTGATGCCCCCAAAACATTACAGGCCATTGCCGAGGCCCTTGGTTTCCCATCAGGAATAGATAATAAGACCCTACAGCTGAAGACTCCACATACTTGGGCTGCAAGATCACTGAGAAATCCTGCTGGAGCTGAGCTGAAAACCTCCTCCATGTAGACCAGCTGACAGAAAGCTGGAAAAAAGCTATGCTGCATGCAGTTCAGTGGGACAGAAAGAACTCACCAGTGAAGATACTCCACAGTGGACACTGCAAGCCTTATATTTGGCCAGCCAGGCCAAATGAGCCAATGGATACAATAGTG
Source organism: Dipus sagitta (assembly GCA_036346955.1). Classification (NCBI taxonomy): domain Eukaryota; kingdom Metazoa; phylum Chordata; class Mammalia; order Rodentia; family Dipodidae; genus Dipus; species Dipus sagitta. The sequence continues at coordinate 3,845,722 of CM070777.1, read as the reverse complement.
GCACGTCTGTTATGGGGGAAATCAACCACCCTCTAATTTGACTGGAGGCCACTCCATGAGACGGAATACATCCTTGATACTGAAAACCTAAACCAGAGGTAGTCATGAGCCCTAGGGGTGTAACATCTGCTGCTGCCTGGCTAAATGTATATACTATGCTCAGCAAACTGTCTAGTAAGTACTTCTCTTAATGTTCATTCCCATATGTTAATGCTATTCTCACTTTTGGTTAGAGAAGCTTCTCTTTTCAGATGGCAGTGACCTTGGGATGACTCAGAAGGCACCATGGTGCTGAGAAGAAGTGACAGAGGAGTGCTCAGCACTGAAATATCTCTATCACACTTTCCAAGGCTCAGGGTCCATTGTGGAAGAGGTGGTGGACAGAATGTACGAGCCAAAGGAAGGGTAGGACTCCTTACAATGTGAACCTCCAGACACAAAATGGCCTGGACATACATGACCTCATAGTGCCTGACATTACCCACACAAGACCACCATAATAGGAGGAAAAAATCATGACATCAAAATAAAAGAGAGACTGATTGAGAGGGGGAGGGGATATGATGGAGAGTGGAGTTTCAAAGGGGAAAGTGGGGGGAGAGAGGGAATTACCATGGGATATTGTCTACAATTATGGAAGTTGTCAATTAAAAAAAAAGTGGTGCAAGCATCTGGTGTTCATTTGCAGTAGCAAGAGGCCCTGGCATACCCACACAGACACACACAAAAGATAGATAGATAGATGATAGATAGATAGATAGATAGATAGATAGATAGATAGATAGATAGATCATGATAGATGATAGATAGATAGATAGATAGATAGATAGATAGATAGATCATGATAGATCATGATAGATGATTGATAGATAGATAGATAGATAGATAGATAGATAGATAGATCATGATAGATGATAGATAGATAGATAGATAGATAGATAGATAGATAGATAGATAGATAGATGATAGGTAATTTTCTAGGCTGTACTAGTCAGTTTTGGCTGCCTTAACAAAGAACCACAGACCAGGCAGCTTCAAACACATTTGTCTTTTCGTTCTGGAGGCTACAAGTTCATGATCACGGTGCAGCCAGGGCTGATTTCTTCTGAGGCCGCTCTTCTTGCCATTAGATGGCAACCTGATTCCTGTGTCTTCACATGGGCTTTATTCATGTCTGTGTTCATATCCTTTTCTCAAAACAATAACAAACTGCTCTGTTGTAGTTTAATAACCTATTTAAATATCTTGTCTCAAGTCACATTCTAGGAACTAGAAACTAGGATTTTGCTATGGTCTGAAATGTTTGAGTCCCTCTAAAAGTCATATGCCAAAACCAAATCTCTCCTGTATTGGCAGTAAGAGGTAGGACCTTTGGGAGGTGACCAGATCATAATGTTAGTGCATTTGTAAGAAGTCAAAGGCTCCTTTGCCTTCTGTCCTTCCATTATGTGAGGACGACGCACAAAGACATCTTCACTGAGGCAGAACTGCAGCAAGTCTCCACCAGATCCAAACTGGGGGTACCTTAATCTCAGACTTCCTGCCTCTACAAACGGTAAGTGATAAATGTCTATGGTTTATTAATAACCCAGGCTAAGTATTTTGCTACAGGATCTCAAACAGACTACAAAAGATTTTAGCATGAGAAGTTGGGAAAAAAGCCGGGTGTAGTGGTGCACACCTTTAATCCCAGCACTTGGGAGGCAGAGGTAGGAGGATCACAGAGAGTTCAAGGCCACCCTGAGACTACATAGTGAATTCCAGGTCAGCCTGGCCTCCATATGTATGTGTATACACATTCAAATATGCATACACACATACACACACACATATGCACCAATGCATAGAGAGGACAACGTGGTATCCAGTGAGCTGAGCAGTTCACATTCTGCGGTCTATTTTGCACTAAATAAAAAAGGTAAAACTGGCCAGGAATGGTGGTGCATGCCTTTAATCCCAGCACTTAGGAGGCAGAGGTAGTAGGATTGCTGTGAGTTTGAGGCTACCCTGAGATTACATAGTGAATTCCAGGTCAGCCTGGGCTAGAGTGAGACCCTACCTCGAAAAAAAAAAAAGAAGAAGAAGTTGGGAAGAGACAACTCAGCCATGACAAGGAAGTCATTGTAATTTTCCTGTGTTTCATTGACCAAGTCTCACTTGCCCAGGAGATACAGAACATGGGTTCAGGAGGTGGCCAAGCCATAAAAAGCGCATGCTTGCAAATCCTGCTAGGCTGGTTCCATTCCTCAGGGCCTGCTTAAAGCCAGATGCACAAAGTAGTGAATGCGCCTGGCGTTCATTGACAGTGGTAAGAGGCCCCAGCGTGCCCATGCTTTCCCTCTCTCTCTCACTCTCTTAAATAAATATATTTTTAAAAGGAAATAAAGAACATGTGCTTCAATGATTGAAGTAACACAGCATTGGTTTTAAACATTTTTCAAGATAACAAATGATCCATGAATTATACCGTACAGTACCTGTCAACAGGGAATCCTGCTCCACTCGCAGTTCACGAAACAGAAGAATCAAATCAACAGCAACACTAATTGTATCCAAGTCCCTGTAGCAGAGTTTAAAAGACAAAGTTAAACTAAATATGAGCTCTTTCCTACAACGCATTTCAAATAATGACTTAATGCATAATGCTGAGGCTACTGGTTAATAGTTTCTGTGGTGGGGCAGAATAACAGCCTCCAGAGACAGCCACGTCCTGATCCCCAAAATCTGTAATTACTACCTTATGTGGTAAAAAGGACTTTATAGACAAAACAAATTAAGAATCTTGAGATGGGATGATTGTCCTGGGCTATGTGGGGGCCCAATTTAATCACAGAGATCCTTATGGAAGAATCACAAGCGAGTCAGAACCAGGGGAAAGGGGGCCATGAGCCAAGGAATGCAGCGGTGCTGAAAGCTGGCAAGGGAGGAAACCAATCCTTCCACAGAGCCTCCAGAGGGGAGCACAGCCATGCCAATCCCGTGTGGACTTCTCCAGAATCCTAAGTTAATAAATGCACACTGCTTTAAACCACTAAGTTTTTGGTAATATGTTACAGCAGCAGCAAAAGAAAAGCATACGTATTTGAGGAGCAGAAGTGGGCGCTACTGTGACAAAGACCTGAACATGTGGGCAAGACTCTGGCATTTGCTGAAGGCTAGAAGAACTCTGAGAAGCATGACAGAAAAAGCCCCCACAGCCTTGGACAGATGGCTGGTAGAAAGGCACTCATGAAGGCACAGCTGGCAGAAGCCAGAGGAAGTAAGAACATGTCATTAGAGATGAGAAGAAAGGTGATCTGTGCTCTACAGTGGCAAGAGTCCTTGGATGGCATCCGACAGCTGTGTGAACTGGAGGAAGGGGAATGGTGGGAGCTATAGTCCTAGGACCTGTGTTCTCACGCCTTTAATTCCAGCACAGGGAGGCAGAGGTTAAGAGGATCACATGCATTTGAGGCCAGCCTGAGACTGCATAGTGAATTCCACGACAGCCTGGGCTAGAGCAAGACCCTACCTCGAAAAACCAAAAGAAAGAACCTTTACCAGACCCTTAGAGGGATCACCTGAGCCACAAGACACTGGAGAGGGTATGATGAAGACTGACCTTAATCTTCTACAGCCTCCCTCCCCCCCCCAACTCTTTTATATTAGTTATCTTTTTCTTCCTTTTCTTAGTGGGCACTGACCTGTAATTCCCAGTACCAGCATGTGGCTATCATCCACAATGAGCTTTTGATCAGAGATACCTACAAGGTTCCCTAAAAGAAAGACAGGTTTCTGTCAGAGTACTTGATGACCCACCAAAGGTTAGTGGTAAGACCCTACTGCTGAAGACACCTTATGGGGTTGACACAATAAAATGGAATGGCATGGCTGGAAGAGAGTCAGTCCCCAGTCAGCGCATCTAGTGCCAGAAGGTGCTACATGGGCGACTGGGGGAAAATGACCAATATCTGTCGAAGCAACGCATGGTCTAACCTACTTAGCAGCAAATAACCTGTCGGGATGCTCACACAAGTGCAATAGTGGCACACAGTCATGGTGGGAAACCAACTGCTCTTGATTCAGCTAACTGATCCCCTCAGTGGTATGATACCCATAGCTGGAGCTGGGAAACAAGTCAGAACCATATCCAAACATAAGCCCGCTCTCCATTATTAAGCTACCACCAATCATGGGCTACAAGAGGGTCTACACCTATTAAATTCTCTATAAAAAAAGTAAGGGTTATCACATTTGTCTGGTGCTAACTTACTCTCCGTTGGAGAATCTGCTTCTCTTTTTCAGATAGATGTAGATCCTAAGGAGACAGCCACCCCATCATACCTCAAAAGGGCCCTGGCTGAAACTAAGAACAATTGGCAAAACAAGCAAGGGTGCTGTTTTCTTGGTGAACCGGGTACCAGCACAAGGGTAAAGGAGATCAACACAAAGAAAAATCAACTCCTACCAAATCAGAGATCCAGAGACCCAGAGGACCCCAACACCTCATCACTGAAGCAGACCAAAAATGAACCCAACATGGCTCAGGGAAATTTGGCAGAAGAGGGGGCGGAAAGAATGTCAGAGCCACATGTTGGGTCGTGATATGCAGACATTTATCCTACCCATAACTGTGGGCTAACTCCAGAATGCATGATCCATATACCTCAACAAGGAGGGGCCAAGGGGAGAGTAGGTAATGGATGAGCCTAATAATGGTACCAATTTGACTGTATTCAATGAGTACAAAACTAATTAATAAAAAAGAAAAAAGAAAAGAAAAGAAAATGGCAGAGGGCACCGGCGCTGTGCCCCACCATACTTGTCCTGTGCATATCCTTTCACTGGGCTGTTCCTGGGCTGGGTCCTTTGTAATAAACCAGAAGCTGTTGTCTTGAGGTCCATGAGTCCTTCTAGTTAATTAACACTGAGGAGAGCTGAGGAACTTATTTGCAGTCAGCCACATAGAAATGCAGTTAGCCTGGATACATCATTCCAGCTGGTCAACAGTCTTCGGAAAATGGGCCTTTAAGTGATGGTATCTGATACTGCCAACTCACATAGGCTCAGAACAGAAGTGAGTTGTCGAACACTCCAAGATTCAGAATTGGTGCCAAAAACAAGAAAATGTTTACATATAAGTTAACGACTTTTTTGAGATGGAGAGTGTTGCAGTCAGGTTCACATGACTAGCAGAACACACCCAACCAAGAGCAGTCTGTGGGAAAAAGGTTTATTTTGGCTCATACTCAAGGGGAAGCTCCATGATGGCAGAGGAAAACAACAGCACAAGCAGAGGGTGGACATCACTTCCTCACCAGCATCAGGTGGACAGCAGCAGCAGGACAGTGTGCCAAACACTGGCAAGGGGAATCCAGCTATAACACTCATAAGCCCACCCCCAACAATACAGCACCTCCAGGAGGCGTTAATTCCCAAATCTCCATCAGCTTGTAACCTAGCATTCAGAACACCTAAGTTTATAGGGGACACCTGAATCAAACCACCGTAGAGAGATTATACTAGGCAATCTAGGTAGGTGTGCTCTAGTAATAAGAGTCCTTATGAGAGGAAAATAACAAGTCAGAGCCAGAAAAAAAAAAAAGTTATTAGATGTTACACTGTTGCCTTGAAGATGGAAGAAGGGTCATGAGCCAAGACAAGCAGAAGAGATAATTCATCTTGGAGCCTCCACAAAGAACCAGCTCTGCAGATGCTCCACCTTAGGCCAGCTGGACTAATTCTGGACTCAAGACCTCTCCCAGAGATGTAAATAAAATGCTCTACTGGGCCAGACGTAGTGGCACACACCTTTAATCCCAGCACTAGGAGGCAGAGATAGGAGGATAGGCCGTGAGTTCAAGGCCACACCTCAAAAAGGCAAAAATAAGAAATTATATGTGTGTGTGTGTGTGTGTATACACACATATATATATTTAAATTTTTAAACCTAGATTTATTATAGCAGCAACAGAAAACTAATACAGCCCCTTGATTAACTCTTTTCTTTAAAAAAATGTATTTTTAAATATATTATTTTTCCTTAATTTATATGAGTGAGAGAGAGGAAGAGGCAGAAATAGAGACTGGGCACACCAGGGCCTCCAGCCACTGCAAACTAACTCTAGACACATGTACCACCTTGTGCATCTGACTTATGTAAGTTCTCAGGAATTGAACCTGGGTCCTTTGACTTCACAGGCAAGCACCTTAACTGCTAAGCCATCTCTCCAGCCCCTGATTCGCTCCTTTCTTAACAGGAGTTAGAATGAAGCTTCCACATTTATCCTAAAGAGAAAGACTGGTTGACAAGGCTCAAATTTCCAAATGATTAGCAGAAGCATTTCCAAATGGTCAGTATCAGCACATACGTGCAAAGGTGCTCTTGTCCTTCCCCAGGCCAGGTGCTCAGAGCCACTCTCCTGCCTCTTCACCTAGGCATCTGGACACAGTGAGGAAGAGCATAGCACTGGCATAATGGGCAGGAGGCTGTCCCTCTCTTCCTGCTCTTGCCACTAACACAGATCAACAGTTGCCAGGCTAATGGCAACAGCCAGCACACTGAGAACAGTCTACGTTTTTGAATGTCACTGGTGGGGAGAGGGGTATATGGACTGTTAGTGTTCTAGGCTATCATCCCTCCCCATAGTAGTATTTTCCAGCTTAGGAAAGCACAAAAGAAACTAACCTTCTGACAAGTGTTTCCAGTACACATAACTTATCTTTTTTTAATTATATTTTGCTTCACATATATGATAACAGCTTATATATACCCTTTTATCCCCTCGCCCATGATCCTGTTATGCTGGAAGCCCTCCTCAATGAGGCTATGGTATTCACTGTGGGGTCACAAAGGCCTCAGTCAGGCCCTGAGATGGGGTGGGGAAGAACTGTGCCTCAGGGCCTTCCTACCCACTCTGTGGCCATAACTAGTTACCTTTTAAAATATTAACCATTATTATCAAGATTACTACTTCTATCCATTTTTCTGCAAATGGATGGCAGGTTTTTAGGTTAGCATTGATGTTAAACAACTTCAGCTTTTTTTCCCTCATTGCCTTTGATCTTAAAAACCTCATTAATCATATTAAAGCCTCAGGTATAAGACTGTCTAAGCAGCCAGGGGAGTCAAGTGGCTTCTGCTGAGCCCAGCTTTACCCATCAGTAAAGAGGCAGCCTCGAGGGTCTGTCCACATGCAAACTCAGAACGAAAGGTGAACAGCCCGCTTGTGGTTTCTGACTGCATTTCAAGTAAAAGCACTCCATAAAAAGCAGATTCCATGAAAACAAAGAGGAAGGGTGCAAAGAACAATATGGGCAATCCTCTTGCTCATGTTTAACTCCTCTTAAAAATGTGTGAAGGCCAGGTGTGGTGGCACACGCCTTTAATCCCAGCACTTGGGAGGCAGAGGTAGGAGGATTACAGTGAGTTCGAGGCCACCCTGAGACTCCATAGTGAATTCCAGGTCAGCCTGGGCTAGAGTGAAACCCTACCTCAAAAAATCAAAAAAAAAAAAAAAAAAAGTGTGTAAGCCCACCAGAAGGAGATTGTCTTAAGATAGCATCTCAGAAATTTGCAAAACATGCTTATTCTAAAGTAAACACAAGGATAACTAAGATATTAAAAGTAATTAAAATATTCATAAGTAAAGGGAGTGAGTTCAAGAACTTGGGCAGTCAGAATCTAGGAACAAAGAATCAAAATCAAGTTTAAAATATTGCTATGTACAGAATTCAGACCTCAAAACATGTTAGAAAGACAAATAAATGCAAATAACCCTTTATGCCAAATATACTATTACGGGCTATGCCACCATATAATGATCTCAGTGACTTCAAAGGTAAGAGGAACAGGAGACTTTTCCCCCACAGAGATAAACAGAGTTCGTAAAAACAATGAGTGATACTATCAAGCCATAAGTATGACATAGCTAGAATACATAAGACCCAGATACAGGAGCACACACTAGTACAAGAAGCACTACCTGATTGAATTCTGGTTCACAGAGCACTCTATACAAGCATTCCGGAGGCACCGGAAGCATTCCGTGATCAGCTGCAGGCTGGAAGCAAGATGCTCCACTTGGGACGGGTCCCTGCAGGCCAGCTTAACAGCACGAGAGGACTTCTCCAAGATGTCCAGGACTCTCTGGAAGATCGTTCTGGGTGCTGTTTCTCTGTAAGAGGATAAAGTTGTTACAAACCAGGGAAAAAGAGTCTAATTCCAAATGTCTCATCCCCAAAACTGCTTAATCTACTCTGGTGACAGGGAGGAACTAAACTTGCTGATCAGTTCCTTGATTATAACAAAGAAGACATGAGCTGTGTAGATCAGATGCCTACTATGCACAGAGCACGCTCTGAGCCCTTACTGAGATCCACACAGACGAGGAAAGCAGACAGAAGACATCAATCAGCCAGTGACTGCTAGAGCCACAAGTCCAGCTGAAGTCTCTGACCCCAGGATTTGCACCCCAGTGACAATCCAGATCCACCTCAGGTACAATGTTCTTGCCTGTAGATCTGCCATCACCCAGGATGTACCCATGGGCAATTATGAGAAACAGTACTCCCAAAGACCACCAGAGGACAAGAGCACTATCTGCTCCTTAGGTACAGTGAAAGCCAGCAGCACCTGAGCCAAGCTTTCACATACTCAAAGGGTGCCAGCAAGGGTGTGAAGCATGCCAGCTCTCCAAGGACGCATGACAGGTCCAAAGATAGCCCTGCCACTGCTCTTCCAAGCACCTTGGTCACTGCATGCCTCTCAAGCCAGGAGGAAAGCCTACACTGCTACCATTCCCGAGCTCTGGAGAGCAGAATCTTCTGGGCAACGTTGTACCTAAATGCAAGCCAGTCTCTTCATTCTACAGATCCCCTGAAGACACAGCAATCCGTCCTAATGATGGCAGAAAAACTGTTATGTTGGACAGTTAAGAGACCAAGGCCAATAATCCTGACCACATGAATGTTCCCTCTTCTCACTGTGCAGTCACAGAACCCTTCATTGCATCCTTGGATTAAGCCATACCATGACACCATGCTACCTGGACACCATGGAAATACTCAACACATTCCCTTCATTTCCAAGGCCAAGGGACACTTCTCTGAGTTTCAGCACCATGGTTTCTTGTATACCACATGGAGTGTTTCTGTCTTATGGAGATACAACAGAGATCACAAGTCATACCTCGTCATATCCAGCTTTCCTCTGGATAGGTCTTTCATAAGTCTAAAGTAACATAGATGGCCCATGTCAACAACAGTATGACTTCCACTTAGCTGGCTTTGCCCTTCTCAATTTCCTTCTTCATCTACTTTTTGGAGGAAAGTAGGAGCCAAACTTACATGCTAAGCAAGTACTCCACTACTGAGTCACATACCCAGCCTTCTCCCTTACCTTTTTTTAAAGTATTTTATTTTTCTATTTATTTAAGAGAAAGAGAGAGAGAGAGAATGGGCACACCAGGGCCTATAACCACTGCAAATGAACTCCAAACTCATGCATCACCTTACGCATCTGGTTTATGTGGGTATTGGGAAATCAAACCTGGGTCCTTGGACTCCACAAGCACCTTAATCATTAAGCCATCTCTTCAGCCCCTCCCTTATCTTTTATTTTTTAAATAGTACTTATTTTTAAAGCCTATCAAATTTGTTTCAGGAAAGAGGCAGAGTATAAATTAATTAATTAAATGTTGGGAATGTGCTGGAGAAATGGCTTAGCAGTTAAGGCACTTGCCTGCAAAGCCTAAGGACCAAGGTTCAATTCCCCAGTATCTACATAAAGCAAAGTGCACATGGTGGTGCGTGCATCTGAACTTTGTTTGCAGTGGCTAGAGGCCCTGGTGTGCCCATTCATAGTCTCTGTCAAATAATTAATTAAATTTGGGGGCTGGAGACATGGCTTAGTGATTAAGGCACGTGCTTGTGAAGCCTAATAATTCCTGTTCAAACCTCCAGGTCCCACATAGCTACAGTTACATAACTGCACAATATGGCACAGGCGCATGCATCTGGAGTTCATTTGCAGCAGATGAAGGCCCTGATCACCCATTCTCTCTCTGCTTCTTTCTCTCTTTCTCTCAAGTAAAATTAAAAATTTTAAGTTGTTTAGAAAAATTAAAAAGAATGGGAACAATGCACATAATTATCTCTCCCTCAAATAGCACTCTAAGTATGAGGTCATGAAATTCTGACCTGGTGTCTCAGTAACTAAGTGACCAAATAAAAAAATGAAATCAAGAGCACAGCACTAAACCAGGCATGATGGTGCACACCTTTAATCCCAGCACTCAGGAGGCTAAGGCAGGAGGATTACCATGAGCAAGACCAGCCTGGGCTACAGAGTGAGTTTCAGGTCAGCATGGGCTAGAGTGAGATCCAGCCTTTACAAAAAAAAGAAAGAAAGAAAGAAGGGAGGAAGGAAGGAAGGAAGGAAGGAAAGAAGGAAGGAAGGAAGGAAGAAAGGAAGGAAAGAAAATAAATAGGGCTAGAGAGATGGCATAGCAGTTAAGGCACTTGCTTATAAAGCCTAAGGACCCAGGTTTGATTCCCCAGGACCCACGTAACCAAGATGCACAAGGTGGCGCATGCAGCTGGGGTTCGTGTGCAGTGGCTGGAGGCCCTGGTGCACTCATTCTCTATCTGCCTTTCTCTCTCTCAAAAATAAATTTTAAAAAAATTTAAAATAAATTTTAAAAAAGGAATACAGCATTAAACTAGCCTCAGCAACTATTTGAAACATTCTGACTAACAATACTGCTCTGAAACCACATACACTAACATTCTCACTATAGTATTAAAGATTACTTAACAGCTACAAAAAAATACCCAAGAATTTAAAGCACCGTGGAGAATGGCAAGAATAATCATAATTTCTGTATCAAAGAATAAATCTAATTACCTCTACCAGCTAATATGCACCATTTTAATGATATTATTCTATCTTAATAAAAACAGAAGGCTGAAGGTCGGGCGTGGTGGCGCATGCCTTTAATCACAGCACTTGGGATGCAGAGGTAGGAGGATCACCATGAGTTCAAGAACACCCTGAGAATACATAGTGAATTCCAGGTCAGCCTGAGCTAGAGTGAGAACCTACCTCGGGAAAAAAAAAAAAATAGAGGGCTGAGGATATAGCTCAGTGGTACAATACTTGCCTAGCATGCACAAGACCCTAGTTCAATCCCCAGAGCTTCAAAAAATAAAATAAGGGCTGGAGAGATGGCTCAGCAGTTAAGGCACTTAACTGCAAAGCATAAGGCCCAAGTTTGATTCCCAGCACCCACATATAGCCAGATGTACAACATAGTCTACACATCTAGAGTTCATTTGCAGTGGCAGGAGGCCCTGGCATGCACGCGTGCACACACTCACTCACTCGCTCTCTCTCTCTCTCCCTTCCTCCCTCTCTCCCTCCCAAAATGAATATTTTTAAAAATAAATAAACAAATAAAAGTAGAGCTCTACAACTTGACAAATCTAAAATAATGCCTCCTTGTTCTCCTTAGATGGCTAAGAAATGTGAATTTATACCTGTTATGGAGAAGCCAGTCTTAGTCTTTTCAGATGGTCCCTTGTGCTCTACTTCTCACATGAATAATGCCAATGCCCCACTATCAACAGTGCCCTTAAAGACCAGGTCATTCCTAGAATTATCATCTATTTTAGTCAAGATTAACATTTGGCACAGCACAAGCTTTGAAATTAAAAAAAAATTAAAGGCAGACTAAAGATAGAAAAAAAAGCATTATTCTAGAAAAACTGATGTTCAGACCATAGGGCAGTTAAGTTTGTAATTTGTAAATGCTACAAATAATTCCTAATGTCACAAGGTGATTTGTCACATAGGGACTGGACCTTTATTGTACTTTTAACCAAAAATAAATAAATAAATATACATAGATAGATAGATGATAGATAGGTAACTCTAATACCAACCAAAAGACTCCTAAAGTTTCAATAATCATTAATTACTAATACATAATAACCTCATACGGCACCATATATCTAGCACACAATAATTTGTTTGTAGAACAAAGAAGAAAGAATTTGGGACAGTGGTCAGTGCCTGCTCCCTGCAAGATGCACACCATGGATAGCGAAAAGCACCATGTACTGCCAGTCTTCTGTGCCTCTGCTCAATCTGCCCTTCTACCAAAACGTCCTATCACCTGTCCCCATACCATTCTCTGCCTGGGAGAACTTAACATCTCTTGGTTGGTTGGTTGGTTGGTTGGTTGGATGGACGGATGGATGGATGGGTGGATGGGTGGATGGGTGGATGGATTTGAGCGGGGGTAGCAGATAGAGAGAGAATGGGAGCACCAGGGCCTCCAGCCACTGCAAATGAACTCCAGAAGTACGTGTCACCTTGGCATCTGGCTTACGTGGGTAGTGGGGAATCAAACCTGGGTCCTTAGGTTTTGCAGGAAAGCACCTTAACCACAAAACCATCTCTCCTGTCTCTTTTTTTTTGCAGGGGGAGGGGAGTTGTTTTGTTTTGTTTGGTTTTGTTTTGTTTTGTTTTGTTTTGTTTTGTTAGTTTTTCGAGGTAGGGTCTCACTCTAGTCCAGGCTGACCTGGAATTCACTATGTAGTCTCAAAATGGCCTCAAACTCACAGTGATCCTCCTACCTCAGCTTCACAAATGCTGGGATTAAAGGCGTGCGCCCCCACACCAGGCTCTCCTGTGTTTAAGGCAAATGTTCTTCCACTGACCTACACTCTCAGCCCACTGTGACTCACCTTTTATTAAGGATCACAGCCCTAGTGAAACTCCCTTGCTATTCCCATCTCTATGCCCTGAACTCTGTTCAGAAGACTGGAATAACTCATCTGCATTATTAATAACGACTTGTCCTCTCTCTCCAGTTTGACCCCACATCCCTGTACTAGCTTACAGGGCCCAAAATTGGCCCTCACTGACAGAACATGCTCAGTCCAAACAGGCCGCAAGGAGGCTTGGCAGTGGCCCATCCCTGCACCTTGTTGCCCCAGGGGTCAGTGCACACTGAGGCAGTTCCTTACAGAGAGGCCATTCGCTCAGCACTTCTCTTCCATTGCAAGATCCACATATCCTACGTGCAGAAATTTGTTTTTTGTTTTTGTTTTTTGAGGTAGGGTCTCACCTGGAATTCACTAGGTAGTCTCAAACTCACGGCGATCCTCCTACCTCTGCCTCCTGAGTGCTGGGATTAAAAGCGTGTGCCACCATGCCCAGCTACATGCAGAAATTTGAAAACCAGTCATAGTATAAGATGTAGACATCTTGTAGATGCCCTGTGATTCCTATTAACATATCTAATTTCCCCTTCCTTGCTAAATACTACAACAGATAAAACTTGTGAGGCAGAACTGTAACATTTTTTAAATTTACTTATTTACTTATTTGAAAGAGAGAGGGAAACAGCCAGATAGAGAGAGAATGGCCTTGCCAGGGGCTCCTGCCACTGCAAACCCCAGACACATGCACCACCTTGTGCATCTGGCTTATGTGGGTACTAGGGCATCGAACCTGGGTCCTTAGACTTTGCAGGCAAAGCTACTTAAGCCACTAAGCCATCTTTCCAGCCCTATTTTATGTTTCTTAAGAGCAGAGAATGTAATATGCTTTAAATGTGTTTCCTTTTAAAAAAATAAGGGAAAAAATGCTTTCTTCACAGGGTTATAAGAGCATAGGTATATAGGTATGTTTATTCTGCAGGATATCATAACACACTGTCATCTTACTAAGTTCACTCTGAGGAACTATGCAGTCATGTTACCAAACCAAAACAACAACAAAACCCTCACAGTTTCAAATAAGTTCTACAGGCTGTAGGTTAGACACTCCTAGAGTCATATAGTAAAGAGGCAGGGAAATTTTTGGGGGGGAGGGGTTGAGTGCATTCAGTCGTGCGCATGTAGAGGCCAGAGAACAACTTCAGTCAGGTGTTATCCTCAGGACAGTCTGCTGCCCACCTCTTTTTGAGAAAGAGTCTCTCACTGGCCTGGAACTCACCAATTAGACTAGACTGAATAGCCAGTGAGTCCCAGGGATCCTCATCTCTGCCTCCCCAAAGCTGGGCACACACCACGACAGCCAGCACTTTTGCATGGGTAGGAATCAAGCTCAGGTCCTCATGCTTGCAAGGAAAGCACTTTACCCTGAGCTCTCCCCAACCCAATGGCTGTGATTCTGTTCACCACACTCCTATGGAGTGTGGCCCAGGAGCGCAGCAGTTAGCTCTTCCCACCTCTTGACCTCCCTACAGCCAGGACAGAGAACTGCCTGGTCCTAATGGACTGTCTGCAAAACTCATGCTCACAGTCAAGAAGATGCAAATGTCATGATTAATGACAACCAAAGAACTGGTAAAGACTAGTAGGTCATTCCCATATTACAAATATTAATAATCATCACTGTCATTTCTGCTTTAACCAAACAAAAAATATTCACAGAGGCTTTAAAGGCTTTCCTACTTCATTCACAGAAGGCAAAAAGTGCTTAAGAAGGCAATTACAACCCAACCGTTAGAACTCCTGTTAGATAGGAATGTGTACCCTGAAGACAATGTATAAAAGAAATGTTACATTACAGGACAAAAAAAATCCTTTGAATTGCACAAAAGGTAGAATCTCATTTCCTTCATGTTTCAACAGATCTGTAGGCTTAATTTTGGCAAGTCCTGTTCAAGTAAAATTAAAGAAAACTCACTGTGATCATAGGTTCACAAGTTAGACAGACCTGATAGACCATATGTATAAACACTTCACAGTTAGTTTATCAAGTGGACCTCTACTGAAAAGGAAGCTAACTGCTAGTCACTGTACGTCTACAACTAACTCACACTTGTTTAAAAAAAAGATCTATTCTGATACCTCCCACCACATTAAAAGCTGGCCTATGTGGTTTAGTTTTAACCAATATTGCTGAGAAAGACGATTAAAACACACACAAGTTCAGAGATTTGGGGTGGGGGGGATGCTGACTGTTACATAAAACCATAAACCTTACTCATCAGTTTGACCTGGCTGATCAAAAACAGAAATAAAAACATTTTATCGAGCTGGAGTGATGGTTTAGTGGTTAAGGCACTTGCCTGGGAAGTCTAAGGACCCAGGTTCCATACCCCAGTACCCACGTAAGCCAGATATACAAGGTGGCATATGTGTCTGGAGTTCACTTTGCAGTGTCTGGAGGCCCCAGCATGCCCATTTTTTCTCTTTCTCTCTATCTACCTCAAATAAATGAATAAGTAAATAAATAAAAAATATTTTTTAAAAGTATTTTATCACCTGCCATAAACAGCCAAGGGCAAAATCCTGAAATCCGTCTCTAAACTCCAACCTCTCAACTCCTTGGGACACCAACAAGAACCCCACCCCAGCCCCATAACATCGAGGACTCAGGCTGGTCCCAGCAGCCTGACCAGCCCATCTCACAGGGTTACCACGTGTTTCTGTAAAGGACATCACAGAAAGTACTCCAGGCCTTGGCAGCTATAAAGTCCCCAACACTTCTAACCCTGTCCTCCATCACAAAGGCAGCCTTAAATGCCATGAACAAGTAAGTATGGATCGCTAGCTTCCATGAAACACTACTGTGGCCAGGCATGATGACACACTATGCTACAAGCCTAGACCTGAACTAGACATGAGGATTCAAGGGTGCACAATAGAAACTTGCCAGTGTATGGGCTGCCGCGAAACGTGCCGGGAAGTATCGGCTGCTCCTCAATCAAAAGTGCTGAAGCTGAAAGGGACACTTCCTAGTACCAGCCCGCAAACCACCCAACTGTAGGCAGAGTACACAGCCTTAGAAAGAGAAAGACTACATGTAAGACTTTACTAAGAACTTTATTAAAACCTTACTTCACACCTGGGAAGATGGCTCGGCAGTTAGAGCACTTGCCACTTACATAGGAGAGCTTGGGAGGGCCTAAGACTGTACAAGTTTGACTCCCCAGCCCATGTGAAAAGCTGGGCATGGTCATACATGTCTGTAATCCCAGGTAGGTAAGGATGGAGACAGGAGAATCAGGGCTTGCTGAGCAAAACAAAAATGAGTCTTTCTTTATACTCAGCCTTTTAGTCTGGGAGCCCAGCCCAAGGAATGCTGTTGCCCAGTTAGGGTGGAGCATGCCATTTCAATCACCCTTATCTAGAGACTCCCTCACAGACATGCCCAGAGTTTGTCTCCCAGGTGATTCTAGAGCCAATCACATTGACAAGCAAGACCAAGCATAGCATTAGGCAAACATTAACCAAGATTTAAGACAAGTGAAGTGACACAGTGAGTTCAGGCTAAAAGTTTTAAAGTATGAGATGGAATGACCAAACAGATCTTCAAAGTACAAAAAGGATTCAACAGCAGTATAATGTATACTCTTATGGCATGGATAAAAAAAAGTCAGATGGAGAAGAATCCAGGCAAGGTGGTACACGTCTGTAATCCCAGCATGCAGGAGGCTAAGGCAGGACAACTGCAAGTTTAAAGCCAACCTAGACGACATGGCAAGGTCCTTTCTGAAAGAAAGAAAGAAAGAAAGAAAGAAAGAAAGAAAGAAAGAAAGAAAGAAAGAAAGAAAGAAAGAAAGAGGGAGGGAGGGAGGGAGGGAGGGAGGGAGGGAGGGAGGGAGGGAGGGAGGCAGGAAGGCAGGCAGGAAGGCAGGCAGGAAGGCAGGCAGGCGAGATGGCTCAGCAGTTAAAGGTGCTTGCTTGCCAAGCCTGTCAGCCTAAATTCAATTCCCCAGAACCCACATGATGCCAGACAGACAAAGTGGTGATTGTATCTGGAGTTTGTTTGCAGTGGCAGGAGGCCCTGGTGTGCTCTTGTGCATTCTCTCCCCCCCCCCTCCTTGTAAATGATAAATAAAATATTAAAAAGAAAATAAAACAGGGGCTAGGGAGATGGCTCAGTCAGTAAAGTACTTCCTGCCCAAGCATGACCTGAATTCAGATCTCCAGAACCCACATAAAAGAGAGGCACAGTGGTGCATACTAGTAACCCCAGCACTAGAGAAGCAAAGACAGGAGGATCTTGTTTGGAACTTTCCAGCCAAGTGTTCCAAGTTCAATGAGAGACTCCGTCGCAAAAGCTGCTAGGCCTGGTGGTGTATGTCTTTCATCCCAGCAGTTGGGAGGCTGAGAGCTACAGAGTGAGTCCCAGGTCAGCTTAGGCTGAAGTGAGAACCCTGCTTCAAAATAATACAAAGTGGACAGCAATTGAGGAACACACCAAGTTTGTCCTCTGGCGTCACACACTTGTGTACCTGCACACATGCAAACATTCATACACACATGTAAAACAAAGAAAAAAGAGAGGCAGGGTGTGTATGAGGAGAGGAGTCTGACACCAGCAATGACAATCAAGGTAAGTATTTACCACCCCACCATGCTATGCAGCACTAAGCAGAGGGAACCACCTCCCACTTGTCGTTCTATGGGCAGGAAGTGGTGCGCCAGGGCCTCTAGCCACTGCAATCAAACTTCAGGCACATGGGCCACCTTTGTGCACATGTGCAGCCTTGCACTTGCGTCACCTTGTGCATCTGACTAACATGCAAACTGGGGAGTCGAACATGGGTCCTTAGGCTTTGTAGGCAAGCACCTTAACTGCTAAGCCATCTCTCCAGCCCCCACCTCCCACTTTTAAGTCTAGGAGAGGTTGTCCTCAGAAGGGAGTCACATTTCTAGCAAAATGCTTACAGAATTTTTCTTTGAAATGGCACTGAATCCACAGGTCAATTGGGAAGAGTTATTAATGTCTCTGTTCCTGAGGTTTCTATAATGTACAGCTGAACCTTAAGTCTTTTTACATCTTTTGGTACAATCTTAGTGACGATCATGTAACTTTGACAAAGGAAGAAACAACAATGACCTTGTTCTTGGTGCTGTACCCATAAACTCCCCAGCAGCTATAATGAGCAAGTATCGTTTACTCACTCACAAGTCATCTTTTTAACTATAGCTTATGTAGTCTTGCAGCCATCAGAGAGCCTATTCCAGCCAAGTGACAGTCCCAGGGCTCCTTGGCTCTTTGGTACACACGCCCACAGTGACCAAGCCTTCAGGTCCGGTGACCACTACAAAAGGCAGGAAGAATGGAGGAGATAAAAGACTTCCCTGGGGTTCTATACTCACAATCCTACCCTCCCTGTTTAATTTGCTGGTTCACTCTTTTCCTGTCTCCTCGGAAGGTAGGAAGAGTGAGCGGTGGCTTCACACTGACCACTTCAGTGTTTTGAAGCTGAGTCAGAACACCTCACCAAACAGCTCCATGTGCTATTCCAGCTCATGGCATAGGTAAAATGAAAGGAAGCTGCCATCACACTCTATGCAGTTCTTTTTATAGTGCAGCTTAACTGACATTCTCTCTCAACACAGTTGAACTGAATCATGGTGGAGTCACAATGCCACATGTACCCTCAGCTAAGCCGATGACTCCTGTGGGTTTTTTGTTTTGTTCTTTTGGAGCAGTCAGACTTGCTGACCACAGGCTCAGTAATGTTTGGGGGAAACCCATGTGTATATGTGTATACACAGATGGACGGGGTTTATTTTTCACTTCTGTGGTAGGCCAACTTCTAAAATGCTTAATCTATTTGTTTTCTTCACCAAGTTTAGTCAACATTATGCAAGCAATTCAGATCAGAATCCCAAGTCACTTCCTATCCCTTGAAATCAGTCGCACCATAATTGGTATTTCCTGTACCTTCCTCACTAGTCTTTCTTCTATGCTTTTATTGTGTATTTAATGACTCAAGAAAATGATTTAAGAAAATCATTCAAATACTATTAAACGTTCATTACGTACTAGATGTAAAGTACTGAGACTATACAGGCAAGAAAGAATTCTGCTCCCTGGTTGCCTTCATTCCAATGGGATTAATGGGCAATTGTCTGCTTATAATGCTGTGACATTCTTGGCAAGAGGTAAGAACAGGGTAGGGTACAGGCACTTAGGGACCTTTCAATATGTATAGTATCACTGTAAACAAATACCTGACAGAAACAACTTAACAGAAGGAAGATTTCTTTTGACTCACAGTTTCGGAGGCTCTAGTCTATGGTTGCTTGGCCCCTGTGCTTGGTCAGAACATAATAATGTTGTAGGAGTGTGTGGCAAAAAAGAGCAATTCACCTCATAGCAGCCAGAAAGCAGAGAACACACCCTACTTAGCTACTTCCAACTAGGCCCACCTTCTACCTTCTACCACCTTCTAATAGTGAGCTCATTATGAATCAAATGATTCAGCCACAGATTAGGACAGAGCTTTCAGGACCCAATCCTGTCTCAAAGCCCAACTGGCAACCAAGTCCTCAACACATGAACTAGAGGAGAGCATTTCACATTCAAACACAAGTGAAATGCTGATTACTTCATGATGAAAAAGCCCAAGTATATATGTGATGGGTTGGAGAGATGGCTTAGCGGTTAAGGTATTTGCCTGCAAAGCCAAAGGATCCCAGTTCAATTCTCCAAGACCCACATAAGCCAGATGCACAAGGGGGCACATGCATCTGGAGTTTGTTTGGATTGACCCTGGCACGCCCATTCTCATTCTCTCTTTCTCTCTCTGCCTCTCTCTCTCACTTGCTCTCTCAAAATGAATAAATAATATTTTTTAATCTCAAAATATGTTGAGCAAAGGGAAGAGAAAAACACAAGACATTTATAAATTCAATAGCACAGGCAAGGGAGACGGCTCAGTGGCTAAAGGCACTTACTTGTGTTTGATTCCCCAGTACTCACATAAAGCCAGACACACAATGCATCTGGAGTCCACTTGCAGTGGTAAAATGTCTTGGCACACCCATTCGCTCTTAAATAAATTAAATTTTAAAAAATTTAATATCACAACATTTGCACTATTTCTTTGTTAGTAATTGGAAGCTAGACATACCTCATGTTACCACATGAACTACAGTTGCAACAGGTTCAGCACACGCACAAGGCTTAGCGGGTACCGAGCGTGGGGGCATGAAAGGTCAGTCTTCACTTACACAATAGCATCCCGTGGGGTCCCACTGGGACCCCAGACTAAACAAAGGGCAAAAAGGAGGGAGGCAGCTGAGACCAACATTCAGCTGTTTGCTGACCGCAGACACAGTGTCTTCACACTCCAAGTGCCACCAAATGACAGACAAAGTCACTCAAACAGGCAGCCAAAGCAACTTTGCCTTAAATTGTGCTTTTTAAAATTTCAGCATTTTTGACAATTTTACATGTGTATAATGTATTTTCATCATGTTCACTCCCTATTACCTTTCCTTATCCCCCTCCTACTGCCACTACACCACTTCTTCCCAACTAGTTCCCCTCCTACTTTGTGGGTGTGGGTGGGTATGTCCCGCTGGATTTATCAGGGTCACTTACACGAACATGGGTGGGTTACACACTGAGCACAGATAACCAGTGAGTGTACCACTGAAGAACATGACTCCCTCCTCAGCAACCAATCACTGCTCATCCAAGATGGGTGAGGATGATTAATAAGTCCTCCCTTAAGTTGCTTTTTTGTCAGGTATTTGATCTCAGCCATGAGAAAGTAACAAATAAAGGTGGTTAAGTGGATACATGAATGAATGAATGACAAGGTAACCTGGATAGCTTTTCAGTACTTTGAGTAATTACTATTGACTGGTGCTGTCAGTGCTAAAAACAGATTTTCTCAATGGAGCCAACGGCACTTCCTCGATGCTCTACTCCACGTTTACTGAGTACACAAAACCCTGCTGCTATGGGAGATGCTATAGACAAGGTCCTTGCCCTCAAGAATGGTGCTACCAGTAGAGAGAAGGCTACTGTTACGAAATGAAGGTGGTAGGATGCTCCCACTTCAACACCTCCCCACTCTGAGCAATGCAGTAGGCTCATTTTTAAAAAGGAGTACATCTCTCACTTGCTCAATGAAAGGCAACAAACAAAAGGTTCAAAGAGAAAAGGACCACCAACTAAAGGCAGCTGCTGCCCTCACCCACTCCCAGACAAGCACTGCTCAGCCTATACAGACCGGCTTCCTGCTTTCCTCTCCTGAGGTGTTTTCAGTCTTTCCCGGGGGGGGGGGGGGGGGGGGGCTTTCTGAGTCTGTGCTGTCCTCCAGGGCCCAGCGACCATACACATTTGAACTTGGCAATGAGGCTCATCCTAACTGGATGCCTGATTTAGAAAAAGACTTGATCCAAGTTACTGCTGGGGTTTCTGAGATTTTCCTTCTTGGAACCCTCCCAGCTTATGGTACATCCGGACTTTGCCAGTGAGGCTCATTCTAAATTGATGTCTAATTTACATCTCCAAGGTTGTAAGAAAATCTGATCCAAATTGCCATGCAAATTTAACAACTCAGCACCCCTCCTAGCTTAGCTTTTCTGCTTTTTAGTTTCCTTAAAAAAAAAAAACTTTCATACTTTACCCTTCTGTATGTCTATACTTGCCATTTCTCTGCTAGTTGTAAGACAAGAGCTCAAAAGCCACTGGCCTGGGGAATTGCGGGCACTCTAACCCTCAGCTAGGCCAGTCCAGGGCCCGGACGCTTCATCAATCTCAACACCAACAGCAGTTCTACTCTGGAACTGGCTCCTTTCGTTTAACATGTTGCTAAGATTTTTCCCTATTGTTCTGTGCACACCAGTGGTGCATTCGCTTGAGTTACCAAGTACTTTTAGCCCCTCTCCCAATGATGAAAACTGAGTTGTTTCCAGTATTTGGCTCTTTGTACTGTTTCGTTTCTCTTGAGTAAATGCCTAGGGCTTTATCAGATATACATTTAACTTTTTTTAATTTTTTTGTTTTTATTTATTTATTTGAGAGTGACAGACAGAGAGAGGAAGAGGCAGATAGAGACAGAGAGAGAGAGAATGGGCGCGCCAGGAAACTGCAAACGACCTCCAGATGCATGCGCCCCCTTGTGCATCTGGCTAACGTGGGTCCTGGGGAATAGAGCCTCAAACTGGGGTCCTTAGGCTTCACAGGCAAGCGCTTAACCGCTAAGCTATCTCTCCAGCCCCACATTTAACTTTATAAAAACCTGCCAACACATTTCCCAAAGCAGTCGCAACTCTTACCCTCCCATCACCAATGTGAGAGCTCCAGCTGTCCTACACACTCGCCACATAGTGGTGTTTTTCAAGGTAGGGTTTCCATCTACCCCAGGCTGACTTGGAATTCACTATGGAGTCTCAGGGTGACAACCCTCTGCCTGGGATTAAAGGCATGCACCACCACACGTGGCCATGTTCTCTGACTTTGTTCATTTGTATTTTGCTTTTGTGTGTAGAATATTTGTGATGTGGAATTTTATACATGTTGCATGCACCCCCTTCTCAAATGTTCATCTTTCTTGAGACGGGGTCTCTCCCACAACCCAGAGCTGTCATTTTTGGTCAGCAAGCTCTAGCAATTCTCAGGTCCCCTCCCACTTCCTCCCCACTAGAGCTACAGACATGCAGACATGTGTGTCCATGCCCAGCTTTTTATTTACATGGGTTCTTCAGAGTTGAACTCGGTTGGTCTCAGGCCCTCATGTTTAAGTAGAAAGTGCTCTTAACTGCTGAGCCATCTCCCTAGATCTTAAGGCTTTTTTAAAAGTCCTGTTCTATATCCCTGACTGGCCTGGAACTCACTATGTAGCCCAGGCTAGAGTCAAACTGGCAATTTTCTGCCTCTGCTTCCCACATGCTAGAACTATAGCATGTACCACCACAGTGGGCTCCAAGCATCTTATGTTTCTTACATGTTGACAACCGCCCTATTTAGAAGGGTATTGTCCAGAGAGCATACAACTCTACCACATGAAGTATTCAACTCAACGAATTTTGGCATTCCTATTGTTATTAATTTACTAAATAATATATACATAGCATAAAGCCTACCATATGGACCCCTCTTAAGCTTATAATTAACTCAATGGTTTTAATTTCATCCACAATAGTACAATAATCAATACTACCTATTTCTCAATTTTTCAAATCATTTTTGCCTGTTATGAGTGTGTGATATATGTGCATGTATGCATGTTTGTATATGTGTGTGGATACACATGTATGTGCAAGGGCAAGTATGTACACATTCATGTTGAGACCAGAGGTTGAGTCAGGTGCCTTCCTCAATCACTCTCCACCTTATTCTCTGAGAGAGGTCTTCACACTGGATCTGCAGCTCACTAATTCAACTAGATTAGCTGGCCAGAAAACCTTACAACCCTCCTGCCTCTACCTCTTCCCTAGCAATGGGAATACAGGTGTGCACTGCCACACCTGGCTTTTTCATGGGTGCTGGAAATCCGAATTCAGGTCCTCTTGCTTGCACAGTACCAACTAAGCCATGTCCCAGGCCTTCTAAAACTTTAACCCTCGATAAATTTTTAGTCATTAAGTAATAACTCATCCCCTCCCCCAAACCTGGTAGCCTATAACCTACTCAGGTCTCTGAATTTGTCTTATACTTCATATAAGTGGAATCATACAATATTCATCTTTTCTGATCTCCTTTAATTTCTTGGTAATTATCTTGGCTTTTTGAGAGGTCACTAAGTTGGTTCCCATGGTAAGTAACACCATTTCATAACAATGTATACGGGTTCAGATTTCTCCACATCAACAGTACTTGCTCTTTTAAACATCTTAGATAATAGCCAACTAAAAGGGTACGCAGGGGGCTGGAGAGATGGCTTAGCGGTTAAGACATTTGCCTGCAAAGCCTAAGGACCCATGTTGGATTCCCCAGTACCCAGGTAAGCCAGATGCACATGGTAGCACATGCCTGTGGACTTCATTTGCAGTGGCTGGAGGACCTGACTTGCCCATATTTATATTCTCTCTCTCTCTCTACCTCTCTCTGCCCATCTATCTGCCTCTTTCTCTATCTCTCTCAAATAAATAAAAAATGAAAAAAAAAAAGGGTACACAATTGGGCCTGGAGAGATATCTCAGTGATTTAGGTGCTTTCCTGAAAAGCTTAAAAGCCCGGGTTCAATTCTCCAGTATCCATGTAAAGCCAGATGCATAGGGTAGCACATGCATCTGGAGTACATTTGTAGCGGCCTGCCAATCTGGCTCATGCTCGCTCGCACTCTCTCTCTCCTTGCAAATAAATTATTAAAATAAAAAAAAAAGCTGGGCATGGTGGCACACACCTTTAATCCCAGCACTCAGGAGGCAGAGGTAGGAGGTTCACCGTGAGTTCGAGTCCACCCTGAGACTACACAGTGAATTCCAGGTCAGCCTGGACCAGAATATGGAGTTATGACATCAATCTGTCCACACACAATACTCATTCAATAAAAAAGACAGAATCAAATGAGTAAACACACACACACACAAAAAAAAAAAAAAAGATAAAAACAGGGCTGGAGAGATGGCTCAGCAGTTAAGGCACTTGCCTGCAAAGCCTAACGACCCAGGTTCAATTCCCCAGTACCCAATTAAAGCCAGATACATAAAGTGTTGCCTGTATACAGAGTTCATTCACAGCAGCAGGAGGCCTTGGCATGTCCATTCTTCCTCTCCCCCCTTGCAAATAAATAAAAATTTTAAAGAGATAAAATGGACAATAGAAAGTTATCAGGTACATAGTTTTACCTGTAATATGTTAAGACAAATGACAAGACCAATTTGAATACAGTACAGCAATCAGAAACAGAAACACTTTTATTCAAAAATACAATAATTGAAGCTGGAGAAATAGCTTAATGGTTAAGGTGCTTGCCTGCAAAGCCTAAGGACCCAGGTTTGACTCCCCAGAACCCACGTAATACACACATCTGGAGTTCATTTGCAGTGTCTAGTACCCTGGCATGCCAATATATTCTCTCTCTCTCTCTCCCATAAATAAATAAATAACAATAACTGACTCTAAGAACACAATGATGGGTTAGATGCAAAAGGAAAAAAAAAGGATTAGAGAACTAGAAGGCAAGTTAGTACAAAATTTTTAAGCCTGAGTCTGGAGAAAAAAAAAAAAGAATGGCAAATACAGAAAAGTGCCTATCAGACACAGAGCTGTAGCTAAAGGTTTAACATATGCATAATTGAAGACCCAGAAGCAAAGGAATGAATGAAAAAACAGCAACATTTGAAGACATACAAGCTGACAACTTCCCAAACTGATCAAAGACATCAAATCAAAGAAATATCCAAACAGGATAAAAGCCAAATAGCTCTGCCCTCACAGTTCTTCAATAAATAAAAGTTGCCTCTATAAATAATTCTATAAATGTGTCAGAATGTAATCAGTGCTTTAAGAAAACAGCTTCCAGGGGTGGAGAGATGGCTTAGCAATTAAGGCATTTGCCTGCAAAGCCAAAGGACCTAGGTTCGATTCCCCAGGACCCACATAAGCCAGATGCACAAGATAGCGCATGTGTCTGGAGTTCATTAACAGTGGCTTGATGCCCTGGCATGCCCATTCTCTCTCTCCTTCTGTCTGACTTTGTCCCTCTCAAATAAATAAATAAAAATAAAATATTTTTTTAAAAAAGAAAAAGAAAACACCTTCGAGGATGAAGGTGTTTAGAACCATGGATGGGAGCACTACAGAACAAGATGCACAGCTTTGAGAGAAACAGGAAGTCTACAAAACATCCAGATCTGCGTGGCTGGAATGTGCATGATTCCACATGGCTAAACAGACAGAAGCTTGTCCTTACACCATCAAAGGTCTCAGAAGGACCACCAAGTACACGGAGCAGAGAACATTTGCCCTTTCCCCACCTGTGCCCGCACTCTGGCAGCTGCCGCTTATTTGCAACCAAGGAGTCTCATTTTGTTTCATTCACGTCTCTTCCAGCTCCTGCTGTTTTGGCCTATCCTACACAAGTCCACCTGCCTTCCTGTTCATGCTAGGCAACAGCACTAGGCCCTACCACAGAGGAAGTATTATCCCACCACCAAAACCAAACACCTTCCAAAGATCCCTACACTGTGAGGACTGGAAGGATCCTCTCAGACACACTGGACTCTGGGGCCAAAAAAACATGAGATGTTATAGGTACAAGCTTAAAGACACACAAAAACAAAATGACAGAAACAGTACCAGAATGCCCTTGTAAGTCATCAAGAATTCTGTACCGCCACACAACTGTCTCTCCATCCCAGGACCTGCCCACCAGTTCACCTTTTATCATCTCAAGTCTCTGCCTGAAATAGGGACAGTGCCCAGAAGAACCAGATCCAAATATGGGAGGCAGCCTCAATGGCCCCCCACAGACCCCTAGCAGTCTGGATTGTCCTCCATTCCTATTATTTCAACTTTACAAACCCCTCTATGTTTCTCCCACCCAACCCCACAGCACTGCCATTCTGTCACTTTTTCCACTGGGATTTCTCCCACAGCTTCTGAGAGGTCCTAGCTGAAAAGCCTCTAGCTTCACCCTCTCTTTTTCATTCTCTACAATGGTGACCGAAAGACCTTTCTAATATGCAGATTTTTATCAAACCACTCCCTTAATAAAAGAAAAAATCAGTGGTTCCTAATAACCCCCCTAGAACAGACCAAGTGAGAGTGCAGGCCCTTGAATTTTCTCCATTAAGTAACATCAAGGAATTGATGTTTGAATGTCTCCCGTTGCCTCACTGAATCAGCTCTGTAGCTGTGCGAAATCAGTGCATGGCCGCTCATCAGACACTGTTCTTTCCAGCCAGCCCTCACACGCACCGGCATTGCAGCCTTTCCTGGGGGACCAAGCCCGCACCTCTTCTTGTGTAGACCTCCATCACATTGGTTTATGTGGTGATTCCCTAACACACTTGATTAAAGGAATCCTGTCACATTCATTTTTGTATTCTCGGCACTGTGCAAAGGCCTAGTTTCATGATGGGTGCTCGACAAATGATGACTATGGTATATATAGGTCCTGCAGGGAACAGGTGGGTGTAAGCATCAAATCAGTCAACATATCTCCTAGCGGTATCACATAAATTAACATTCTACCCAAAAGCCCAAGGAGCAGCACCTTGGGGCCTTCAACACCCTTTCAGCTGCTCCACTTCTACTGTGACTGGAGATCCAGAAGTGCTCAGGGGTCCAGTTTTAAAAAAAGGGGAGGAGGGGGCTGGAGAAATGGCTTAGCGGTTAAGGTGCTTGACTGCGAAACCTAAGGACCCAGGTTCAATTCTGCAGGTCCCACATAAGCCAGATGCGCATGGTGGCGCATGTGTCTGGAGTTCGTTTGCAGAGGCCCTAGTGCGCCCATTCTCTCTCCCCCACACACACCCATCCCTCTGTCTCTAATAAATAAATAAAAATCTTTAAGAAAAAGAAAGGGGGCTGGAGAGATGGCTTAGCGGTTAAGGTGCTTGCGTGCAAAGGCAAAGGATCCCGGTTCTATTCTCCAGGACCAACAACGTAAGCCAGATGCACAAGGGGGCACACGCGTCTGGAGTTCCCTTGCAGTGGCTGGAGGCCCTGGTCCGCCCATTCTCTCTCTCTCTCTCTCTTTCTCTCTCTGCCTCTTTCTCAAATAAAATATATTAAAAAAAAAAAAACACACACTAGAGATCAGTGGACCTACCCAAGTCTAGGGGTTCCTTTTCTCTATGCCCTGCTTTGTCCACAGCTGGCGATTGCATGTCACCTTATCTCCCACTCCACCAGCTGGTACAATACCCGGTACAGGAGAGGAGCATCGACGTGTGGGGAAAATGCTAGCTAGCGTCGGTTCAGTACTGGGTGCCCGGCGTGTCCTAAAGCATGTCCCAGGCATTCCCTCAAGGCCTGCTCACAAGCACCCCAGAGGGAGAGGTGCTGTCCAACACCATCCCACCCCACAGACGAGGACGCTGCGGCGGGGTCCCGGGCGGCGGGGAACCTCGCTCGGGCTTCTGCACGCGCCTGCTCCGCGCTCCCACTGCCCGGCGGAGCTGCACGACCGCGCGCGGTCAGCGGCCCGGCTGCGGCGGCCAAGGCTCCGGGGCGCCTCCCCGGCAGCGACAGGCCGCGCTCCGAGCCGGGCAGAGGAGGGAGCCGCCGCCCGCCACGCCCAGCCGGGCCCACCCCGCCCGCCCGCTGCCGTTACCGGTTCCGCTGCTCCTTGAAGAGCCCGGTGAGCGCGCGGAGGGCCTCCAGGTCCGGGATGGGCGCGGGCACCATGACACCCGACAGCCGGGCGGGCGGCGGCCTGGGCGCCGCCATCTTGCCGCTCGCTGCTCGGCGGAGGCGCGCGCCGCGGAGGGCCGGGCGGGGTGGGGCGGGGCGGGGCGCGGACGAGGGCCCGGGGCGCCGCGGCGGCCGGCACTGCGGGACGGGCTGCCCCCGGGGAGCGCGGCGCGGCCGGCGGGCGGGGAGGAGGGGGCGCGGCGGAAGTCCCGCCTGCGGGGAGGGGGCGCGGGCGGAAGTGCGCGTGGGGAGGGGGCGCGCTCTGCGGAGGGCAGGGGGGGGGGGGCCTCGTGGGAAAGGCCCCAGAGGGATGCTCCCGCCACGGGGGAGGGGCTGGGGCGAAGGCTGTCCCTGAGGTGGGGTGCTGGACGGAAGACATGTCCCCGTGAGACAAGATGTGGGGCACAGAACCCCCACTCCAGGGGAGGTGATGCTGGACCCAGGAGAGCTGGGAAAGGGATGCTGGGGAGAGGAATACCATGGGAGGGAATCTGGGATGGAGGCCGTCCTTGAAGGAAGCATTGCTGAGTAGAGGTGTCCCGTGGGAGACAGGCCACCACCACCCCCCATGGCTTGCCAAGCCAAGGGGATCTTCTTGGGACGGGACCTAGTCAAGAAGCTGTCCCTGAGAAGACATGTTGGGAACAGGGGCTCGCCATGGGAGAAGACCTGGGACAGAGAATTCCCACCCACCCCCATGGGACAAAATGCTGAGGAGAAGTGTCCCTGGGAAAGAGACTCCCCCATGGGAGAGGATACTGGGCAGAGATGTCCCCTTAGAAGGGGAACTGAGGCAGAAGGTAAGGAGATGCCAGAAAAGAGGAGTCTCCCTTGGGGGAGACACTGTCCAAGGGAGCTGGGAAACGGAGGCCCAGACCCAAGCCCCCACTGAGAAGGCAGACCTGGATCCTGCCTGATAACCTCCTCCATGTAGACCAGCTGACAGAAAGCTGGAAGAAGCCATTCTGCATGCAGTTCAATGGGAGAGAGAGAAATCACCAGTGAAGATACTCAACAGTGGACGCTGCAAGCCTTATATTTGGCCAGCCAGGCCAAATGAGCCAATGGGTGCAATAGTGGCACAGCTGTCATGGTGGAAACCAACTTCCCTCTAATTGGACTGGAGGCCGCTCCATGGGAGGAAATACATCCCTGATACTGAAAACTTAAAACAGGGGTAGTCATGAGCCCTAGGGGTGTAACGTTTGCTGCTGTCTGGCTAAATGTATATACTATGCTCATCAAACTGCCCAGTAAGCACTTCTCTTAATGTTCATACCCTTATATTAATGCTACTCTCACTTTGGGTAGAGAATCTTCTCTTTTCAGATGGCAGTGACCTTGGGACGTCTCAGAAGGCATCACGGTGCTGGAAAGAAGTGACCGTAGTGCTCAATACTGCAGTATCTCTATCACACCTTCCAAGGCTCAGGGTGATGTAAGCACACAAGGTCTCACATGTGCACAAGGCAATGCATGTGTCTGGAGTCTGAGTGCAGTGATTGATGGCTCTGACGTGCCAATTCTCTTTCTCTCTCTCTCACTCTCTTATAAAAAAAAAATTTTTAACCTAATGGAAATTAAAAATAAAATAGCTCAATGAAAAGGCTCCCAAGAATGCCTCACCAGCAGAATAGATCATGTGGAGGACCGAGTATCAGGACTTGAGGTCAATATGGAGGAAGTAGGCTGAGGAAAAAGAACACGAAAGAACTGTGTGACACTTGAGAAAGATCAAAAACATTCAAACCATGGGAATACAAGAAGGGAAAGAACTACACATCAAAGGCACAGGAAATATCTTCAGGAAAATTATAGAAGAGGGCTGGTGAGTTGGATTAGTGGTTAAGGCACTTACTTGCAAAGCCAAAGGACCCAGGCTTCAATTCCCCAGTACCCACATAAGACAGACGCACAAGGTGGAGCATGTGTCTGGAATTCATTTGCCCTGTGGCTAGAGGCCCTGGCACACCCATTCTCTCTATCTGTCCTTCACACTCTCTAATAAATAAATAAAACACTTAAAATTTTTTGGAAAGGCTGGAGAGATTGCTCAGTGGTTAAGGAACTTGCCTGCAAAGTCAAACAACCCAGGTTCAAATCCCCAAGACCCATGTAAAGCCACATGCACAGTGGCACACATGTCTGGAGTTGATCAGCAGTGGCTAGAGGCCCTGGTGCACCCATTCTCTCTCTCTCCCTCTCTCTCTCTCTCTCTCTCTTTCTCTTCTCTCTATTCCTGTCTGCTTACAAATAAATAAAAATATTTTTTAAAAAATTATGGAAAATGCTGGGCATGGTGGTGCATGCCTTTAATCCCAGCACTCAGGAGGCAGAGGTAGGAGGATTGCTGCGAGTTCAAGGCCACCCTGAGACTACATAGTAAATTCCAGTCAGCCTGGCCTAGAGTCAGACCCTACCTTGAGAAAACAAAAACAACAACAAAAAATAAATTACGGAAGAGCTGGGCATGGTGGTACATGCCTTTAATCCCAGAACTTGGGAGGTAGAGGTAGGAGGATCTCTGTGAGTTCGAGGCCACCCTGAGACTACATCATGAGTTCCAGGTCAGCCTGGGTTAGAATGAGACCCTACCTTAAAAAACAAAAACAAAAAAAAAAAATTATGGAAGAAAAATTTCTAAACTTCAAAAGAGAGGCCTAACCAGGTACAAGAGATATACAGAATACCAAATAGATAGGACCAGAGAAGAAATTCCCATGTCACATTTTAAAGCACTAAACACAGAAGAGAAAAAAAAGTTCTAAAAGCTACAAGAGAAAAATAGCTTGTCAATTACAAAGGCAAGTCCATCCAAAGGTTGGGCTGCCAACCCAAGCTATTATACCCAGCAAGATTATCTCTCAAAATAAGGAAAATAAAAGTTTTCCACAATAAAAGCCAGCTTTACCAATATATGAACACTAAGCCAGCCCTACATAGAATGGAGTACTTTGCACAGAAAAGAAGAATAAACATACTCAAGAGGCTACATAAGAGAAAAAAAAAAAAAACAATAAATGAAACACCAAAGTCCACAAAGTCTTCAACTTGACCAGGATTACCTCACACCTCTCAATTATAAGTCTGAACATCAATGGACCCAACTCCCCAACCAAAAGACACAGGTTAACAGGCTGGATCAGAAAACAGGATCCATCTATTGGCTATCATCAAGAAACTCACCTTGCATGGGAGAGATTGCTCAGTGGTTAAGGTGCTTGCCTGCCTAGAAGGCCACAGTGAGGGAAATATATAGCACAAGGCAGTGGCTCAAATTCTTGTCATCTACCACCATTGCACTGGCCTGTCTCCAAGTTCTCACCTCCCGTGGCCACACAGGCAGGAGTTCTTTATGGTCACAGGAAGAAGAGTAGACATGGATCACAGACAAGACCATTTGGCACACTACTCTCTGAAGGATGACCCGACAAATTAGATGGAGTTATTTTATTTATGAGAGAGAGAGAATTGGCGCCAGGGACTCTAGCCACTACAATCAAATAAATAAAAATATTTTTTAAAAACTTATGGAAGAAGCCAGGCGTGTGTATCATCCTGTGCATGCCATCCATGCCATGTCACCTTGTACATCTGGCTTACATGGGTTCTGGAGAACTGAACCTGGGTCCTTAGGCTTCTCAGGTAAATTCCTTAACCACTAAGCTATCTCTCCAGCCTGAGTTGCCTGAAATTTAATGTCTTATTCTTTGGGAGTTCAGAATATTGGAATGAGTTTCACTAGGATAAAGTCGAGGTATTAAAGGCACCAAATCCTTCTGGAGTCTCTATGGACTCCACACTCACATTCCTCACCGCCCGCCCTCTCCCCCTATCTTCAAAGCTAACAACACAGGGCTGAGACCTGCTCACTCTGAGATGCTTCTGGCTCTCTTTCCATGGTTACATCTCCTTTTCTGACTCTTAACACTCTCCTGTCTCCTATTTTTCCTTAGAAGGACCCTTATTACTACACTTGGCCCATCTGGTTAATAAAGGACCATCACCCATCTCAAGATCAGCTGGCGAGCAGTCTTGGTTCCATCAGCAGCCTTTTCTCCCTTCCCATGACGTGCAGCATAGTCGCAGGTGCCAGAGACGAGGTTGAGGAGGTCGCCTGGGAGAGGGTGACATCATTCTTTTTTTTCTGATTATTTATTTATTTATTTATTTGAGACAGAGAGAAGGACAGAGAGAGAGAGAATGGGCATGCCAGGCCTCTAGCCACTGCAAACACACTCCAGATGCATGTGCCACCATGTGCATCTGGTTTATGTGGGACCTGGAGAATTGAACCTGTGTCCTTAGGCTTCACAGGCTAGTGCCTGAACTGCTAAGCCATCTCTCCAGCCCGAGGATGACATCATTCTGCTCACCCCCCTTGATAGGGGAGTATAAGCCAAAAGCAGAATGCATAGTGCCACCCCGTTCTAGGATGGCTTTGAAAGACACCAGAGTTGAAATATTTGTAGACAAAGGTTTTTTTGTTTGTTTGTTTGTGTGTAGAGAGAGCAAGAGTGAGGAGAGATAGAGAGTTGGTCCTCAGGGCCTCAGCCACTGCAATCAAACTCCAGGCACTTGCATTATCTAGTAGGCATGTGTGCCCTTGCACTTGCCTCACCTTTGTACATCTGGCTAAAGTGGGATCTGCAGAGTAGAACATGGGTCCTTAGGCTTCTCAGGCAAGCACCTTAACCATTAAGCCTTCTCTCCAGCCCCAGAAAGAGTTTTGATCAGTGTGCCAGGCCGTCTACTTGGGAAGAGAACTAGCCCAGGGTTGGACTATCACAGACTTGGGAGCAGTGACAAAGAGCCAAGTCATAAATTGAAAAGAAGAGGGCTGGAGAGATGACTCAGTGGTTAAAGGCACTTGTTTGCAAAGCCTGATTGGCCAGGTTTGATTCCTGAGTACCCATGTAAAGCCAGGTGCACAAAGTGGCACATGTGTCTGGAGTTTGCTTATAGTGGCAGGAGGCCCTGGTGCACCCATACTCACTCGCTCACTCTCTTTCAAAGAAAGAAATTAGGAAGAGGAAACACTGGAAGATTGAGATCATCTATTTAGCTGGGGAAGAAAGAAGCAAGGGAAGATAAGACACCAAGAGGCAAGATCTTTGCATCACGGTGTAGTGGCTCAAATGTGAAATGTCCCCCTTTGGCCTCAGGTATTTGTGATTAAGCCTCAAGCTCAGTACCCAGCTGGTGGAGCCTTGCTAGAGAAGGTGTGTCACTGAGGAGCCAGGCCTTGAGGTTTATTAGTCCAGCCCTACTGGGCATTCACGAGTTAGCTCACCCTTCCTTGTACCTCACAGCTGGTGTGACACAATGGGATGGCCAGCCTCTGCTCTGCCACGTTTTCTCCACCACGATGAGACTTCCCCTAGAAACTGTGAAGCCTGAAATAAAGACTATAGCTGACTGGTCAAGTGTCTTGTCCCAGCAATAAGAAAATAATAGCAGCACATATGTTAGTAGCCAACAGAGAGTGTCTGACCTGAAGAGGTACTACCCAACCCAGGGCATCCATGACCTTAGCCACTCCCCCTTGTCCTCAGCTACTCTGGAGCTGGCAGTAGTGTCCTCTGGGACAGGAGAAAAATAGGTAAGGGCAGTAGGCCATTAACTATACTCCTACCGATGTGTCTGCTAGCGGCCTGACCTGAGCCAGGGCAGCTCTGGCTGCCAGCCACTGAGCCCAGTCTTCCTTTGACGGCACTTACCGAGACTGGAACTGCTCAATGTGATCATTCATTTCCTTATTTAATGTCCATCTGTCTTTCTAAAGCAAAAGGTTCAGGACAGTAGGAGCCTTCTCCATTGGATGCACCATCTGATGATGATGTCTTCATTATCAATTTGATGGATTTAGGATGTCCATGGAAGCACCCTTCTGGTGCATCTACGACGATGTTTCCAGAAAGTTTCAAGTGAGGAGGGAAGACCTACCCTGAATACAGGTGCCAGGGTCCCAAACTGAATAAACAAAGAGAAAGCCAGCGGAGCACCAGCATTTATGGCCCTCTGCTTCCTGACTGTGGACATGACCTGACCACTACTTCACACTTCTGCCACCATGGCTTCCCTGCCGTGACATCTCCTTCAGACCCCTCCCTCCTTGGGCTGTTTTTTGTCAGGTTTCACATCATGGAAGAAGAAGAGCAAATAACACATGGTGGCACCCATGGGCACCCATGGCATCCTCCACTGCCTGTGGTCCTCAGGAATGTCCTCTCATCTTGTAGACCCAGGACAGTGGGACACCTTGTGGAGTTCATACCAGGCCATGTGCTTTAGCTGGGGGCACAGAGCCAGGCAATCTGCGCCTGCCCACCCAGGGGTCCCTCCTTTGTGAACTAGAAGGCAGAACCACCTGCTGGGGGAGGGACTCTGGGACAAGAGGTCGCTGAGGGTGCAAAGCAAACAGCTGGCTCTGGGCATCATGGCCTTGTGGGCACAACCTTCCTCAGTGTGGGCCTTCTCCCATAGGTTCATGGAAGCAGGAGAGGGTGGAAGAGACGGGTGATGTTAATCCCCCGCTAGGCCGGATGAGCAGGCCGGAAGGACAAGGGCCAAGCAGTTGAGGGTGCTGGCAAGAGAAGGGCTGAGATGATGCCTGTGGTCAGGAGGCCCAGAGGTGGGTAGCCAGTGGGGGCTGGTGCCATGGGAAAGCGCAGGCAGCTGGGATCAAGACAAGGTCAAGGGCCGGGACGGGCTGGAGGCGTGAGAGGCCTGGCAGCCTCGGAAGCTGTGGTCAAGGAGTGGGATCGCAGAGAACAGTTGGGATCATCTGGTGATGACTGGGCTGGGTCGTGGGCGGCAGAGGTGAAGGTTGGGTGGGGAGGGATGGGAAGGGCATGCAGATCTGGCCCTTCCCCCCGGAGGCCTGGTGCGGCTGGCGTCTGGGCTCTGCTGTCCACTCGTGACTCACACATGGGCTTCTCTTCCCACACCTCTCACCCTCCCTTCCTCCTTTGACATCCTGCCATCTTTCTGACATGTGAACCATGTTTGTCCACCTCGAGACCTTTCTCGGACAGACTTATTTTCTTTATACTGAGTACTTCCCCTTCGAACCACCCCTATCACCACCTTCCCAATCCCCCAATTTCGTGTCACTCCTTCCTTCCTCCTCTTTGCTGGCTTGGCTCCCATTGTCTCACTTATTACAAAGCCTCATGAATTATTTCGTCCATAACATTCATCTGTACCCCCGCTTCAGTCCTGGTGTTGGGGCTGGAAGCCTCCCATGGTCTTGCACACACTGGCCAGGCACTCACTACTGAGCCACGTCCAGTTTGTGTCCAGAACATTCCTAAGCTGTGGGTCTTTCTTTCTATTTTTAGCCGCCAAAGCTGAATGGAACCCGGAGTCCT
The DNA here is from genome assembly GCA_036346955.1 of Dipus sagitta. NCBI lineage: Eukaryota > Metazoa > Chordata > Mammalia > Rodentia > Dipodidae > Dipus > Dipus sagitta. The sequence goes on along the minus strand of CM070777.1, from coordinate 3,810,289 downwards.
AACACACACACACACACACACACACACACACCCCTAACCAGAAAGGGCTGGGATGATGGTAGACAGGATGCACAGGAAACAGGCTAGGAGCCCTGGAGCAGGCGGAGATACACAACCCTGCAGTCTCACAGATGTGTTCTGGAGGTCATGGTGGGGGACGGCAGAGAAACCACATGGCACAGCCTCGTTTAGGCAAAGAAAACAATACCTAAGGAGCAATTGTAAGTGTTAGTTGAAATTAGCCATTGACATTCCTGGCCCATACCAGGTACCATAGCCTCCTTTATCTCTGAGGGCTGTGCCACGTCCCCAGTAGGTGCTTGCAACCACGACCATAGACACACATTATGCAACAGCAGACACAATGTTTTCTCTTCCACATAGGTACTTGTGATAAAGTTTAATTTAGAAATTAGGCAGCAAGAGATTAATAATGAATAAATAAATAAATAAAATTAGAAAGCCAGGTGTGATGGTATACACCTGTGATCCCAGCACTGAGGAGGCAGGAGCAGGAGGATGGCCTTCAATTTCAAGGCCAGCCTGGTCTACAATAGTGAGTTCTAGGCTGACCAGGGCTACTTAGAAAGACCCTGTCTCAGAAAAACAAATAAGTGGGACTGGAGAAATGGCTTAGCAGTTAAGACACTTGCCTGCAAAGCCAGAGGACCCAGGTTCAATTCCCCAGGACCCATGTAAGCCAGATGCACATGGTGGCGCATGCGTCTGGAGTTTGTTTGCAGTGGCTGGAGACCCTGGTATGCCCATTCTCTCTCTCACACACACACACTGCCTCTTTCCCTCTCTCAAATTAAAAAAAAAAAAATAAGCAAACATTCAAAATTTTAAAAGGGCTGGGGATGGCATTCTCTTGGCAGAGCACTTGCCCACCACGCTGGACACCCTGGGTATAATATTCAGAACTACATAAGCTGGGCATGGTGGCTGAGAGATGCTCCCAGGTTCAAGGCGCTTGTCAGCAAAGCCTGGTGGCTTTATGTGCACCCATAGAAATCCAGACGCACAAAGCGGCACACGCATCTGGGGTTTGTTTACAGGGGCAAGAGGCCCTGGCTGTGCCAAGTCTCTCTCACACTGCCTCTCTCTTTCTGCTTGCAAGATAATAAACATAATTTTTTTAAAAAACTGGGCATAACAAATTAGAATGGCATGGCTGGAAGTTGGAAGAGAGTCAGTCCCCAGATAGTCAGCGCGTCTAGTGCCAGAAGGTGCTACATGGGCGACTGGGGGAAAATGACCAATATCTGTCGAAGCAACGCATGGTCTAAGCTACTTAGCAGCAAATAACTTGTGATGCCCACACAAGTGCAGTGGTGGCACACAGCCATGGTGGGTAACCAACTGCTCTCAATTCGGCTAACTGATCCCCTCACTGGTATGGGACCCATAGCTGGAGCTGGGAAACAAGTCAGAACCATATCCAAACATAAACCCACTCTCCAATATCAAGCTACCGTCAATTGTGGGCTACAAGAGGGCCTACACCTATTAAATTCTCTATTAAAAAAAAAAGGGTTATCTCATTTGTCCTGGTGCTAACTTACTCTCCGTTGGAGAATCTGCTTCTCTTTTTCAGATAGATGTAGATCCTAAGGAGAGAGCCACCCCATCATACCTCAAAAGGGCCCCGGCTGAAACTAAGAAAAATTGGAGAAACAAGCAAGGGCGCTGTTTTCCTGATGAACCGGATACCAGCACAAGGGGGAAGGAGATCAGCACAGAGAAAAATCAACTCCTACCAAATCAGAGAGCCAAAGCCTCAGAGGCCCCCAACACCTCATCACTGAAGCAGACCCAACATGGCTTAGGGAAATTTTGCGGAAGAGGGGGGCGGAAAGAATGTCAGAGCCACATGTTGGGTCATGATATGCAGAGACATTTAGCTTACCCATAACTGTGGGCTAACTCCACAATGCATGACCCGTATACCTCAACAAGGAGGGGCCAAGGGGAGGGGGCAGGTCACGGATGAGCCTAATAATGGTACCAAACTGACTGTAAAAAAAAATAATAAAATAAAAAATAAAAATGAAAAAAAAAAACTGGGCATAATGGTGCATGCCTACAATCCTAAGCATTTGTGAGGTTGAGGCAGGAGGATCAGAAATTCAAGGTCATACTCAAGGACATAGTGACTTTGAGGCCAGCCTGGGCTACATAAGACCCTGTCTCTAAATAAATAAAGAGATGAAAACAGAAATGTCAAAGATAAAATAATAAAGTAGAAGTATACAGACAACATACTACAATGAAAGCGATGCAAATGCGGCCATTCAGAATTTCTCACTATACTGTACTTGCTTCCTTTTCTGTGTAACGCTGTGAGACGACAAAGCGACAAATGACTTAGGCGTTGATGAGCGGCACTGGTAAGGAGGTGGCCGGTGGGTAACCGAGAGGGCTGCTGAGTGACTAAGGGGAGGGTAGCGCATGCGGTGTGGACCCTGTGCTCAAGGATGCCCAGTGCTGGCAGGGAGCTTTCATCCATGCTACTTAGAACAGAGAGTTAGGAATTCTTTATTCCTGGAATTTTCCGTTTAATATTTTCAGACTGTGGTTGACCTCCGGAAAGTGAAACCTCAGAATCGTGCTGGCCCAATAAATCATGACCCCACGGAGCCCTCCCCACACTGGACGAGGAGGAGGCTCTAGAATGGAGTCCAACTTGACTCCATTCCCAACTCGCTTCCCAGATTCTGTTCCTCAGACGTAAGTCGTGTGACGTGCGTGCCTCGCTCACTGCGCGGTTGGTACAGTGACTGAATGCATATGTGACCGAGGGTGCCCAGCACCCGGCCAGTGAGGATGGTGACTCGAGTAAATGGGTAAATACCGTCTGGTCTCTGCTCCTCTCCCTACTCCTCTATTCTCCTCCTCCATGTTCTCTTCCTCCTCCATCCCCTCATCCTTTATCTCCTCCTCCATCTCCTCTTCATCTTCCTCCTCTGCCTCTTCTCCCTCCTCCTCATCTTTCTTTCCTCCCATCCTCCCTTCTCTTTTTTCTTGCTTTCCTTTTGCTTTTTGAGACAAACTCTTTCTCTGTGGCTCGGGCTGTATGGAACTCTTGTTTCCCCACTCTGTGGCTTGGTGCTGGGGTTACAGACATGAGCCTCCACATCTGGCTGTCACAACTTCTTACAACACATGCACTGCCACCAAAGACCCCTCCAGTCCAGGCACAAGTGCAAATTCACCTCAGATGCTACTTCGTTTGTGTCATGCAGACCTCTGCGGGAGGCTTGTCTACAGACACTTTGAACTACGCAGTCCAGACCTACGTCAGAGCCCTGCCAGGAGCGCCCCCGCCATGGGACCCAGACACGTCCCCACAGAACCCTAATGGTATCTGTCTGCTCCGAAAGGTGCCGGTGGACAATGGCTAGTGTGAGAGCTCAGTGGAAGGGTGAGGGACAGTTGGAGAAAATGTCTGTCCCGTGGCCAGTGCCAACACATGAGCCATTATCATGACCTCGAGTTCCCTCCAGGCGCATCTTTGTCTTCCGACCCTCTGGTTGGTGGCATGACTCAGGGGCCTAGATGTCCTCAAGGATGGACACTCATCCAGAGTGACCTCCTCTATCCTCAGGTACTTTCCAACTTGTTTTCTGAGACTTCTGTCATTTCATGCCACATACAACCCCCGCGCCACACAGACAGCACTGCCCACAGGAAAATGTTAAGTAATTGATGGTTTGTTTTCCTCCCCCACCTTAAAAAAAAAAATCCTAGGCTTCTAGGAGAGGAGATGTTTGTACACGACCTGGGATGTCAGGAAACAAGACTGGGGTGGGGAGACGATTGAGCAGGCCTCATAACTTAGAGGCGCACAGGAATTCCCAGCACTTCTCTACAGCCAAGAGGCTCTTTGCTCCACACAGACGTCTCTCAACTGTGCCTCCAAGCGACAGCACAAGCCTTGCCCTGCACCTGGGAGCCTGGTGTCCCTCCCCTGTGCCCTGCCAAGGCCTGCACCACCATGTCAACTCATATTACCCCCCAACCAGCCTCTCCAAGCCAACCCCTGCTGCCAGCCTGGATTTATGCTCCATGTGGACATGGACGTGGCTCCCAGTGTCCCTTACCTTTTTTTTTTTTTTTTTTTTTTTTTTTGAGGTAGGGTCTTGCTCTAGCCCAGGCTGACCTGGAATTCACTATGTAGTCTCAGGGTGGCCTCAAACTCACAGAGATCCTCTTACCTCTACCTCCTGAGTGCTGGGATTAAAGGCGTGCGCCACCACGCCCGGCTTCCCCTTGTTTCAGCTATCATAGTTTTGAATATGTTTCCTTGTCTGAATTATCTGTTTAATGGTTTTTCTTTAAACACTCTACACTCTACTGTGTGTAGAGAGTAAAACAGTTGGGAGAGGGCCCGACATGGTGGCGCACGCCTTTAATCTCAGCACTCGGGAGGCAGAGGTAGGAGGATGGCAGTGAGTTCAAGGCCAGTCCGAGAACACAGAGTGAATTTCAGATCAGCCTGAGCTACAGTGAGATCCTACCTATATTAAAAAAAAAGTTGGGAAACCTCAGGGTGCACAGTCCAGAATGGGGGGACACACTAAAGCAGGAATCGTGGGCGTGCCGATATCAGAAGTCTGAGACACCATTCTGAAGACGCTCCCCTCCACATCAGGAAGACACAAGAACCGAAATTGGAAGCTGGTCTCATCTGCTCTGGGGGGGGGGGGGGGAGGGGGGGGGACACGACTCACAGTGTTGCAGCTGAAAGGGGCCCCCAAAGAGAGGAGCCTGTTGAGGAGAAAGACCAGAAGGAACGATGGTAGGCTTAGAAGAGCCTAACTACCTGCCACGGAGAATTCCTGAATGAAATTTTGTGCTGGAAGCAAAGGGAGATAAACCAGCCTAGAGAAAGCTACCAGCTGGCCGAGGCACAAGCCGCTATCGGAAGCCATAGGGTGCCACCTGGTGGCCATCTGGGGAAATGCCTTCTTGCAGGGTTGGCTCAGGACTGGATTCTGCGGATGTCTTAGTCCAGGGCTGGAAGTCCTTAGTGTCGGTCCAAACGAAAGGAAAGGGTCCCCCCTGCGATTCTTACCGCGGGCCAGCACCCAGCTCATCATGCACGTGCCTTCCTCTGCGCCTCGCAGAGATTCAGTGGCACCCAGAGGCCCAGTTCTCCGCATGGCGACGTGCACAAAGAGCCATCTGTGGCAGGAAAGAGCCCAGTCCTGAGCCAGGACTCTGCCGGGGCTAGCCACACATGCCGCGGGGACGGCGAGCCAGCTGTCCAGCGGGAAAGGCCCCCGATGGGTTTCTTTACGGTTTTGTTCCATTCGGTATTACTCTAACTTCTGAAGCCACTCGGTAATTTTTATTCTGTGTGCAGCTTTCGCTTTCCATGGTAAGTACACGAAGAGTGTCTGCCGGGCTTCCTCTGGGCAGTGGCTCCAAACCCGGGACCATTGTTTGATGGTTAGCTATCACACGAGCGGGAGGGAGGCTGCTACTGACCCCTAGTGGGAAGAGGCTGGCAGTGCACAGGATGGCATCCCCTGGGCACAGGAGAGTCAAATGGCCTTTAAAATGTCAGCAGTGCTGAGGGCTGGAAGCCCTGCGTGAGAGTGTCTCGGGAGCTGGCCTGGTCTGTGTTTCTATCGCTGTGTTGTACCCGACCTGAGCGCCTGCGATCACAGATTCTGGACACCCTGACACTCTCACCATAGTCTTCCCTCGGCAACAGAGTCCTTGGCAGTTGGCTCTTGTGGTCAGTATGCCTTTAGTCCGTGTTTCTGAACAAAGAACTTCGGAGCTCAAGTATGCGTACAACTAAGTAAAAGATACACGTTACTCGGAAAACCCAGTATTATTTTCACACACACAAAGTGGATAAGACGAACATTCACATTGGATGGATTCAATCTTGAATAATGGTTATTATATAAATATTTTTTTAGCTACCCCTTTAACAAAGGAGTGGCAAAGCCCCGCTAAAGCCCTCCAGAGCAGGCAGAGCGGAGAGGAGACTCTCGTCAAGTCAGATGTGAAAGGCCCACTTCAGCCCTAATTATACCTTGGAAGGGAGCTTTGTCCCATCGACACTCGGAGTCGTTTTTCACCGGCTCGGGTTACCCCGTGAAGACTTTTAGGAAGCTTCGCGATATGGAGACATTGTTGAAAACTCTGGCTGCTTGACTTCTGCTAAGCAATCAGACGCAGAGATCAAACCCACTTCTGCCACTGAGGCGGTGCACGGTGCTATGGTTATCTCGGGCAGAACAGGGTTTGCAACTTTAGCCGACACTGCTCATAGAAGCCCGATGACTGCGCCTGCTTTGTGTGTGTGGTTTTGTTTTAAAAAATATTTTTATTTATTTATTTATTTGAGAGAGACGGAAGGAGAGAATGGGCACATCAGGGTCTCTAACCACTGCAAACAAACTCCAGATGCGTGCACCACCATGTGCATCTGGCTTACGTGGGTCCTGGGGAATCGAACCTGGGTCCTTAGGCTTCACAGGAAAGCACCTTAACTGCTCAGCCATCTTTCCAGCCCTGTGTGTGGTTTTTCTTTCTTTCTTTGTATTTACTTATTTATTTATTTTCCTGTGTGTGGTTTTGACAGAGGCCTTGGAGGAATCGTGGTGGGCATGGACTGAGCTCTGACATACAGCACTGGCTGCATTTGTAAACAGTGATTGTTCAAGGAGCAAAAAAAGAAAAACAGTTTTTCTGTTATAAAATAAGAAGTATAATTTCTCTTTCCATCCTCTTTCCCCCCTTCTTTCCGTCATCTCCCTTCCTCCCTCCCTTCCTTCTTCATTCCTTTCTTGCCTATGTCTAGGATCAAACACAGAGCCTCGCACACGCCACGCAGGCAGTCTGCCACTGAGCTCAGCCCCGGCCCCAGGTCAGTCTCTTTTGTCAAACATTTAGGTCTTTTCATTAAAACATGAACTCTAAATTGTGGACACTCTTGACCTGACCTGAATTTCAAGGATTACTGTTTTGTTGTTGTTGTTTGGTTTTGTTGTTTTGTTTGTTTGTTTTGCAGTAGGGTCTTTTGTAGCCCAAACTAGCCTTGAACTCACTATGTAGCTGAGAAGGACCTTGAACTTCTGATCCTCCTGCCTCTGTATTTCAGGTGTGCACCACCATGCCCTGTTTATGTAGTGCTGGAACCCAGGGCTTCGTGCATGGTAGGTGATCACCCTACCAACTGAGCTGTATCTCCAGCCCCAAGTTTGGCTGCTTAAAGTAACAGTAAAACAGAATGAAAATAAACCCATCTGACCATGCTGCGCACCCATCGATGTGGCTCTGATCACTTGCTGAGGAAAAGCTTGGAAGAGTGTGTTTGTGCGTGGGGTCAAGACACAGAGCAGACCTCCCATTTCTGTGTGAAGCATTCATTCCTGGGAAAGGAGTGTCTGGCAAATAGGAATAGATTATAAATCACATTTTTAGTGAGAATGACACAGCTCAGGAAACCTTGCCGTAGGGAACCTACTCAATTTGTCAGTTAGAATTCAGGCTGCTAAGATGGAACGGGCCCATTCTTGTCCTGAGAGGCTGGGTCCTGAGGGAAGGGCCTGTCGGGGAGCCGTCGGCCGTGCAGAGGCTGTGCTGAGACCAGGCAGCATGTGAGACATCTCGGCACAAAAGTTTGAGTCCTCTCCTCAGGTGGCCATCTGTCCCTTAGTTACTCAGCCACACAGGACCCTTCTCAGAGCCAGTATGGGCACACAGGGGCAGGGGTAGCTGTGAAAACAAAAGGCCTCCATCCAGGAGGGACTTTGCTGCTCTCATTCAGATCCAGGCCTGGTGTCTGGTCTGCTCTTTCAGAAACCAGGACCCTGGAAGCATCACATATAAAACTAGAAACTGAAATAAAAATTATCTTGTTGACGCTGGGCATGGTGGCGCACGCCTTTAATCCCAGCACTCAGGAAGCAGAGGTAGGAGGATTGCCGTGAGTTCAAGGCCACCCTGAGACTACATAATTAATTCCAGGTCAGCCTGGGCCAGAGTGAGACCATACCTCGAAAAAAAAAAAGTATCTTGTTGAAAGAAGAGGGTCAAGGCCAACCCATCCCCCACAACTGGGTGTAGACAGGTCTTCTGGAAGACCAGGAATTGGTTTTCATTTTGAATTTCTCTTCTTTTCTTTTCTTTCTTTCTTTCTCTCTCTCTCTCTTTCTTTCTTTCTTTCTTTCTTTTTGCTTTATTCAAGGTAGGATCTCACTCTAGCCCTGGCTTACCTGGAACTCACTCTGTAGTTCCGGGCTAGCCTCCTGAGTGCTGGGATTAAAGGCATGCACCACCATGCCTGGCTGGTTTTCATTTTGAACCCTGTGACTTAATGAGTCTGTCCACAGCTCTAGTTCACTGCAAGGCCTAGCTCCTAGTGGAGCAGGGAGAATCTGACCATTAGGGCACAACCCAAACATTTGTGTTCGTTGTGAGTCATGTGATCTCTACCACTAACCCAAAGGGAGCCCGGCTCTAGCCCTGTCCTTGCAAAGCCCAGTGGCTTCGGGGCCACAGAGCTGCCATGAAAGCCTACAAGTGAGCCTAGACCAAAGACACGGCTTCAGAACAGCACACCAGCAGCGCCGGCCAAATCCAGGCCTGTGGGTCCCACTCCACTGGCTTGTTTCTGTAGCCATCCTCTCAGGTGACCAGAGAGCCTGCGGAGCACACAGCGGGAGGAGCTTCCTGAAGGTGCTCCCTCTACAGAGGCACCTGCCTACAAACAAGGGCTGGGCTTTGTCAATCCACATACGTGTCCTGCCTTCCTTACCTGTTGCCTATCTGCTGGGCTGTCCTGGCCTTGGCATCCCTCATCTCTGAGCAAGCTTCCCAGAGAGGAAATGGTATTTCAAACTGCTTGTCTGCTGAGTCTAAAGGAGAGGCTCTGTATGAAGCTAGGGCCCTGCCTCATGTGAGGTTGTACGGGGGCTGTCTCAGCCACCCCACCCCAACCAGGAGCAGCTTAGAGGAGGGAAGGGTTCACTGCAGGGTTACAGTCTCGTCGTGGGGAAGAAAGCATGGCGGAGCGGGCAGGTGGCTCCATCTTCACAATCAGCAGCAGGAGTGACCTAGGTCTGGACATCCAAGGGGCTGGACTGAATGACCCTCAAGGCCCACCCTCAGTGACACCTCCTCCCAGCAAGGCTCCACCTCCCAGAGGCTCCACAACTCTCCCAAACTGCCATCAGCTGAGGACCAGGCCTTCAAAACACACAGACCTATGGGGGAACCTTCCATCCACAGCACCACAGGGGCTCGGTAAACAACGGCAGTGGAGAGGCCAGAACACGGGTGATTGTACGGCGCTGTGGTCTCCCTGGCCTCTGCTTTTGAGCACTTGTGGTAACTGTGTGTGCAAAGCTGCATGCGTAGTGCTCTAGCTGCCCTTTGGAAGGAACAAAGACCCTGTGGAGGAGGAAGTCGGGGCCTGAAGAGATAAAGCGGCTGGCACTGACCACACAGTGGCGCACGCGGATGGAGCGATGGCGACATCGTGACCAGCCCTCTCTGCTAACCCCAGTCAGCCCTCGTGGGAACAGCCTTGGCAGCAGCCTCCTTCCCTCTGGGGTGCTGTGATCTCAGAGCTGTTTTGGACCTGAGGGCAAAAGGCAGCATTGAGAAGGGTCGTGTCTGAGGGTGGCCTGGATCCTAGTGGAGGGTCGGGGGGAAGATGGTTGACCCAGCTGGTCCAGCTTGCCTTTCACTCACTGCTAACCTCTGCCATGATCCCAGGGCTGACGGCCGGCCGGGACTGACAGGAAGCTGGACACTGCCACAGCTTCCCAGGGGAGACCAGCCTTGCCCCATGCCAGTCCCGTGCCCTGCTGGACCTACATGGAGGCACAGGTGCACACTGGCTGGCGACCCTCACAGCCATCTCTACACCCCAACAGCACCTGCGGCCTGCACCTCTCATCGGCTCCTTCTTGCCCCACCTTCTGCCATAAAATCTGACCAGGGGAAAAGGCTCCCCGGAAACAGACATGCTCCTGGGCCAGATGGTGGGCCTTGCCTCTACTCAACCCTGTTTGTCAAAGGTAAAGATGCTTTACATTTTAGTCAAAATGTCCTTAATGTATTTTCCATTCTCCACCAAAACCACAGCCGTCAATTAAAACAGCAAAAGCAAGCAAGCAAGCCCATGAAGCACAGTTCTCTTCCTTGGCTTGCCAGTTTCTTTGATCCATTAAAATCCAAGAGTGAGCCCTTCTTCATCTCTGGAGTGCCAAGTAAGGAGGGCATAATTATCATAAAGTGGCCATCCAAGTGTTGACTTTGTGATGAAAGAAAACTTTTGAGAGCTTGGAAGAAAGAAGGAATAGGGACGTCTCTCCAGATGCCATCAATAATGATATTAATGAATTAATGATTTACTTGAGTTGTGTGTATCTATTTGCTTTGCCGCTCATAAGCACACATCGTTTCCTTAGTAACCTTGACATCAGACCAGACTTCATCTCTCTGGGAACCAAAGGGCAGCCCTCAAGGAAAAACATACAGTCTGGCTTGCTCTCCAGTGTTTGCCAATGGCAAGATGATAAACAGATGCATTCTAAAGAGGCCGTTTGTCTTCCCTCCCTTCCTTCCCATTACCATCGAGGCGTGACATTGAAATGCCTACCGTAGCGACAACTAACTCCACTACCTTCCTTCCCAACATGCCTTTAGTCTTAGCCAAACAGAATTTCTCTCACCAGCGGGTGTCATTTATTTATGTATGTTTGCACACACACACACACACGTCATAGCTTATTACCAGCAAACGAAAATGTTGATTTATTTTCTTAGTTGACATTAAAATCTTCAGTCATCTTACTGCTCATGCACAAGGCTGTTCTACAGACAAGTGCTCACAGAATGTTGGTTGATGAGGATGGAAAGTTCTGGATTTGCAGAGCTAAGAACAACCACCACAAAACAGCCCATTTATTCACAATAGATCAAATGGCAGTGAGTCATAGTTCCTTGGTACAACTACTTAAGAAGGAGTCTGGTCAGACAGAGGAACGTAAGCGGCTGAGAATAGAATGACTATAGATTAAGGCTCACACCCAACTTGATAGCGTTTCCCTGACTGCCGCAGCTGCAGCCGCAGGGAATATCCCTTTAAGAGGGTTCTGTAACTTTCCCTTTGTGGTGGATGGATGATGCAGAGAGGAAACAAGGCATGGGAAGGGCAATCTACTTGCTGAGAAGAACCTAAACTGTTGTCCAACCAGCAGGGAACAGGGCTTAGAGTGCATCTCCCTGTATAGGTGAGCATCTCTTCCTCTCTTTTTAATGTTTTTTTTTTTTAATTTTTATTTATTTGAGAGAGAAAGAGGCACAAAGAGAGAAATAGAGAGAGAGAGAATGGGCACGCCAGGGCCTCCAGCCACGGCAAACGAACTCCAGATGTGTGTGCTACCTTGTGCACCTGGCTTATGTGGGTCCTGGGGAATTGAATGGAGGTCCTTTGGCTTTGTAGGCAAATGCCTTAACGGCTAAGCCATCTCTCCAGCCGCCCCCCTTTCTTCTTCTTCTTCTTCTTCTTCTTCTTCTTCTTCTTCTTCTTCTTCTTCTTCTTCTTCTTCTTCTTCTTCTTCTTCTTCCTCCTCCTCCTTCTTCCCAAGATAGGGTCTCTCTCAATCCCAGGCTGACCTGGAATTCACTCTGTAGTCTCAGGCTGGTCTCAAACTCACAGTTATCCTCCTACCTTGGCCTCCTGAGTGCTGGGATTAAAGACATGTGCCACCGTTCTCTAAGAGAGTGAATGGGCACACCAGGGCCTTTGGAGATAAACTCCAGGCAGATGCACCACTTTGTGAATCTGGCTTTATATGGGTACTGGGGAATCAAACTCGGGTTGCTAGGCTTTCCAGGCAAGCACCTTAACCACTGAGCTACCTCTTCAGCCCATCTTTGAATTCTTACGTCATCTCTCCTGTTCTCCTGCAGCAGTTGCCTTAGCTTGAGTCTGAGGTCAAGGTGAAGCCTAGTGGTGAGAGCAGCTCAAAGGAAGAGCCATTTGCTTATTTTTCAACCCAAGGAGGGTAAGACACAGCCCTTGGCCTAGGTCTGGTTTGGCAAGACAAAGACATCCAGGCAGCTATTGGATGGGGTGCTGTGGAGGCCACAGGACAATCTTGGGCACCATCCTTAAGGAAACTGTCACCTCCATTGGGACAGGGTCTCTCATTGGCCAGGAGCTCACCAGTTAGGTTAGACGGGCTGGCCAGGGAGCTCGAGGGATCATCTCATCCCTGCCTCTCCAATGCTGAGATTATAGTGCATGCCACCACACCCAGTATTTTAAGTGGGTGCTGGGAATTGAACTCGGGTCCCAGCCCTCATGTGAGATTTTTCAGCTTAGCCAAAGCTCTCCTGTACTAAACACAGTGCAAATGCAGGAAGCGGGGCTGCTTCCTCAAACATGCAGTCCTCCCCAAGGGTGCTATTAACCAAAGCCAAGGGGCCCTGGTTAACACCTTGAGATGTGACTGTCTTCGGGAATCTAAGATGCTCCTTCCTATGTCAGGTCATCAGGTCACCAATGGGCTTTGTGTGGCATGATGCACGGTAGCAGGCTCAGCCCCTTGTCCACGTTGGAGGGTTGGTTTTGATTCCCTTGGCCCTGCTTGTCTCCACCACAATCCTCTCTTTGTCTCTCACTGCACATGGGTCCTCTCTCTCTATCTCTCACTGCACGCAGGTCCTCTCTCTATCTCTCACTGCATGCAGGTCCTCTCTCTATCTCTCACTGCACGCAGGTCCTCTCTCTATCTCTCACTGCATGCAGGTTCTCTCTCTATCTCTCACTGCATATGGGTCCTCTCTCTCTATCTCTCACTGCACGCAGGTCCTCTCTCTGTCTCTCACTGCATGCAGGTTCTCTCTCTATCTCTCACTGCATATGGGTCCTCTCTCTCTATCTCTCAGTGCATGCAGGTCCTCTCTCTATCTCTCACTGTACGCAGGTCCTCTCTCTATCTCTCACTGCATGCAGGTCCTCTCTCTATCTCTCACTGCACATGGGTCCTCTCTCTATCTCTCACTGCACATGGGTCCTCTCTCTATCTCTCACTGCATGCAGGTTCTCTCTCTATCTCTCCCTGCACATGGGTCCTCTCTCTATCTCTCACTGCATGCAGGTTCTCTCTCTATCTCTCCCTGCACATGGGTCCTCTCTCTATCTCTCACTGCACGCAGGTCCTCTCTCTATCTCTCACTGCATGCAGGTTCTCTCTCTATCTCTCACTGCATATGGGTCCTCTCTCTCTATCTCTCAGTGCACGCAGGTCCTCTCTCTATCTCTCACTGCACGCAGGTCCTCTCTCTATCTCTCACTGCATGCAGGTCCTCTCTCTATCTCTCACTGCATGCAGGTCCTCTCTCTATCTCTCACTGCACATGGGTCCTCTCTCTCTATCTCTCACTGCACGCAGGTCCTCTCTCTATCTCTCAGTGCACGCAGGTCCTCTCTCTATCTCTCACTGCATGCAGGTCCTCTCTCGATCTCTCACTGCACGCAGGTCCTCTCTCGATCTCTCACTGCACGCAGGTCCTCTCTCGATCTCTCACTGCACGCAGGTCCTCTCTCGATCTCTCACTGCACGCAGGTCCTCTCTCGATCTCTCACTGCACATGGGTCCTCTCTCTCGATCTCTCACTGCACGCAGGTCCTCTCTCGATCTCTCACTGCACATGGGTCCTCTCTCGATCTCTCACTGCACGCAGGTCCTCTCTCGATCTCTCACTGCATGCGTGTCCTCTCTCTGTCTCTCATTGCATGTGGGTTCTCTCTCTGTCTCTCACTGCACACGGGTTCTCTCTTGGGTTCAGGAAGTTCCTCAGATGATTCTAATCTTGTTTGATGAATGTAGTGTTTTCTCCTGACTCTCTAAGAAACCTGCTTAGGTTTTGGGATTTTTGTTGTTTGTTTTTTTTCCAGGTAAGGTCTCACTATAATCATGCTGATCTGGAACTCACCTGTAGTTCCAGGATGTCTCAAACTCACAGTGCCTCCCAAGTGCTGGGATTAAAGGCATGCACCACCACACCCAGATTTTTTTAAAAATTTGTTTAATTGAGCCGGGCGTGGTGGCGCACGCCTTTAATCCCAGCACTCGGGAGGAAGAGGTAGGAGGATCGCCGCGAGTTCGAGGCCACCCTGAGACTCCATAGTGAATTCCAGGTCAGCCTGGGCTAGAGTGAGACCCTACCTTGAAAAACCAAAAAAAAAAAAAAAAAAAAAAAAAAAAATTTGTTTAATTATTTAAGTTAGTGTGTATATTGGTTTACTGGGATCTCCTGCTGCTGCCATTGAATGCTTGTTTAGCTTTACATGGGTATTGGGAAATTGAACCCTGGCCAGCAAGCTTTGCAAGCAAGTGCCCCAGTCACCCTACTTAGATTTTAGTTGTTGCGTGTGTGTGTGTGTGTGTGCGCACACGCATGTGCGTGTGTGTGTGTGGTTTTTCAAAGTAGGATCTCAGTCTAGCCCAGGCTGACCTGAATTCACACTATAGTCTCAGGATGACCTTGAATTCATAGTGATCCTCCTACCTCTGCCTCCCAAGGGCTGCAATTAAAGGTGTGTGCCACTACAGGTCAGCTTAGTTGTTGCTTCTGAAGCTCTCATCCATATTCTCATTCCTTCAGGGATTCCCCTTCAGCTTGTTCACATGGTCTTGATGCTCTAAGTTCAATGTCTTCCATTTTATAGTGAATCACGAAGGACCCATTGGTCGGTTTCAGTTTAGAGTGACAAGGTTAGCAGCTCCTAAGTGTCACAGTGCATGAGGCTCATCTTTGGAGAAGAGTCTTATACTTTGGGTATGGGGATTAGCTATGGGGTAGATACCACCTGGGATTCTCAGTGAGTCAGGTCTTCCTGCCCTAGAGACTTGCTATAGGTGATATTGTACTCCAAGTGACACCCAGTAAGATTTCCAAGTTCCTCTGTCCCAGAAAAAGGAATCACATCCACCAGGAACACACAGGTAGTGCTGGAGAAGAGACAATTTATTAAGAGATAATTCTGCTGAAAAGAAGTGACTGGAGTGCTCAGTACTGCAATATCTCTATCACACTTTCCAAGGCTCAGGGTCTATTGCGGAAGAGGTGGCAGAAAGAATGTAAGAGCCAAAGGAAGGGTAGGACTCCTTACAACATGCTCCCCCCAGACACAAAATGGCCTGTATATCCATGACCTCACAGTGCCTGACACTACCTACATAAGACCATCAAAATAGGAGGAAAAGATCATGACATCAAAATGAAAGAGGGACTGATTTAGATGGGGAGGGGATATGATAGAGAATGGAGTTTCAAAGGAGAAAGTGGGGGAAGGGAGGGTATTATCATGGGATATTTTTTATAATCATGGAAGTTGTTAATAAAAAATTTGAAAAAAAAGAAATAATTCCAAGGAGGTCAGAGCTGGGAGGAAGATCAGAAGCTCAATGGCAAAACCTGTACAAAAGCCTGTCTTGCCAGATGCAGCCCTCAGCGGGGAGGACTGTTTATTCTAGCTTCCCTCTCTGTGGTGGTTTGAATCAGATGTCCCCCCCATAAGCCCATGTGGTTTGAATGCTTGGTTCCCAGCTGATGGCATTTGGGAGGTGGGGCCTTGCTGGAGGAGATGTGTTGTTGGGGTGGGCTTAGGGCTGTTATAGCCAGATCCCCCACTCACTCTCTTGCTGCCGTTTTCCACCTGCTGTGGTAGAAGTGCTGTCCAGCCTCTGCTCATGCCATGCCTTCCCCTGCCATCAGGGAGCTTACCTCGACTGTAAGCCAAATAAATACCGTCCTTCCATCAGCTGCTTTTGGTTGGTCTCAGCAACAAGGAGATAACTACAACCCTGTCCATCCTCTATCACTGGATTATGTTGTACACTAATTTTGACCTCTCTCCTCTGCCATAGACTCACTTTTATTTTATTTTATCTTATTTTACTTTATGAGACAGGATCTTGTTATGTGGCTATGGCTGGCTTTGAACTCTTATCTAAGCCTCCTGGAGAAACTGGCTTTCAAATCTACCTCCATCATGGGCAACTGTGTGAGTTTATGTGCCACACTAAATCCTCCCACCTGTGTCTTCTCACTTGGAAGATGGAAATCACTCCGGCACTTGTGACCTCTCTGGGTCTAGGTAGAAATGGCTTGACACAGGCCAAGGGCAGCCTTGGCCTCCACAGCCACGCCTGTCCCTGTCCCTGCTCATGCGTCTGCACCAGGACTCTCATAACCTATTCTCAGAGGGTCTTCTTTGTCTGCTCTTCCATGCCAGACCCGGTGCTTGCTAATGCTTCTAATTGTAGTTTGCCTCATTTGCATGTGGCTTTTTCATTCTAATTTCCTGAAGGATGGATCTGGTTGCCTGGGTAACTGGGAGCTGGGCCCTTCCCTCCCTTGTTGTCCTTGCCATCCTCCTCCCTTAGCATTTATTTTGCTTTCTGAACATTTAGTGACAGTCTTCATACATGTATATAATGTATTTTGCTCATAATCCCCTCCCATCACTCTCTTGACCCCTCTCTCCCATACCCCTTCCACATAGCCCTCTCTTCTCCCTACCATTTTGATGTCTTTTTTTTAAACCCTCCTTCAACATCTCCTTTAGCATTTACTAATCTCTGTGGTCTCAGCTCTCACCCCAGCAGGCAAACAGCCTGCAGCTCCCTCCAGTTTATTCTGTTTGTGTCCCCCACACCCGTGGATGGTTCCTTCTGCCTCTTCTTCCTTCTCCATACATACCGCCCCTCCGTTGCTCACACCTCTCCACTTCTGGTGATGCTGCGGGGGTGATCGTTAACCGCAGTAACTGTCACGACAGGGTCCTGGTGTTTTCATCCAGTGGGGCTCTGGCCCACGCACTCCATCAACGTGTCTGAATGCATTTGTTGCCTCAGGCATTGTGTCTGGCCCCCCGCCCCACCTCGCATTCTCCCTCCTAGTTCTCCTCCCAGACCATTCGCCATAGAAGCAGGTGTTCTCTCCCTCTCTCTGCCCTGCTTCCTCTCTGCAACGCTTTGTTTTGAGAAAGTCTCTCTATGGAGCTCAGGTCAGCCTCACGCCCTCCATCCTCCTACCTCAGAGTATAGGGATTACAGGTGCATGCCACGCAGCCCCTTTAATGTATTTTGTCTTTTGCCTATGCATGTGCATGTGGTGTGCGAGCACGCATGTGTGTATGTGTGTTCACTGGTGTGCGGGTGCCCACGTGCATGTGGAGGCCAGAGGTCAAGGTTGGCTGTCTTCCTCAGTTGCCCTCCGCTTTATTTTCAGGACAGGATCCTGTACTGAACACAGAGCTCACCAGTGTGGCTAGACCTGTAAACTAGTAAGCTCAAGTTTCTTCTTGTCTCTGCCTTCCCGACGCTGAGATTAAAGGCACTCGTCACCGCGCCTGGTTTCTATGCGGTGCTGGGGATCTGAACTCAGGACCTTATGCTTGCGCAGCAATCACTCCATCACTTTACCCAGTGAGCCATCTACCCGGCCCTGCTTTAAAGCATCTTAAACACTGGCACATCACGTGTGTCCATGTGAGTCATGGCTTAAGTGTGATCCTGAGTTTCTGACACGCTGCTGGATGATGAGTGACCCTTAGCATGTCCCACCCATGAGTGGCTAATCCTCAGCCCTTTGGGGCCAAAAGTTCTGCACATTTCCCTGTACTTCAGTTGCCCAGATGGTTTAAATTTGCTCAGAGACCCTCATAAGAAGAATGCATATATTATGAAAGCCACAGTGTGGACAGGGCAGAAGGTAATTCACGAGGGAGTAATTGAGGCCAGTGATGTAGACTCTACCTAATGCTTACCTGGCTAGATTAGTTAGGTGTGGCCTGCCTGACAGTGGCCATTTAGAGATCTCAGAATGCTTATGTGGTCCTTGACTTCTGCCCTTGTAACTGCTATGTGGGGACAAAGTGAATATTGCCCCTAATCACTACCACAAAATCACATTCATATAAACTGAAGTCATTGAGACTTTAGGGAAAATTTAAATAGGAAAGGAAAAGAAGAAAAGGAAAAAGGAAGGGAAGAAGATAGGAAGAAAGGAATGAACTCTTGTTTTTAAAGATTTTTAAAAATGTATTTATTAGCCAGGCGTGGTGGCGCATGCCTTTAATCCCAGCACTCGGGAGGCAGAGGTAGGAGGATCGCCGTGAGTTTGAGGCCACCCTGAGACTCCATAGTGAATTCCAGGTCAGCCTGGGCTAGAGTGAGACCCTACCTCTAATAACCAAAAAAAAAAAAAAAAGTATTTATTAGAGACAGAGAGGGGGGAGAGAGAGAGAGAGAGAGAAAGTGTATGTGTGTGTATGAATGAGAATGGACGCACCAGGGCTTCTAGCCACTGCAAATAACTCCAGACGCATGTGCCACCATGTGCATCTGGCTCACGTGGGACCTGGAGAATTGAACCTGGGTCCTTACACTTCACAGGCACACGCTTAACTGCTAAGCCATCTCTCCAGCTCAGGAACTCTCTTTTAATTCTTGCTTAGTTTCTTACCAGCTTTGTGACCTTGACCAAGTCACTTGACCTCCCTCAGACTTTCCCAGGATCTACAAAGTTCTCAGTAGAAGCTGTGGTTCCAATCTTCAACCACAGTTAAAGGAGAGAACGCACAATCAAGTGTGACAATGGTGTGTGACTGTGCACAAAGCCAGCCAGCGCACACTCAGGATACAACTCTGCCAAGTTCCCTCTCTGATTCGTGTGAGCTAACCGCAGCTCAAGGCAAGCCTCACTGTTTCCATTTTACCCACCAGGAAATGGACCCAGACTTGTCCAAACCCACGTAGCTGTCAAGTAAGTGGCTGCCTCACTGAGCTCGGGCTTGTCTCGTCCCAAAGTCTGTTTCCTGCACGAGAGGTTATCTTCCTGGAGCTGCTTCCACATATACTACTTTTGGTGGTGCTGGAGGTCAAAGCCAGGATTACACGCATGCTAAGCAAGCTCTCTGTTGCTGTACTGTGGCTCCATCCCCTGAAGCCATATTATTTCTACACTAGTTCTTTATTAGTCCTGGAGACAAAACCCAGGCTCCACATGCTAGCCTGGGGTTCTACCACTGAACTATACCACAGGCCCTGGAACCATTTTTAAACAATATGTGTTGGGCTAGAGAGATGGTTTAGTGGTTAAGGTGTTCACCTGCAAAGCCAAAGGACCCAGGTTCAATGCCCCAGGACTCACGTAAAGCCAGATGCACAAGGTGACACATATAACTGGAGTTCATTTGCATGGCTAGAGGCCCTGGAGTGCCCATCCTTTCTCTTTTTAGCTGCCTTTTTTCCCTCTCTGTCTCTCTCAAATAAATGAATAAATAAAAATATTTTTAAAATGTGTTGTTGTATCTTTCTCAAGAGATGCTGTGAGTTTTATTCAGCAAGCCTCTAATATTGCATCACAGAGAGAGAGAGAAAACAACAACAACAACAACACACACACACACTGAGGAGCTCTTTGGAGGATGCCAAAAGTCCAGTTCAGACACTGTCCTTGTGATGGGACATTTAGTGCCACTTGTAATCATGTTGTTTTTATTTATTTTTGTTAACTCCTGCCTTTAAATTTGAAGACTTTCTTGGAAGCAGTCACCGTGTGGTTTGTATTTCTGCTGTTAGTCAGTTTGCTGTGGGGCCATGGGTCTATCTCGAGTGATTCCAGAGTCACTTGAAGGTCAGACCTGGCCAGAAGCAAGCAACAAACACATCATCTGCAGCCTTTGCAGTGTCCCAGCCACTGGAATGGGGAGCGGCCTGGGCTTCTAGAAATCCATTCCAGAAGCGAGCGTGCCCAGCAGCTGTAGGTTCATCGATTTGTGTGTCGCACGGCGGTGGTGGCGGCGGGTGTTTGGGGATTGTTTTCTTTTTCACAATCCCAGGCAAGGAATTCAAGGGTGAGACCCAGCCTGTGTGAGCAGAGCCTGGGAAGCCACTCCTTGGGGATGAGCCATATGTGGGGGCAAGCTGTGTCTGAGCCCATGGTTGCGGAAAAACCACACACACACACACACACACACACACACACACACACACACGTCCCTTCGGCCCTGGCCTCACCCGCTGCAGCCTCAGGGGCCAAGAAGGGTGCGACATTTCACCAGCTTTAAGTTGAGTGTCTTCACTCAGCGTCTTCGGTGCCATTCCATCTTGTTCCCTTCAAGCACGTTTGCTTTCCCTCTCCCACCACGTCTCCTTCCCCCAAGTCAAGAGGCCTGAGCGGGGAAGTCTGGGAGGCACAGGGACTCCTCTCCTGGTTGGAGGGGCAAACGTCCCAAGGCTTGGGCCTCAGTTGACTTATTTGTCAAAAGATTAAAGAAACAGGGCTGGGGAGATGGCTCAGTGGGCAAGAGTGCTTGCTTGCTTGCTTGTTCCCCAGAACCCATGTCAGTAGCCTGGCATGGTGGTACGAATGTGCGGCATCAGTCTTACGGGGTGCAGAGAGCTCCCAGGGGGTCACTGTCTTACGGGGGTCTCTGGAGCTCCCGGCAGCTCTCTGTTCAGTGAGAGACTCCACCTCAAGGAAATATGCAGACAAGCGGTACAGGAAGGACATCTGATGTTCTCTGACCTCCGCAGGTCTACAAGTGCATCTGCACATATAAACACATATGACAGGCACACACACTCCACCATCCATGCTATGCAAGCAAAAAGACACTTACAAAACACAAAACCCTGCCGGGTGTGGTGGCCCACACCTTTAATCCCAGCAACTAGGGAGGCTGAGGTAGGAGGTCAAAACCAACCTGAGACTACATAGTGAATTACAGGTTAGCCTGGGCTGCAGTGAGATTCTACGTTACAAAACAAAAAAACAAACACAAAAGAGCAGCTGTCATAAAGATGAGAGGGGATGTCTGGATATCTGCAGGGTGCAGCCCAGAACCATTGCTATTATTTATTACTACAAAGCCCTCAAAAGCCAGGGGACATGGTATGTTCCTTATCCAAAATCGTGGCACATGGGATGAGGAGGCAGGAGGATTGCTTCAGGCCAGGAGTTCAGGCTAAACTAAGCAACATAGGGAGACCTTATCTTGAAACAAAAGTGAACACAAAGATGACCTGCTGGGGCGCAGCTCAATGGTAGAGTTCTGGAGAGCTCTGGTCTAGTTCCAACCCCGGCAGTGCAAACAGAAACTCAAAGCGCTCAGGGAAGGCCTTGACTGAACATAGCCACTGGCCAGCATTGGTGGCAGAGGTTTTGGGGATGTGGAGGCCTTGTTCAGAAGGATCTGGAGGCAGAACTAGCCGTGAGGTGTGTAGCACAAATACAATCAGCTGGCCAGATGTGCAAAGCTCTTCTAACATGCACAGGGGTTCTTCTGAAAGTGAGTCCCCACCTCCACCATACTGGAGCGTGAGCTTCTTAACTCTGATAACCCGGCGGCTGAGCCCTGCACGCCCTTACCTGACTTCCCAGGGAGGTGGGCGCGCTGTGGGAGAGGAGGATCTTACATGCGTGTTCTGTCCTGGGCCTGCTGCCCTTGCCAGATATGACTCAGGTGAACATGCTATCACTCTGTGCTGCCTGCTGTGATCCAGCCAGTACAGTCATGCCGGGCATCCAATCCTCTCACCTGTGTGGCTCCCAGAAAATTCCCTGGCTGGTGTCCACTGGAACTGGGATGGAAAGGAGGGTCTGGCTGAGCTGCCAGGGAAGGGGAAAAGGAACACTGTGGAAAGAAGGTGAGGAAAGGAAGGGAGCACCAGGTTCTCTTCAGGAACCCACTTCAGGCAGGGTGTGTGGCCGGGAGTAACACAGATGTGCCCCTGCCTTCCAGGAGCTCATGGTTGGAAGGAAGCAATACACAGCTCAGGAGTAGCAAGACTCCTCTGAGTACAGAATATGGAAAATCCTAGAAAGAAAAGAAATGAAAGAGGGCTCCAAAGGAAGCCTCATTTAAACTGGTGCAACTTTAAAGGTAAGGGGGACTGTGGAGATGGTCAGTGGTTATTGGGGCTTGCTTGCCAAACTTGCTGGCCCAGGTTCAATCCCCCAGCACCCAGGTAAAGCGAGACGCAAAGTAGCATATGCATCTGTGATCCCAACGCACACTGATGAGAGGCAGCGGATGGAGAGTCCGAAGCTCAGGGCCAGCTCCTCTGATTTTCTGTTGTAGAAGTTTGTTTGCGGTGGAAAGCGACCCTGCCTCCGAGAAGGTAGAGCACAGACACCCTCATGTTGTCCCCTGACTTCCGAACATGCACCACGACACATGCATCACCCTCCCACTGTCCACTGTCCTGCCACACACAGATGAATAAATAATTATTATTCAAGTTTTATTTTTTAAAACAATACAGTCATTTTTATTTATTTATTTACGTATTTGATAAAGAGGGGGAGGGAGAGAGAGAAAGCGAGAGAGCATGGGCACGCCAGGGCCTCCAGCCACTGCAAACGAAGTCCCACTTAGGAACTTGCAGCTGCAGCAGAGTTTCCGCCGGGCCTGTCAGGGCCAAGCCGAGGGGAGAGCCCCGAGCCTGCCTTCCCTCGTGGGCTTTTCCTCCACGTGGCAGGAGCTCCTTGAATTCTCTTTTCTGACCTCTCCATGGTTTCTCCAGGCCAGTCACGTGGGCTCTCAAGTCATGAGGGTGTCTTGCCTCGGTTCTGTACTTCCTTCAAGAAATATAGTAATTTAAGCCGGGCGTGGTGGCGCACGCCTTTAATCCCAGCACTCGGGAGGCAGAGGTAGGAGGATCGCCGTGAGTTCGAGGCCACCCTGAGACTAATTCCAGGTCAGCCTGGACTAGAGCGAAACTCCACCTCGAAAAACCAAAAAAACAAAAAAAAACAAAAAAAAAGAAGAAATATAGTAATTTAATACTTATCTTTATCAGTCTTATTTTATTCAATTATTTGATTAAAATTAGACATGAACCTAGGCTTTAGGGTTCAAGAACTCTCCTGAATGCCTAGCACCCCACCACACCAGCACTCGGGAGGCAGAGGTAGGAGGATCACTGTGAGTTCGAGGCCACCCTGAGACGACATAGTGAATTCCAGGTCAACCTGAGCTAGAGTGACACCCTACCTTGAAACTCCTCCACCCAGCCCCCCCCCAAAAAAAACAAAAACTCTTGTTCTATAATGGGGTGCTCAGGATTTAAAGTTCTTGAACCCCAAACCCTATGTTTGTTTCTACTTTTTCTCCTTTTTTTTTTCTTCTTCTTCTTATTTTGGTTTTTCAAGGTAGGGTCTCGCTCTAGCCCAGGCTGACCTGGAATTCACTATGTAGTCTCAGGGTGGCCTCGAACTCACAGTGATCCTCCTACCTCTGCCTCCCAAGTGCTGGGATTAAAGGTGTGTGCCACCACGCCAGGCTTGTTTCTACTTTTAATCAAAGAATTAAATTAAAAAAAAGACTGATAAGGGTCATTATTTATTGAGGGAAGTACAGAGCCAAGCAAAGGCACCCACATGGCTAGAGATCCCAGATGGAGGGCCTGGGAAAACCATGGAAAGAAAAGAGAAAAGAAAGTTCCAGGAGCTCCTGCCAAGTGGGGAGCTGAGGGGGTAAAGAGCCCACGTGGAGAGCAAGGACCGGGGCCTCTCCCCTCCTCTCAGCCAAGGTGAAATTCACTTGCATCTAAAATTCCCAAGTGATCAGGCAGCTCTGATTGATCTGCCCTCCCCTCGCAAATGTGTTTATAACCTTATGGTGGGGGCCCTGTCTTCCGGCTCAGGTGAACCAGAGGGACAGCTGGCTGGTTAGGGCTGGGGCTATCTCAGGAAGAGGCTAGCCCTGACACCAAGTTCCAGTGGCTGAACTTGACCAACCATAGTGTTTAAATCCCACGAAAGACCTCCCTCCCAGGAGGGGCCCAGGTCTAGGTAAGAGATAAGAATCCAGACCATCCTTTGATCTGCAGCACATGCAGATTCTCCTGCCTTTTTGACTTTCAGGGGCCCAGTCACCCTAACTGCCTGCTGCTCCCTCTCAGTTCTGTTGATGCCAGCTTGGATCTGAACTCTGACCTGGCAGCTGAGCGGAAACGAGGCCGTCTAACTCAGACCCTACTTTCCTCGCATCTGCTTCTGAGTAACTGGGCAGCATGTCTCCAGTGTGGCTTTGGGTGTGCACCTTAAATGGGAGCCACTCTCCTTGTCCCAAATACCCACCCTGCCCTTGACTGGGGCAGTGAAGGAGAATTTGGCTTTGCCTCTTAACTTGCTCAGAACATGGAGAAGGAAGAACGAGACTTTTTAAGGGCCCATTTGGTGACTCACACACCAAGAAAACCCAGGGGCATGTGACTTCTCCCTCGCAGCTCCTCACTTAGCAGAGCGAACGAACGGAGTGGCAGAAACAAAGGGCTGTCTTACAGAACAAGACAGATGTTGAAAACCCCTCTGGCATGCTTGTTGGGGCGGCACATGGGCTAAAGCTGGAATGACATGTGGAAGATGGCATGGCCCTCAAGGGTGACATGCAAATTGGTGAAGCATTTCACAGCTTTGGAATCCAGGAACAATGGAATAGCATCTTGAAATCGCTGAAAGAAAGATAAAAGCAAACAGACCCTGCTAACCTCTTTGAAGGCGTCCTCAGAAATGAAGAGAAGAAGAAATGTCTCCCAACCAAAGTTGAGCGAAGCTGGAACCTGCGGACCCCCCCACTCCAGAGTCCCGAGCAGGCTCTCCAGGAAGAAGGGGGGATCCCCAAGGGAAGCATGGGCTGCAGGGAAGAATGGGGACGCAGAAGAGGGGCACACATTAGCTAAGCACCCCAAATATTAACTATGTGGAGCAATGATGAAGGAATGCATGTTAAAAGGTATGATGCTGATGGCGCCAGGGCAGGAGAAGATCAATTTAGCCCAGCCTGCGCCTTTCACTAACACAGACCCCACGCTGGGCCCGCCAGCAAGTCTCAGCAGATTTCAAAGGGCTGAGCTGCACAACAGTGTGTTTTCTGACCACAGTGCAATTAAGCCAGAAGCTAATAACAGAAGGATCACTGGAGAATCCCCCAGTGCTTCGAAATGGGGGAACACACTCCTGAATGACCCACGGTCTGAGAAGAAATCCCAGTGGAAGTTAGGCAATGCTTTGGCCTGAGCCATGAAGAAAATGAATGTATTGAAATTTGTGATAAGTTCTCAGAAAGAGCTTATGTGGAAATTTCTAACTTGCAACGCACGTGTTAGAAAATAAGGAGGTCAAGCCAGGAAAAGTGGGAGGCAGAGGAGGAGGAATGTTGCAAGTTTAAGGCCAACCTGGTCTACCTGTCTCAAACAAGGCATGAAACAAAACAAAACAAACAACGACAGCAACAAAAATAAGACAACGATGAAAGAGAAAGTAAGTAAGTTTAAAAAGAAAATCAATGGGCTTGGGGCCTTAGGGAGGTGGCTCAGTGGGTAAGGGCCGTTGTCACATGTGCATGAGGGCCTCAGTTTGATTCCAGCACCCATGTAAGAAAGCTGAGCGTGGTCACGGACTCCTGTAACTCCAGTCCTGCAGGGGGTGGAGACAAGAGAACCCTTTGGGCTCGCTGGTCAGCCAGTCTGACCCAAACGGGCAGCTCTGGGTTCAGAGACTCCATCTAAAGGAGACAATGTGGACGCCCAGTGTTCTCTTGTCGTGTGCATGGATGCAGGTATCTACGTGCACGCACACACACACGTGTGCATATACTGTACATACATACACACCACATATACTATATATACACATGCAAAAAAGAATAAAGAAAAAAAGAGACAAAATTCAACGCACTAAGCCTCTGTCTCAGGGAACCGTAAAACCTGCCAAAATTCAACCAAAAGAAAGTAGAAGGAAAGACCGTAACAGAGGCGCAGAGATCAGTGACTGAGAGAATGAACACACAGCGCAGCGGATGGGCAAAGGCAGTTTAGCGCTGACAAGATGAGCGCAGTGACAAAGCCATCAAGACTGAGGAAAACAGGAAAAGAAGGAAAAAACCACACTTTCAATCTCAGTGAAAGAAATGAAGAGAGGCTGTCAGTACAGGTCACATGGTATTTTAAGTGTAAAAAGAGGGTGTGACAGAGCCAGGTGTGGTAGCACATACCTGTAATCCTAGCACTTGAGAGGCTGAGGTGGGAAGATTGCAAAGTGGAGGACAGCCTGGGGTATAGAGTAAGACCCTGTCTCCAGAGGAAGAAAAAAACCAGGATATTGCAAACAACTTTGCAACAAAAGAAGTGACAACCTGGAATGTTATTTTTAAAAGTTATTTATTTATTTATTTATAATTAATTAAATTTGGGGGGGGTTGAGGTAGGATTTCACTCTACTCCAGGCTGACCTGGAATTTACTATGTAGTCTCAGGGTGGCCTCGAACTCACGATGATCTCCCTACCTCTGCCTCCTGAATACTGGGATTAAAGGTGTGCACCACCATGTCCAGCACTTTTATTTATGAGAGAGAGAGATAGCATGCACTAGGGCTTCTCGCCACTGCAAATGAACTCCAGATGCATGTGCCACTTTGTACATCTGGCTTTGCATGGGTACTAGGGAACTGAACCTGGGCCAGCAAGCTTCACAAGCAAGCACCCTTACCAGCTGAGCTGTCTTCCTAGTCCTGGAATGTTCTTTAAAACTGCAATTAAGGGGCTGGAGGGATGGCTTAGCAGTTAAGGCATTTGCCTGTGAAGCCTAAGGACCCAGGTTCAATTACTCAGCACCCATGTAAGCCAGATGCACAAGGGGGTGCATGTGTCTGGAATTCATTTGAAATGGCTGGATGCTGTGGTGTGCCTATTCTTTCTCTATCTGCCTCTCTGTCTTTCTCTCTCTCAAAATGGATAGGTAAATAAATTTTTTTTTTAAAGTTTAAACATTTAAAAAAAAATAACCCTGAAATTTAGGGCTGGAGAGATGACTTAGCACTTAAGGCACTTGCCTGCAAAGCCAAAGGACCAAAGTTCAATTCCCCAGTATCCAGATAAAGCAGTATGCACAAGGTGGTACACGCATCTGGAGTTCATTTGAAGTGGCTAGAGGCCCTGGCGTGCCTATTCTCTCTATCTGCCTCTTTCTCTCCTCTCCTCTCTTCTCTCTCTCAAATAAATAAACAAATATAATTTGTTTTTTACCCTGCAATTCTGGGCTGGAGAGGTGGCTTAGCAGTTAAGGCGCTTGCCTGCAAAACCTAATGACCCAGGTTCACTTCCTCAGGACCCATATAAAGCCAGATGTACAAGGTGGTTCATGCATCTGTTGTTCATTTGCAGTGGCTAGAGGCCCTGGTGTGCCCGCCTCTTTCCTCTCTCTTCCCTATCTCTCAAATAATAAATAAATAAATAAAATATTTTTTAAAACCCTGCAACTTAACAAAACTAATACAGTAAAATAGAAAATCCAGATAATCCTATGCTGTTAAAACCAGTTTAATCTGTCACTTAAAACTTCTCACAGTCAGGCATAATGGCTCATGCCTTTGATCCCAGCACTAGGGAGGCAGAAATAGGGGGATTGCCAAGAGTTCGAGTCCATCCTGAGACTACATAGTGAATTACAGGGCAGCCTGGGTTAGAGCAAGACCCTACTTCAAAAATCTAAAAAACCTAAAAGAAAAAAAACCAAAAACCCAAAACAAAAAAAAAAAAACTTCCTCACAAAGAAAATTCCATGCATAGATGGCTTCGCTGGTAATTTTCCAAACACTTAAGAACAATACTAATCTTCTACAGACTTGTAGAGAACAGAGAAAAAGAGAACTCTGAACTTGTTCCACAAGGCCAGTAAAACCCTGATTCTGGGCTGGGAAGATCGCACAGCAGGTAAGGTGCTTGCTGTGCAGGCACAAGGGCCCAGCGGGCCTAAGACTGCCCCAGTGTGATTCCTCAGCACCCATATCGACAGCTGGGTGTGGCCACACACAAGCGCACCCTAGTTCTGTGAAGACCAATGATCAGAGAAAACAGCAAGCTCCAGGAGCAGACAGACTATGTCTCAAGGAAACCCGTGGACGAATGACAGAGGAGGGACACTAACATTCTCCTCTTGCCTCCATGTGCTCGCAGTGTGCACACATCTGCATATGCACATGCACACACCACATCACACATACTACACGTGCAAATCAGAAAATCTCTGATATTACAACTTGACAATGACATTATAATAAAATAATTTGTTTCAAAATTTATTTTTTTAAACAATTGATGTGTGTGTGTGCATGCGTGCATGCATGTGCACACATGTATATACACATGTCAGGTCAGGACAAAAATGGAGTCACAGCAGGAGGGCGACAGAGACATAAGGAAGTGGGTCATCCACATTCCTCAAGGAACCACCCAGCCATTATCCCTTCCTTGCCTAACAATGCCCAGGTCTAGGTTTCCTGCCCCCTTATCTCCTACCTGGTCACTGTTCTGGTCGCTCACCCTAGCTGTTTCCCTTCCTCACCTTCCCCCAACTGAAGAGCCCTATATAGCCCACTATCTGTAATCTCAAAGTTGACTGCTCCACTCTTGAGAGTCAGTCCTGTGTTTTCCCAGAATAAAAGCTTCCATATTTGCCTCAGAGTGGTCTCCATGGTCTTGATCACTCCTGAACCTTACAACGCATATACACTTTTGCCACTGCAAATGAGTGCCAGACACTTGTGGCGTATTTTGTGCTTGGCTTATGTGGGGTGGATTGAGAATTGAACTCAGGCCAACAAGCATTGCAAGAAATTGCCTTTAACTGTTGAGCCATCTTCCTAGACCCATCTTTTTAACTTAATTTAATTTTTTTTTGGTTAATTTTGAGATAGTATCTCATGTAGTGCAGGCTGGTCTCAAATTTGCTATATAACTGAGGATAACCTTGAATTAATGATCTTCCTGCCTCTGCCTTCCAAATGTGTCTCCATGCCCTCTTAAAAAAAGAAATTTATAGGCTTATATATCTCATGAAAATAGACAAAAAATCCCAAACAAGACACTTAAAGAATGACCCCTTAGGACTAAGTGGAATTTCAGAAATGAAGGTTGGGAAAACACTTGGAAATTAGTGCTGTTTCCCATAGTACATGAATAAAGGAAGAGGCCATGTGATCATGCCCACTGACTCAGAAAGACATTTGATAAAGCCCAACATTTATCCCAGTTGTGGTGGTGCATGCCTTTGATACCAGCACTTGGGAGGCAGAGGTAGAAGGATCCCTGTGTGTTTGAGGCCAGCTTAGGACCACAGAATGAATTCCAGATCAGCCTAGGCTAGAGTGAGACCCTACCACAAAAACAAAAAACAAAAAACAAGCAAACAGAAATTCAGCATTTATAATACAACTCTGCCAATTAAGAATAAAAAGGAAGTTCCTTAATTAATTATATATATATTTATCATTCTTTATCAGATTAAAGAAATGTATGAGGGCTGGAGAGATGGCTTAGAGGTTAAGGTGCTTGTTTGCAAAGCCTAAGGAGCCAGGTTCAATTCTCCAGGTCCCACTTAAGCCAGATGCACATGGTGGCACATGTGTCTGGAGTTCGTTTGCAGTGGCTAGTGTCCCTGGCCCACCCATTCTCACACTCTCTCTCTCACCCTCTCTGTGGCAAATAAATAAATAAATGAATCTTTTAACAAAAAAGAAATATATGAAAATCTAGACATGCCTGAAATCTCAGCTCTTGAGGGGAGAAGGCCAGAGGCACAACACTTGGTTTTTACAGGGGTGCCAGGGGTCTGAACTCAGAGCCTCATGTTTGTGTGGAGAGCACATCATCCACTGAGCCATTTCCCTGGCCCTTGTTTGTTGAGACAAAGTCTCATGTATCTCAGGCTGGTCCCAAATTCTCTATGTAGCTCAGGATGACCTTAAATGTCTATTCCTCCTGCCTCACCTCTGCCTCTGCCTCCCAAGGGCTGGGATTTCAGACATGCGCCACCATGCCCAGTTTATGCAGTGCTGGGGATAGAACTCAGGGCTTCCTGCATGCTGGGCAAGCATTTTACCAGCTGAGCTACACCCCCAACCCTTCAGCATCCATGTTAAAAAAGAAGTGTAATGTCCTCAGGTCAGAAGCAGGGCACACTGATTTCAGTTCTGCTCCTAAGTTCCTCAGGATGGCCTGTCCAGATCCTTGAAGCATACACCTGCCTACGAAGTCACTTGTTAACCTCCTCCCTGACCTACAGCTCACAGGAACCATGCATGTATACCACATGCAGACCTCTCAGTCACAGCTGGACACCACTGAGCTCATGTCTCTTCTACATCTACCCTCTAGAACTTCCCAAAGAAAACCACTTGGGTAATGGCCCGAGCTCAGTAAAAGCTCCAGTCCTACGGTTCTCTCTCCCCTGCTGGTTGAATTTTCTGTGTATCCTGTCAGCTCTCCTAAGCACCCTCATCTCTTGTGGATGTATGAGTAAAAAATGCTTCTGTGGGGCTGGAGAGATGGCTTAGAGGGTAAGGCATTTGTCTTTGAAGCCAAAGGACCCAGGTTCAATTCCCCAGGACCCATGTAAATCAGATGCACAAGGGGCACATGCATCTAGAGTTCATTTGCAGTGTCTAGACGCCCTGGCGCACCCATTCTCTCTCTCTCTCTCTCTCCCCCTCCCTCCGTCCGACTGTCTCTCTTCTATCTCTCTCTCTCTCTGCTTGCAAATAAATAAAAATTTAAAAAATGCTTCTGTGACATCATGCTGTGTTGGCTGCCTTCTCTGGGTCATATCTGACTGACCTGAACTAACACTCTGCTTGCTAGGGCTCTTCTAGCACATTCCTGCCATGCCAGGAGTAGCATGGATGCTGGTCAGGTACCAACTGCAAGGGGTTCAGCCAAGTTACCTGTGAGACGGCCACCAAGTGAGGGTTGGGTCTTCAGGCACCTGCTAGGATAAAATAGTATCCCATGAGAAGGTTTATCTGTGATCCCTGCCTGGAGCCTTCTCAGGGCTGGACTGGAGACCCCCAAGACCAAATGGGAGGGAACTACAACAAATGTCAATCAGAAGCCCAGCAGAGACAATTCTGAAGACAGATTTGAAAGACTTACTCTATTACATTCCAAGATATACCATAAAGCAAGTGCGATTAAGAGAAGGTGATCTAACAGTTGGACAGAGACCGATGAACGGGACAGAGGAACTGGCAACAGCTGTGCCCGTGGCCACACAATTATAGGAAGGGTGACTGGGCGTGTCAACAGAGAAAAGGTGCTCTTGTCGTACGTGATGCTGGGCTGAATGTCCGTGGAGAAAGGATAAATCTTTTTTTTTTTTTTTTTTTTTTTTTTTGGTTTCTTTCGAGGTAAGGTCTCGCTGTGGCCCAGGCTAACCTGGAATTCGCTGTGTAGTCTCAGGCTGACTCCTCCCTCTGCCTCCTGAGTGCTGGGATGTGTGTGCCACTACACCCAGCTTATATATCTTGACCTCACCCCACTCAGATCGTTCACAAATATCATATTAACATAAAGTACATTCCCAATGTAAATGGCAAAACAAACTTCTGGGAGAAAGTGTAGGAGAATGGGGTTGTCGTGGTGCTCAGACAGGCAAAGACTGCTTAAACAGAACATAAGAAATAATCACGAAAGGGCAGACTGATGAATTGGACTTACCTAAGTGAAGAATTTCTGTTCATCAAGAGGGAAGGAAACCTCTGGATTCTGAGCGTGCTCCACTTACCTGATACCTTGTTGGCCGCATCATCATCTCCCCTGGTTTGGGGTTGCAGCCTGTGTGTAGCAGGGTCCAGAGAGACCAGCCCTCCTCCCTGCAGGACACAGCTAACGAGATTCTGCTAAGGGGACAGTAACTACCATCACTCCCCGTTGATGAAGGGAGCGCAGGGGCAGTCTGAGTGCGCAGGAAAACGTCTGCCGTTCTGCCGCCCACGCTGGCAGGACTATGTTCTCTAGAACGGTGGGGAAAGGAAGGGGAGCAGGCATGGTCTCATGTCCCACGACAGACTCAGAGGTGTTCAGCAAGCACATCTTGCCTTGCCTCAGGCTAGCCACAGACTCCTCCAGCTCAGCCCACGGGACTCCCTGGGCAAGCCACCGGATCCACCAGCTCTCAGAGCTGCCATTAGACTGATAAAGATCACAGCAAATGATCGTGAGGTCCTGGCTGGATGAACCCTTTCTGACTCTGCCCCATCAGTCACTGGTCACTGTCGCCCGTGTGTGCTGTGCATGACCACCCATGCCTGTCTGCCACCTTCCCTGGAGACAGCTTGCTTCTGTGTGTGTGTTGTGTTTTTTTTTAACTGGGAGGCTCCATATTCTAATGGCACCCCCCTCCCCCCATGACAGGCAAAATCATGGGTGATAATACAGCTAATAACAGGGAAGAGTGTGAACACCCCGAGGCCAGAGGTAAACCAGTGATGGCAGTTGCTGCTGTTTCAAGACAGCATTGTTGGTGTTGCCTTGTGCCGAGGCGTGCAGCCGGCCTGGCCTCTGGGGCCCCTGAGGAGCCACTGCAGCCAGGCTGGTACCCTGTTGTTGCACACACGGCCTCTGCTCTGGGGCCAGGGTTCCCTCGCTCACCCAACTGCAGCAGCAGAGCCTGTGGTGTCTCCTCCCCAGAGTCTAGAACAGCTAACTCAGGAGGGACAATAAATGACAACGTGGGGATTGTTGGGGTACCTCTAGTAAGAGAAAGAATGGTGGGACTTGGCCCGGGCCATGTTCTGTAAGGCAAAAGCTTTAGAACACAGTGTCGTGATTTCCATCCAACAGACATTTGTGGAGAGGCTTCCTGCGCAGGAGGGAATCCCAGAGTTGACAAAGACGAGTGGACAGTTCGAATTCTTCTGAGGTTTCACTGCGCTCTCTGCCTGTCCAGGGGGGGACAATAAAATGTGCCACTTCCATGAGCAGTGGCCATCCTGTCCCACAGGTTTCCAGGGACATTATGCTGACTGGAGGACCCGCCATGTGGTGGTCCCTTCTCCCAGTGTTTGATGCAATCATCTCATTTCACCCTCACACCCACCTGCGGAGTCCATGGGCTTGCTTTAATTTTGTTGTAAAGAAAATAGGCTCCAAGATATTGTATTACATGCTCGGTGTCACCAATGAGAGAGTGGCTGGACCTGAGCTCAAGCTTACAAAAACCTGTAGGGCTTTTGTGTCAGGTTTATTATCTCATCATATCATCATTTTTTTTCAAAATATAACTTGAACTCATAACATGGAAATGGCAGAATGTAGGTGGCAGGTACCTTTGTAAGGTTCTTTCAACCTTGGCATATGTTTAAACAGTTTTTTTATATTTTAATTTTATTTATTTGAGAAGAGAGAGAGAGAGAATGAGAATGGCACGCCAGGGCTTCCAGCCACTGTAAACGAACTCCAGATGCATGCACCATCTTCTATATCTGGCTTACATGGGTCCTGGGGAATCAAACGTGGGTCCTTTGACTTTGTAGGCAAGTGCCATCTCTCCAGCCCATAAAATTTTACGTTTTTTTAAAAAATTTTTCTTTATTTATTTGAGAGATAGAGAAAGAGGCACATAGAGAGAGACAGCAAAGGAGTACACCAGGGCCTCTAACAATTGCAAGTGAACTCCAGACGTGTGCATCACTTTGTGCATCTGGCTTTATGTGGGCACTGGGGAATTGAACCTGGCTATTTTTCCTTTGGTTTTGCAGGAAAGCACCTTAAAAGCTAAGCCATGTCTCCAGTCCCTGTAAACATTTAAAAAATATTTATTTGCAAGCAGAGAGAGATAGAAGAGAGACAGAGAATGGGCACACCAGGGCCTCCAGCCGCTGAAAATGAACTCCAAATGCATGTACTACTTTATGCATCTGGGTTTATGTGGGTCCTAGGGAATCGAACTCAGGTTGTTAAGCTTTGCAGGCAAGTGTCTTAAATGCTAAGCCATCTCTCTAGCTCTGTTTAAACATTTTTTATATTTTTTATGTTTTATTTATTTATTTGAGAGCGACAGAGAGAAGGAAGCAGAGAGAGAGACAGAGAGAGAGAGGGAGAATGGGCGCGTCAGAGCTTCCAGCCTCTGTAAACAAACTCCAGATGCATGCGCCCCCTTGTGCATCTGGCTAACGTGGGTCCTGGGGAATTGAGCCTCGAACCAGGGTCCTTAGGCTTTACAGGCAAGTGCTTAACCGCTAAGCCATCTCTCCAGCCCCCTGTTTAAACATTTTTACAACCAAATATTCAAAAAGAAAAAAAATAGATGATTTCTGGTGAATTTTCATTAGAACAGATCTGAGAAGTTTGCTGCTTGGCTTCTGCTGGCTGAGTGTGCCCTGGTGCCCTCCACTTGGCTCCCACCTGTTTTAACAGCAGTCTGTCACGTTAACATCAGGTAGCCCAGGTGGCACCCACTCACCACCGGGCACCTGTGTCCAGCTGGGTTTGTATTCTAGGTCACACCCGCCTGTGTGGAGGGCTTGGACCCTGTGCTACGGTGCTCAGCGGGAGGGATCGTGGGAGGCGACTGGATCACGCAGGCTCTGACCCTACCAATGAGGAGTGCGGCTCAGCTGGAGGAAGCAGAAAATGCTCCGTTTTGTTCTTTGAGACAGGGTCTCTCACGGAGCCCCAAGCTCACCGATTAGGCTGCACTGGCGAACCAGCAAACCTCAGGGATTCTCTGTCCCTGCTGTCCCAGTGCTGGGACGCCAGGTGTGCACCCCTGGGCCCGGCACCTTACATGAGTTCTAGGAAGCCAAGCTCAAGTGCTCCTGCTGGTACGGCAAGCGCCTTACCCGCGGAGCCGTCTCCCCAGCCCAGGAGCCCTCTTTTGAAAGAACTCATACAACAGGCCACCAGGAGGGTCACAAAGGTTTATTTTCCACCTGTGGGAAAAGGTGGACGCTGGGTGCAGGGAAACCCAGTTCCCCCCTCCCCCGTGAATGCACTGGGCCACACACAAACCTAACAGCCCTGTCTTTACCAAGAGATTTTCCTTTGAACAGAACTTCAGTCTGCCTCCTAAGTGCTCCCCGAGGCGTGCTGTCATGCTGCTTCTGGGAGAATTTACTGTGCATTTATTCATGTGCCGCTCCACAGTAGCTATGAACTTAGAACATCCAAAACCCAACTGGGGGAAAAAAAAAGTATCAAAATGTCAACTTTCATCCAATCAGGGCAAGAAAGACGTGGCCAGTTCTTGACATTGGGGCCAACCAGCCCCTTTGAAAAATTGGCTTTCTTTTCTTGGTTCTTAGCAAGGCCCGAGGCCCAGCGCACAGGCACAGAAAGACAGCAAACTTTCGTCTTTGCAGTAAAAAGTAAGCAAGGTTTTCAACAAAACTGCTGAGCAACTGGACTCATCTCAGCACACCAGCTGGACTTAGCAATGCGGCTCAGCTTAATACGTTGGGTTTAACACTACAGACCGATACACAACATTAAGAAATGCCTGAGGGGTACAAACGGGCACCGCGCTGTCACTGGCAGCAATGCCCTGGCCTGGGGGGGCGGTGTACCCTTGGCTGCGTCGTGGACCAGCCCTCAGAACCAGTATTCAGAGACGAAGATGTGCACGTTGACGACATTTCGGTGGGACACCACACCCCCCACCACATAGTTCATCTCCAACTTCAGGACAGCGTGAAATGGGCCCACAATGGGCCTCACCTGGCGCACGACACCTGGGAGAGAGCAGAGGGTGTGTTGGATGTTAGCAGGCACATAGTAATGTGGGTGTCTGAAAATTGATTCCCTTGAGGAATTGCAGGACTGGAGCTGTGGCCTAAGCAAGATGCTGGAGTCCCCTGGGTAACAACATCCTTTTCCAAGTAGCATCAGGGCTCTGTTTACATTCCCAGGGACAGGTGACAATGAACTCACTGCCCTCAGAGCCAGCCCTTCTGTCAGGCACAGCTTGGGCTGTGGGGGAAACAGTAAGCATGGGCTTCAGAAGTGGGCAGCTCTGGGGCAATGCCAGCTCCTGCCCTCCCGGAGGCTGGATTTCCTATTCTACCACCATCCACCTGACAGGGTTTAGAAGACACTACGGGAAGGCCTGGCATGCTAGACAGACCCATATCCCCTTCTTGCCTACCCATTCTGAAGGTGCCAGGTCCCTGGGGAAGAAACAAAGCAGGGGCTCATCCCTGGGATGTTTGAGGGTTGCAGCTTGTATCCCCTTCTTCAAGAGGAGCAGCCCCCATCCCCCATGGGACAGGCCCCTGGCCTTCTCCCAACATGCAATCCAGATGCCTCAGTGCGCACACAC
Source organism: Dipus sagitta (assembly GCA_036346955.1). Classification (NCBI taxonomy): domain Eukaryota; kingdom Metazoa; phylum Chordata; class Mammalia; order Rodentia; family Dipodidae; genus Dipus; species Dipus sagitta. The sequence continues at coordinate 3,774,132 of CM070777.1, read as the reverse complement.
TCACACAAACACACACACACACACACACACACACTCGCACGCCCTTCTGTCCACAGCACTGCAGATCACTGACAGACCCTGGCTTCAAAGCTGCTGGAGGATCTAGCCCACTGCTCTAACAGGGACAAGAATGAAATGAGGAGGGCAGCGTCCCTGGAGGAGATGTCCTGCAGAGGAAGGCCAAGAGCCAAGCCTGCAAATCCAACCCAGTGCCTGGGGCCGAGCATGCGACCACCAACTGCTGCTGACGTTTATCTTGACACCCGCGCAGCCCGCGAACGCAGAGCCATGCTGCCGGTTGCCTAGCAACCTGCTCATTGGTTACACCAGATGCCAACTCCCAGGGCTAAATGCAAGGTGCCAACATGCTGAGAGTAGAGACACGTGCAAGCAGCTCTCAGAGCCGGTGGGAGCTGGCTCTGACACACCTGCCTGGACACCTCATCGAGAGCGGCCATAACGTATGCAGCACCATTATCGTGTGGAGAAACACCACCACATGTTTACTGATTCTGGGCTTAGGAACCATGCATGGACAGCCCACCTCGTCTCTTGATGGCCAGCAGGCAGAAGACACCTGGGAGAACTGAAGGTCAGGGCAACCTTGGCACCGTGGCTAGTTTCTCATTAGGAGCATCAAGCTCATGCTCAAAAGGGGACTTTGGGCACAATGTCCCCACTTTGGCTCTCTGGGCTTCTGTTGAAAGTGAAAGCTCAGGGACAGGAAGTTTGCTCGATGGTCAAAGGTGTTTTCGTGTAAAGCCTGTCAGCTTGGGTTCGATTCCACATACCCACATAAAGCCAGATGCCCGGCGGGCACAGAACTCTGGAGGCCATTTGCAGTAGCAAGAAGTCCTGGAGCCCCCATTCTCATTTTCTCTCTCCAATAATAAATAAAACATTTTGCAAAAAAAAAAAGAGAGTGAAAGTGAGCCGGGCGTGGTGGCGCACGCCTTTAATCCCAGCATTCGGGAGGCAGAGGTAGGAGGATCGCAGTGAGTTCGAGGCCACCCTGAGACTACATAGTGAACTCCAGGTCAGCTTGGGCTAGAGTGAGACCCTGCCTCAAAAAAAAAAACACAAAAAACAAAAAACAAAAATCAAAAACAACAAAAAAAAGAGAGTGAAAGCTCAGCAGCCAGGCGGGCTCCAGGCTGTTCCCCAAGCAAGCATGGCCTCAGCCTAGGCAGAGGGCAGCACAGGCCTCCGCAGGCTGTCCATATTCTCTCTGCCCACCACATGGCCAGCCTTGTTCCTCCGAATGCTCATGAACTCCTATGTAAGCCTGTTGCCACCTTCGGTCTGCCAGCCAATGACCAGAGCACTCCTGCCCACCACTCCCTGGTTGGGTTTGCCTATTGGGTCAGGTGGCATCACAGGTCCCAACTAGCACATGCTCCTGTGGCCCCCAGGCTCCATGCATGACACTTCTCCTCTCCCAGGCCCTGAGGTGAATGCCAGCTGCCGTGGTCAGGGCTGCCTGCTGACTTTACCTATGGGTCCTCTTACCACCCTTCTCCAGGCTCAGAGGCTACATACAGCTCAATAGAAAGACCAAGAAGCCAGGTGAGTCTGTGACCTATTACTGACTTCATGGCAAATGTGTGGGAGGCACACCTCTTCAAGCTCCAGACAGATGCAGCTTCATCTCTAGCAATATATTTCTGTGTATTATATGATGGCACATGACATATACTTATAATATTTGTAATATTTAAGAATGGTATTCAGAGCTGGAGAGATGGCTTAGTGGCTAAGGCGCTTGCCTGCAAAGCCTAAGGATCCATGTTTGACTCTCCAGATCCCACATAAGCCAGACACACAAAGGTAAGGCAAGCGCAAGGTTGCACATGCCCACTAGGTGGTGCAGTCGTCTGGAGTTTGATAGCAGTGGCTGAGGCCCTAGTGCAACAACTCTCTCTCTCTTGCTCTCTCTAAAAATGAAAACAATGGTATTTAAATGTATACTTTATGTAAAATACTAAGATATTTTATGTAATAATGTATTTCATTAACTCATAATATATATGTAAGCTAGATTATAAGCATGTAATTTATAGATTATATGTAATTCTATATTTATGGTGAGATTTAAGTGTGTATAATATGAGCATCATACAAATCTTAAATGAGAAGGCTCACGTTGCTATATTTACATGTGACACGCGGGACTTCTCACAGCATCCACAGTTCAGGCCTACAGCTGAGTCTGGGCATGCAATGGGAGCCAGGTCCTGGGTCACATAAGAATACAGAGAAGGGCTGGAGGGATGGCTTAGCAGTTAAGGCATTCTTTGCCTGCAGAGCCAAAGGGCCCAGGTTCAATTCTCCAGGACCCACGTTAGCCAAATGCACAAGGGGGCGCATGCGTCTGGAGTTTGTTTGCAGTGGCTGGAGGCCCTGGAGAGCCCATTCTCTCACTCTTTCCCCCTCTTTCTCTGTCAAATAAATACATAAATAAATAAAATATTAAAAAAAAAACACAGAAACCAAGGGTGGCTCCCAAGGGTCACTCTAGGTCAGAGAAGAAAAGAAAATCCTGACATAGTAGGCTCAGGCCCCTGTCACAGCCATGGCAGATGGGCTCTTGAGATGTCAGAACACAGGGTGTGAGGGTCACCTATTTCGGTTAGATGAGTATTTAACTGCTGAGTCTCAATTTCCTCTTCTGTGAACAGGACTAAGAAATAACAATCTTCAAAATCAGAAAACAAACAAACACGCTGGTTCTGGTGTTGAGGGCCTGTCATCTCGGTTACTTGGAAGGCACAGACAGGAGGACTGCACGTTCAAGGCTTGCCTAGGCTACAGATTAAGTTCCAGGCCAACCTGGGCAACTTGGTGAGACCCTGTTTGTTTCAAAATAAAAAGCAAGGGTTGGAGAGATGGCTTAGCAGTTAAGGCATTTGTCTGCAAAGCCAAAGGACCTTGGTTGGATTCCCCAGGACCCACATAAGCCAGATGCACAAGGGGACACATGCGTCTGGAGTTCATTTGCAGTGGCTGGAGGCCCTGGTGCGCCCATTCTGTCTCTCCCTCTCTCTCTCTCTCTCTCTTTCTCTCTCTCAAATAAATAAGAAGAAAAAAAGAAAATGAAAAAACAGGGCTGGTTGCACAGAACCCATGTAAATAGCTGGGCATGGCCACGCACATGTATAACCCCAGTCCTGTGGGGAGCAGACACCAGACAATGTCTGGGGCTTACAAAACCATCAAAGATACTCCATCTCATGAAATCAGGCGGTGAGCAGTGGAGGGGGACTCCTGACAATCTTCTCTGGCCTCTGTGTGTACCCTAGGGTGCCACAGGATGCCCTATTTGCACACACATGTGCCCACACCACACAGACACACCCCTACTCCACACACATGTACAGAGTAAAAAGCAAAAGTAAAAAAATGTAGTTCAGTGGCAGAGTATTTGCCTAGCATCCAAGAGGCCCTAGGTTCAATTCCTAATCACACACACACACACACACACACACACACACACACATTAATTCTGAAGTGACTGCTGGCTATCACCATGCATTCAATGTCTCAGTGTGACCTGACTGCAGCTAAAGCGTAGCCAAACCCTGGCACCAGTGAACGCGAAAGCAAGTGTTAAGACTCCCTGGGACCGATTTTAAACTTGAAGAGAAAGCAAAGCCCAGATATGAAGGAGACGTTTGCTGCACACTGGCATGCTCACGAGGGGGGTTCTGTCACGGCTGAGGCCCAGAACACCATGCTGCTGGCCAGTGTTTGGGTGTAAAAGCCCCACAGTGAGAGAAAGAGCGGTAGCAGAGGAACTTCTGCCTTAGTGACAGGCGCAGCGAGAGGGGCTTGGAGGTGCCAGGCTGCAGTGCTGCCGCGAGTCGCCTCTGCGAGGGCCCGAGGCGGCTCAGGCTGCTTGCATTCCACAGCAATGGTGACTAGCGACAGCCAGGGATGCTGCTGGGGTTAAGCAAGGACCGGTACAGGCGCACACAGCAGGCCTAAGGAATGCGTCTCTTCCCGCCCTTCCAGAATTCCCCTCTCTCTTCTGCCCTCTGACCCCAAATTTGTTGCATTTCTAACTATCCACAGCTTCACTCACCCCAGAGAGTTCCCATTTCCCCCTGTGCCCCTGCAGCCTGGCCACTTCCCTATAGGATGGAGAACATGTTTCCTCCATCCTCACACTACCTTCACCTCTTGCTTTCACCTTGACTGAACCCGAGCCAGAAGCCTGGCCACTTCACGAAAGCAGACACAAATGACCCAGCTAGTTCCCAAGGCCTGCCAAATGAATGTCTGTAGGACTGAGCGGCCAGGTCTGTTGTCACTTCTTTCTTCATAGCTTCCTACCACCCATCTATCCACCCATCCTCTTAACCACCAATCAATCAGTTGATCAATAGATCCATCTGATCATTTATCATCCATCCATCCATCCATCCATCCAATAGAGGTCACTCTGCACACAGAGCTTAGAGGAAGTCTCTACAGATGAATTGACATTTAAATTGGATTTTGGAAAATAAGAAGGATCCCAGAGAGCAAGCAGGACATGTACAATCCCCAAAGTGTGGAGGGTCTGCTCCGTCCTGGGAATAGCGTCAGTGTTGGGGTGAACCAGGCAGATGAGGCAGAGGTAAAGACTGCTCAGAGCTCTCCCTTCATGTGTCTCAAAGAGGCAGGAAGTTGGGACAAGTCCTGGCTTTCTTCCCACAACCTCTAGTCCACTCACCGTGCAGAAGCGCAGACCATCCCCTGCTGCTGGGTGGTGAGGGCAAAGCCAGGAGCACTCACTACCCTTGTGTGGTAGTTTGAATGTGGAATGTCTCCTACAGCCTCATGTGTTTTGAGTATTTAGTCTCCAGCTGGTGGCAGTTTGGGAGACAGAGGCTTGTTGGAGGAGGTGTGTTGCCAGGGCTGGGCTTAGAGGCGTTATAGGTCAGCTTTCCTCTTGCCAGAGCACAGCTCATTCTTGTTGCTTTCTGCCAGCTGCTGTGGCAAGATGTGAGGTCCAGCCTCTGCTCTGCCGTCCTTTCCCTGCCATGCCAGGACTTCCCCTTGAGACTGTAAGCTGAAATAAACCCTTTTCTCTGTTTAGCTTGTGGTTGGGTGTTTTGCCCACCTTTGCAAACATTGAAACACCCCACCACCAGGTTCCGGTTCCATCCACTAACACATTTCTTCCAACATTTATTTGGTATCTTTCATGCCAAGCACCAAGGGCCACCTACCCTGCTCAGGCCTTTCTGGTAAAGTACTCCATAGCCACCCCCCCTTTTTGAATGAGACATATAAAGCTTTATTTAATAATCAATAAAAAGGCACACACTGGCAGAGTGACACTCTCCTTATCTTAGCAGAAAGCAAACACTATGTGAAAAGTCTCTTTCTGAGTATCAGAACCATGTGACCTTGAACTCACATCCCCATGCTTCTGAGAGTGGGGACCCTTGCTGTGTGGCAGCAGGTCTCCAGGTACTTTTGCCCTTCTCCCAGAGATTGTCCCTTGCCTACAACACCCAGGCAGCTGAAAACTATTCTCTCTGAACAGGACTGCTCTTAGATTGTCCCTTCTTCCTACCAAAGAGTTAATGCTTCCAGAAATGGGCTCCACACCAAGGTGACTTGACTTCCAAACAGTGCTGAAACCCAGGCTACACGCTCACTCAACATGACTCCTTCTAGTCATCTCATACCAGGACTCAGATGTGACCTGGCACCTGCCCAGTGCAGGGGATGCTTATAGCCATCCTCCCATGCAGGGCAGGGTTTGTGTGGTACTTATGTTGGCCCCACTGTCCCCGGGGCCTATTATGATTAGGGAGTGAGAGGAGGGCAGAATAGGAGAAAAGGAAGGAGCTAGAAAAAGAAATGGAATCATTTCTCGAAGCCCTCCAAGCTCAGAAGAAAAATAAAATTTGTCCTGAAAGAACAGGGAGCCAGGGAAGTCTCTGAGAAGTCTGTTTTTATTTAGTATTTTTTTTATATATGTGTTTATTTGCAAGCAGAGAGAGAGAAGTACAGAGAAGAGAGGCAGACAGAGAGAATGGGCATACCAGGGCCTCTAGCCACTGCACATAAACTCCAGAAGCATGTGCCAGTTTGCACATCTGGCTTACATGGGTGCTGGGGGATTGAACCTGGGTCCTTAGGCTTCACAGGCAAACACCTTGGCTGCTAAGCTATCTCTCCAGCGGGTCTGTTGTTACTTAGATTGGCCAATGTAACAGCATGCTGCAAGACAGAAAGAGGTGCACTTCCACCCACCCTGACTTGCCCATCCTGTGGGGGTGTTTACCTCCCCACATTTCCAAAGGTTAAGGGAAAAAAAGAAAGAGAAAGAAAAATAGAAGGAGTGAGAAAAATGACACAAGGAAAAGGGCAAGAAAGGCCGAGGCACTGAATTCAATGGTGCTTCTCTTCCAATCCTCACTCAGGCATTTCTCCTCCAGGTCTCAGACGCTCGGCGTGTCTGTGCCTCTTAAAGATATAATTAAGCTTATTTTTTTCCCATTGAAAAATGTAGGTCCCCTGGGGCAGTTCATCTTCATGTCTTGGCCGTGCTCTGTAATCGCAGCTGATGTTCTGGGATCCTCGATTCTGGATGCCAGACACACGAGGTCCAGTGGGGGAATGCTACTGCCTCTTAGGGCCAGGGGTCCACGCTCCCATTCGAGACCATCCACCAGCTTCTGACATTTGAAGATGCGCTCGACAGTCTAGCAACCACTTGAAATTACAAAAACCAGTGCGAGGCTCTCTATACATACTGATGTGTCCAGACGCCCAGAGTCGCAGGCTCGGGTCCCTGTGCTCTTTCTACACTGGCTAGCTGTATGACTGTGTGTAGGACTCCACGTCCCCTGAAGCTCAGACCTCCAATGCAAGAGTCCCGTGACCCCTAACTGACACAGTGTAATGGAATGAACAGGACTGAGAGCTGTTTCACAAACAGGGTGACGAAGCAAGACACCGTGTAATCTGTCATACCAGTGGAGATGACCTGTGTTTTCAAAGATAGAAATTTGAGTGAGGAGAGGCCGAGGTTAGCCTGGAAGTCAGGTGTCATCAGCATGGAAAGACGAAGAGGTTGTCCTACCTGAAGTCAGACTGGGGGTCATTTGTCAACTAAGTTATCACCCATGTCAGCACTATAGTGGAAAGCCAAGGCCAAGGGTACTGTCCGTCCTGGCTCCTCTCACGTCCCTGTTTCTTGGGACACAGAACCTTGGTCGTTCTCTGTGTCAAATGCACTCAATAAGTGGTTGTTGAATGTATGTATTAAAAACTCAAGCATCAAGCATAGCTTATAAAGTTGGAAATTATCACCTACTAATAGAAGCGATGGGAGGTAATGACCAGCAGCTGGGGCCACTGGAACTTCTAGGAGGAGACAGGGCAGCAGACGGGAGCAGGGCCGCTCTGTCTGGTCTCAGTGGTCACCACCACACATGTGGAAAGAAGCGAACAGTCCTCAGATGTCCCAGGAACCAGAATGGGGACCCCCAGAGGCAGGGACAGGCTGCACGGGCTGAGGCAAGGAGGAGAAGCCGACGACAGGAAGGAAAGCCGCCAGACCAGCTAAGTCCCCCTTACCTGAAATGCTCAAGGCCAGAAGTGTTCGGGGCTTTGGAATATTTACACATATGTGATGACGTATATCAGCGAGGGAACCCGTGCCTGAACATGAAGTTCACTGGTGCCCCGTTCTGACATTTCATTGGCACCGCATACTGCTGTGCGGGAAGCCATCCCCCCTCACAGCATCACGCTTACTCAGAAAGTTTCGGCTGCTGGAGAATCTTGGATTTTTGGATGAGGAGTGCTTGACTGGAGTCTGAAAAGCCACAGACTACAGGGCAGAAGGGCTGTGGGACAGGCAGGGGCAGGAGACAGAGAGGACGGACCCGGAGTGGTCACTGCTGTATTTGGTCCCCACCTTGCTACAGAGATGATCTCCCCTACTTCCAGAGAGACAACGCGAGGCGTTGATAGTAGCACGCCCCACATTCCAGCTACAGGGCCACAGATCCCAGGCCAGCCGCGACTGACCCCAGACCCCCCCCCCCTCACCTTGTGACACGGCATGCGGGCCACTCCCAGCATGTGCTGCCCTGAGCTGAGTCATAAATACATTGCAATTAGGGCAGAAGAATCAAGAATTCCAGAGCAATCACATTAGGAATGGGGGTATGTCTGAAGCAACGAAGCTCCCCAAGTCCTGCCTTCTCTGCCTGGCCCGAGAAACCCCGTACCAACTGGTAAGGAGGAGGACAGGTGTCCAGACTGCATACTTAAAATACCAAATGTCACTCGACATGCCTCAGCGAATCTCATCGCCCGTGTTTCTGGATTATTATAAATGTGCTCCCCCAGGTCTCTCATGAGCAAAAGCAGACACATCAAGCAGACAGCTGCAGGCAGCTGAGGGAAGGAGGAGAGCCCAGAGCTGCCCTTGGGGATAAATGTGAAGAGAAATGACAGCTTGGCTCTACACCTCCCCAGTTTGCATCCTGGACGGGGAACAAGCATTTCCTCAGTGCTCGGTCCCCACACAGCGCCCCCATTGCCTCTGTTGGTGGCTGGGGGCTCGTAGGAGAAGAAACAAAGCTCACAGTGGTTGAGTGAGTCACTGAAGATCACACAGTCAAGGACGGGGCTCTCAGCACACTGGGGGGGGGGGGGTGGCGTGGAAAGTTAAGGTCATGAACGGTGCTGTGGCAGAGCTGGGAGAACTGCTCACTCAGACTGGGCTCAGGTACCTGCGGAAACTACATCAGGGTAGTTAGTACCTGGGGTCACGCTTCAAAGCCAAGATGCTTGAAAGCTTTGGTTGGCCAGCCTCTGGTTGAAAACCTATTTGGTGCGTTCTCATGGACAGCATCCCCGCTGCTCTGGGGGATGTCACAGTGACACGGGGAGAGGCTAGGACCGGCCAGGCCTTGAAGAGTAGGCTATACTCTGCCCTCCTTCACCTATAGTCATCCAGAGCGCTCACACAGCAGGAGCCCCACGTCAAGTTCTGGGTCATGCCACCTGCTCTGGTACCTCTCTGTGCCCCAGTTTCCTCATCGGGAGGATGGGGGACGTCAATCCAGGGGGTTTCATATCATTATCATCTTTGCTTTTCCTCCAAACACCTTTGCCTCCACTTGGCTGGAAGACTTCATTTAAAAACAGGAATAGGGCTGAAGAGATGGCTTAGCAGTTAAGGCACTTGCCTGCAAAGTCTAAGGACCCAGGTTCACTTCTCCAGGTCCCATGTAAGCCAGATGCACAAGGTGGCGCATGCGTCTGGAGTTCGTTTGCAGTGGCTGGAGGCCTTGGAGTGCCCATTTCCTTTCTACTTCTCTCTCTCTCCCCCTCCCTCTCTCTGTCTCTAATAATAAACAAATAAATAATACCTTTAAAAAACAGGACTAATTTAGGGTCAAAGGCTTCTCAAGAGCTATGGAACAGCAGCAGTCAAAGGCTGGTGCAACCTTTCACCTGGACACACACGACCTTGTGAGAAGCCAGCGAGTGACTGAGAGGCCTTGAGTGACTCCTCGTAAGCCTTGGTGACTCTGGAAGGCAGCAGGTGTGGGTTCTGGGTACCTGCTAGAGCTGGGGCTATTCCCTCCTATGGTCATGTGTACATCATGTGTGTGTATGTGTGTGTGTGTGTGTGTGTGTGTGTGTGTGTGTGCGCGTGCGCGTATGCATGCGTGGTGTAAAAGAAACAAACAGAACAGAGACAGCATTGTTCTAACAATGGCCTTGTCACCTCTCCCTCTTGCAATTCAGTTCAGTGGATAAGAAAGACACGCAAATCCCTCATATTTCCACAACTCCTGGCCTTTCTCTGTCCCCTGAACACGGTCACAATCACGCCTTGGCTCCTGCTCCTGGCTGACTTTCTTGAAGGTGGTCCCAGGATCATCACTGCAGCCTCCAGACCTCCTCCAGCATGTCTTTCCTCCACCTATCTCCATGGAAACAGCCTTGGCAGGGTCTCCGAGGCCTCAGTATAGCCCAAACCAATGGCAAATGCCCCTGGAAACATCCAGCCCCTGGGCTCCAGGCTCTCCTCCTGCCCTTGTTGGTCACTCTTGTCTCCTGGACCACTGGCTACCCCTGAGCTGGGCTTGGGCTGGGACCCCTTCCCCACCTCTCCTCTCCCCATACTGGTGAGCATCCACTCTTGAGGCTCTAACCACAATTGTCCAGAAGACCCTAGTCTTGGGGGAGACTCCATCCCCAAGGATGCCAGACAAACTGTTGGAATTCAGTGTCTGAAATGAGAGTCTCACCTCCCAGCTCTTTGATCACATCCCTTCCTCCACCCATCTTGTAGCTGTTCAGGCCCAAGCCCCTACCGTCAGACTGGACTCCACACACAAGCCACCCTTCGTATCATATCCCTGTCTGTCCACTCTTCACCCTTTCTTCCCAAACCTGGAGTCAGAGCCACCCTCATCTGTGCTTGGAGGATGGTGGTAGCCACCCTGCCACCCGGAGTAGCCTCTCCAAGTGTCGCTCACCCCCTCCTAATCTTCAAATATTTTCTCTGCTCCTGCCTGGCTCCGTGGAAAGCCCACGGATAGAGGCCTTCTGGTGGTCTCGAGCCCTTTCCCCACCCATGCCTCTGCTCCAGCTGCAGCCCAGTGCAGCGGGCTCACCAGGGGCTCTGCACATCCTCTGCCCTCTGCCTAGAACATTCCTCCTCCAGATCTGCTCCTCAGGTCTCTGCCAAATCCCACCAGCTGCCAGACTTGAAGGGGTCCCTCTGCCCCACCCCCACAGCCCCTCCTGTCCCTGTTACTTTTCCCGCAGCGTTCGCACCACCCGGCTGTGTGTGCCACACCGGCTTCTTGCCTGTTGCTACTCATGGAATAAAAAGTGCCCCGTGTGAAAGTCACACCTGTCATTCTGGTCCTGGCTGTGCCCCAGGCCTGACCCAGAACACACCCACTACTCTTAAAGAATGAGTGTGAGGACCTCCTCTGGGCTTACTGGACTAGTCCTGGGTGCTGTGGGGGCAAAGAGAAGGTGGGTCAAAGGATATGTGGGGGTCATGGAGGACATCTGGGAGGAAATGAGAGCTGACCTGGGCTTTGGAGGATAAATAGGATTTGACTAAGGAAAAGGAGGTGAATGTCACGGCTAAAGTCTAGGAGAGGAAAGATGCCCTGGTATGTTTGGTGTACACATAGCTGGAGTGGGTGTGGCAGAGTAGAGGGGACAGGAAGGGGAAAGATGTGAAAGGTGGGGCTGCAGGAGTCAGGGGACAGAACCGGGTGCAGAATGGAAGCCTGGAGCCTGGGTCTCCTAAGGGCTGGGACTAGGACCAGGACTGGCACTGCTCGCTCTAAGAAATGCACCAGTGAAGGCCACTGAGAAATCCTGCTGGAACTGAGCTGATAACCTCCTCCATGTAGACCACCTGACAGAAAGCTGGAAGAAGCCATCCTGCATGCAGTTCAGTGGGAGAAAGAGAAAACACCAGTGAAGATACTCAACAGTGGACACTGCAAGCCTTATATTTGGCCAGCCAGGCCAAATGTGCCAACCAGTGCAATAGCGGCATGTCTGTCATGGTGTAAACCAATTGCCCTCTAATTGGACTGGAGGCCTGCTCCATGGGAGGGAATACATTCCCTGATACTGAAAACCTAAAACAGGGGTATTCTTGAACCTTAGGGGGTATAACATCTGCTGATGTCTGGATAAGTGTATATGCTATGCTTATCAAACTGCCCAGCAAGCACTTCTCTTGATGTTCATACCCATATATTAATGCTGCTCTCACTTTTGGTAGAAAACCTCTCTTTTCAGATGGCAGTGACCTTGGAATGACTCAGAAGGCATCATGGTGCTAGAAAGAAGTGACTGGAGTGCTCAGTATTGCAATATGTCTATCACACCTTCCAAGGCTCAGGGTCTATTGTAGAAGAGGTGGCAGAAAGAATGTAAGAGCAAAAGGAAGGGTAGGACTCCTTACAACGTGCTGCTCCAGACACAAAATGGCCTGGATATCCATGACCTCACAGTGCCTGACACTACCTACACAAGACCATCATAACAGAAGGAAAAGATCATGCCATCAAAATAAAAGAGAGACTGATTGAGATGGGAAGAATGGAGTTTCAAAGAGGAAAGTGGGGGTAGGGAGGGTATTACCATGGGATATTTTTTATAATCATGGAAGTTGTTAATAAAAAAAGAGAAATGCACCAGTGGACAAATGGGCAGAAGCTATTCAGAGGGTGTGAACCCCACAGCCCATGCTCACTGTTCAGAGGGTGTGAACCCCACAGCCCATGCTCTTCGTCTGGAGGGTGTGAACCCCACAGCCTATGCTTTCTGTTTGCAGGGTGGGGAGTAGAGAGGCAGGTCTAGCCTATGAGTGTCTCCAATACTGGCTGTGGGTGGGGAGAGAGCCACCCAGTGGGTCTTGGTTCTGTCTTTAGGACTGTTACCATGGCCCGCAGGCACCCTCTGAGACAGATGCTTTCAAGGCTCAGCAAGGGGCAGCCAGGCAAGGACATGGAGAGGTAGTGGGGACGTGTGTAGCTGCAGGAGTTGGGGGCCAGGCACAAGAGGCTGCAAGTGTAATGAGGGATTGGGGGCACAGTATCCCCTCAGGACTCACAGGACCCACATCTGGCCTCGCTCAAAGGCCACATGCCTGCCCCTGTGCTGCCCTCATGTTCTGGCTGCAGCCTTGCCCACTGGACTTGTGTGCCATCCACCTATGGGCATAGGAGTCACGTCATACCCTAGGCTATATGAAGACATTCCTTTCCTGCCTCTGGTCACCTTCTGCGTCCTCATCAAGTTCCCTAGAGACACCTGCCCAGTATGACACCCTGACTTCATGCACCTGCAATTTACAGTCCCCAAGTGATTTAGGCACATGCTAGTGGTGACCAAGTGGGCATGGGGAATGACATTTCTAGATGCCAGACCGGTCTCCCAGTCCAATACTGAGGTAGATGCCATCCTGGTCCACCTTCCCCAGGGAGCCTGACAGTAACACCCACGCAGTGCCGCGATGCGGAGCTGAGTCACCTGCTGGCTCTGTAGTGTGTCACTCATACTCTCAGCATGGGTCATCCCCCCGTAGCCACTCATTCTTCAGGGTAGGTGGCAGCTACAGGAGCTGTGGAGCAGGCCATACCTGCTCAACCTAGCTGGACTGCTGGTCTGAACCCCCCGCCCCCCGCCATCCCAAAAGCATGGAGCACAGAGCTCTCCTCGGTGGGTTTCCAACAGAGGCTGCACCCCACTGAGCTTCACCCAGCCCTCTGGGAGCCCAGGCACAAGTCTGGGAGTCTGGGAACAGGCAGGTCACCAGCTGTTTGATAGAAACCTCTGAGTTTCCGCCCTTGTGAACCTGGTCAGTGAGGTGGAGGGCGGGGCGACACCTCCGAGGTGCTCTGAGAGCTGCTTTGTCATCAGGTATCTTTGCCCCAAGGGGCTACAGAAGTGTCCACCTGCTTTTTACTCTCTATCTGGTCCCCTGCAAGAGATGCCCTTTCCTGGCTAGCACCTCCTACCAACCCTGGCCCATCCCAGGCTGAGGAGGAGGCTGGGCCCCTCACCCTGGAAGCTACTTGGCTGCTGGCCAGGGTGTGGCCCCGGGTGACAGGGCTGTGCCTCCCGGAGAAGAGAAGGCGTCTAATCCCTGGGATTTGCTGTGAAAGCCGGGACAGGGCCAGTCACTCATCACCAGGCAGGGATGGCTGCGCTGTTGTTTTTAGGTGGAATTTTTGAATGTCGTTTGCTGTGCCCACTGATCCCAGGCCAGACCTGCCAAAGCAGGCGGCAGGGCAGGGTCAGCAGCATGTGTTTAACCCCTTAGGAGGAGGTGATCACAAGAGGTGATCCTGACGCTGCTGCCTAGGGTAACAATGGGGTCTTGCGGCCAGACGGCCAAGCAGGCAAAGCTTTAAGCCTTGACTTGAGGCTTGCCTGACCAGGGGGAGCGGCACGGTGAGGCCGGTGTCTTCACCCACAAACTTCCACACTGGGGCCTCTGTGCAGTTGAACAGGTCGTGCATTGCCTGTGAACTAAGCTGTGAATGACAAACCTAGGGTGTGTGCTATGTATATAGGTCTCTCTCTCTCTCTCTGTATCTCTGACAGGCAGCCAATCTCTGAAAAACACAGACTTCCAGCTTTAGGAACTCAGTGGCAGGATGTTAGGGAAGCCAGTGGACAGCTTCTGAAAGCAGAATGGGTAGCTCGAATGGACATTTGCTCCCCATGCAGGGCCTGGCGCAAGGCAGGATCCCACGTGCGCTTATGGAATAAGGAAGATACTTTGAGGACGGTTTGACTCCAGAGCCAGTGGGCCGGGCAGGACCCATAGGCCTCAGCCATGGGATTCGAAGGGTAAATAGCTCCACGCCACTTCGGAGTGGACAGCCCTGCGCGGTGCCATTAGGTGACTTGCCTGTTGCCGCCTAAAGGGGTTCTTGGCTCTCAGCGGCCCTCTAGATCCAAACCGCTCCATCCCCACCCACCCAGCCTCGATTGTTCTGGAAGCCTACCCAGGCTGGCTGTCTTACCCTGTGTTTACATTCTTGGGTCGTGGGCCCCGCAGGCCAGAGCTACGATGGCAATGTTAATGAGGACAAAACAGGCCCAGATGTTTACAGATAGGCTGTGTAACCCGCCTAAAGTCACACAGCAAGATGCAGAGAACCGAACCCCAAGCCCAGGATGGCTCACCAGGGCTGCTCAGGCTCGACGGCCTCAGTGTGCGTCATCCACCCTCCCGAGTCAGCTGCACGTGGACCGCACAGAGAGGCTGCAGTGACCACAGTGTGAATTCAGAGCTTATGCTTGATTTACACCCGCCGGGGGGGCCCACAAAGGCTCTGGCCCAGCCCCCAGCCCCCCACCTTGCTTTCTTCTCACGTTGAGTGTGTACATCCCTGGGAGACACCCACCTCCTCTCTGAGGTCCGAGTGCAGAGCCATGCTTGTTCCTCCCTGGGCTCCGTCACGCTGCCCCTGCTTCCCACCTGACCTCCCTCCCCTCTAGGCAGGGCTGGGTTTACAGCCACTCTCCGACCTCATGAGAGAGATACTGGAATCACATCTGGGCTGCAACCTTCTGTGTGCTCAGGGCATGAAGGCCTCTCCCATCCATCAGTCACTTTCCTGATCACCCGGATGGACTCTGTAATTAGGGCATCTCTTTCCTAACACTAACACAGCGATCATCTCCAAGGTGAGCCAGCCCAGCTCTGTCCTTCCTGCATTCCTACTTTCCTGGGCCACAAGGTGCTCTGCCAGCCACACCCGTGCCTGAGGCTGAGGACACAACCCTCTGCTTCCCAGGGGTGCCCTATGGCAGCCACGGCCCTAGCCCTTCCCCCAAGGAACTTGAGAATGACAGAGAACAGATCTCCAGGCTGGTATGCAAGCTACAGCTCTGACCTGCTGGCCATGGGAGCTGGGCATACACTCTTATCAATGATGATGGCAGACCAGCTGGCATCATTCTCAGAGGCTGCATGAGGACGGAACACTTGGCACTAAGTAAAGGGGTCGGTGCATGGCATAGGTGAACAGAGGCAACTCCAGAACCAAGCCCCCACATTCTGTCCTTGCGTGCAGGGTAGCTTAGGCATGGGATGTGAGGCTTCACTTGAGATGCTACGACATCCCTTCCCCACACGAGAACAGGAAACAAACCAGAAATCAAACACAGCAAATACACGCACCCATCTGCCCACTTAGAACACATACGCCCTCATGCTCAGTCACAGTACAATCTTCCCAAGCCCTCAAACAGACCCACAACAGGCGCTCACACTCCTCCCTATGCTCAGCCCTGGACACACAGTCAGTCAGACCCAGAGCTCGCCTAGAAACAAGTGTGCGATGTGTGGTGGGTCACAACAACTTTTTGGACATGCAGTTTGTCACCAGGGCTGTTTCTAGCAGGCAGAGGGTCTTGCCCTGTCCCAAATGACCTTTCTCAGTCGCCAGCCAGCCCCAAGGCTATCTGGGTTTCTCTGTGGGGAACCACTCAGGCTCAGGGGTCCTGGAGGCCCAGCTTGTCAGCCCATGGGCAGACAGGGAGGACTCAGGGCTGAATGTATTCACAGTGTCCCTGTGCGACACCCGCCCGAGCAGTGATGTATGAGGCGAGCCCGGTGAAGAATCGGGGGTGTTCTACAACCCTGTCCCGTCAGCAGCGGGCATGAGAGTGGGGGTATATCTATGTGTCCATATGTAGTGTGTGTGTGTCTGCATGCTACGGTGTAGTGCTGGAGGTCAGAAGACATCTTCAGTGCCAGGCTTCACCTTTCTCCTTGTTTTGAGGCACGGTCTCTCCTTCACACTGGTCACTGCTGCACTTGGCAGGCCAGCCAGCCTGTGAGTTTCCAGGCAATTCTCCTGTCTCCATCTCCCTAATCCCTATAGGTGTGCTGGGAATATAGACGCTCGTGCCGCAGCGCCTGGCTCTCACGTGGGCTCCAGGTGTCTGAAGTCTAGTACTCATGCTGTGAGGCAAGCGCTTTCTCTGCTGTTTTGAATCTTGCCTCTTGACCACACAGCTGTGAGGGAGGTCATTCCTCATAAAGGGTGGCTGGCACCCAGGAGTCCATAGCCAGAAATGTGAGTTTCTCTGGGACTCAGACCCACTAGTTGCCAACAGATGCCAGTGTTATAGACACCAGTGGGTAGCAACCGTGACTGGAGAGAGACAGGCTTCACAGTGGACTCTCAGGAATGGGGCAGCCCCAGGTCTAATGTGGTTCTCAAAGACGTCCCCGCCATTCCTATCCAGCACTCCTACCCTGGCTGACCCACTATTATGTCTCTGACGCCATGGCTGGCTTGTCAGAAGCTCCCAGGTCAGCTCTGCAGGTTATCAGAGCTCTGGAAGTCTCAGGGTTAGGCTGCCATATGTAAAACTGGGCTGGTGGGTCCCCTGCAGTACCCCTGCCCCCCCAAAAAAGATCACACCAGCTGAGTGTTCTCTGACTCCTCTTGGCTTTGGAGAGGTTAGCAAAGCCACCCAAATTTTTCACTCCCCGGAGAAAAAGAGTTGAGAAGCAGTGAGTCCTGAGGTCCGGATGTGGCTGCAGCCCAGTGGCCTGGGAAGTCTAGGGCGTGGGGGCCCAGGCTGATACTGAGCTGTCATGGCCAGGGCCCCCCATGAGTCACCACTCAGCTTCTCGGAGCACCCCGACTGTGGTCTGTGCCCAGAGAGCTGGAGGAGGAAGTGCTCCGGCGGCCCGAGCATACCTCAGGCATTAAGAGAGCATTTCTGCACAGGCCAGAGGAGCATTCTTCATTTCTCTCTGACAGCCAGGAAGGGAGGAATGCAAGGTGGCTTTGCAGAGTCAGCGGTGTGGCCCTGGGCAGCATCTCCTCTGCTCCTCGAAGGCAGGATTTTGAGGACTTCATTACCACAAGCCCCTGCCCCTTTAGCCTCTTCTCCACCCAGCTCTTCGTCCTCCTCTTTGTGACACTGTTGGGCTTGAGCATCAAGGCCACAGCGGGCTCAAGCATGCCTGTTGGCTATTATTTATTTATTTTGGTTTTTTTCGAGGTGGGGGTCTCACTCTAGCATAGGATGGCCTGGAATTCACTCTGTAGTCTCAGGGTGGCCTCAAACTCACATCGATCCTCCTGCCTCTGTCTCCCGGGTGCTGGGATTAAAGGTGTGTGCCACCACACCTGGCTATCTGCCGACTATTGTTTTTTCTGGGACATTCAAACTTGTAACTTTGTCCAAGTTGGCACTAGCTGCCCATAGGAAGCGTAGGCCGTGCCCACTCTGGCACCCATGGCCTGAGTGGCCCCTTCCAACCTTTACTCTCAGGTCCCTGAGCTGAGGCCACTTCCACACGACCCAGAGCCATGGCAGGAAGTGACTGCTAGTTCCTGCTGTCAAAGGCCCACTAATCCTCAAGGACACTCAGCCGAGGCCTGGCCTCCTCCAGGAAGCCCTCCATCCAGTGCCCAGCAGCCGCCCAGTGCATGGCCTAGAGTGTCAAGTGTTCATCAGGCGATGCAAGCAAGCTTATTGTGCGCTGCAGGATGGCTCTTGGGGACACGGGAGGCTTCGGAGCAAGCAGCAGGCAGCAGGCCGGCACGGTCTGCAGCTTCGCTCTCCTCGTCTCCTGCCACGGGGCTCCTGTCTCAGACAGGCCCGAAGCGAGGGCTGCGCTGCTCCAAACAGGTCTGCAGACATCTGACCCTGCGGTTTTTCCGTTGCACACTTTCACACGGTCGTTTGACTCCCTTCCCTCCTTTGCCCAAGGGAGAGGTTCCTGTCCCATCCCTGGCAGCCGTGTTTGCGAGGACTGAACAAGAAACGCGGGGGCGAGAGTGTGCAGCGATGGCAAGGAGCCGCAAGGACTGAACCCCATTCCCAGGCTTGCTTCATGCCGGGGCCTGAGCCCAGCAGGAGGAAAACCCATCCCCCAGTGGACAGCCTGGGAGCGTGCGCAGGGCGGCGGCTCCTGTGAGGTGGGGGGCTCCCAGGCTGCCCAGAGGTGCACTAGGCAGGAGGGGGAAAGACAGAGGAGGCAGGCCACGAGCGAGCCCAGGGAAGATGACCCCAGTAGAGAAAACAAGGTCAACAATCAGGGGTCCAAGACCACAGCACAACCAGGAACATGGCTTTGGTCCCCCTTGGTGCCGATCTACACTGTCTAGTCTCTGTCCCTAGCTGGGAGACAACCAGGTGATCCACTGAGACATCCTGCAAACCCTCAGGACTGGAAGAGGCTGGCCCACCCAGTAGGCAGGGAGATGAGCCCAAGGAATTCCCGAGGAGGATCGGGGGGCCACCCCAGCCCAGAATTCCAGAGATCAGGGCACCCATGACCAAGCGCAGCGAGGGGAACCACTCTCTCTCCCTGTGGCCTCAGCCACATTCCATTCCCAGCACACCCACCGCCTGTGGTCACTCCTCACACCTGGAGGCCACATCACGGCCTGCTGTGCCCGAGTCACGGGTAGAAGACTGACAAGACCCCCGCCCCACCCCTGTGGACCTCAGTTTCTCTTTTTGTGGAAGAAGTGGTTGGGAAAGGAGCCTCGGGGCTCTGACACACTGGGATTTTCTGCCCCAGCTGATGGGAAGCTGAGAAGCCTACAATCCTAGGGTGGTTCTGCCTGGGGTACACACATGTGACCCACCATAGGCACTGGTAGGCCATTCTGGGCCTAGCTGCTGCCCAACCACCTGGCTGGGTCACCCTGAAGGGTTTAACTGACAGTGGCAGTCGAGAATGACAAGGTACTGGCCCTCAAGAGAGCCTAGGTGGACCATGAAGGCCTGACCTGACCCTACGGGTATGCTGTCTCAGAAGGGTGCTCAGGGCTATTGAAGAGGCAGGCCTCTGGGGGTGATACCCAGCTCTGTGGGCAAGGCCAGCTTGGGCTGGGTACACACAATTCAGAAAGCACGAGAAAGGAGCTTGTGAAGAGCAAGGTTTTGTGACTGAAGACGCGGTGCGATCTAGGACACCTGCAGCTGGGCACAAGGGCAGCCACGCGCACGTGCATGTGTGTGTGTGTGTGTTTGTGTGTGTGGGTGTGGGTGTGGGTGTGGTGGGGGCATTCCGTGGCATGGTCAGGGTACTGACCCCCACTTATCTGTGATGTAGAACAAATCTCTGTCCCCTCATCTGCTGCATCTGCCCTTGTCCACGGGCCAAAGGTGAAGGCGATGACGGCTGGCTGGCAGCCGTGCTGCGTGCCCTCCCCTCCCAATCCCAGAAAGGACTGCTCCACTATTAATTGTAATTAACTAATTATCCCTGCTGCCAAGCAGCGGGGGAGGAGGCCGGGGGTGGGGAGCCCCCAAATGACTCAGTCATGTTTACAACATGCAAACCCATTTAAGAGCTTGTAAAGTCGCTATAAATGGCTCTTTAGCAACAGGGGAATAACGATTCCCTTTCTCCTGCTGCCAGCTTAACAGCCCTGGGGGTTGGGGCGGCAGGAAGAGAGGTCCTGAGATACAACAGCGCCACCTGGGGGCCAGGTTCTCAGACACTTTGCTCTAGCCCAGACCTCACAGATGGAGGGTCTGAGATGCCCACATATAGCACCATGCTTTACAGTGGGAAAACTGAGCTGGGGAGGGGAGACAGGGGCTGTCCTCCGTTGCTAAACTTCATTGAAAATGTTCAGAATGTGTAACTCTAAACCAGAAATGAAAAGTGTGGCCATTTTCATTCCTCATAACTAATAATTGTTTAAATGGTGACAGTCCAGGAGAGCTACCAAGAATGACAGACACAAGTTCACAGCGTGAAGTGAGTCTGAAGGCCTTTTGAGATGTGCACGCTGCAATCAAAGCCCACGGACTGCAAGAGGACCCCCTGCTTCCCTCCACCCGAGCAGGCATGTGGCCTCCCAGCCGTCCTCACTTTCCTCTGGTGTCCACCTGGCCAGTCCCTGTGCCTGCCTCACCCTTTGCCCCACTTCTTCACCAAGCCAAGGGGCCCTTGACTGTCCTTGCCCAGCCTTCTTTGTGCTTCTAAGACACCAGATCTCCAGAGAAGAAGGGCCATAGGCTCCACACACCACGGGACTACGAGCCATGATGGCCCAGGTTCTCTTACCCACTGGCACTTGGGAGGACACAGCAGGTGGCTCAGGATCACATGGCAAGACAAGGTGTTTCTGTGACTGAGACTCGATCGGGGTCCTCTGAAGCCCCATTTGCTGGTCCTCCACCGTGCCAGTCACGCCGGTTCCGACTGACCGAGGGACCCTGGCCAGCCCTGGCGTGTATGCTTTGCTTGTGCGACAGCCTTTGAAACTCACAGCTGAGAGATACAGGACCTACTTGGCCCCTGAAGGACGGATGGGATTGGACTTGAGAAAGGGCCTCTGGTGGAGGTGGAGTGGAGAAGGTCCAGAGACATTGTCTCGCCACACAAAACATGTCGATTCTTTGGACACGGAGGAGGGGACACTCACCCACGGTCATGCTGTCGGCATAACGTTTGATGATATCAAAGGAGTCCCGCAGGTTTCCTTCTGTGATGTCGAAGATGATGTCAGCCTGGTTGGCAGGGTACAGCGGTGTGACGGCTCTCAGGAAGATGATCTCTGTAGTGAGCAACAGGGCCGCATGGGAACCAATGCGCCACCGGGTCCAGCCCACCCCACAGATTCGCCCTGTACTTAAAACGAGCGTCGTTCCCAAGGCAACATCACTGAAGCCACCAACCCCCTGAGTGCAGCAGTGAGGGGTCCTGAGCATCATATCACAGCCAGTCCCTGCTGTATCAGTGGGGAAACTGAGGCCTTAAGACATTTTTCAATCTTCCTTGGGGGGTGTGAAGCAATCAGTGACCAGTTAGGAATGTTGATGAAGCTGGGAAAGGGGACATGAGGGGGACAAAGGCAAAGGACTCCCTTCCTGCACACAGTGACACTCCTGGGCTGGGCTGGGCTGGGCAGTCAAGACTGGACTATCTCCCAGGCAAATTCACAGTGAAGAAGACCAGGGGGCTGGGTATGGTGGCACACGCCTTTAATCCCAGCACTCGGGAGGCAGAGGTAAGAAGATCACTGAGAGTTCGAGGCCAGCCTGAGACTACATAGTGAATTCCAGGTAAGCCTGGGCTAGAGCAAGATCTTACCTTGAAGAAAAAAGGAGAACAAGAAGGAGGAGGAGGAGGAAGAGGAGAAGAAGGAGACTATGACGACCTGGGAGCCAAGGCCCAGAGCCCACCCTGGCTCAGGAGATCTTGGGGAAGCCTTGTCCCTGGGCCTCAGTTTTCACTGAGTGCCCTTTCAGCACTGGTTGTTAGAGCTTGGGATTCCCAGGTTCAAGATGCTAACAGGTGTCTCGGCCGTACCCAAGTGGGTAACCAACTCCCATACTGGCACAAGCCAGAGTAGAGCGGCCACAAGACTGGCCACTAGGGACTTGGGATGGAATCATGTGTGATCTGCTGAAATCTCACCACTTTGGACATGACTTCCTCCAACCCATCTGAGCCCACTATGAAGAAGGAAAGAGCTAGCTAGGAGAGAGTGGGGATGGGGACTGCTCCTCGGGGCAGCCCTGGCCTCGGCAAGTCTCTCCGGCTCTCCCCACCACTGCGGCCTGGCGACTCTTCATGACACTGTCACAGTTTTGGCCTTGGGCATCACCTGGTTGGCCCAGTTGCACATCTTTGAGAGGAAGGGTCTTTCTTATCACCATGGCCCCAGTACCTGGCACAGGGGCTCAGTGATGGCCAGGAAGGGAGCCTCCAAGCAGAAGAAGGTGCCTGGGGATAAGAGCAACCCTGTCCCAGAAGCTACATGCCCCAGGGTGTGGCATGCAGAGAGGTTTCTCCCAGAGCATGCAGCCCTGGCCTGGCAGGGAAATGTCTGTGGTGGTACATGCCATCTCCTTGGCAAGCCAGGTGGGGCATGGGAACAAGTTACCCTTGGCGCCTGCTTCCAATCCAACTCTGCCATCCATTTCCCCTAGCCTCCAAGGTCACGTTCCAACGTGCAAATCTCATCAACTGAAACCTTTCAATGGCTCCCCAAACCCTTGGGGTGAAGCATCGACTTCCAATTCAAGCTCTTGCCGATCCTTCTAGCTCGTTTCTTATCAAGTGGCTACCACTTCCACCAGAACAATGTGGTCTGGTTTCCAAATGCCCACGCTGCCCCACTTGCCTTCAGACCTTGTCAGCCCATCAGTCTCCTGCCCCCCCCCCCACCCAGTGGGCACCAGCACTGAAGTCACTTCTTCCCCTAACCCCTCCCTAACTCCCACGTCGAGCACAGAATTAACAACGAATTCTATTTGAAGGATGACTCACCTACCAGAAGGGACCACTGAGTGGACACCGTGCAGCCAAGGTATAAGGGAGAAGCCCTTAGCGACCCCTACCCTCTCTTACAAAGAGGAACTCTTGCAGGCCAAGCTCCCAGCTCAGGCAGAGGGAGACCCTGAAGCTGGCTGCAGGACCCCAGTGCTGATCCACTCACCTTCGGGGCGGGAGAACTCGCGGAAGGTGGGCAGTGAGACGACGGTGTGGGAGATGGTGTGGACGGGGTCCCGCACACAGGCGACATCGGTGGGGCGGCAGGACTTGATGCAGCGGACAGTGTCTGTTTTCTCTTGGCGGGGCCTGTGGGGAAAGCACAGCACAGGAGGCAAACTTGGGACCACAGCGCTCACAGGGACTGGGGCCTGGGCATGAGCAGCAGGCGGCCCAGAGGCAGCTTCATGGGAACCTAGCTGCTCTGCACAATGACACCCCGACGCCGGGAACACTGTTTCTCATCTGCCCTGGCTGTGGGTGGGTACAACTTTGAAATCCGCTGATGGCATCTGTCAACAACTGAAGAATGCATTCATTCCTCAGTTGCTCTAGAACCATGTTCTGAATGCTCATGGCTTATCAAGTGTCTCCGGGAGTCCAGCTGGGCAGGCAGCAGGGCGCATCAACAAAGGAGCATATATAAAGTGCCAATCTCAGAGAAGTTGAATTTATACCACGGAGGGGCGGGTGGAAGACACTCACAGTCTTCTAGGCCTATGTTCCAGGCACTGTGCTAGACATGTTCTCTTATTTTATTTTATTTATTTGCAAGCAGAGAGATAGAGAGAAGAGAGACAGACAGAGAGAAAATGGCCATGCCAGGGCCTCTAGCCACTGCAGACGAACTCCAGATGCATGTGCCCCTTGTGCATCTGGTTT
Organism: Dipus sagitta; assembly: GCA_036346955.1. NCBI lineage: Eukaryota > Metazoa > Chordata > Mammalia > Rodentia > Dipodidae > Dipus > Dipus sagitta. Next base: position 3,750,464 of record CM070777.1, on the reverse strand, counting down.
ACGTGGGTCCTGGGGAATCGAACCTGGGTCCTTTGGCTTTGCAGGCAAATGCCTTAACCACTAAGCAATCTCTCCAGCCCTAGACATGTTCTTAAAACCTCTTGCCATGAAATGAAAAACAGGTACAGCACAGATGAAGGTCTAGCTCTATGAGTTATTAGAGGCAAGTGTCATTCATGTCGTGGTCATTCATGTCACCCAGGTGTGGTGGCACATGCCTGAAATCCCAGCATGCAGGATCCTGAGGCAGGAGGATTGCAAGCTTGAGACATCGTGTTCTATACAGCGAAATCCTATTACACACACACACACACACACACACACACACACACACACACACACACTCACATTAAGAAAGAGGACTTGACCAACTACCCAAAGCTGCTTCACATCCACCAGGCAAAGTCAGTGTCTCCTTTAGCCCACTAGTCAGCCCAAGCCTGAGCCTCATAGAAGCTCCTGCTGGGTATCTTTACAGCTCTGCCCACAGTGTGTGTGTTTCTATGCCAATCCTGTAGACTTAGCCATGAGCAAGTTTTGAGCTTTCTTTCTTTCTTTTTAAAAAATATTTTTATGATTTTATTTTATTTATTTGAGAGAGAGAGAGGCAGATAAAATGAGAATAAGCATGCCAGGGCCTCCAGCCACTGCAAATGAACTCCAGATGCATGCACCACCTTGTGCACCTGGCTTACATGGATCCTGGGGAATCAAACCTGGGTCCTTTGGCTTTGCAAGCATGTGCCTTAACTGCCAGCCCTGATCTGTCTCTTAAGCCCCTGTTGATGTGTAATTTTCTCTCTATCCCTATACTTTTCATGTACTCTATCTAAGGAACCTAATGCATTTTGAACAGCAGAGTTTTCTACAGTTTGGACTTAGCCGACTGCAGGGTGCAGTCCAATGTGTTTCTCTGAGCTCCAGATTTCCTGCACACTGGCGCTGCATCAGATGCAGGTCCAATCCCTTTGGTAAGAGGACAGAGTAGGGTGTTTCCCATTAGGTCATGTGGCATCTCTCTGTGATATCTACAGGTGGGGACCTACACCAATCGGCTCACTAGGGACAGTAAAATGCTTCAGGCTTGCCCTTCCGCTCTCATCCAGGGTGGGTCTTCTGTAAGAGATGCTTTCCTCGTGTGCTACGACTGTGTTTGTTGCCATGAAGTGTAGCTCAGTTCTTGTTAGCTCAATACTTGATTCTTTTCTGGGATCTATCAGCGTTGTGGTTTCAATGTGAAATGCCCCCGACAGGCTCATGGGTTTGAACACTTGGTCCTCAGCTGGTGGCGCTGTTTTGGGAGGATGTAGAGCCTTTTGAGGTTGGGCCTAGCTGGAGGAAGTGGAGCACTATGGGGCAGGCCCTGAGGTTTATAACCCCGTGCCACTTCCTGCCCCATCTTTGCGCCTGGACCTGCCCCGAGGTAAGCAAAGTGCCTGCTGTTGCCACAGCTCAGAGCCACTCCTGGTGCCATGCCTTCTCTGTCATGGTGGACGTACCCACAAACTGAGAGAAAATAGCCCTCCCTTAAGTGGCTTCTTGCCAGGCAAATGTCACAGCAATGAGGAAGTGACTAATACAGTGTTTAGATCCATGAGTTAACTAGCTATCACTCTCAAAGGAGCTTGAGGGGGAAAAGTCAGTGGGAACTCATGATTTAACCCAGTGGATGAGGTTTGATCCCTTGTCGTTGCTGTCCGTTTTTTATGAATTATTTTTCATTATTAATTTAGAGAGAGAGAGAAAGAGAGAGACAGAATTGGTGCACCAGGGCCTCAGCCACTGCAATTGAACTCCAGACGCTTCCACATGTGCGGCCTTGCACTTGCCTCACCTTTTTGTGCATCTGGCTTACGTGGGATCTGGAGACTCAAACATGGGTCCCTTAGGCTTTGCAAGCAAGTGCCTTAACCACTAAGCCATCTCTCTAGCCCCTGCTGTCCTTTGTTAACATGCAAACTCAAACTCTTGGCCAGAGAATAAAGGGAGTGGCTCTGGGGTCCCTTGAGCCTCCATGGCTCTCTAGCTATCTCACAGGACACAATACCCAAGCCTTGAATGGAGTGTTCGGTGCTTATTGGAGCCACTTCTCCAACAGGTTCTGCAGAGAGCTTGTTGCTTCTCTGTGGTTTGTGGAAAATGGTGTTTCTAGACCACAATCTGGATACTAACAGTGACCAGAGCCTCTGGGATGGTCACTGTTTCTAGGCCTCATCAGTGGACATTAAAAAAAATAAAATACATCATTAATTCATGCTAATATTTCCAATTCAAAACAAGAATCCCATGCTTTTTATTTATTTTTTTTGCTTGTGTGTATGCATAGAGTATGTGTGTGGTGTGGTACGTGTGATGTATGGTGCATGCACATGTGTATGAAATTGCGTGCCCCATGTGCATGTGTGCAGCAGCCAGAGAACATCTGGTACTCATCCATAGAGGTCAGAGGAGAATGTCAGGTGTCCTTTATTATCCCTCAACCTTTGTTTTTTTCCTTGAGATAGAACCTGTCGCTCAACCCACAGCTTCCATCGGTCACAAACCCCAGCAATCCTCTGGTCTCTGTCCCCCATGGATGGAGTTGTGGACTGGGGTTAAAGGCTTCATGGCCTTACCCAGATTTCTGCTCAGGTTCTGGGGAGATGAACTTGGTGGTTTCTGGCCCGAGAGGCCCTCATGCACAAGTGGCAAGCTCTCTCAACTTCTGGGTCACCTTCCTAGTCCCGCCCCCATGTTTTGAACTCTACCTTTTCCACATTACAAAGGCATCTTTTTTTGCTCCACATCCGCATCCTGGCTCTCAAGGATGCACAGCATGCCATATTGACTTATTTGGTTTATCCCACATTTCACATCATAGTTTCAGAATAGCATTAGTAAAACTATTGGGGCTGAGGATATAGTTAGTTGACAGAATGCTTGCTGAGCATCCATGAAGCCTGGGTTAAATCCCCAGCACCACATAAACCTAGTATGGTGGTCTGTGCCTAAATCCTAGAACTCAGGCAGTGGAGGCAGGAGGGTCAGACGTTCAAGGTCATTATTAGCTACATAGTGAGTTTGAGGTCAGCCTGGGCTACATGAGAGCTTGTGAAGAAGTCAGAAAGAAAGAAGGAAAGAAAGGAAGAAAGGAAGAAAGAAGAAAGAAGGAAAGGAAGGAAGGAAGGAAGGAAGGAAGGAAGGAAGGAAGGAAGGAAGAGGACAGGAGACAGGAAAGAAGAAATTATAACTGTCAGTAAAATAATTACAAGAAATAATTCCCCCCCTCATCTATTCAGTTTTTTAAAACATTTTAAATTTTATTTATTTTTTATTTGAGACAGAGAGAAAGGGAAAGAGAAAGAGAGAGAGAGAGAATGGGTATTCCAGGACCTCTATCCACTGCAAACGAACTCCAGACACATGTACCACCTTGTGTATCTGGCTTGCATGGGACCTGGAGAATCAAACCTGGGTCCTTAGGCTTCATAGGCAAGCGCCTTTACCATTAAGCCATCTCTGCAGCCCCTATTCAGTTTTTAAATAGAGGTCCTACATCTTCATTGTCTGAGCTATCCATCAATCCATAGTATGCTGTCTCCCTTATAACAGTCACTATTTTACAAGTCACTACATGGTCAGTGCTCACATGTTCATTGTAGCCTGTACTGTTTGAACATGAAAGCCAGTTTTGCTGGGTATAAAAACTTTGACTTACATTTCCTGAGTATCTTAAATATGTTATCTTGTTTTCTTCTGGCATAAAGTACTATAAAAATATCTGATATATATGTATGAATATATATATATATATATATTTACATTTATAGTATTTATATATACATACATACACACATACATATGAATGCACACAAGTTTGAAGTTCTTTCTAAGGATTTCTCTGCTGGAGAACTGCTTGCAACTACCAATGAACTAGATAAAGAATTCTTGTGTTTAACAGGATTTTTCTTGCTGCTTATTTTACACAGCACTGAAAAGGGGGAAAAAAATTGACATCATTTGGCATGTCTAGAAGAGGCTAGAAAAAGTTAGAATCTGGGACTAGGAAAATTGCTCAGCAGTTAAAGGCACTTGCTTGCAAACCCTGCTGGCTCAGGGTTCAATTCCTCAGCACCCACATAAAGCTGGATGCAAAGTGGCACACACATCTGCGATCCCAGCATGCCGATGACAACAGAAGGTGGAACCAGGAGAATCTGAAATCATGGACTAGCTAGTCTGACATTGATTTGCAGTTTGGAAGTTCATTTGCAGTGGCAAGAGACCCAGTCTCAGGCTGGAGAGATGGCTTAGTGGCTAAGGCGCTTGTCTGAAAAGGCCAACAACCTGAATTCAGCTCCCCAGTACCTGAATAAAGCCAGATGCACGAAGTGGTGCATGCACCTGGTGTTTGTTTGCAGTGGCTGGAGGCCCTGGAGCACCCATTCTCTGTTTCTCATCTCTCTCTCCCTCTCTGCTTGCAAATAAATAAATAAAAATATATTTAAAAGAGACCCAGTCTCAAAGAAGGCAGAGCAGACACCTCAAAGCTATCCTTTGACTTCCACAGGTGCACAGTGGCACATGGGCCCGTTTACACATACATACACAGGAATAAAAGAAGAAAGAAAGGAAGGAAGGAAAAGGAAAGAAGGAAGAAAGGGAAGGAAGGAAGGAAGAGAAATAAATGGGAGATGGGAAGGGAGGAAGGACAGAGGGAGGGATGGAGGAACCAGAGAGGGAAGAAAAGTTAGAATCTATAGAATTAGATGTCTAAAAATAGGAGGGGAAAGAACACATAAAAATTATTCCTTTCAGGGGGCTGAAGGGATGGCTTGGTGGTTAAGGCACTGCCTGTGAAGACTAAGGACCCAGGTTTAATTCCCCAGTACCCACGTAAGCCAGATGTACAAAGTGGCGCATGATTCTACAGCTGGTTTCTGGTGGCTAAAGGTCCTGGCATGCCCATTCTCTCTGTCTGTCTCTCTTCTCTCTCTCTCTCTCTCTCTCTCTCTCTCTGTGTGTGTTTGCAAATAAATAAATATTTTAAAAATTATTCCTTTCAGGCAGAGAGATAGCTTAGCAATTAAGGCACTTGCCTGTAAAGTTCAAGGACCCAGGTTTGATTCCTCAGTACCCCTGTAAGGCAGACGCAGAAAGTGGTGCATGTATCTGGAATTCATCTGCCATGGCTAAAGGCTCTGGCATGCCCATTCTCTCTTGATCTGCTTCTTTCTCTCTTGCTCTCTCTCTTGAATAAATAAAATATTGAAAACTAAGTAAAAATTATTCATTTGGACAGGTCCTAAATTGAAATCACATTCATCTAAGAAAAGGAATGTTTGGATCAGAAATGCAGAATTGGACTTGGCTGTTGGAAATTCCAGGCACAGTATAAATGACACACCATTCAATTGGTCAATTCTGGCACAGGTCCTACTTGGCTTATAAAAATTATACAAATAGAGCCGGGTGTGGTGGTGCATGTCTTTAATCCCAGCACTCAGTGGCGGTGGGGGGGGAGAGGGCAGTGGAAGGAGGATCACATTAAGTTCAAGGCACCCTGAGACTACATAATGAATTCTAGATCAGCCTGGGCTACAGCGAGACCTTCCTTACCTCAAAAAAAAAAAAAAAAATTCAGAAATGAAATATTCTTAAGCCCTAAACTCCTGGTTCTTTGCATCCAATTGTCTTCATCCAATCCCCAATAGTTCTTAAAATGAATATAAGTTTTCCCTGCAAGATACCATATTTGGGGCTGCGGAGATGGCTCTATGGTTAAAGATGCTTGCTTGCAAAGCCTGATGGCCCTGGTTCAATTCCTCAGTCTCCCATGTAAAGCCAGATGTACAAGGTTTCACATGCATCTGGAGTTTGTTTGCAGTGGCTCACAAATAAAGACATTCTTTCTCTCTGCTCACAAATAAATAAATAAAGATGTAAACAAAAAGATCCCATATTTAAGTACAGGCAGATAGAGAAGCCAACTATGAAAGTGAATTAGCAGGCCCGAAGCACAGCTGTCCATCTGTGGCTGAGTATGCTGGAGGGGAGCCCCTTGCTGGCTCTGCACCACTTGTGGCCCAGTGATGAGCACCCAGGCAGCTCCAACCTGAAGAGGCTCTGACCCCCAGCAGTGGCTCAGTGCATGCCCTGGCTTCTTGCTCTTTCAACAAACCAGCCAGTTTCCAGCTAGATCTTGCTTCCCCTGTTTGAGGGTAGAGGCCACTTGACAACTGAAAATAGATTTCTCACAACCATCTCTGTGGCTCTGGTGCTTTCCTTAGGGGCCAGTCCGAGAAACCACCTGATGGACTATTTCCCTTTGATGTCTATATTAACCAAATTTCTCATTGCTGTGATGGAATGGCCAAGAGGAAGCAACTTCAGGGAGGAAGGGTTTGTTTTGGGTCAGGGGTTCTGGTGTAGTCTATCACGGTGGGAAAGGGTGTGGCTCTTGGCTGTGGTAGCCAAGAAGCAGACCAGGACCAGGAAGCAGAGAAAGAAAATGCTGGTACTCAGCTGGCTTTCTCCTTCTCTACGTTTTATTCAGTCCAGGACTCTGTTCCAAGGGCCGGTGCTGCTCACATTCAGGGTGGATCAACCCCCCCCCCCCATCTCATTCTCTCTGAAATGCCCTCACAGACACACCCAAAGGTCTATTCCATCAATGCCCTAGCTGCTTCTGAATCCAATCTAGTTGGTATAACTCATCACAAGGACACTGGTGGTTTTGGTCTAGCTGCCCATAGGTGGTTATTATTATTATTATTATTATTTTGGTTTTTTTTCAAGGTAGGGTCTTGCTCTAGCCCAGGCTGACCTGGAATTCACTACGTGGTCTCAGAATGGCCTCAAATTCACTGTGATCCTCCTACCTTTGCCTCCCAAGTGGTGGGATTAAAGGTGTGCACCACCATGCCCGGCTCCCATAGGTTAATTTTATTTTTGCCTCTTTTCTTTTAAGTCCAGTAGTTTTCCAAAACTTTGCCTTGATATTGGTTGTTCTGAGTTAATATTCTCGGGTGTGTGGTGAGCTCTTTCAATATGGAATTTCTAAGCTTGTTTTAAATTTGTGTGTATATGTGTGTGCGTGCTTGTAGTAGGTGTGCTGTTGTGTGGTATGTGTGCAGATGCAACACGTCATGTGCATGCAAGGCTAGGGGAGAAGGTCGGGTACCCCTTCCATCGCTCCCCCACTTGTTTTGAGATGGAATCGTTTCACTGAGTCTGGAGCTTTTGGGGGTTTCATGAACCGGTGATTCTCTGGTCTTTGATTCCCCACAGGACTGGGGTTACTGAAGTTCGTGGCCATACCCAGATGTTTACATGGATTCTGGGGAATTGAACTCAGTGGTCTCTAGCTCTCATGCTGGCTTAGGAAATGCTCTCAAATGCTGAGCCAGCTCTCCAGCCCACTTGTTAGTAATTTATGGAAAGTTTTTTTTAGGTAGAGTCTGGAATTCACTATGTAGTCTCAGGCTGCCCTCAAACTCACAGCAGTCCTCCTACTTCTGCCTCCCAAGTGCTGGGATTAAAGGCATGAGCCATCTTACCCAGTTTATTTATGGAAAGTTGTTGTTAGTTATCATTTCTAAGAACATTTTATTTACTTGAGAAAGAGATTGAGGCAGAGAGAGGGTGAGTAAGAGAAAGAGAGACAGAGACAGAGAGAGAATGGGGGCCTCTAGTCACTGCAAATGAACTCCAGGCACATGCACTACCTTGTGCATCTGGCTTATGTGGATGCTGGGGAATCGAACCTGGGTCCTTAGGCTTTGCAGGCAAGTGCCTTAACCACTAAGCCATCTCTCCAGCCCAGCCATCATTTATAGTATGGCCCTTCTTTCCTGTGTGAAATGTCCTTTTCAGAGATTCCTATTATCTGCAGGTTGGACCTGCTTTGCACATCTCGGATGTTTGTCACTTTTGCTTCAAGCTGTGATTTTAAAAAAATATTTCTTTTAGCTTGTTGTCTTCAGTGTTTATTAACTTTTTGGTTCTTTCTTATTTAGTTTTATTAATGAAATTATTTTTTGAAGTTTTAAATTATGTCCCAAGTCTACTACCTCATTTCTTAGTGTCTCCCCCCCCCCGCCCACCCCAATCCTAACTCACAGTTTTCTTCCATGTTCTGATCATTTTCTTAGCACTTTTGGTTTGTTTGTTTTTGGAGACAGAATCTCACCCTAAGCTGGACCAGGAATCCTCTTGCCTCAGCCTCCCAAGTTCTGTCATTACGGATGTGAGCTAGCACATCTTGTTGAACATTAGTTTTGTAAATCTCTTGGTGATTACAATATTACAGTTTTGATCTGCCTGTATGTCTTTCAAACCCAGGGGGATTCTATGCTGGTCCCTAGCCGTTTTTCCTCATAATAATTTTATGGATTAATTTTCTACAGCTGCTATGACAGAATACCACAGACTGGGCTCAAGCAACAGGAATATATATAATATATTATAGATATATATAATCTCCAAACCCAAGATCATGATGTAGGCAGGGTTGTTTTCTTCTGCTGTCTCTGGTCTCAGCTTACGAAGCCTGCCTTCTCACTGTGTCTCACATGGTCTTCCCAGAGAATACTTTTCATATTGGGGCTCCAAGAGTAATGGATTGGGGGTCCACACAGATGGCCTCATTTTTACCTTAGTTAACTGGTTAAAGGCCCTGTCTCTAAATGCAGTTAAATTCAAAGACACTGAGGTTGCGATTTCAGTGTATGAATTTGGTGACACTATTATAGGTTGAACAATGTGCCTGCAGAATTCTAGCCCCAGTTACCTCAAAAAGTGACCTTATTTGGAAGTAGAGTCACTGAAGACAGGATTATTTAAGATGGACTCACACTGGAGCTGACAGTAGGACTGATGTTCTCCTAAGGAGAGCACAAGGAAAAAAGACACACAGGAGAAAGTCACGTGATGCCAAGGGCCGAGTTGGAGGGACACAGCGGTAAACCCAGGAATGCTGAAGGCTGCGAGTAAGCCACTAGAGGCATTTCCCTTTGGAGAATTTGCAAATTAGTGCATAAAATTATAAGAAGAAATGGCTCAGACTAGATGGAGCATAGCCCTGCGGACACCTGAACTGGCAACGATGGGTCCCTGATACTCTAAACCACTCAGTTGGCAGGACTTTACTACAGAGATCAGTGAAGGAATCTGACCTTGAGGCTCTGGCTGGTCATCCATATGGGAAATCCGCTTTCCTGGAGTTTAAAGACCAGTGCGGTCCTCCAATTTCTGACCTCACGGATCTCCCTGGTCAGCAGCCTTTGGAGCTCCCTCCGACACACCCCTCCCTGGCATCTGTGGTCTCTTTTGGCTGGTTTTCTCCACTTCTTAACTCTCCCCACAGCAAGACCCTGAAGCTAAGGGGGCCATAGTGGCTCAGTTTTAGAAGCAAGGTCCCCAGGGCAGGGGTGAGGTAGCCCCAGCCACACTGGAGTGAGAGCAAGCAGGGTGCCTCCCAGTTCCGCTTTACCCAAATTCACCTCTTGCTCTTTGCATGGGCCACTTGGGGTTCTCTACTATCTCCACAGATGCCAACACCATGCAGGAGGCTTGACTTGTGTTTGGGGGATTCCTGGAGATGCCTCGATACTTTGTTTAGTAACTTTGCCTAGTACTAAATGTTTTCTGCAGATTTTAATCTTCCTGCCTACTTGTTCTGACTTCTAGCTGCAATCCAGAAAACTTAAAAAAACCATCTGCCACGGTGTACAAGGTATAAGGCCACCATTCTGCATATGCTACTGCGTGTCACCCATCCAGCTCTGGTCCGGCCTCAGGGTTTACAGATCAGGGACTAACGACTGCAGCCATCTGGTCCCAGGAATCCTGCTCTGTTTCCTCGTGTTTGGGGTGGCTCAGGACAGACCCCAGAGCTGGCTGCAAGACTTAAGTGTTGGTCCCCCCAGACAGTAGTGGTCGATTCAGAACAATTCACGTAACCTGTGTGCCTCCATGTTCTAATCCGAACTTGGGGGAAAGAAGAGTTATTGCATCCTATAGCTGCTGTGGGATTAAGCATGCCAAGGCATGGGGTAGCATTGGACTCACTGTGAGCCCTGCTGGTCAGATGTCAAGTCATTCTCACTGTCACCCCAACACTGATAAGCATCCTGAGCTTTTCTCCCTGGAAACTTGATCTGTCACAGAGACAGGACCTGAAAACCGCTTGTCAGAGCAGGAAGTGATGGAAGCTCCTCATATCAGTGACCCGAACATATCAAACCCTTGAAGCCTGAATCCCCCTCTTAAACCAAGAGCCATAGGAACCTTCCATTACCTTCTCCTGGAGGAAGAAACCAACCCTCACCACCTGGCTACTAGACCGGGTCATTTCACAGACCGGGTCATTTCACAGAACCTTCTAGGCCATTCACAAGGCAGACCTAGAAGCTCCAAGACGATGGCGTAGCACGGAACTCATTGCTATATGGAGAGGACTCAGGGTCAGCGGCCTGCTAGAGACCCCTGAACCATCTGGTCTCTCAGCAGAATGACCCACAAACCTAGACCGGCAACCCCAACTTGCTGGGGGCACTCAGATATCAACCCCATCCCAAAACCTGAGGTGCCCTAAAACAGAACAGGCCACCTTACAAGGTAGGGGCTCAAGGAACAAGGGTGTTCAGGCCGAGCTGCAATCACTTAACAAAGTTATGGAGGAAGTTCTGGAAAGCCACATGAGGCTTCTGGATGGCCTGGGGCCCGAGGGCATGGCCCCATCTCTGTGGCTATAAAGGCAGAAGTGCTTCCTTTGTTCTGAATAACCTAGGCCATGATGGGACTGTCTGACCAGGACCTTCAGACCCTGTAGGGGCCTTGACTTCATTCACAGAATCAAGCTCCCCTACTGCGCCTTTCAGGATTCACAGAGGATGACATACTTGAACTGAATCTTGAAAATGCTTATTCCTCCACTGATCCACCCACCACCTGGCCATCCAACTGTCCACCCATTCATCTATCCATGCTCTCATCAGTTCTATCCACCTATCCATCGTCTCACACATCCACCACCTCATCCACCTATCCCAGTATTTACTGACTTCCTTCTTTAGGCCAAACACTCCAAAGGTACTGAACACAGAAACTAACCAGACCTCCTCCCTGCATTTAAAAGCCAACAGTCAGGCTGGAAAGAAGGCTTAGCAGTTAAGGCACTTGCCTATGATGCCTTAGGACCCAGGTTTGACTTCCCAGTACCCACATAAGCCAGATGCACAAGGTGGTGCATGTGTTTGGAGTTCATTTGCATTGCCTAGAGGCCCGGGTGCGCCCATTCTCTATCTGCCTCTCTCAAACAAATAAATAATAAATAAAAAGCCAACAGGGATGAAGAGATGGCTTAGCAGTTAAGGCACTTGCTTGCAAAGCCAAAGGACCCAGGTTCGATTCCCCAGGACCCATGTAAGCCAGATCCACAAAGTGGCACATGTGTCTGGAGCTCGTTTGTAGTGGCTAGAGGCCCTGGCATGCCCATTCTCTCTCTATCTCAAATAAATAAATAATAATAAAAATCTTAAAAAAAAAAGCCAACAGTCCAAGGGGTGCAGCAAACACGTAGTAACCACAAGACACTGGGGTAAACTCTGCAGTGTGGACACCCAAGGCCGAGGAGTGCTGACCAAGGGAAGCTTCACCGAAGAGGTGACTTTGGAGCTGCCGGCCAGAATGGCAGTATGCACAAGTATGTCAAGGTTCTGGCTGATGCTATGAGTGGGCACATGCTGGCGAAGGCAAGCAGACCCACGGGGCCAGGCCAGGACACAAACAAATGGGGTGAGCGCAGGGCTGGGAGCTGGGCTGAGAGAGGCCCGAGGCCAGATGGCACCATCTGGAAACCACGGGCTGTGAAAGAGCACCAGGAAGTCCCCAGGAGGACCTGGCCAGCCAAACCAGACAAATCAGAGTGAGGTCTGGGCCACAGAGTGGGAAGCTTGCAGGTGACTGGCAGGAAGGGTCTGTGCTCTGGCAGCAAGGTAGCTTGTGCCCCTGCACAGGTCAGAGCTCACCGTGCACTGCCTCTCCCACAAAGCAGCAGGGCGCCCACTGCATGGAACCGCGGGAGGACCTTGGGCATCCTGCCTTCCCCTCTGCAGGGTCTGCTCTGAAACAGCACCAGCAGCCAGATACAGAAAGGCTGAAATGGGCCAGGATTGGCAGAAAGCCATCGTTCTCTCAGCAGACATGGGCAGAGCAGCCTTCTGTGAGCTGGCAACTTGCCAGAAGTGGGGGGACAGTCACCAAATGAGACAGACCTAGTTCCTGTTCCCATGGAACCTTCTAGATGGTGGGGAAGACAAACACGAAGCACACGGGTAAACAGGAAATGTGGCCAAGGGTCACAAGGAAAAAGTTTGACGAGAAAGGACAGCAAACATAACCCAGGAGTGCCAGGCAAGGGCCCCGTGACAGTGTGGATATGGCAGGAGTGTCCCCTAAGACGTCACGTGTTGAAGTTTAATCCTTGCTGAGGGATTAAGGGGGTAGGAACTTCATCCAACTATGACGTTTACAGAGGGCCCGAGGAAGGTGGCTAGGACGCCATTGTAATGACAGTCACTACAGTGAAACCCCATGACTGGATCCTGAAGGCTTCGTAAGAAGAGACACGCCAACGTGTGTGCATGTGTCCTCCTTCCATGCGATACCCTGTGCTCCACTGGGACTCTCAGCCACGAAGGCCATCACCAGATGTGGTTCCTTGACCTTGAACTTCCAGAACTATAAGCCCAAAAAACCTCTTTATAAAGTTATCCAGCTTCAGGTGTTCTGTTGTTGTCCTAGTAAAAAATGAACTAATAAAGTAGCCGGGCATGACAGCTCACACCTTTAATCCCAGCACTTGGGAGGCAGAGGTAGGAGGATTGCCGTGAATACGAGGCCACGCTGAGACTACGTAGTGAATTCCAGGTCAGCCTGGGGTAGAGGGAGACCCTACCTTGAAAAGCAAAGTGCAACAAAACAAAACAAAACAAGAATAAAGTCTCTCAGAGGAAAATCCACTTAAGCTGAGGTTTAAGCAACCTTCAGGCCAAGAGCGTGATGTGTAGGATCTGGGAGAGCAGAGAGCTGGCCATTGTGGCTTACGGGACATGAACGAGGGAAGCGCAATCTGAGGGCAGGCTGGACTGAAAATCGTGTAAGGACTAAGTTGTGCCTTGAAAAGCATGTGGAGGATTTGGGGTGCCCAACCTAAGTGCAAAACATGCCACGAAGGGTTTTAGGCGGATACTTAGGTTGCTAAGAGAGGATAAGCTGTAGAGAAGGTTGAGAAGATGCTGGAGGATCAGCAGAAGGCGGCTTGGCGGGACTCATGATGGTGGAGATGGAGAGAGGTGGGTGGACCAAGGCCCATGGTGGAGGAACTGGGGCAGAAAGTGACAGACAGCTGTGGCATTGGAGTGCACACACCAGCTGTTCATCGTGGGTGAGTCACACACCCTCGCTGACTGTGCACAAGGACGACATGGTGGCCTGGCAGGGCCGGAGGAATACACATGAAGGATGTGCTGTGTGTCTGGTGGCTACCCCTAAGGGTGTCTCCTGGCTCAGCACTGGAGTCCCCAGTGGAAGGATATGACCTCATTTAGCCAAGAGCTTCATCGGCCATGAAGCAGCCACGTTTAGAGCTCTACTGGAACAGAAGGCCTGCAGATCAGACTAGAGCTCTTGCTTTCACTTAAATGCTTGCTTACTTACTGCAAGGGGCCAAGCAGGGGCCAGAAGACCTAGTTCCTCGGCCTGGCCCAGACATAGCAGGCCATGTTACAGGGCTCAGGGACTCAGTTTCCACATTTAAAAAATTAAGGGGACAGAGCTCAGAGACCTCGGATGATCAGAGCCCTTCTCAGCCATTGATGCTACCCTTTGGGGTCCACACGGAAGGAAGACAGCCATGTGTGCAGGCCCACCCTGCCTCAGCCTCCCCTTGCCTGGCTCCCTGGCAATACGCTCTAGTGAGTTCTGGCGGCGGAGCTCCCCGGCACATGTCCCCTTATGGGAAATAACCTTTAGTCAACCCTTGGGGACATCACTGCTGGCAAGGGCTCAGCTCAATCCCAGAGGACAAAAAAGCAGAGACTTTCACCCACGCCCAATAAAACTGAGGCACGCGAGCATGCTGTGCGGGACGGCTACTGAGACTTTATTAGAATCCCGAGGGCAGGGCGAGGAAAGCGACAGGAGGGAGCGCCCAGGAGCCCAGCACGTGCTCAGAGCTCTGCAGACACAAAGATAAAAAGCTTGGCCACAAAGGAGCTGACTGTGCCATGGCGATAGAGGTCCATCTTGACGGTCAGCAGCAAGTCCCTGGGCTCGGGGATGGGCTTGGTGAGGGCCACCACCCCGCTGTGGTGGCTCACCTTCCGCGTGGTGAAAAAGCCCTCCTCATTGCCACCGGTGATGGCCAGCTGCATGTTGTCCCCGGGGACGGTGCTGGAGGGGCCCATGCGGAAAACCACCGCGGGCACTTGGATGTTGGTAGGGAAAGAGAGGTGGTAGTAGGTTATTCTCAGAGGCAGCTTGGGGCACTCCTGGTTCTCATGGCAAGGCAAGCGCTCGCAGCGGCTGCAAGACAAGTGGACAGAGAGACGGGAAGAGGATTAGCGCCACTTCGGCAAGCGGAGAAACAACAGAGCGCAGGGCAAGCAGGGGGCTCGCTAGGCGGGGCCTCCCGCCGCCCCTCTGGCCCTCGTGGCCAGCACACAGCACCCTTCACTCACCTGCGGGAGGCGCTGCGGACCGCCAGGCCGTGGACTCAGGCACTAGCCTCTTCCAGCACCCTCAGGGGAGTCTGGCGGCTGGGGTCAAGGGCTGTGCCCAGAGTGAGGTGTGTGCCCTTGTCAGGGCAGAGCCCCACTCTGGGCATGCTCAGCAGGTACACCTCCCTTCTGAGTATCATCCGGGCTTCTGGGCCCTCACCTAGACCATGGTCTTCACAAGGCTCCTGGTGGGTTTCACAGACTGACTCTGAAGGGCTGCTGGGGGGGGCGGGGGACTGGCTTGTGCTCATGTACTATCTAGGGTCTCCAGGGCTGTCCCTACCAGTGTCCATGATAGTAGCTTGAGAGCCATGTGTCAGCTGAGGAACAGGCTTAGAAAGAAAGTCTCAGGAGGAAGGAGGGAGACAGATGTGTGCTGGGCTCCCATTCCTTCTCCCCCAGCTCTGGATTCCTGGTCTAGTCCCTGTGTCCACAGAGCCAGCTCAGGGCTCGAAATGCAGATGAAGACAGGGTCTAATATCCTGTGATAACACTGAACTTCCTGTGGCAAAATGAGGACAGGATCTGATTTCCTGTAATATGATAGAGACAGATGGTAACTTCCTGTTGCAAGATGGGGAAAGGCTCTATTTTCCTGTGACAGTAATGGTGACAGGTTTTAACTTTGTATGTGACCGAACGGAGACATCCTAACTTCCTGGAACAGGATGGAAACAGGTTCTAACTTCCTGTGGTAGTAACGGTGACAAGTTCTAACTTTTTGTGTGGTAAAGGTTAAAGCCAGGTTCTAACTTCCTGTGACAGAATGGAAACAAGTTCTAATCTCTTGTGGCAGGATTTCAACAGAACTTGTAACAAGACAAAGCTAAATTCTTTTTTTGTTTGTTTTTTTATTTTTTATTTTTATTTTTTTCTTTTTGAGGTGGGATTTCACTCTAGCTCAGACTGACCTGCAATTCACTATATAGTCTCAGGGTGGCCTCGAACTCACAGCAATCCTCTTATCTCTGCCTCCCAAGTGCTGGGATTAAAGGCGTACATCACCATGCCTGACTCTTTTTTTTTTTTTTCCTTCCCCAAGGTAGGGTCTCACTCTAGCCCCTGACCTAGAATTCAGTATGTAGTCTCAGGGTGGCCTCAAACTCATGGTGATCTGCTTACTATTCTAACTTCTTGCTATAGGTTCTACCTTCCTGTGACAAGATGGATATAGATTGTATCTTCCTGTGAACAGAGGTTGACAGGAAGTGACATGGACTATCATCTATATCCTGGGCCCCAGACCCGCCACACTGATGGCAGTGTGGCAGGAAAAGTAAACATGAGCCAACAAGGGGAGCCCCATAGAACCTGGCCAAGCTCTTCCCAGGAAGTTCTGCCATGCGGGCTGGTTAGCTTCTCCAGGTCTTTCTCCTGTTCTTCCAGCGCCTCTTTGGCTTGTTAAGTCTCCGTGTCGTGTTCTGGGTTACATGGATTCATTTTACAGTTGGCACTTCTTGTGAGTGGGATGATTCCATCTTACAGACTGTTTATCGGGGCTGACAGGAAGCATTTCATGTACCTGGCTGTTCGCCATTCTGGCCTTGAGAAAGGACAGCCCTGGAGTGAACTCCACGGCAGTGAAGATGGGAGCGCAGCGACTCCGAACAGAAGAATCGTGCCTGGGGGGAAGCTTGGAGTGAGCGGTAGGGCAGAAGGTGGGCACAGGCACTGCTGGTGAGCAGCTGCCCCAAGAGGTGCCAAGGCCCAGGTGAAATGGGGGGTACTCCATGTACCCCGAGAGATCTCTCTATGAAAAGTGGAACTCTGAGCACTGGAAGCTAGGAGAGCCGCGGCTGGCCGGACAGGGGGCTGGAGTCCATGAGCTCCTCTGGGGCGCCAGTGACAAGCTATGCATACCAGAGGCTGCTGTCTGTCCCCAGCTTTCTCCCCAGTCTACCGACGGGAAGTCAGACACTCTGAGAGGACATGAGACTTCCCTGTGAATCTAGGGTCTAGGTAAGTAGCAGGTTTGGGTTTCAAAGTCAGCCTGTCTCTCTTCAAAGGCTTTACACACAAGCACGCACACTCACACACATAAATAACTCTGAGTAGACCTGGTCAGTAGGTGGTGCTAGAGTGTCTGTCCCTCACGGGATTTGGTTTTCCAACTTGTTCTGTGCGGCCCCTACAGGCCAAGGACTGGGTTTTGCACAGCCACATAGGTCGGCACAGCATTAAGTGACGGCGACACGCAAGGCACACTCAAAGTCCTGGTGTAGCTCCCGCAACCATTACACACTAGAGAGCTGGACACTCCGCCCTCCCCAGTGGGTGTCCACCCTTGTAGTCATCAGATCACCCGAGGCCTTCCTCGGACAAGGTGGTTCCGGGCTGGCTCTTTTTAGACCACTCATTTCCCCAGGTGCAGCAGTGGCTTCTTGGTGCTACCTCTGTTCCCATCACAGGCCCATCCCCTAGTAAGTGCTTGTAAAGGATGGGTGTATAGAGAGACTTGGTCCTCGATCTTCCTGGTCAGAGCCCATCCTGTTTTGCTCCAAACCTGCCAAGACATCCTGGGAACTGCAACCACTACGTGTGGCAAACTTTCCACCAGACTGGGGACAGCACTTGTGTGCCCAGATGTGGGGGGGGTGGGGTGGACTGTTACCACTGAATCTATTAAAGGCAGGGCACAATGGAACAGGGCCTGGGCCCTGCCCAGCATGAGAAACAAGTTCCCAATTTCCATAGACATGTTCTCTTGTCACACCTCTGTTGTAGCACCCCAAATTCTGTGAAAAGTATCAGAAGCCACCAGAGAATAGAAGCGAAGAGCCTTTTGTCTGGCCCATTCCTCCACAAAGGCGGGCTGCTGGGCCACTATTGTGGCCGTCTCTCTTGGCATTTCCTTCACATTTACACACTTGCCATTCCAGAGAAGGCCAGGACATGGCCAGGACCCTCCCGACTCCTGCATGCCAGAGCTGTTCACTTTTGTGCCCCATCCCTGAGACACAGCACCCAAGGCCACCCAGCTTCATAGCAGCTTTCACGACCATATATCATCAAGGTGGACCCCACAGAGGGGACAAAGAATAGTCTCAGCCCATCCAAGGCTCGAGACATCCTTGACTACTTCCTCCCACGGGAAGAAAAGCATCTGTGGTCAGGACCTTAGCTGCCCAGACCATGTCCACCAGGCAGATCTTCTCTGTGGTTTGTGGCCCTGGCTTGTTGGGTCAGGTTTCTTAGCCATCCAGATGGAAGAAAGCCACATGAAGACAGAGGCGCCCTGACGCTCAGAGGGAGAAAGGAGGGTAGGAGAAGAGACTGAGTTCTACATCATGACCTAAGGCTCCAGAATGAGCCATCCTTATGAAGTGGTACAGGAAAACTACCCACTGTCTCCTTCTGAAGGTCAGGTAATTGGGCCTTTAAGAGGACCAAATTGTTTTATATTTCTCTTTATTTATTTGAGAGAGAGAGAGAGAGAAATAGGCAGGGGTGAGGGTGGGGGAGAATTGGCGCGCCAGGGCCTCTATCCACTGTTAAACGAACTCCAAGCAAATGTGCCCCCTTGTGCATCTGGCTTACATAGGTCCTGGGGAATTGAACCTGAGTCCTTTGGCTTTGCAGGCAAGCACCTTAATCACTAAGCCATCTCTCCAACCTGAGGTCTGAGTTTAAATGTTACTATTATTGTTACTACTTGTTTTTAAAGGTTATTAAAAAAAAACTTTATTTACTTATTTAGGGAATGGGCACATTAGAACCTCTAACCTCTGCAAACAAACTCCAGATGCACCCAACATCTTGTGCATCTGTCTTTACATGGGTATTGGGGAATCAAACCTGGGTCCTTAGGTTTTGTAGGCAAGCGCCTTAACCGCTGAGCCATCTCTCCAGCCCTATTACTTATTTTTAAAATGTGTTAGAGTGTGTGTGTGTCTGTGTGTGTGTCTGTGTGCATGTGTGTAGGCTGGAGGACAGCCACAGGTGTCAGCCCTTGTCTTCTGCCTTATTTGACAGTGTCTCTCTTGTTTGCTGTTGACCAGGCTGGCTGGCCTCCAGCTCGCAGAGATTTTCCTGCCTCCACCTTCCATCTCACTGCAGAAGTGCTAGGATTAACATGTACTACTGTGTGCAGCTTCATGTGAGATCTAGGGATCTGGGGCTTATGCAGCAAGCCATCTATCTCCCCAGCCCTGAGGGCTGGCTTTTGATGAGGAAAAACACCACGAAATAGAAACTTCTAACCTATGGGATGCTAGACATTAGCCTTGTCTCACCTGAACCACTAACTATGTCTGTTTCCCCAAATAAGTAGGGAACCATTTCTCCTTGTTGGTGACCTCTCACTTCAGCTTATATTGCAGCTGTGGGAGCTCCTGTGGTCCAGAGCAACCCTTAATTGGGGTGAGGCAATGTGGTTAACCTTCCCTCACTGGAAACTGAGGTCTGGCCCTCACTTCCTATGGACAACACTGTATTCCCGGCTGGCCCAGACCTCCTCAACCAGAGTCATCAAAGAAGAAAGTTGTAAACAGAGAATCCTGTGTGTGGTGGTCAAGGCCCAATAACCATGTGCCCATCCCAGGCTCCCACATCTGAGAGCTAGGCGAACGGACGTATACATCTTATACACAGTCGTGGTCAATCATTGGCCAGCCAATTCAAAGGGGCCTTTGTCTTCTGACCCGGAGCTCCGGAGACGGTTCACTCCCCACAGCCCCACGTCTCAACGCACCAACTGGGCCAGCACAGAGCTGGGCTTGTTACCTCTGACTCATAATACCGGGACCAACAGGTGGGCTTGGTGCCACCTTACAGAAGCAGAAAAGGGCTCTGAGTGGTCTGAGGAGGACCTAAGGCCACAACACTTGGACGGGCTAGGACCAGAAAGCCAGGCTTCTGATATTCCAGCTCTGGTCCTTCCTTCTCCATATGGCTTCCTAGTTGTGGGCGCAAAACCGCCAAAAATCTACCCTCCTACCACTCAACAATATCACAGGGCTGGCATGTCAAAACACTTGCTCTCGTTCCCCCAGGACTGAACAGGCTGAAGTCTATGTAGAGCAAGCAGAGATAGAGTGTGCCCCCAATTATGGGTCACTCTTGGAATACAGCATCACCTGTCCATTTCAGTTGAGAACAAGAAAGAGGCTCCAAGAAGCCCAGCTAGTCAAATCCAAGTTAGCTTAACTCTAAAGCTGTGATTGTTCCAGAATGCCACAGCATCCCCACAAAGCTTGAGTCCTCGCTTGGGAAAGGAGCAGAACCAAAGGAGTGTGCCTGAGATTCTCCAAGATCCTCGGGGCAGGATCTACCACCTTTCCCAGCTCCGTACTCCTCCCTGGCCTCTGACCAGGCACCCGGTGGCAATGAGAAAGTGGTGGACCTGCCTCCGCCTGCCCTGTGGA
Organism: Dipus sagitta; assembly: GCA_036346955.1. NCBI lineage: Eukaryota > Metazoa > Chordata > Mammalia > Rodentia > Dipodidae > Dipus > Dipus sagitta. Next base: position 3,730,339 of record CM070777.1, on the reverse strand, counting down.
GAACAGCACAGGACCCTCTTTATCAGCTCCAGGAACATGCTGGTGAAGTCACAGGATGGGGCAGACCAGAGACCTCATGCATCAACTGAGATTACAGGCCTGCACCAATATGCCAAGCAGGGTTCTGGACTTTTAAGCAGATAAAAACACACGCTAGAGAGACACAGCAAGTCAGGGGATGTGGATGGGCTGGCAGACAAGCAAACACGAGGCAAAGAAGAACCCAGAGGGATGCCAGGATGGAGCCGCCTGGCAGCTGGGCAGAACTGATAACCAGGGCAGCTGCTCCTTGGGCCATGCAGCGGCCTCTGGAGCCTGGTGCATTGCCAAAGGAAGACACTGACTGCTGAGCTGGAGGAGAAGCTGGCTAACAGTCCAAGACAGGCTCAGAGTCAAGAGGTCACAGCTGGAAACCCAGGCTGCCCCGCCATACACTTGATCTGAGCATTTTCTGTGCTGGGGTAGGAGCCAAAGTCCACACTCTCAGGATCAGATCCCAGTGTGGGGCTTTCCCTGGAGGAAGTAACACTAAACGAGATTCTTCGAGTAGGATTAGGGTGAGAACCATAGCCTGGTGGGGGGCTCCTCATGACTCCCCAAAGAAGGGGTTCCTGGACCCCATGGCAGCCAGGGAGAAAGTGAGCTCCGTGTGTAGGACATGGGACCGTCCACATTCTTCCTATATAGTTGCTCTGCTGGATGGAATACTGATTTTCCCACAAGCCCTGCTGGCTCCCGGCCTTCAGCCAATACAGAGACATTACAACCTACTCATCTGACTCAGCTGTTTTGATACCTCAGTGTTACGAATGAGGAAACTGATACGCTGAGAGCGTGCCCAGGGTTCCACGCCAGACCAGGAAGAGCTGTGGGTTCTTAATCACAGGCTTAATCAACGTGACAGTATGTCCACTGGCCCTGACCCATGTGTAGTCACCTCCATGGCTTCTGGAGGGATGTCTCCCTGGCCTTTAGGGAGCTGAGAACTAACGATCAGCAGGTTCTCAAGGCCCAGTGGGAGGTCACATCTGTTAAAACCACCTGCCCAGGCCCAGAGCTGGGCCTCTAGGAAGCCGGACACAGACAGAAAACACTGGGCCCCAGGGACTTACGTGTCTGCGGAGCGACGGTAGTTCTCCGGGCACTCGAAGGCCAGGCAGCGGAAGCCGCCCTGGATGTTGAAGCAGGTCTCGTTGATGGAGCAGTTGTGGATGCCCGTCACGCACTCGTCAATGTCTGCGGAGAGCCATAGGCAATGTGAAGGCCCAGGCCACAGGAGCCAGCCCCACCCGCCCGGGCCTCAAATCAACTGGGGTCAGGGTGGAGAACAAGCCCTTGTCCTCCGCGGGAGCAGTGCTTGGGGCCTGCCCTTTCATGTGGCAAACCCCAAGATTTAGAGTACAGACTTGTTCACAATAAGGGTGCGCCACAAGATCCAACACAGGGTGACAACCCTGGGAGCGGTGGCGGGGGTCCTAATGAGTGAGGCAAGTGCTGGTGTGGACCTCATTTTAGGGAAGGCTCAACAAGCTTAGTAGATCTGCCTAAATGACTTAGCCAAGCTTTTTAAAATAATAATAATAATAAATTATTTATTTACTTGAGAGAGAGAGAGAGGTGGGGAGTGGAGAGAATGGGTATAATGACCTCTAGCAACTGCAAAAGAACTCCAGATACATGTGCCACTTTGTGCACCTGGTTTACATGGGTACTGGGGAATTGGGTCCTTAGGCTTTGTAGCCAAGTGCCTTAACCGCTAAGCCATCTCTCCAGTCCCTTAGCCAAGCTTTGAACCCAGGCCGATGGGCACTGAAATCTGGCATGCCGGCCACCCAACACCTTCCCAGGGCTCACAAGGGATGTCTCCCTTACATCCTAGGAGGGAAGGGTCAGAGCCACTGCCTCCATTTCACAGATAAGAACAAGCCTAGTGGGACTATGCATCTTGCCCTGGACCCCAGGGCAGTAACTGTAGTGGTTGGATGGGGATTAGGCCTGGAACTTATGCTCTGGGATGCCATAATAAAGAACCTCTTGAGGTGGGGGATCCCCCTCCCAGACACTGCAGAGCAGCCAAGTGCTGAAGTTCAGTGGACACTGCAGAGCCCAGGAGGCGTCTGTGAAGAACTTCCACAGCCTAATTGTCAGTAGCAAAAACAATCCTCCCCAGCCTCCGAGGTCACAGCTCGGGAATGTGTTTGTGCCGCATCTGGGCAGGACCCCAGGCTGTGGTAAGGGAGCTGAGCCAGGAGAGGGGAAGGCAGGGCCATGAAAACAAGGGGCCCGCCCAACCCCAGAAGAACAAGTGGCCCCGCACAGGGAATGCCACAGCCCCGGCCTGTCTTCGGCCAGTCACCTTCTTCACGACCAGGGACTGCATGTCTAGGACCTTCAGGAGCCCCTGGATTGACTGCCCCGTGGGGGCTCCTGAGAAAGCTGGAAAGACACGCTTCCGTGATGAGTTCCTACCGAGGCCCAGAATGCACATGCAAGCTACTCCTCCTCGGAGACCAAGTGAATGTTCACAGAGTACAGGGAACCCCAGCACATCATCAGAAATGGGGACGAGCCACGTGTGGTGGCGCACACCTTTAATCCCAGCACCCGGGAGGGCAGAGGTAGGAGGATCGCCGTGAGTTCGAGGCCAGCCTGAGATTCCACAGTGAATTCCAGGTCAGCCTGGGCTAGAGTGAGACCCTACCTCAAAAAAAAAAAAAAAAAAAAAAGAAAAGAAGGAAGGAAGGAAGAAATAAAGAGAAAAGAAATGGGGGAGAGTACAGAATATATTCTACCAGCCCCATCACTTATCCCATGCTGTAGTGGACTGTGGCTTGGCCTGCTAGATCCTCACAGCCACTACTGTCCACAAACACAGAGACTTAGGGGTTCTCATGCCAGACCACAGCTAGCAGCTTGCAGGGGCAGAGACCACCAAGACTTGCTGAACCTTTTGACCCAAGGACTGGTCCATAGCCAGCCTGTCCGCTGACAAGAGGAGAGTCTAATAAGACTAGGCCAAGGCTGGAGAGATGGCTTAGTGGTTAAGGCACTTGCCTGCGAAGGCAAAGGACCTAGGTTCAATTCCCCAGGACCCATGTCAGCCAGATTCACGTGGCACATGCATCATGCCCATTCTGTCTTTCTTCCTCTCGCTATATCTATCTCTATCTGCCTCTCTCTCTCTCTCAAATTAATTAATTAATTAAAAAAGACTTGGCCAAAGACTGGGGTCTTCCAGGCCCTGGGCCAGTCTCAGAGAGCTGCCAAGGAAGGGCACAGCACAGGACTTAGGTATTCTTGCTCAACAAGACTTTCATGGGGTGGGGGTGGGGCAGAGAATCCTAAGGACAAGAGTCCTGGGCCCTGAGTGTTAGAGACCAGGACATATCCTTGCTGAGTCTGGGAAGTACATCTCCCCTGATGCTCTGGAGCCTGCAACATGCCTGGGTGGCCCCAGGTGTACTTACCTTGGCAGTTGCGGCCATTGGGAGCCAGTCTATAGCCAGACGAGGGGCAGCTGCACTGGAAGCTTCCAGGGACATTGATGCAGCGGTAGGAGCAGATGTGACCCCCGGTGGGCAGGGCACACTCGTCGATATCTGCAAAGGGACAGCCCTCTCTCAGCATCTGGTCCTGGCCCATGGCCACAGCTGAAGAGGGGCCAAGCGGCCTGCGTGGCCAGGATGGTCCCCGAAGGGCAGCAGCAGAAGGCAGAGAGGCCTCGGAGGTCATCATGACAGAAGGGGAAACTGAGGCCAAAAGAGTGAATAGGAGTAGTCTAGGGGCATTTAGGAAGTTCATGGTGTGGAAAAGGCACACAGAAAGAGAATAATTTGATAACAAAAAATCAACCAATCAAATCAAAAGCTCACCACCCCTCCCATGAAATACGAGCTGAGCATATTTTGTCTTAAATGCTTACGTGCAGATGTGTCTCAGGTGCTTTTAAACTTTGGAATATTTCCACTTGTAAGTGGTAATGTAATTGTCTTGGGGCTGGGAGCCAAGTGTAGTCCCCAAATCCATCTGCTTTGTAAATATAAAGTTGTGTCTATACCATATTTGTAGTGCCTCTGTGTTTTCACCGTGACTCAGTTGATGAGGCCAGGCATGGGACTTTCCACCGTGGAGTCTCGTAGGTGCTCAGTTTCAGACTTTAGAGGGCACAGTGGCAGGACCCTCGCCTAGCATGTGCAAGTTAGAGCCCTCATATCAGAAAAAGAGCTGGTTTGCGATTTTAGAGCATTTCAGATGCGCTGTCAGGATGCTCCACTGTAGTAATAAGCTTAACTGTTACACTTGAGCTCCGAGATGCTCGTAAGCGGTCATGGCATTTGACTGTCTAGAAGCCCAGGGTGAAGTGGGCCCAAGTGCCAGGGAGACAGGCCTGGGGAGGGAGAAGCTCAAAACAGCAGAGGTGGAGCTGGGACTCTGGGGTGGGGTGTTCCCTGAAGACACCTCCTCACCTCAGACATGTGCCACTGTTAAGCCCTGAGACCTATGGCTCGGGGTCTCACCTAGTTGTCATCACCACGGCATGGCTATGTGCATTTAAGAACACTCCAGTCGGCCGTGGTGGCACACGCCTTTAATCCCAGCACTCGGGAGGCAGAGGTAGGTGGATCACCATGAGTTCAAGGCTACCCTGAGACTACATAGTGAATAGTGAATTCCAGGTCAGCCTGGACCATAAAGAGACCCTACCTTAAAAAAAAAAAAAAAACACTCCAGAGATTGGTTGGCACCTTTCCTAACCTCACCCTCAACCCCAGGACCGTGTCCAAGTAGATCTACAGGAAGAAAAGCAAGAAACCAGCCTGGCCTCGGAGGCTTCGCTGTGTGGAGAGACACAGGAGGTCTGTCCACCGTGGGTCTGAAACACCTCCAGAGGCTGCTGCGTGGTCTGAAGGTCATGGGGGCTCCGTGCAGCACACGGGGGTGGGGTGCGCTCTCACCTTCACAGGTGACCCCGTCCACGTCACTGAGCTGGTAGCCTCGCCGGCAGTAACACTGATAGGAGCCGTAGACATTGGCACATTCCTGGCTACAGGGGCTGCTGAGGCATTCGTTCACATCTGAAATAGAGAAGAGTCCTGGGGTCATGGCTCAGAGCAACACCCACAGGTCCCTGCCTCCCCAGCGGCCCTACAAGGACCCTGGGGGCAGCAAGCAGAACACTTCCTGTCCACCTTACAGACGCATGTACAAAGAAACAGAAGCTGAGCGTCCAGGGCTGAGGTGCGGTGGGGGGGGCCCTCCCACTACAGCCCCTCGTTGCTTGACCTCTCTCTACCCCTCCTGCCACTGCCTGTTTGAAGTCACACCATCTCCCGCCAGCATAGTAGTGGCATCTCCAGGCCTGGCTCCCTCTGAGCCTTTCCTGTGCCCATGGAAATCTGCTCCTGACCTCCCCTGCTTTCTCTCCCAAATGGCAGAACAGGTGACACAGCCCATGGGACGACACTCTGGGAACTCCAAAGCGGAGCTCAGGGTTCTCTCAGCAATTTGGGTCTCACTTACCAGCTCCCTTCACCGAGAGCAGAGGTCAGCAAACTACAGGCCAGATCCAGTCTACCACTTTTTTCTTTTTATTTACTCGTTTATTTGACAGAGAGAAAGAGGGGGAGAGAGAGAGAGAGAGAGAGAGAGAGAGAGAATGGGCACGACAGGGCCTCCAGACACTACAAACTCCAGATACATGCACCACTTTGTGTATCTGGCTAACATGGGTACTGGGGAATTGAACCTGGGTCCTTTGGCTTTGCAGGCAAACGCCTTAACCGCTTAGCAATTCCTCCAGCCCATCCCTTTTTTTTTGTAAACAAAACTTTATTGGAACACAGCCATAAGCATTCGAAGGTCTATGGCTGTTTCTGTGCTTCCACAGCAGAGTGGAGTGCTGTCTACAGACTATGGCCAGAAAGGCTTAAAATAGCCACCATGTGGCTTGTAGAGAAAACACCAACCTCTGGCTTAGAGTTCTCTAACATTCATTTACTGTTGCTTCTAAGCAAGGCAGGAAGGAGGGGCCATCAACCTCTCACCCAGGCTTACATCTCTGTGGCCCCCTGCATGTCTGGCCTGGTCCCCTCTGCTCAATCTGTGCCTAGTGTGACTTCCGGTCACATCCCAGACACTCTCCCTGATGTCCTCTTGTCCCACACCTGGAGTGGAGTGTGCACTTAGTTCCACACAGCAGAGCGCCAAGGCTGGTCAGGTCCTGGGTCTCTCACAAACTCAAATGACTGACCAAGTTCTGCCCCAGGAGGCTGGCCAATTTTCAATATGGCTGCTACTGGCCCAAGGCCATGCTCTAGGATGGGGACCCTAGTCCCCTGGAAACACCTGCCTGTGAAGGTTCAGGCAGCTTGATTTACTATGTTTTAAACAAAACCTGATGGTAAGCTATGACCACCCTGTTTCTAAGAAGGGAAAAATCTCTAAGTATAATTCCTCTCTGTCCTTTTGCCATGTACTGTCTTTTTTATATTTTATTTATTTATTTATTTATTTATTTATTTATTTGAGAAAGAGGCAGAGAGAGAGAGGGAGAGAATGGGTGCGCCAGGACCTCCAGCCACTGCAAATGAACTCCAGACGTGTACGCCACCTTGTGCATCTAGTTTATGTGGGTCCTGGGGAATTGAACTGGAATCCTTTGGCTTTGCAGGCCATCTCTCCAGCCCTGCCATGTACTTTCAACAGCCCAGCTCAAGGACCTGAAATCCACCCCATGGGGGTGTCATCATCAGAAAGGCCAGGACCCTGGTTGGGTGGGAGGGGAGGAGCCAAGTGTCCAAGAGGACTATTGCTGGCAGTCACAGTGACCAGTCCCCAGCCCTGGACAGTTCGTTTTCAATGTTCCAGCATTTGCGACGGCACCATGTTCTGTTCTGGTGGCCCCGGCACCGGAGGACAGTGGAGGCCCTCTCCGCAACATGGCGTCTGCATAAGACCTGTCACATGGCCTTTACAGAGCCCTGCTCTGTCATGTCAGCTCACTTCCCCCGTGCTTCCCAAGGTTGTCAAAGCAGTGAGCTTGACCCCTCTACACCGCAGGCACATAAGCTCATCCCACAAGGCCTCGGAGAGGCGGTGTGACTGCAGGAAATCAGGGCAGGCAGCAATCCTCTCTGACAAGCCATTTTCCCAGGTATTTCCTTAGCATGTTAGTGATGTGGGCTGATAAACAAACATACCACACCAAGTGAGTCTGTGGGAAGAGGGTGGCTTTCAGGACTGTGAGCTCAGGGCTGCCTGGCTACATGCGCACAGCCAGAAGCAATAATCAAAGCTGATAAACCCAGAACACTGTTATGAGCACACAGCAAAACACACAACCCCAAACCCAACCACTGAGCAAGCCCCACCCTGGGGACTAGCCAAGCTTAAATGTGGCTGCTACTGACCCAAGACCATGTCCTAGGGTGGGGACCCCAGTCACCTGAGGTCTGGAGAGATGCCTGAGGGGCTGGAGAGATGGCACAGGTTTGATTCCCTAGAACCCACATAAAGCCAGATGCACAAAGTGGCGTGTGTGTCTGGAGTTCGTTTGCAGTAGCGAGAGGCCCTAGTGTGCCCATTCTTGCTCTCTGCCTCCGTCGCTCTCGCAAATAAATAAGTAAAAATACTTTCAAAAAAAATGCTTGCCTGTCTGTGCTCACAGGGCTTCGGAATACCATGCTGGAACGGAAAGGAAGCTGGCTCCCTCCAGGCTAGCCTTCACAGGGCCGGAAGGCCCTGGGAGCTGCTGGGAGACAATGGCCACCCACAGCATAAATATTCAGGGGACCCTGCGGGGTACGAAATCAACCATCCCGACAAGAAGCTCACACGTGTGCAACAGTGGCACACAGCCTCTGCAGGTAACCAACTGTTCTCTGATTGAACGTGAGGCCCGCTCAATGGAAGAGAACTCAGATCTGGTACTGGGAACCAAGTGAGAATCCCATGGTCAGGAAACTCAGACTTCAGAGAGAAGCCCCCACTGCTTGCACACCAAAACATCCCTCAAATGACTTTGCACACTCCTTCTCACCTAAGTTGCAATCACTCTTAGTTGGAGAATCTGGTTTTTATTTAAAATATTATTTATTTATTTATGAGAGAGAGCAAGGGACAGATAGAGAGAGAATGGGCATACCAGGGCCTCTAGCCACTGAAAATGAACCCCAGACACATGCACCACCTTGTGCATCTGGCTTACATGGGTCCTGGGGAATTAAACCTGGGTCCTTTGGCTTTGCAGGCCAAGTGCCTTAACTGCTAAGCCATCTCTCCAGCCCAAGAGAATCTGTTTTATTTTGCAGAAGGCAGAGAAAATGGAGGAGGACCAAGATCCACTGATAAGACAAAAAGCCGACTGCCCACCATGAGACTTGCCACCTCTACCACATCTGCTGGGGCCGGGAGGAATTGGAGAGGAAATGGTGACGTGAATCCTGCTCTTACTTCTAGCCTGACAACCAGCTCCAGGGCGATGGTGACAGACACAGTGATTAATCAAAACCCATCAAAGCAGGAATCCAGAGGCTACAAGAGAGCTCAACACTAAACCAGACTACCAACAGGCCTGCCATGGCTCAGGGAACATTGTGGAAGAGGGGATAGAAAGATTTTAAGAGCCTCAGAGTGGGTAGGAATACCTTGAGGCATGGTTCCCCAGCTATCCCACAGGGACTGACAGAGGCCTCTTGACCCCACAGTGAATACCATAACCCCACTGAGGAGGGTCCCAAGGAATTGGGAGCAGGAGCCAAGGGATAAAAGAGTATAATCTGTTATATGTAAAATTACATTAAGGATTTTTAAAAATGACTGCGTGAGAGAACCCTAGCAAATCTGTGGGAGAAGGAAGGGGTGTGGCTCAGATTGCTGAACACTGGACTTCCCAACACCCCACCCTTACCTTCACAGGACCTGCCGTCCACAGACAGCCGGAAGCCCACAGAGCAGCTGCAGTGGTAGGAGCCTGGCGTGTTCTCACACTTGTGGCCACACAGGCGCCCGGGGTAGCGCTGACATTCATTGATGTCTAAAACAGAAGGTGGCTGGATCAGAGCACGTTCACTATAGCAGTGCAATGCCTCGCCCTCCTGCAGGGGGGCAGTTCATAGCCTTGGCCCCCACCTTCTTCATCCCTACTACCTCCATCCCTCCTCCTTCACCCCTATACCTCCATCCCTCCTCCTTCACCCCTATACCTCCATCCCTCCTCCTTCACCCCTACTACCTCCATCCCTCCTCCTTCACCCCTACTACCTGTACCCCCACCTTCTTGATCCCTGCTACCTCCATCCCTCCTCCTTCACCCCTATACCTCCATCCCTCCTCCTTCACCCCTATACCTCCACCCCTCCTCCTTCACCCCTACTACCTCCATCCCTCCTCCTTCACCCCATACCTCCATCCCTCCTCCTTCACCCCTATACCTCCATCCCTCCTCCTTCACCCCTACTACCTCCATCCCTCCTCCTTCACCCCTACTACCTGTACCCCCACCTTCTTGATCCCTGCTACCTCCATCCCTCCTCCTTCACCCCTACTACCTCCATCCCCACTTTCTTGCCCTCATGTGTTTTTTCTCCACCCCCTTCATCCTGACCTCTCTCAGTGTCATCTCTCAGATGAGGGACAAAGTGACTTATGGGAAGCCTAGGACCACTCCCAGCGTGGCTGTGCCAAGCCCCATACTCCGTCTACAGCAGCACATCTAGGCAGTGGCCCCCTCTAAAACCACTGCCCATAGGAGGGCCCATTGGGATTTGTCAAAGGGGTCATGGTGGGGAGAGCAACTCCACTGAGCACCCTGGTTTGGTGACAGTAGGTACTGGCCCAGCAGGGTCGTATCCTACTCCTGGTCACCTTTTGCTCTTACTGTCCTGGCCAGTGGCACATCCCGAGCCCATGAGCCCTATGGGTCTGCAGTGAATTTGTGGGGAATTAAAACACTTGGGCCATCTTCAGACCTAGGCTGGAGTCATGGGAACCCTTGGAGGTGGGGGTCAGACAGAACAGCCTGATCATGGGGACAGATAGACTCACACTACAAGGGCTTTTGCCAGTGGCCACACTGTGGGGTGGCATCAGAGCTGCAGCTCAGTCAGGGACTGCACTCTGGGACTGTCTGCACTTGGGGCCTTCTGAGATGAGGGTGGAATGGACACGGTCACTCCAGGTGCTATAGTCTGCTCCTGTGACACCCCCCCCCAGGCTGGGACCCCCAAGGCCTGAAAGATGCCCACATACCCACACAGGTCCTGCTGATGCCATCGAAATAGTACCCAGCCTTGCACTCGCAGCGGAAGCTGCCAGGAGAGTTCACACAGTGGTGTCCATTCCCACAGGGCTCAGCGGGTGGTGAGCACTCATCCACATCTTATGAAGGAGAAAGAAAGGCACGTTGAAGCCCTCTATTGTGCACGCTGAACCGCATGCTGGCCTGCTCTTCACTGAGCACCTACTATGTGTCAGGTTCACGCTAGGAAGGCACCCAACCCCAATGCAGCCTGATCATCAGGGAGACTAGCTCTAGCCTGCTAGCACTGACACCAAATGAGACAGACGTGCCCAGGACTATAGGGGAAGACCCTGAGTGCCCCAGGGGCCACAGGAAGGAAGGCCCTCCTCCTTGAAAGGGATCTAGGCAAGTTGACTGCCTTGCATCCAAAGGACACAGGAGCCAGTAGGCCCAGGGAACAAAAGCACAACAGACAGCCAGAGGCTCTGTGTTGTCTGGGGAGTGGCAAGGCCTATGCTATCTGGATTATAAGGCTTGTAAATCTGAGGCCAGTTTAGGAGACTTGAGAGCATTTGTCCTTTGTCACTAGTAGGGAAATGAAGAGCTGTAATTGGCAGGCCCGAGCAAGCAAAGGGCTTCAAACAAACTGGGCAGATGGGCAAAGACAAGGCTGGAGGCAGCAGAGGGACTGGTGCGCTATGGCAACAGTGCGGGTAAGACAACAAAGGATTGCGCCTGGAGACGGGCAGCGGGGTGGAGGGAGCAGCAAAATGCCCTCACTTCAGGGACCAATTCTCCCTTCCAGAGAAGGGAAGGTGGGTGGTAGAAGCAGAGGGAAAGTCAAACTTCAGGACTTGTTTGATTTATTTATTTTGGTACCAACCAACACAGCGAGTGCCCTCCTCGTTGAGATGATAGCCACGGCCACAGCTGGGCACGTTCTTCTGGCATGTGTAGGAGCCCTCTGTGTTGATGCACGTCTGCCCGACTGGGCATGGGGCACTGATACTTAAACACTCATTGATATCTACAGAGGAAGCACACAGAGACACGGTGGTTAAAGGTGGAAGGCGTCCTAGAACCCCTTCCCTCCCTCTTCAAAGCCACGAACGGGTGCCCGATCCCTTCACCTTGGACCACGCCGCAGCCTCCACACTGGACCTGAGCAGCACACAGCCTCAGTACCCACCCCGCTCTCTCTCTCTGCCCCTGACCCCAGCACCACCACTTTTTGCTGCTCCTGCAGGCCTGGCATTCCCACATTCTTATGACCCACACGGGCACGCAAAGCCCTGAGCTTCAGCCCCAGGGAGAGAGAGGGGTCTGACCCCCTCTGCCCCAGCACTGGACCCTAACGAGGCCCTAGACTCCTCTAAGTGGCAGGGTTACCTGCCTCACCTGGCTAAACATCGGATCCCTAGTAACATAGCTGCAGCTCACGGCCACTCAGGGTCCACCCATGCTCGGCCAGGGAGCTACGCCTGAAAGCCATCGCCACAGAAAAACCTTCCTGCACCCCCTGCGGGCTGACTGTGGCCATGCATGGAGCTTCCTGCTAGGGTCTCCTCCCCAGGGGGGAAACGCCTCCAGCAGGGGCACCGTTGGCTGTGTACCAGCAACCACCCACAGCAAACTGGGCGACAGCTCAGTGGGCTCCTTCTGCTCAAATTCGATGCCAAGCAGACTGAACCTCCCGCTACAGGAAGTCTTCGAAAAGGACCCGTTTCGGATCCCCTGAGAGCGTCCTGGTTCAGATGCTTCCAAAGCACAAGGCACAGCAAGGAGACAGTGATGGGAGAAGACCCTGCAGCCGAGGGGCCAGCCAAGCCCACTCTCTTCAGACAGTCTGAGAAACCAGCCCAACGCCTCTCAGCCCACACAGGGGCAGCGCAGTACTCCACAGTATACAAAAATGTTCATGTCCGTTACCGCCCTGGGCCACCGTAGCCAGCGTGCAAGGGACAGGCGCATTACCGTATGCTTCATACCAGAAAATCAGAGCCCAGAGAAGAAGCAATGCCTCTGGCTCACAGCAGGGGGCAACAAAGCCTAGGCTGAGCACCTCCCAGACACTTCAAGTCCCCCACATTAGGATCCCACTGGCCAAAATCTGGTCCACTAATTATTCTTATAAATAAAGCTTTATTGACACCTAGCCAGGCCCACTGTCTCACATATGGCCTACAGCTGCTCTCCTGCTATAACCATAAGATCTCAGCGGTAGTGACGGAAACCAGATGTCCAGGAAAGTTGCTATCCATTATCTAGCCCTTTACAGAAGATCTGGCCAGCCCTGCCTGGCGTCAGAGGTCAGCGTAGCTTCCAGCAATGACTACAGCCTCTGCCCTCCCACCCACTGACTAGAGTGCTTCAAACGCTGTTTCCTGTAACACTGGTGTCCCTCAAAACTACATTCCAGAGAGGGGTGTCCCCGGCCTAAGTGCCACAAAGATCAGGCCATGAATGAGTGAATGAAAGAGTGAGTGAAATGAAAGACGTCAAAAGCGGATAAACAAACACAAATTGATACAAAAGACGGTGAGTTTGGGGGCATGCTCCAGGTACTTCCCGGACTGGATGGAAGCCAGCACTTCCCAGGGCCTGTGGGCATCCTTAGCACCCAGGAAGGGGAGCGCTGCCCTGGCCCCTTCCCTCCTCCTCACAAGGAACACAGGGAGCAGGAGAGGGGACTCAAGGAAAAAAAAAAAAAAAAACAAAGAAACCCCAACTAAGGAAGACATCCTCAGGGCATAGGTGGCCCTTAAGGGGCTATAAAAATGTCTATTTTGTAATGGGAAGGAGGCCTCTGCTTTCTTACCCAGACCTATAATGGGCTGTCTTTTGCGCTGTCCCGGGTGGCTGGGGCTCATTCTAGCTGGAGCCACCAAGGATGGGGCTGGGGTGGGGCCAATGCCTCCCATCATGGACCAGGCTGCTCCAGAGACACGAGGAGCCGTGGGCTGCAGGCCCTGGATGCATGCCAAAGAGAGTCCAGTGGCTCCTCCCAGCTGGTCTGGGTCATCTCCCTCCCTTTTTTTTTTTGTTTCCTCAGACTTGCTGTCGCCCAGGCTAGCCTTAAACTCACTGCACGCCTCACCCTCCCAGGTGCCGGGACCGCAGGTGTGTGCCGTTACGCCCGACTCAGCCCTACTTTGACTCACTCTCCCCTTAGAACTACTTCTGCTGATGCCATGGTTATTTTAAACACAGATAAAAGCGCTGACATGAAGTGATTTCTAAATACTTCGTTAAGTAGAGAGTGGCAGAACAATCTGGTCCTGTTTTCATGAAAAAAACACAAACAAACAGTAAACAGTGCCCAGGAGGGCGGCGGCCCTGCACCCCGGAGATGACGGGCAGAGCACGACTTCCACACCTGCGATTTACATATGGAGGTACACATGGGTTTCGTTATAAAAAGAGGTAATTTAAAAAAAAATACGTTCTGAACTTGGCTGTGAGGAGTGAGAACACGTAAAGGGGTCCCCTCATTTGCACGCAGAACATCTGGCCTTTGAGGTCACTGTGGACCCAGAGGGAGACAATGGGAGAAGCACAGATGCCAGGCTGGGATTTGGCCAACATCCGTGAGGGTTCTCTCTGATCTGAGAGCGACAGCCCACTGCTGGTACACCTCAGCCCTGACCCTCTGGAGGGACACTTAGTGCCACACTGTGACTGGCAAAGGTTTTTGGAGGGAGGGTAATTCTGCCGTGAGTCAGGGTTCCCACCTGCAGTCTCCTCCACGGAGCCCTGAGCAGGCCACAAGTGTGCGCGGGACCCTCCGGCCTCCCTGCTCGAAGCCCGCGCGCTAAGTGACAACAGCCCCGTGGCGGGAGGCTGGCCAGGGGCCAACTCACATGCCAGCAGAGGCCTCCACCACGCAGACACCTCTGCATGGGGCCAAGAGGGACGCTGGGAGGCTGTATGGGTAGAGCTCAGATAAGGATCCCGTCCTGAAGAGGTTCTACCTTGAGTTAGGTCGATAGGGATGGAAAGGTGTACGGAGGGGGAGTTTTCAAGCAGTACCAGGAGAGCAGGGCCTCACAGACACCTTTCTGAAAGAGGAGAGGGCAGATCTATCCCCCAGAGCCCCTTCCTCCTGAGCAGACCTCCTCTGCCACACTAAGTTCACAAGGCACTTTCTCTCCTTTCACACTAAGGGCACTCAGCTTGCACACATTTTCTTTATCCCACTGTGGCAAGATACATGCAGCTGAACTCACATGACTGTATGGGTTCAGTGGTACTGAGCACACACGGGGAAGCTCTTACCACCCATCCATCTCGAGGCTTTCCCATTTCCCCAAATTCAAACTGTCTCCACTAAACACTAACTCCCCATCCTTCCGGTCCCTGGTGGCCACCGGTCTATCCTCCTGTCTCTATGAATTCCACCACTAGCACCAAGTATTTCTGTGAAACCATCTCTGATGGACTAAATGGGTGAGGCAGAAAGCAACCATGTGCCAAGCACTTCCCTTACGCGCACCTCATTACAAGAACCTGCTTTAGTGCTCGCCTCCAGCCCCATTTTATACAGGAGGGACCCGAGGCTCACAGGAAGGAAATCGATCTTAGGCCATTCAGTTCAAAACCAGGACTTCTGACTCCGAATTCCAAACTCCTTCATCCAAACCACAGCAAAGCAAACTAAAGCCCGGGGGGGCCAATCCCAGCCCACCAGCAATGTTTATAAATAAAGTTTTATTGGAGCCCGACCCAACCATCTGTTTATATAGATTCTGTGGCTTCTGAACTGTGACTGCAGAGTTCAGTCACTGGGACACAGACCACATGGCGCACACTACCTAAAGTATTTGCCGTGTGCCCCTCCAGAAAGCGTGCCAAGCCCTTGCCTGTACCGGATTGTCCCCTGCCTGGTGGCAGGCACATCTTACCAATGCAGCTGCCTAGAGCATCCTGTATAAAGCCGCTCTTGCACCGCAGCTTGGGTCTGCAACGGAAGGATCCCAGAGTATTCTGACAGATAAAATCGGGGGGGCAGTTATGAATACCACTCTCACACTCGTCAATATCTGGTGCGTCATAAAAAAAGGAGATTGTTAGCAAGAGTCCTGCCAGAAGCATCTTACAACACTTTAATATCACAAGAAAGTATTTTTTTTTTTAATACTCATTTCTCAGACTATAGCCCAAAACATTCCCACAGAGGTCACATGCAGAGGGGGCTTCAGTGAGCCACACCGTGCCAAGTTAGAGACTAAAAACACTGCCTCCCCACCCGCTCAGGCTTTAATGAGGCAAGCTCTCTGTTATTTAACAAACGACCCAAGCATTTTCCTGATAGACGCATCATTATCAGTCATTCAGGCCAAGTGTATGTTTAGATGAGATCATAAAGCAATCATCTTCATGACAATAAACAATCCATAATCCTTTCATCCTGAAGCCTTCCCAATACTTCAAATATTAGTCATAGCTACATGAGGATAGGATAGGACACGATGGACTGGCCCTGCCTTAAGTCCATGGTTGTCAAATGTTCAAGTGTGTTATACTCAGCGGGTCTGGCCCCTGGGCTCTGGGGTTAAAAGGTCCAGCCAGTGTGCAGGGTGGAGCGACGGGGCAAACACACTCAGGAGTTGGCTGCCAGGGGAACGTGTCTGGCTTTCTTGCTATGCACATAATTCAATGATCAACATTTTTATGCAAGCGGCTCTGTCCTTGGGGAAGGCTGGAAGGCCTGTGCATAAAATGGTGCCCTAAAAGGTCCTCCTCAGAGCCCTAGCTGCCAACATCTACGGCTGGGTGGGGAAAGGCTTTGAGTCCATGCAGCGGAACGGGCTGTTCTTTGAACTCCAAGGAAGCCTGCACTCAGGTGGAAGGCAGCTGTTGTGCAAAAGCCCTTGTGGGTTTTTTTGTTCTGTTTTTTGGTTTAGCTATTTCTGTAGAAAACACATGTGTACAGTGTTTTTCAGTGCTCAGGCACTGAGCCCGCTGAGCCGACGGGGCCAGCATCATTAACTCGGCACCCCACCAAGGTGAATCTGCTCATCACAGATGTGGCACTTCCTTCACTTGTCCTCTTAACGGTGACTGGACAAGCAGGTCTGCCGCCTCCCTCTTTGCGCATGAGGCAGTAGCCCCAGCAGCCACAAGGGGGCAGAGCCATGGAGCCCGACGTGTCCCCCCCCACAGCTGGGGAGGAGGTGGTTTTTAGACTCCTACTGCGCGCTGTACCTTTGCAGTTATTGTCCTCTGTGAGCTCATAGCCAGTCCCACAGCTGCTGTCTCGCTGGCAGCGGAAAGAGCCCACTGTGTTGATGCAGGACTCTCCGAGCCGGCAATTATGGCTGCCGGTGATGCATTCATTGATATCTACAGAGATTAAAAGTAACCAACAAGAACAAAGATCCTTAAGCTTCATCAGAAGGAATATTCCAGAAGCCATGGTAGATCTGGTTTCCTACATCCATCAAGTTGCCCGCTCAAAATGAGCTGAGTCTCACCACAGGCATGCCAGGCTGTCACCCAAACCAACCCCTGCAAGTTTCGGATCTGCTGTAAGCACTAGGATGGCAGTCATGCGATCCTGACGAACCCCATAAAGGGGACAGCATCGTCCCCATCTCTTAGACAAGGGGAAGGGCTGAAGGACCTGCTCGAGGCGAGTCAGCACTGCCTAGCTCCAGAGCCCGGGGGGACCCCCAAAGCCGGCTTCTTTGCCCACGCTGCTGTCTCCTGGAAGACAGCCTTGACAGGAGCCAAAGAGCAGCAAGCTCCAGGCAGTGCGAGAAAGCCAGCCCGAGCTATCCCCCGCCCAGGAACGAGGCCTGGGTTATACCAACTGGACAGGCCTGCTCAGGCCTCTGGTGGAGCCTCCGGAGCACAGTGGCCAAACCTCAGACATTTACCTTCACAGGAGACCCCGTCAGACAGCAGCTGATAGCCCACAAAGCAGGAGCAGACCACCTCATCCCCCGTGTCCCGGCACTGCTGCTTGCAGGGCCCGCCGCCTGGAAGCAGAACCCAAGTCAGTTGGCAAGTACCCCAGGAGGCCTTCAGAGACCTTTCCAGGGGACACAGGAAGGCAGCCCCCCCCCCCGGGGTCCCAGGGAGATCCCCAGGCTCTGGCTCTGGGTACTGAGGTGGCTACTACAGGCATCCAGAGTTGACAAATCAGGTGCCTGGGTTTACAGTGGACCTGGAGGGCCATGTTGCTTGCTGCCAAGAGGGAATGCTCAAGGGAACCCTCTGTGCCCGAGGGGCCAGGTGCTGGACTCACGTAACCCCCAAGCCGACCCTGCTGCCCTGTTCCCACTAATGCCCAGCTTCAGCGGCTACTCATGACTATGGCCACAGCCTGCTCCTGCCTGGTTTTCCCAAGGATCTGAAGCAGTTAGGGTGCCTGGACCCCCGAAAGTAAAGGCAGCAATATCCTTATCCTTGCAGTCTCCATTTTGCTAGAGATCAGAGAAGCTGGCTTCTCCTCATCTCTTGCCTAATGGTGTTCCCTCGACCTGTTTTTCCATGAACAACCTCAGAGGAGTTCCCCATTCCTAGAATTTAAATCTGATCCTGACATTGTGGTTGGTTAAGCTCGGCCCCAGAACTGGACACCGTGGAGCCAGTCCCCAGCCCAGACCAATCAGCCTCACTCTGGTTCACCTGAGCCTGAAGGTAAAGGCCACAATAAATAGGCTGTTACCAGGGGACAAGCTCTCTAGGCTGCCTGTCCAACACTCTTGAACCTCCAGGTTCTGGTGAGCCTCCCCCACCTCTAATCCCACATGGGCTCTCTGCGCTTCCTCCTCTTTCCTTCTCTTAATCTAATAAAGTTCTCCTAAAACCTTACCCTCTGGTCTATGGAGTTTAATTCTTTAAGTTCATAAGACAAGAATCTGCGGTACCCTAAAGGTTTTGGTGCATTGGCATATTGGTGTATTGGCAAGGCACCCAAAACTTTCCGCTTCAGATCCCTGGCACCACCTCTGTGACCCACACTCCCTACAGGGCAGCCAGGGCAGGCCTGGGCATGGCGCCTGCAGGGCCCTGCTTGCAGCCCGGCCTGGGTACCAGGGATGCCAACACCATCACGGGCTTTGCCACCCTGGCCAACCCATTCTCACTGGCTGCCCCTCGGCCAGGAATCCCCTCTCGACTTCCTGGGGCTTGGTGTCCCCCTTCCCTCCCTCCCAGCCTCCCTCTCTTCCCTCCCTCCTGGCCTCCATGTGGCTGTCACTGTACGCTGACCACTTCATTCTGTAATTACGCTGGCTCCCTTATGAACACCCAAACCACAGGGTAAGCCTGTGGGGCAGACCTGCCAGTCCAGACGTGCTGAAGAAGAGAAATAACTTAATCACAGGAAAAACAAAGCTGGGAGGCCCTGTTTACTTTAAGTGAGCAAAGGTCTCCTTAAGAAATTGATGACATGGGTGGGGCTCCAGGGACACAAAGATAAGAAATTCTCAGCCCCTCCCCTGGGGTCTCCCTCCACAGAGACTGTGAGCTCTTCGGTATTCAAGAGCTCACAGGAGCCCTTCCTTCATGAGCCACTGTCCCCCAGCAAGACCTCAGCTCTGGAGCACCAACCAGGGAGGGAGAAGGCGGGAAGCCACCAGGGCTGAAGGACTAGTCCGCACTGACTGACTCTCCCTGGCCTTTGTTAGTCAGCCAAGACTCCCACAGGTCGCGGGGCCTCACCTCGGCAGCGGTCATTCAGGTAAGGGTCTTCTTGTTCCTCCTCGGGCTCAGGAACCTTAGCTACAAGCAAAAAGACGAGATCCTCTAACCAATGTCCTGGCTCCTCTTCAGAGAAACCCCACAGTTTCCCTTCCTGTCAGCACCAGGCAGGAGGTGAAGAACACATTTACTAGTAAAGGTAGTTAAATCTCAGAGTGCTGGAAGAGGAGGGTTTGGGCATGACAGCATCACATTTCATCAACTTGAGGCCAATGTAAAACTTTACTTGAAAACATCAGTCAATGAACAGATAGTCTCCCTGTATGCCCAGGCCCACCCTCAAGGCCAAAAGCAAGGAACATAGGAGTGGTACGGTTATGAGGTGACCATACCTCCCACAGGCTCTACTGAAGACCAAAGACACTCAACTTTCCTACTCATCTACCTGAGCCTATTTCTTAGCCTTTAGCTCTGCGGGACTCGAGCAGCACCTAGTAGGCCTATGGTGAATGCAAGTAAGGGGCAAGAGGGAAGTGTTCGCAGAGGAAGTGGTCCCTGCGGAGAGTGTGGGGCAGGACTGGAAGCAGGTAACAGTGAGTGAGAGGGAGACTGACATCACAGGTTAAGGTCTTTAAGGTGTGGAGACCTACGGGAGGAATCTGCCCTCAGGACAAGTGGTCTGGGTCTGAAAATGTCATCTGTGATTTCAAAAGCCTAAGACTGAGACCTCTGAAATCAGCTCAGTGGTGTCCAAGTAGACTCTGAAAATTCAAGACCCCAAAGCCATGAGCGTCAGGAAGCCACAGGATTGGTGGCCTGACTTAAATGGTGGAGTCTGTGAGTGTTCCCCTATTAGTCCCTTCCTGTATCTCCTTAACAGAAAGAGGCAAAGCTCTGAGGGGGCGGAACAGATACAGTCCCTAGCAAGCACGGTGGGCAAATTCCTGCACCACCCCCGGTTTTCCCATGTGGCTCAGGAGCCCCCTGCGTTAGGGGTAACTCTGGAACCAAGAAATTCCTGCCACAGAAAAGGCCCACCACGCTCCACGGGGCTCTGGGTGCAGCTGGCTGTGGACAAGGGGCAGGGGCAGAACTGCTGGGGAGCAGATGTGATGCTCCCCCCAGAGGCCTGCTGCTTGAAAGCATGATGCTCTGAAACTATCGTTTTGTTTGGGATTTTCGGTTTTTCAAGGTAGGCTATCGCTCTAGGCCAGGCTGACCTGGCATTCACTCTGTAGTCTCAGGCTGGCCTCAAACTCACAGCGATCCTCCTTCCTCTGCCTCCGATTAAAGGCATAAGCCACTGAGACAGGCCTCAGATGCAAATTCTTTTCTCCACTCTTTTCAGTCTGTAGCTCGTAGTCAAAAGCTTATGGCTGGGGAGTCACAGGTCCTAGGAGGGAAGCTACTACAGTTGTTTGACTAAATGGATATGTTGTGCCCATCAAATGGGCATCTAACTATTTATGTCTATGCCTGTGCAAAGTGCTTATCTTACCTTTGGTCAGAAAAGTTTCATTTTGCAAATGGTGGTGACTACTGGGGGAGGCTCAGAACTAGTCATCTATATCACCCCAACCCCCAAGCTCAGGGAGCACTGCAAAAGAGGAGTCAGGGGATGGGGAGCAGTGCTGGGGAACTCTGTCTCTGGGACATGACGTGGCTGTTACATTCATGACCTCACAGCAATCGTCACTATCTGCACAAGATGTCGCGCCCATCAATACTCTGTCAAGGGTGGTAGAGGATGGGAAAAAAAGACATTAACGTGGAAGAGCGACTAATTGAGAAGAAGGGGTTTCACCGAAGGGGAACAGGAGGGAAGATAAGAGATGGTGATGAGAAGGGATTTTATATATATGTATGAAAATTGTTAAGAAAAAGTTTTAGAGCTGGGCATGGTGGTGTACACCTTTAATCCCAGCGCTCGGGAGGCAGAGGTAGGAAGATCACCTGTGAGTTCGAGGCCATCCTGAGACTACATAGTGAACTCCAGGTCAGCCTGGGCTAGAGGGAGACCCTACCTCAAAAAACCACACACACACACACACACACACACACACACACACACACACACACAAAGTTTTAAAACTGTCATTGGTTGAAACCAAGGATATGATATAGATAGGCTGGGACAACTGAGAGCACACAGACACACCCTAGAGACTCCCACATACTGCCCAAGAAGGAGAAGAAAGAATTACCTGGTTCTTGGAGGTCCCTGCCATCCCCAGGGGCAAAGTCTGAATTCTCCAGGCCCTTCACGCAGCAGGCGCGGAATACCAGCCCACACTGGTAGCCCACCAGGAGGCTGGGCTCACAGCTCTGGCTCCGGGCCTGGGCCGCCCTTCCCAGCATGCAACAGTGGCAGCATCTCTGTGAACAGAGTAGATTGGGGACAGGAAGGCTGAAGAGTGGCTCACAAGACCCCACAGGAGCCTCGGGAACATGCTTCTCATGCTCCTCTGTCCATGCCCCCAGACACTGAGGCACCTCTAATAAAGGCATTTCATCTAAATGTGAACCGTGCATAGCAAAGCATGGCTGGCACCCCAAGCCTCCTAGATCTGGTTTTCAAAAGGACCTACGGGGCCTGGCGCCCAGCGAACACTCATTTCCCTCGTCACCCCTACTTCAGGCATCCCTGTCCTGGCGAGCAGCTCCTGGCCAGGCCCATTCACCAACTAACTGTCCTTCTGGGCATCCCTGCCCATGCCAGCAACCCCTGGCCAGGCCCATTCACTCACTGTCCCCCTGGGCATCCCTGTCCTGACCAGAAGTCCCTGGCCAGACCCATTCACCTCCAGAAGAGGGAGCAGGCAGCGGTCCTGAGGCGGGCGACTTCTGTGACTGAGCTTTTGTGCTTTGCCAGGAAGAACGAGCACACGCCTCTGTCCCCTCGAGCTCGGGGGTTGGGCACCAGGTAAAAGTACAAAACGCACAAAAGCCGCAAGGGACCAAGCAAAAGGTGGAACTTGGCCTCCTGCCACCTGGACTTCAGAGCCTAAAAGTCACACCTGTGTCCTCATCACTGGGTACTGTGGAGCACACTAACGGACACGTGCCAAGGCCCTGGTGGGGCTGGCTGATGATGGTTCAGGGGTTAAAGATGCTTGCTCGCAAAGCCTGATGGCCCAGGTTCCATTCCCTAGCACCCACAAAAACCCAGACGCTCAAAGTGATGCATGTGTCTGAAGTTCAATTTCAAGAGACCCTGGTACACCCATACTCTCCCTATCTATCTACTATCTATCATTTACCTACCTACCGATCTCTCCCCCACTCTCTCTCTCAAATAAATTAATTTTTTTTAAAAGAAAAACCCCAGGTCATTCCTTACTAAGTGGTTGTCCTAAGAAGACGCGGAACTTTCCTGAAAGCTCCTGGAATAAGCACCAGGAAGATTCTTCACCTCTCCCCCCCTCTGCTGCCACAGAGAACGAGAGAGCTGTTGTAACCTCAGCCACCTCTGCGGGTGTGAGTAATCTTTCCCAGAAACACACTTCATTCATCCAGATCTGTTTCCACTCTTGCTAGAATGTTCTGTGTCCACTCTACACTCCTTTCCCTTAAGTCTGGGGACACGGGCAATTGCTTGCCAGGCAGACAGCGTCAACAGAGCCGGGCCCCGCCCAGGGAAGTGACCACTGAATGCTCCAGGTCCTGGCTGACAGACATCCCTCACAAGCAGGCCACTCCGGCCCTGTCCAGCTCCTCATGCCAGCATCTCCTGCCATGGAGGTCACATGGCGATGGCCCTAAACCTTGATTCCCCACTGCAGAGTGTCTGTCTGTGCGAAGACTCTAGGGCACAGCCCTCCCCCCCAGTCCAGACCGTGACTGGGTGACTGGGTTTTCGCTTCTTGATTCCTCTACCGCTTTCCTGGTGGGGCTGCTGTCACCAGCACATCCCGCCGACAGTCACCAGAGGCCCAGGGAGCATTTCCAGACCCAGCTGGGGACTTTCCTCATTGGCCTGGCAGTGAGGGTCCGTACGTGGTGCTCAGACCTGGAAACGTGACGGGGGTACCTGTCCCCAGGTAGATGCACTCCTTCTGCAACCACGGCGGCCCCTCAGCACCCTGGCGTGGTCCTGGGCTCCCAGGGACTGCCTGGGGAAGGGGACTCTACCATGTCTTCAGATTGTGTTCTTTGCAGAACCCCTTCAGAGTCCTTGACGAGGCCTCTGGACAGCCCTTTGGAGTGAGGACCTCTCTGAACTCCAACTTCTTCCTCTAGGGTAGTTACAGGGGTCATATGCTATCAGAGGCCCTAGTGGGGGTCCGTTGTGAACTCTAAGCCCAAGTTCACATGAAGGGCTGAAAGCATGAGGGCCTGCCGGGCGGTGAGAAGACTTTGACCACCGCTGACATCTTCTGCTCTGACCGCTCGCTGCCTTCTACGTGAGGGCCGAGAGGAGATGAGTGGTGGGTTGTCCCTACTAAAACCGCAAGAGGGCAAGACACGTGAGTGTCCTCCCTCCCTCCTGGACCAGGGCCCCTGATGCCCACAGGGACAGGTGGGCAAGGGCAGGTGGCGCCAAAGCGCAGCGCTGCCGGCTGCAGAGCCCGGACCTCCACTCACCTTTACAAACATGGCCTCCAGGCTGGTGGCGTTACTGTGGGGCGTGGTGCAGCCATCCTGCTCGTTGGCCAGGTTGATGCCAGTGGCACAGTGCAGCTCCTCCAGCTGGCTGTGGCAGCACTGCTCCTGGACCATCCTGTGGGCAGAGCCAGGGCTGGGCCAGGGCTCTCCATGGGGCTGCAGCCCTGGATGCAGGGCTCAGAGCAGAAGCCCAAGGGGGGGGGATGTCCCCCCCGTCTCCAGCTCCCAGAGGCATGCATGCGTGCACAACACACACATACACACACACACACACACACAGCACAGCACATGGCCAATGGGAGGCACTTGGTAGGAGTTTACCCAGGAAGATCAAATGTAAACTAATATCTGGGGTGGGAGTCAGGAGACCCCATTGTGCATACAGGGGAGAAGCCCTGTGCCAAGCTTCACAGAATCCGCACGCCTATTTAAAAATGAGCTGGGCTATCCCACGTCCTTCTACCCAGCTGAATTCTTCTCAACCTCACCCCACTTTTCCAAGCTCAGCGGGGACGGCTCAGAGTCTGTGACACGATTTGTAGAAGGCTTTGGCCCTCTAGGTTTGACTGAGAAAATGTTCTCAGAGCTGGCTGGGGAGACGGTTCAACAAGTAAAGTGCTTGTCACACAAGCATAAGGACCTGAATTCAGACAGCCCACCATGCCCTCATAAAATGCCAGGTGTGGGCTGGAGAGATGGCTAAGCAGTTAAGCGCTTGCCTGTGAAGCCTAAGGACCCCAGTTAGAGGCTTGACTCCCCAGGACCCACGTTAGCCAGATGCACAAGGGGGCGCATGCATCTGGAGTTCGTTTGCAGTGGCTGGAAGCCCTGGCGTGCCCATTCTCTCTCTCTCTCTCTCTCTCTCTCTCTCTTTCTGCCTCTTTCTCTCTGTCACTCTGAAATAAATAAATAATAATGAACAAAAAAATTTTTAAAAATGCCAGGTGTGGTGCACACCTGTCACCCCATGCTGGGAAAGTGGAGACAGGCGGATCCCTAGGACTCACTCACTAGCTGGTCTACCCAAGTCAGCAAGCTCTAGGTTCAGTCAGAGATCCTATCCGAAAACTAGGTAGACAGCAACTGAGGAGGACACCGGATGTGACCCTCTCACCTTCACAGGCACGTGGACAAGCACCGCTTACATACATGCACCCCTACACACAGAATGCATATACACACATGTATGCCACACAACCACGCCAAAAGAGTTAAGGTCTGGTACCTTAGACATGCTTATAACTAAGAGCCTCTTGCATCTGGTCCCTGGCCTTGGGATGTTAGTGGTTTGGCAGAGGACGTGTCACAAGTGAGGCTGGAATATTGTGTGTTATGATGGCCAAGAGGCAGCTAGTGGGGATCTTTCTGCCTGTGTCCCTTCTGTCCCTGGATAAGCGACGTTAGACATTGGAGGGGAGTGCACCGTTGGCATGTCTAAGGTACTGGGCCTTAACTCGAGGGGCATGGGAGGAGAAAGAGACCAAGCAGAACTGCACCTCCACTCTAGGGCAGCCAGGGGTTCCCAAAAATTACTCTAGGGAACCCAGCTTGAAAACCAAAGAACCAGCTTGACTCCTGCCACTCTGGGTACACTTGACCCTGCTGCCCCAAACAGTGCTGGTCCCCAAACAGTGCCCGGACCTGGTGGGTAGTGGGCTGTTGCCTCAGTGTGCCTTAAGAGAGAGGACTCACTGAGTACAGAGGGGGACCCCAGGGTGCCCGCTGCCCGGGTTCAAGCCTCACACTCCGTGTCCATTCTCCTCTGGGCTCAGACTCTGGCTCTCTCACTAGCTGGCCTTGCTGCCAGGGCTCGAACAGCCCACTCAGGTCTGTGGATGTCCAAAAGGCACATCCCTTGACTGCACTATTCCAAGCACCCCAGCTTTCTGCCCACAGCACCCCTCCCATCTGCCCAGCTGCCCACAGCAAATCTCTGGCACCACAGATGATGACCCTCTGAATCTCACTCCGGTGCCCTGGCTCTAGTCACCTCCACAACCAGCCTTCACCTCCCCCCACCCCCCAGCCCCCGGCTCCCACCCAGCTATACACTGCCTCTCTTCCTGCAGCCTTGAAATGGCCAATCAGCTCCTCGGCTTCCTGTCTGTCCCACCAACTGCCTTTCACACAGAGTTTCTCCCTTTCTATTGAAAGTGGGTGTGTGTGTACAGATGCACAAGTGTGAGCAGGCAGATGGAGGCCAGAGGACAGCCTTAGGTGTCATTCCTTAGGAACACAGGCTACTTTTTTTTGTTGAGGTAGGGGCCTCACTCTAGCCCAGGCTGACTTGCAATTCACTATGTAGTCTCAGGGTGGCCTTGAACTCACTGCGATCCTACCTCTGCCTCCCGTGTGCTGGGATTAAAGGCATGCGCCGCCACACCCGGCTACAGTCCACTGTTTTTGAGACAAGGTCTCTCATTGGCCTGGAGCTTGCTGACTAGCTTTCTAGACTAGCTGGCCAGTGAGCCCGGATTCTCGTGTCTCTGCTCCCCAACCCTTACACATCTTTGGACTGGGACCAAAAACAAGGTAAAATGAGATAAAGTGCCAAGTGCATAGCACACATTAGGTGCTTCACAAAGGCTTAGTTGTTTTTATGGTGGCGATCCACACTGCCTCTTGTCACTAGCTATTCTAAGCTTATGCCAACCCTGAATTTTGCAGATGCTTGAAATAATTTAAGGGTAGAAATACAGATTTCATACAACCCCCACTACTTCCCTTTTCCCTTTCTACCCCCATTCCTTTACTTGACTACTTCCCTTCCCTGGGAAGAAACCAACTTGCCTACAACTGCAGGCATGGCAGGCTGAGCTGCACACCAGGCCTTCTTGCTTCCAGGCCGGCAGAGGGGACAGATGCGCCAGTGAGCACAGTGGCCACAACAGTGAGTCCCGCATGAGAGGTTAGGAACAGAGGGAGAGAGTGGCCTGTGGAGGGCACTCACCCGCACTCACGGGAGCACTCACCCTCACTCACCCGCACACTCACGGGAGCACTCACCCTCACTCACCTGCACTCGTTGGATTCCGAGGTGTAGGGCAGCGAGCAGTCCCTGTGCTGAGTGGCCATCTGATGTCCATCTGCACAGCAAGTCTCCATAGAGACATCTGCACCCACTGTGTGGGGAAGAGGACAGCTGATGGGTTCCTGCACGGCACCCACCCCAGCCATGCCACCAAGCCATCTGCTTCCTTAGGTACCAGCTAGAACCATCGGGTCGGGTCCAGAAGGGCAGTGAGCACACGCAGCACTTCCTAAGTCACTCTGCAAATCGTTACTGAGAACTCTGCCAGCTCCTGGCTGGGAACACAGGCCCCACTCCTTCCAGAAAGGCCCAGGGCCTGCCCTGTAGTGCCCAGCTATGTACTGAGACCTAAGCACAAGGGCCATGTGCCAGCTCTACCCACATGTTGGAGATTTCCAGTCCATAGGACAAGAAAGGTGGGTTCTTCTGATGGAGGTGTGGCCAGGTACCATCTAACTATACTCTAATAGTGACCAGGGCACAGAGGCCTGACACCTCCAGAGGGGAGATTGGAAACAGGGGTCTCAAAAGGAGAGAGGCCCCGAAATACTTTGACAACCTTGGAGCCAGTGTTCTGTAACTTGTGTAATTTATTCTAGGCATGTGCCCCACCACAGAGCTAAACCCTCCTAAGCATTCACCAAGTCTCAAG
The DNA here is from genome assembly GCA_036346955.1 of Dipus sagitta. Classification (NCBI taxonomy): domain Eukaryota; kingdom Metazoa; phylum Chordata; class Mammalia; order Rodentia; family Dipodidae; genus Dipus; species Dipus sagitta. The sequence goes on along the minus strand of CM070777.1, from coordinate 3,703,162 downwards.
GGTCTCATGGGATGGCCTTGAACTCCTGACCCATTAGGATTGCAGACAAATCCTTTTGCAAAATACCCTGGGGTCTGCCAAATGTCTGGACCAGCTTTAGGGGCCCATAGGTAGGTTCTCAATGGATCTTTGCACAACCCATGGGAGGGAGGGGCTCCATCCTCAGCATGTGGATAGGAAACTGGGGCTGGTGATAATTCTGCCCTTAAGTGCCGCAGATCTTGCCTTCTGCAAAAACAGTGACCAAAGAGGTTGGGGAGCCACCTTGATAAATAGCTGGCTGGCCCAGGCCCTCGGTGCCAGACTGAGTGGAAAATCCAGGCCCTTGTGCCAGTCCAGACTCTCAGCTTCACTGTAGGCTGCGCCCCCTCAGCTATTGGCAAGAAGACCGCTATCAAGCCACGGGGGGTGGGTACAATGGGTCCCAAGGTGCCTGCATTAGTATCAAGAGCCTCAGTCTCCCCTAAGCCTCTCCTCAGGCCCGGCTCCTCCTCCACGCTCCTCTGCAGCCTCCCTGATCACCAAGCCAGCCTTGGGGGCATGAGCTCCCAATCTCACCACCTCTGGCCAGACTCATCTCACCATGTCTAACGGTCTGTTTCTCTGCCTCTCTCTGCCAGCCAGAGGTCCTGACAGTGAGTCTCTGTCCCTTATCCCTTTATACTTTGGTACAAAAGTCCATGCATGGCAACTAAGAGTTGAGATGAAAGAATCCATGTTGAGGTGGGTGTGGTATCACACTGCTACCCTAAACACTTGGCAGGTGGAGGCAGGAACACTGTTGGAGGCTAGCCGGAGCCGCACCACAAGTTCAAGGCCAGCCTGAAACATACAGCAAAGCCTTATCTCAAAAAGTAAATAAATAAGCAAATCAGGCTGGAGAGATGGCTTAGTAGTTAAGGCGCTTGCCTGCTAAGGTCCCAGGTTTAATTCCCCAGTACCCACGTAAGCCAGATGCACGAGGTGGGGCATGCACCTGGAGTTCATTTGCGGTGGCTAGAGGACCTGGCATGCCCATATTCTCTCTCTTTCTCTCATCTGTTTCTCTCTCTCAAATAAATAAATAAAATTAAATAAAAATCAACACTAAATCACACTGCCAACAGGCCTGCCATGGCTCAAGGAATGTTGTGAAATAGAGGGTGGGAAGATTATAAAAGCCACAGAGTGCATAGGAATACCATGAGGCATACTCCCCCGACTGCCCTGTAGGGACTGACAGAGATCTTTACGACTCCACAGTGATCCACAGTGAATCCCATAACTCACTGAGGAGGACTCCAGGGGAAACGGGAGCAGGGGCGTGAGGACGCAAGAGTATAATATGTAAATATATATATATTTCCAGCCCTCTTGTATGTATGCATTTACACACACACACAAATGCATACATACAAGAGGGCTGGAGAGATGGCTCAGAGGTGTAAAGTGCTTTCTAGCACAGCCAGATGACTTGGGCTTGCTTTCCCAGTCCCCACATAAAGCCAGATGCACAAGGTGGCACATGTGTCTACAGCAGCAAGAGGACCTGGCATGCCTCTATTCATTCTCTCCCTCTCTCTAAATAAACAAACCAAACAGGAAATGGGCTGGGGGAATGGCTCAATGGGGTAAGTGCTTGCCATATAAGTGTGGGGACCTGAGTTTGCGTCCCCAGCACCCATGTAAAAGCCAGAAGCCGTTGCAGGTTTCTGGAATGTCAGCAGGTTAATGCTAAGATGAGAGACAAAACTGGGAGAAATGTCCCAGAAGCTCACAGACCAGCTGGCCTGGGGACCACAACAGTGAACAAGAGACCTGCCTCCTACGCGGAGGGGAGGACCCACCCCTGAAAGTTGCCTCCTGACCACACGCTCGCCATGGCACATGTGGGCCTGCACTCAAACACACGAATACGCACAGGCACACAAACATATATACACAAAAAAAGTATTTTAAAGCACACAATAAGGAATGAAGGAAGAGGAGGGTGGGAGAAGAGAGGAAAGGAGAGAAAGAGAGAGCGTAAGCTTTGGAGTCAAACAGACTTGGGCTCCAGCGCCATCACCTTCTCTCTGTGACCCAGTCAGGCCACTGGACCCTCTCAGTCAGTTTCCTCAGAAGTAAAATGGGGGTCACCTGACCTCTGCAGGCTTTGAGAAACGTAACGGCACCCCAGACACACCGTATGAGAGCCATGAGCAGGTCCTGACCGGTCGGGGTCTACCGGTCACCTGTGAGAAGGGAGCCCCCACACGTCCTGGAATGTACCCTAGCCTCGCTTAGCACCTTCAGGACAAATGCTGGCCAGAGCAGACTGCAGCCACTCCACAGAGCGAGAGAGAACTCAGTCCTGAGCTGTAGAAAAGATTCCAACCTATTTTGAAATGATGCCTATTGGGGACCTTGGGCACTCTGAACTTTATACTCAGCGGGATAAGCAGATTTAAGCTCTTGGGTTAGCCTGGAAACTTGGAATGTTCCTGGAATGTGGCTCAAATGTTCTGAGCAGCACATTCCTGGACTGGAACTCACAAGCAGAGCTGTCTAGAGGCCGTGTCCGGGCCTCTGTTGCAGCTGCCTGAGTAGGCTCACCTTCCTTGGACTTGAGGTGTCTGTCAGCCAGGCAGCATGTCCTACGAGGCTGGACAATGACCAGCCAGAGGCAGGGAGAGGCCTCAGGAAGGGCATCTTTGTCCTTGTAGTAACAAATACGCCCCAGTTGGGAGGTGCTGGACAAGACCCCATTCATTCACCAGCTCCCACCCCCTCACACTCTGCAATTCACACTGCCATTCTGAGCTAAAGACACTGTATTAGCATAGCTGGTGACACAGTTGAAGGCACCATTTCCTGACCCATCAGCCCTGCCTGGGGACACAGGTCACGTCCAGTGTTTCACTACCAGAAAAGAACTCACAGCTCTGAGCGTGAAGTCGTGGTTCATAAATCTGCATGTTTATAGGTATGTGTATGGGGCATGTGTGTATGTTTGTGTGTGTGTATTTGTGTGTGTGAGGGCACATCTGTGGAGCGTATGTGTATGCAGAGGCCAAAGGCTGGTGTTGGGTGTCTTCTCTGCTCGCTCTGTCCCTCACTTGCTGTGTAAGGTTCTCTCACGTGAATCCTGAGCTCGCTGTTCCGCTCGTCCAGCTAGCCAGGTGGAACCAGGGGTTTCCGTCGCCACCTCCCAAGTATTGGGATGACAGACAGGCTGCCACAGCTGTCGCACGTTTGCGTGGGTTCTGGGGATCTGCACTTAGGCCTTCGCACTTACATAGAATGTCCTTTATCCACTGAGCCATGTCCCCAGCCTAGAAATCTGTATTTCTAAAGCCATACTACTTGCTTTGGCCAGAGCCCTGGGAGGAGATGAAGCCGGGCAGGGCAGCGACATCTTCCCGCTCCGACTGCACGTAGCGGATCACGGCCCAGAGCCTCCCAGCCCCATGGCCCATGAGTGAGCAGCGCAGCAAGGGGCGTTTCCAAGGAGGCCTGTGTCAGTCAGCAGCCAGCTGCAGCCATACTGACGGGCCCCAGCCTGGGACCTCGGGGCAAGGCGGAAGTGTCCACTTGGAGATGTGCTGAGAGCTCCAGCCCAAACTGACAGGGACCCGCGAGGGCCATCCTGCTCTGGAAGGGCTCACTGGTCCTTGGGGCACTGCATGAAGGCAGTGAAGGAAGCTTGGCATGGGCAGACCCTGCCCACCCCTCTGCTGGGTACATCACTGCAGTTGTCTAAGCCTTGGGTTCGAGATCTGGGAAGGGGGCTCCTAGCACCAGACCACAAGGTTATTTATTTATTTATTTATTTATTTATTGGTTTTTTGAGGTAGGGTCTCACTCTAGCTCAGGCTGACCTGGGATTCACTATGTAGTCTCAGGGTGCCCTTGAACTCACAGCGATCCTCCTACCTCTGCATCCTGAGTGCTTGGACTAAAGGTGTGCGCCACCACGCCCAGCCCTCCAAACCACAATGCTGTGAAAGCGCATGTGGACGGATCCTTCTACTTCTGTTCCTCCTTCCCCCAATCACAAAGCATGCCTTAAGGGATCGCCATCCGATAGTCACACCAAGGACTCTTCACACTTCAAACATGTTAAGGTGTCCCTGTTCCCACTAGAGCCATACTGCACCTGCCCAAAAGCAGCCCATGGCCAGCTGTGCCCAGCGATCGGTGGGCACCGAGTGCCTACACTCTGCTGACCCCACCCCAATATTGGGCTGGGCTCGGCAGCCTTCACAGCTACTCTAGTCCGCCCTGCCCCAAATGAAACTTCCTTGGGCCAGAGATGCATCGTTCTCCTGTCGCTATCCCCCAGCTCCCGCTGTGGGCCGTACACCCACTGGTTCCACAGAATAGGGCTGATGGGTACGGCTACCCTTAAAACGGCGATGGTGGGCTGGGGAGATGGCACAGTGGGTGAGGCGCTTGCCATGTAACCATGAGGACCTGAATTCAGATCCCAGAGCCCACAGGAAGCTGGGTGCTGTGCTGGGTGCCTTCAATCCCAGCACTCCAATGGCAAGATGGGAAATGACGGAAGATCTCCAGAAGCTCGAAAGCCAGCCACCCGGGCATTCACAGAGGTGGACAACAAAAAGACTTGGCCTCACACAAGGAGGAAAGTGAGGATCGGCACTGGAGGTGGTCCTTTGACCTCCACAAGCGTGTGTGTGTGTGTGAGAGAGAGAGAGAGAGAGAGAGAGATGCTCAGGCTTCCTCAGTTATCCTAGGCATTGCAAAGAAGGTCACTAGGCTGAAGTGGCCCATGGCCAACCGCAGTGCTGGCTACGGTGCACCAAGACTCCAGAACTACGGCTTCCCTTTCCCTGGAGGGCTCAGCACTGGCACCTCTGGCCCATTACAGGATGGCAGAGCTGCGGGAAGAGAACAGCTCAGGGAAATGAAGGGGACAGCCTGAGGGACGCCCTGGCACCGAAGCTCAAGAAACTACCAAAGGTGCCCTCTGCAGCAGGCTGGTCTTCAAAAGACGAGCTCGGCCAACACAGGACAAGTTCCTTACGAGCAGGAGTTCCAAAGGGAGAAAAGCCACCCACGTCCTCCCACGTCTCCCTCCGAGAGACAGGGCAGGGCCAGGCCTGCCCAAGCACAAAGCCAGTGCCCCCCCCCCTTCCAAGGCACTTTCTAATTAGAAGGGTAAATTGCTATTTTCACATTTGTTTCCTTTCATATAAACAAACGTTAGTGTCTTCATGAAAATCAAATAAAGCTCAGGAGGCAGACCTGGCAGCTCAGGACAAGGACGGATGAGATCCTGAAGGAATGGAATCCCTAACCGTGCTTGCCAGGGGCTGGGGATGGCCAGTGGGGAGTTAGTGCTTTAATGGTACGGAGTTTCTGTTTGGGAAGATGAGAAAGATCTGGAGATAAAAGGCAGTGATGGCTATAAAACAGTGTGAATTCACCTACAGCATTTGCTAAGAACACAGCTGATCACTAAGAGTTAATTTAATATATGTCCACCACAATTAAAATGTTCATTAAAAAAAAAAATTGGTGTTTAGTCAGGCTTGTTGGCAGACCCCTATAAATCCCAGCTACTCCAGAGGCTGAGGCAGCTGGATCTCAAGTTCAAAGACAGCTTGGACTACATAATGAAATCCTGTCTCCAAAAAATAATAAAATAAGTTAACTTCTGTGGTTTATTTTATCCCATCCTTCCTTGGGAAAGGCATTAGATGTTTTGTCCATAAACTCTTGTTTCTATCAGCCAATGTAAGAAATTAATTTGTTTACATTGTATCATATATTCACGAAGAGTAATTAGAAGGGCAGTACAATGGTAACGTGCTAAGCTATGCGACTCCAAATGAGAATAGTTAAAACATTCACTAACGAAGGAATATGAAACCTTTTAACCAGAATACAGATGATTCCAAAATCGTCCAAAAACGAAAAAACAAAAGCTTCCCTAGGGACTGGACTTCTCCAGGTGTCTCTGAGGTGGTCATGGGTTGGGGGAGGAACGGTCTGCTGTGCACATCCGCCCAGCTGTGGCCTCCTACCTCACTGCAGGTGCTTCCCCTGCTGGCTGGCCTGGGGACCTGGTGATCTCGGCACACCAGCGTCCTGAGACTTATTACCCCAGCACAAAAGCTGGGGACGCTCTGAGGCCCACGGAGGCACCTCCCTTCCTTTCACTCCTGTCCATTCATGTAACACCATAGGATGCCTTTTCTGTGTCCATCCAGGACTAAGTGAGGCTGGGGAGTGAGAAGAGTTATGGCTAACAGAGGCTCTACCCAACTCCACACCTCACAGGCCACAAGGTTCAGTGTCCACAGATGGCATCTGGCCCAAGGTCGGACTGCTACAGGCCTACCAGCAACACCTTCAGAAGGCTGTGAGACTGAGCAACCACGCACACGCGCGTGCACACACACGCAGGCGCACGCGCGCATTCTGACACCCAAGTACCCTTTGCAGCAGTGTCTACAGCACACGAGGCCATCACCGCCTCTTCTGTTCCCCCCAGCTGCTGCCAAGTCTATAAAACAATTCAAGAAAATCCTATGCTGGGTGTCCAGCCAAGGCCACTCACACTCCTTGTTCCTCAACACCCCATCACTGCACAGCACCCTGTGGAAAATCTGGAATCTTCTCTCCTGTATTTATTTTTTAATCTGAGAAGAAACTCCATCAAGCAGTTATAACATCTAATGTTTGTCATGTAGCTATACTATTAATGCAACTGATAGTTTAAATCAAGAATGTGGCAGGGTGTGGTGGCGCACACCTTTAATCCCAGCACTCGGGAGGCAGAGGTAGGAGGATTGCCTTGAGTTCGAGGCCACCCTGAGACCACATAGTAAATTTCAGGTCAGCCTGGGCTAGAGTGAGACCCTACTTTGAAAAACCAAAAAAAAAAAAAAAAACAAAGAATGAACTCTCTGGTAAATTATGGCTAACTTTAAGTCAAACGTTCAAGGGCAGGCAGCACAATGGATTTAAACTGCCTAGTCTCCCAGTGAGGAGCTGAGGGAGGAGGGTGACTTGGCACAGGATTTTGAGACCCACCTGGGCAACAATGATGAGACCCAAAAAACCTCCATCTGGCAGCCTAGAACCAACTACACACCTCACTAATCCTCTCTGGGCCTCGGCTCCTCCTCAGTACTGAGCTATGTGGAACTGGGAGGTGAGCTGTGTGGAGCTGGGATGTGGCCTGTGTGGAGATAGGAGGTGAGCTGTGTGGAGTTGGGAGGTGAGCTGTGTGGAGATAGGAGGTGAGCTGTGTGGATAGGAGGTGAGCTGTGTGGAGCTGGGAGGTGAGCTGCGTGGAGGTAGGAGGTGAGCTGTGTGGAGATAGGAGGTGAGCTGTGTGGAGGTAGGAGGTGAGCTGTGTGGAGCTGGGAGGTGAGCTGTGTGGAGCTGGGAGGTGAGCTGTGTGGAGATAGGAGGTGAGCTGTGTGGAGGTAGGAGGTGAGCTGTGTGGATAGGAGGTGAGCTGTGTGGAGCTGGGAGGTGAGCTGTGTGGAGATAGGAGGTGAGCTGTATAGAGCTGGGAGGTGAGCTGTGTGGAGATAGGAGGTGAGCTGTGTGGAGGTAGGAAGTAAGCTGTGTGGATAGGAGGTAAGCTGTGTGGAGCTGGGAGGTGAGCTGTGTGGAGATAGGAGGTGAGCTGTGTGGAGCTGGGAGGTGAGCTGTGTGGAGACAGGAGGTGAGCTGTGTGGAGGTAGGAGGTGAGCTGTGTGGATAGGAGGTGAGCTGTGTGGGTAGGAGGTGAGCTGTGTAGAGATAGGAGATGAGCTGTGTGGAGCTGGGAGGTGAGCTGTGTGGAGATAGGAGGTGAGCTGTGTGGATAGGAAGTGAGCTGTGTGGATAGGAGGTGAGCTGTGTGGAGATAGGAGATGAGCTGTGTAGAGCTGGGAGGTGAGCTGTGTGGAGATAGGAGGTGAGCTGTGTGGATAGGAGGTGAGCTGTGTATGGCTGAGGAGGTGAAGGAGATAACAGAAGAAATGCTCCAGTCAGGACCTTGGCCACAGGAAAGGACAAAGCCATCCAAATAAAATAATTAGGGAAGTCTTTCTCATGGGTACTGAATACCTCACAGCCAGTCAGCACCTCTTGCCTGTCTTCTGTTGAGCCAGTGGCCAGATAGCTTAGCTCTTTGGCATCAGACACTGTGTGTCTCCTAAAAAAGCAGCTAAGTTTCTTCTAGGTGAGTAAAATCTAAGATTATGATGCAGAACATGGCGCCGGCCATAAGTACAAGTGTTAAGAGCACACTGTATCACGTGTCAGACACACAGAGCTTTCCTGAAGTATGGCAAGAACACGGCCATGTGGTCTTTCCATAACCATAGATTCTAGGCTGCTGTTTAGAGGGGTTTTATTCCATTCCTCAGATGGAAGCTTCCAGAATGTCAGCCTGCCAGCTGTGAATGGTGCAGAGACTTTGGACCACGCCCAGTGGTGCTCCTGAATGACCTGGGAGTCCAGGGACTAATATATTAAAGGCTGCTCGTTGAGCTGTGACACTGAAGAGACGCAGGGAGGAGACTTGGAGGCTTGGATTTCCGCTCTAACTCCAGCATGGAGGGTTTTCCTCTCTAGGGCAGACCTGGACCTCAGTTTCCCCACCTGTAAGCTGGACAGAAGATGTGGCTCACTGTGTGGGCCCTGAGCTGCCACAAAGAAGGCGAGATCAGGGCTGGAGAGATGGGTTAGTGGTGAAGGTGTTTGTCTGAGGAGCCTAAGGACCCAGGTTCGATTCCCCAGGACCCATGTAAGTCAGATGAACAAGGTGGTGCATGCAGTTTGTTTGCAGTGGCTGGATGCCCTGGCACGCCCAACCTCTCTATTTGTCCCCCCCTCTCTCTCTAACAAATAAATATATATTCAAAAAAAAAAGCCATCCCATCAAAAACACTTTTCTCCCTCCAAGACAGTCTTTCTCTCATCTGGGGCTGTAACTGTCTTCCTTGCCTATGAAGAGCCACAATCCCAGGTGGCAGCTGGCTGGGCTCCGTTGTGCTCTGATGTCCTCATCCGGCAAAACAAGAGGCGGCCAAAGCTGCACGAGGCGATGGGCTGGACAAAGGGCCACTCACGTGGAGGCGTCCACTCTCGGGCTCCCCCTGCTCAAGCTCAGACCCGAGAGAAGGCCGAGGCCTAGAGTACAGCTCACGGGATCCCGCGCCCCCTTGCCGAAGCCTCCAGAGTTTGTACCTGCAGGGATCCAGCCTGTCACTCCATCTATGACTTTCTCTAAAGCTGCGGGAGAGGGGTGGGGGGGCTGTCGGGGTTCAAGACCCAGGAATGAGGAGGCCAGATCTATGGTGAAATGTCAACCACCAAGACTTACCATGAAACCCCAACCACGCAACACTCGTCGTGGACAGAGAAGCAGCCAGAGGCAACAAGAGAGAAGCAAGGCAAGGCATGGGTGGGAAGGTGAGAATTACCTTCCCATGGCTCCTGGGGAGCTCTAATCCAGGCTGCCTCTTCCCAGCCCAAGGCCAGGACATTAGGCCAAGCTTCTCGGCATCCCACTCTGCTCTGAAGGTCTCCTGGGCTTCCAGAATCTGTCTCCACCTCTCTGGCCACCAGTCACATGCCTTCTGCAGCTAGCCCTTGGAAGCTGCAGCTGTGCAGGCCGTGGAGTTGGGGACCACCCTTTCCCCGGGCCAGCGCACCCCTGCCGCGGCCCTGCTTCCCGGGACGCCTAACCCCCAACACTCACACAGACACACATAAGCACACAGGCTGGCAGGGAGACGTCTTTGTTCTCAGAAGTTCCCAGCACTCAGCACACAGCAGCCTTGCACCTGGAGGGCGGGGCAGGCTGTGTTTCACTCTGTACTCTGCCCTACAGCTTCACCCCAGCCAAAGTCTGTGAATGAATGAACAAGTGATCTCATGGTACCCCAGCAGCTCCACGCAAACAGCAAAAAGAAACACAAACAAAGACTGACCAGACCTCAACACAGCTGAGCCTTAGCAGGGACGGGCCCCCCTCCCACAGGCCCCTTTGTATACGCTGCCTCCACCGTGAAGCCTCCCAGTAGGGCTTGGCTCATTTTCCCAGGTCTCCTGGGGCATGTGAACCACATGAAGGGAAAGGACTGAGCTTGTCTTACTCTCTGCCTTATCTGGGAGACCTCACGCGATGTCTGGCTCTCAGCTGTCCCTCAGCAGCTATTTAAGCGAATGCCTTTGCATGACCCACACCACCCAGGCTGGCCCGAACAGGCTGCAGTCTTGAGGCCCTGCTGGGTCTCCTTCCAGATCGGCTCCTGGCTGGGAAGTTCAGTGTTCGTAGAACTTTCAGAGCAGTCTTGGGGGAACAATCCTTTCCTACCCAGGAAAGAAGATGACAGGAATGATAGCAGCTAATTACACAGCCATTTCACCCTGGCTTCTCTTAACCTTCAACCTAACAAGTCGGAATCCTTACCTCACGTTACAAATTGGGGAGCCACCCAGCTATCCAGTGGGCTTTTCCTGAGAACAGGCAAACTGGTTTTCACAGCCACAAGTGCCTAGGCAGACTGATGAATGAGCTGGGCTCCCCAATGCCAGGCCCCTACAGTCCACAGGGGGCTCATGTAGCCTGAGACGGGAGCCTAGGGCAGTACCAAGGGAGGCTCCACTGATGCCCTCAAGGCCCTCACAGCCTCATCTTCCTGTCTGGGGCGCCTTGGTCTCCACCTCCTTGCTGGGAAACTTCCAGGAGCGCATATACAGCCACATGATAAATGAGCTAGGTCCCCCAACTCCTGTCCCCCACAGTCCAGTGGGTGGGGGGGCTCATGTGGCCTGAGTTGGGAGCATAGGGCAATGTCAAGAGAGGCCCCAGTGATGGCCTCACAGCCTCATCTTCCTGTCTGGGGCGCTCTGGTCTCCACCTCCTCCCTGGGAAGCTTCCAGGAGCGCAGCTCACAGCCACATGTTTCTGCCAAGTGCTTGCGGCCTTTGTTCTCCCTCCCAACAGGACTTTCTTTTAATCAGCGGGAAACTTCGGGCCGGAGCCAGGGGCCAAGAAAGCCTTGGAGAAAAGACAACTGTCTCTCCCAACACCCTCCTATTCTCCTGAGCCCCCCCACCCCCACCCCCAGGTACAGGACAGCCAGCTCTGCCCCTAGCAAGGAAGATCAGGGCCCGGCTGCATATCAGCTGCCACAGATCAGCAACAGGGCACAACTGTCTGTGTTCTCCAAGGTCATACTTTGTTAGAGAACCCACAGCTCTCTGGGGCCCAAGGGCAGAGTCATGGGGCCTTACAGGGCTGAAGGCTGCAGAGAGGAACCAGACAGCCTCTAACCCTCTTTCTCAGACCACCCCAAACTTCCCCGGCCTAAACTCAAGGAACGAGAAAGAAAATGCCCCGGGAGGTCTAGTCAAGCACACCACCGGGCCTGAGACTAGCTGTGAAGAACGGCTGTGGCGGTGAACCACCCTAGGCTACCAATTCCCGGTGCCCATGTGTCCATGTGTCCCCAGAAAGGCTTCTCCTGCGGCAGGCAAGAGAGAATCACCCCCAGGGCCTTGGGGAGGCCTGGCACCTGGGTTGAACCATGCCTTCTCTCTGGACCTCTATCCTCATCTGTACAATGTGGGGGTCTCTGAAGTCCCTTCCATTGCCAACAGGAACTCCCTCCCCACACTCAAAGTTCCCCTCTGGGTTTTCATTCTCCCTGGCAGTGACTCAAATGCCCTCGCTTGCTTATACCCACCTCACTAGCTCCTCCTGCCCTCCCTCCAGGGTCCACATGGCTCTTGGCACCAACACTGGGCTCTGTGCCTCCCCCACGCTGTCTCCAACCCCCAAAAGCGACCCAGAACGTGCCAAGACTGGAGCCAGTGCCCAGAACAGCCAGAGCTCCTCCGAGAGGAAACATCTACCCGCACCCCCCCCCCAGCAGCCACTCCCTAAGTCTCCTGCCTCCATTATCTCCAAGTGACCTTTTGACCCAGGAGGAGGGCAGTCATCAGAGAATTCAAAAGAAACTATGCTAACTCTGGGATTAAAAAAAAAAAATCTGTGATTAGAAGGTGGTCTATGACTGGCCTCCTGCGGAAACAAAGACTCCAGGAGGGCCAGGCCTGGTTAAGAAACCCCAAAGTCATCAGAGAGGTCAGAGGTCCTGGCTCTACTTCCGGAAGCTTCTCTGATCAACAGGCACTGTGTTCCTCTCACCAAGCCTTGAGGATTAGGGAGGGAAGGGGGTGGACCCGATCTCCGAGCTGTGATCCTGGGTCACCCCTGCCACAGAGGGTAGGTTTGGGCAGTGGCCTGCCTCCCCTCCCCGTACAGTTGAACATGGAGCCCGAGGGCCTTGGATCCTGGGTCCCAGTGGGCTGTAGGGAGGCGGTGGCCAGCTCCTCCATCGCTAAAGCCTCCAAGCTGCTTTCTGATTTCATCTAGTGACACCCCCCCCCGCCCCAGCCGGGTGTCCCCCAGACAACTTTCATCTCCCACCCTCCTCAGTTTACTCCTGAGCAAGATGAGCCCAACGGCGCCAACAGGATAGCGGTTGGGGCCCGTGGGACAAGACGCACCAAATGGGATTGCATTGCAAAGAGCTCCCCACCCCCATGGCCCAGCTGCTGCCTGGATGTGCTTGCGGGAGGGTATGTTTGGACGGTGTTGGGGGAGAACGGGGTCCCCATCTTTAAAACAAGTCCTCCAAGTGATGGAGGTATTGGAGCCCTGGAGTGCGTGGACCGGGCAAAACCACCTGGGGCTGCGGCGCAAGCGCTCCGAGTTCGGGTGGCGGCAGAACTAGCGGGCCGGGGGATGGGGGACCCCCCCGCGGGGACCGGGGCGCCCCTACCTCGGGCGGCCAGCAGCGGGAGGCCGCCGAGCAGCAGCAGCAGCAGCGGCGGCAGCGGGACGGGGCGCGAGGGCGCGGCGCGCTCCATGGGGCCGGCGGGCGCGGGCGGCGGCGGACAAAGGCGCGCGGGCGGCGGGCGCGGGCGGCGGGCGGCGGGGTCCACGCTCGGCCGAGCCTCGGCAGCCAACGCGGGGCCGGATCGCGCGGCGCGTTCAAGTATCCCGCCCGGCGGAGGCGCGGCGGGGGCGGGGCGCCGAGCTCCCTCCCCTCGAGCCCCACGCTCTCCACCGCCCACCCCCAGCCCGGCGCCCCGAAACCCGATCCCCGGCCCACCCACCCCGCCGGCGGCTCAGCCCGCCGGGCTCCTCCCGGCCAGCGCCTGGGAAAGGGCCGGGTCGCGGCCAGCCAGGGCTCCTCCTGGGCTCCGGTCCCCTGCAAATGTGGACCCGAGCTTCTCTGGGGCCCCCGCGGGCCAACCTCGCACCCTGCGTCTGCAACTTAACCGCCTTTGCCTCTCGCCGGCGGGCATCACCCTGACTCTGACAGTCCGTGGCCGGCCGCGGGTCTTGCTAGGCCCCTCTAGGACTAGACATACAGGCCTAAAAGACCCCCGGCACCGGTGGGATGTGCTGGGTCCCGGGACTCCTGAAGCCCAGACGGAAAAGACTTTGACCTGGGAAGTCAGCGGAACCACAGACAGGCTTAAGCTGGGCCTGCAGGAGCCGCTTTGTTCAGGAGTGTCTGGCTGCAAACAGATATTGTGTTTTATTTACTTATTTATTGGTTTTTCGAGGTAGGGTCTCACTCTAGCTCAGGCTGACCTGGAATTCACTACATCGTCTCAGGGTGGCCTGGAACTCATGGCGATTCTCCTGCCTCTGCCTCCCGACTGCTAGGATTAAAGGCATGCACACCACGCCGAGCCAGCAAACAGATATTTTAAGACAAAAACAAACAAACAAACAAAAAAAACAACTCCTGAGTGCAGGTTGATTCGGAGGCCCGTAGGAACCCCATTTAGTTGTATGGGTCCTGGAACCAGAAATCCCATTTGTAGGATTAGATAATGAAATATCCAATGCACACAAAGAGACACACTGTTTACTGGGCACTGTTCATCATAGGCTCCAGGTGGGAGCCACCAACCGCTTCTCCTGCTACGGAGCTTCTGGGGAGTAGTCACACTAGAGAGACTGTAAACTTTGAAAAGCGGAGAACCCATAGTGGATCTCACAGCCGAGGCCGAGTAGGCCTATCCACAGATGAACACTGCGCCCGGCTTCCTTGTCTAGGAAAGGTAGGACAGGTCAAAAGTCAGGATGCGGACTGTCCTGGGGAAAGTAGTGCCTGGAGGCAGTGCCATGGGGAGTGTCTTCCTTAAAACCAGCTTGTGAAAACGTATCAATGTGTTTACTTGGGAAATGTGGTCTTTGGTGTGATTTTATTTTGAGAAGGGGGTCTCGCTATATTGCCTAGGCTGCTCTTGAACTTCTGGGCTCAAGTGATTCTCCTGCCTCAGCCACATATGTGCACCGCTGTGCCCAGCCCTTTTTTAAATGAAAAGCCTCGTCTCAAAAGATGCCTAACATGGGCTGGAGAGATGGCTTAGCAGTTAAGCACTTGCCTCTGAAGCCTAAGGACCCCAGTTCGAGACTCAATTCCCCAGGACCCACATTAGCCAGATGCACAAAGGGGTGCACGTGTCTGGAGTTCATTTGCAGTGGCTGGAGGCCCTGGCACAACCATTCTCTCTCTCTCTCTCTCTCTCTGTGTGTGTGTGTCTCTCCCTTTTTCTCTGTCTGTCGCTCTCAAATAAATCAATAAAATAAACAAACAAACAAAAAAAGATGCCTAACGCTTAAGGTTTGCAGAAGGGCCAGGAAAGTTGGTGGAAGGACCCCCCAGCTAACAATGTGGCTCAGGAGGCCTCCCAGAAGAGGTGAGACCCGACTTGCCATTGCAAGATTAACAAAAAGGTGGAAAGAGCAGAGGGAACCAGAGGATGTGGTGCCTGGAAGATGGGCTGTGAACAGATTAGAGACATGTTAATATTTTGTTATAAATTTGATTTAAAATTTTTTTAACTTATTTATTTGGAAGAGAGAAATAAGTAGAGAGAGAGAAAGACGCAGATAGAGAGAGAATAGGCATGCCAGGGCATCCAGCCGCTGCAAACGAACTCCAGACGCATGCGCCACTTTGTGCATCTGGTTTACGTGGGTCCTGGGGAATCAAACCTGGGTTCTTTGGCTTTGTAGGCAACACCTTCACCGCTAAGCCTTCTCTCCAGCCTTGAATTTGATTATCTGAAGCAAGGGAGAAGTCCAGTTTGGAGGAGTAAGAGGCTGAGTGTGGGGAGACAGGAGACCTGAGTCTCCACCAGCTCATAGGAACACAGGCACAGCTGGGAACCCCAGGATAGGCTAGAGGCAGTGATAAGAGGGAAGAGAAGAGACAGCACTGAGGGCAGAGCACCCCGATCCAATCCTGACCCGACTTCTTCCTGGCTCTGTGACCCTCAGTAAGTCGTCATTTCACCTGGTGCCTTGCGTCCTCCAGTGACAGGACTTCATACAGTTGTGAGAGCTGAAGAATAAGAAACACTGTGGCAGGGTCGTCGCCAAGAGAAATCTGGTTGACTTGCTATCAGCCACTGTGACAGGGGTGACAGAGCGGGAGAGCACTGGTCCTGATCTCCTACTCTTGTGAAATCATGGGTAAGTCCCTTTCTGGGCCTCAGTTTCTCCACCTGCAAACTGAAGGGGCTGGATCAGACTGCTCTCGGGGAGAGTTTAGACCTCAGATCTCAGTGATTCTAGGTCCCTCTCTGGTTCTGAGTCAACCCTAACCCTCAGATGCCCATGGGAAGAGCAAAGCCCTTGGCCTCTTGCACAGTCCTGGTGCGCTAGGCTAGATGTTGAGAGAAGCAGTACCCACACACTCGCAAACAAAATAAAAAGCCTTGGCCACCTTGTACCTATGTCTCAGGATTGGCCTCCTGAAAGCAGCCTTAAGGATGGAGGTGGTGTCTCCACACAAGCTTACCCCAAGACAGTAAGCTCCCTATGAATGCTGTCAGAATCCACTGGGAGTCGTGGTGCTCAGCTGTAATCCCAGCACTTTGGAGGTGGAAGATAATGAGTTTGAGGTCAGCCTGAGCTATATAGACTGTTTCAAAGAAGAAGGGGGAGAGGAAGAGAAATAGAGGAAAGAGAAAAAAAGGAGGAAAGGAGTAGAAGAGGAGGATATAGAGAAAGGAAGGGAAGGAAGAAGGAGGGAAGGAGGAAGTCATGGAGATGGAGGAAGAAAAGGAGGCGGAGGAGAAGGAGGCAAAAGTTGTCAGAATCCACGTGGAATCACTGGTGTCAGCTTTTAATAAAAAGAATCCATCCAGCAAGGAGGGCGTGAAGGAGGAAGCTTAGCCACGACTGAGACATCCCAGAAGACTGCCAGAACCTCAGCCTGGCACAAAGACCGTCCCAGGCTTGCCCAGAAAATACTTCAGAGGGACATCTATAATGATTGCCTGTCCAACCTTGGAAGGACACCACCCTTGTGATTGATCGTTATGGCCAAAGATTACTGCTTCAGAGTAATTTACGTAATCCTCCTTATTTTGCCATCAAACATGACCCATCCCCTCCAACTTCTTTAATTTTTTTTTAAATGTAATATAATTTGAGAGAGAGAGAGAAAGAAGCAGATAAAGAGAGAAGATGGGCGCTCCAGGGCCTTTGCCACTGCAAACGAACTCCAGACGCATGTGCCACCTTGTGCATCTGGCTTACGTGGGTTCTGAGGAATCAAACCTGGGTCCTCAAGCTCCTCAGGTAAGCGCCTTAACCGCTAAGCCATCTCTCCTGTCCTCAACTCTGGAATGTTCTCTTAGTTCACCGTGGCAGTGCCACTCTCCAGTACACTCTGTGAAGAATGTCCCTGCCACTGAGGTCACTGTTAACCAAGGTCAATGTTCCCTGTGTCACGATGCCTTGCAATGTGCAGGCATCCAGCACCGGCCCTCAGCCTCAGCACCCGGGGCTTGGGAGACTTGGGGAGCAGGTGCGGCTGCTCTGACCTAGGGAACGCAGGACTAGAGGTTGCTGGGGCTGGAATGTATTTCCTCTGACTCCCAACCTTGGGTCCTCCAAGGGCCACTTTGTATTGGGGCTTATTTTTCATCAAGCCTTGGTGCAGAGTATACCCTTCCCTCGCTGCGCAGCTAGTGAATGTACATCTAGTCAGCCCCTCTTCTGTCGCAGACATTCAAATTCTGCAAGGTGAGAAATTGTGTCAGCCAGGGTTGTGAGCTCCAGGCTGGACTATGTGTCCATGGCTCCAAGCATGAAACATGATTGCTACAGGCAGGAGTTGAGGAGCTCATGTTGGGGCAGAGGGACAGAAGTGGGGTCTCTCCACTCCCCCCAATCAGTGTTTCATGTAGGCTCTTCCACCAGCAAAAGAAACGCTATCGTGTTTCCACGTTCAGAGAGGACTGAACATGCGTGTGTTCTCATGTGTTAGGAGCCTTTTGTGTGTCCCTTTCTGTGGTTTGTTTCCTAACTTGTGCCCATTTATTGCAACGGAAAGATTATTTGTAACAGTAAAAATTTAGAAGAAGGCATTGCCCAGTGATAGTCCACTTACGGCATACACAGTTGGATTGGACTACTTTGTTGAGTGAGGCAAGGAAATATTGCATTATGGTTGAAAAGGTGGCATAGAGAGGTGGAAACGCAGCATTTGTGAGCTCATACGTGAAAATACAGAAAACAAAACAGTGTCTTATGGAGAAGCCAGGTTCGTGTGGCAAAGGATCAGGGACTAAATACAGGCAAATGATGTGTACGTGTGAGGGCGTGCACATGCCATGGCGCACACGTAGAGATCAGAGGATAACTTCTGGGTACTGGTTCACTCTTTCTTCCTTTCCTGAGGCAGGATCTCTACTGCTGTTGTTTCTGTTTCTGGGAAGGCCAGACTAGCTGGCCCCATGAGCTTCAAGATTCTCCTGACTCCATGGGTAGGTGCGTGGTTGGAATTATAGATGCTCGGGCCACTTTTGCATCTAGCTTTACGTGGGTACTGGGGATCTGAACTCTGGTTGGCAGGCTTGTGCAATAAGCACCTTTAACCACGGAGCCTCTCCCCAGTCCTTTATTTTATTTATTTCTTTTACTTTATTTTATTTTTTGGTTTTTTGAGGTAGGGTCTCACTCTAGCCCAGGCTGACCTGGAATTCACTGTGTAGTCTCAGGGTGGCCCCGAACTCATGGTGATCCTCTTACCTCTGCCTCCCGAGTGCTGGGATTAAAGGCGTGTGCCACCACGCCAGTCTCAAAGTTATTTATTTATTTGCAAACAGAGAGAGATAGAAGAGAGCCATGTGCCACTTTGTGCATCTGGCTTTACATGGGTATTGAGGACTCGAACTTGGGTTGTTAGCTTTTGTAGGCAAGCACCTTAACAGTGCTTTAACCACTCTCTCTCCAGCCCCAGAAAGAATGAGCATGCCCGGGCATCCAGCCACTGCAAATGAACTCCAGACACATGCACCACCTTGTGCATCCAGCTTACATGGGACCCAGAGAATCAAACCTGGGTCCTTAGTCTTTTCAGGCAAGTGCCTTAACCTCTAAGCCATCTCTCCAGCCTCTTTATTTTTAATTTAAAAAAAAATGTAACTTAATTTTTAAGAGAACAGTTATGCCAGAAACCTACAGTGACATAATTAATGCACCTAAACTTGACCCTGAGTTTCTTGGCAACCAAAGGAAAAAATCCAATTATGATCACTTCTATGGTTCCTGTCTTCTGACCAAATTAAATGCCCCACATTATTGGGGAAAATGAGGGTATTTCTGGAACTGAATCCAAATCATTCATTTTCCTCTAGGGTCTTTATGTAAGAGTCAAAAGTTGATGAGTTGCCTGTTCGATTGGAGAGGGAGAAAAGGAGAGTGGGAGGGAGGAAGGGAAGAAGAGAGACACTGTTCTTCAGAGAGGGTCCAAGTGGAGAGAGGGGTAGGAGGCCCGCAGCTTCTGACCTCTGGTCCTAAACAGTATGACACACACCCTTGGAATTTGATCCAAGCAGGAAGTACTCCATTATGGTTCCCTGTGACAGTCCAGCTTTGTGTCATCCCAGAGGCAGGGCCACAGATCCTTCCCTGATAGCCAGCAGCTCTTCATCTGTCTGAGGCACCATAGCTGACACGCCAGGGATGTTTTCCCCCAAGTTGGGAGAAAAACAGCTCTGAGGCTGCCTGGCCGCTGCTGCATGGCCGCCTGTGACTTTTACACACGGCTGGGTTCCTTCGCGCATGGTTTTCTGAGTGGCTGCTCTGGCTGTCCGTCCCTGCGTCCCTGCGGCCCTCCACCTCAGCCCCCTGGCCTCTCAGGACTCCCAGAGCACTCTAGCCAGTCTCCCTTCCTGACTGTGTTCAGCAGGGACAGACAGGGGCTCTGGAGGGCCTCAGGCCGAGAGCTGAGGACAGCGTGAGATCTGGCTTCTGCCCGGCTCTTAGGCCCTCTTCAAAGCCATCACGGCCTTGCGTTTGAGCAGCCGGCTTCTTCCGGTCCTTCATGTCTCAGCAGAGACCTCAAAGACAGCTGTTCCTGGTCCCCAGGCTGTGTGCATTCGGGCCTTGATGTCCCCTGCCCTGCAACTAACCACCCATCCCTCCTAACACCGATCCTCTGTTCTCTTCACCTCTTGGCTCTTGCCGTTCGCACCAGCCTGTGGACTCACTGCGAGCAGGCGCTCTGCCCTGTTCCCTGCTTTCTGAGTACGTCTGGCCCGGTGGAGGGCTGGAATGGAGAGAATAGCTTCCTTAAAGCCGGTAATGCAGCATGGTGAGAGAAGCTCAGCTTTCAGCGGGGCCCCCTGAGACACCACAGCCTCTTCTGAGCCGGACATTCTCCTTTGCATTTTACAGTGAGGACTGGCACAGACGGAGCTGGCCCCGCCTGGCGATCCCTTCACTATCTTTGGAGTCCCTCTTTCTCTATGGGCTTTTCTTCTTTGGGATGGTGGCTGGCAATTTTGTGACCACTACAAGAAATGCAGAGAGAAAGCCAAGGTCTCTGGTGGGTTGCCGAAGATCAGATTCCAGATGAAGGAAGGAGTCAAAGGTGGCTTCCTGGAGGAAGTCACCCAACAGTGGCTCTGATCCAGGAACATGGGTAAAGCAGGTTCAGGGCCCAGAAAAGAGGCCTTAGGGAAGAGGATGGTGTGGGATCTGGCGCCGAGGTGTTGGGGGCAGATAGTAGTTGCACTTAATTAAGCATGGTGTGGGAACTGGTGGCGGCAGGAGAGGGTCACCACAGGATGGGTGACTGTGGGTGGCAGAACTTATCCTTAGACCTGTGAGAGAGGCCTAGGGATTTGGAGCCAAACCCTTAGGCAGTGCCAGCCGTGTTCTGGGCTCTCGGCCTGGCCATCTCGCTCATCCTGCTGAGGGTTCCATGTGTCCGGCCCCAGTGTGTGCCAGGCCTTTGATCTCACTTCGCCTCCCAGGAGGCAGGCTGCTTCAGTCCTCCAGGATCTCACAGAGAGAGACAGGATCCCTACCTCCCCACAGAAGCCACCAGGGTTCAGATGCGCCCAGCTCCTGAGGTCACTCTCGCCACCCATAGAGACCATCCAGCTCAGCTCCATGTGATTGCTTAGGGTGAAGGGCTAAACTTGTCCCCCCCCACCACCACCACCGCCAAATTCACATGTTGAAGTCCTTGCTCCAGAACCTCAGATCACTGTGTGCCTTAAGATAAGGAAAGTGGGCAGAGCACTAATATTGCAAGCGGGATTCCCAGAAATGGGAAATCCTACCTGGTGACCCTGACTGTGGTCTTTTATGAGAATTTACTGCATGGGAGCTAAGCTGGTCAGTCCAGTCTCTACACCAGGCGTCCAGGTGCCACAGGAAAGGGAATTAACCTTCTTGGAAGGGGGTGACCTTCCAGGAATCTTCTGACACTTCTGGCTTCTAGCAAGGTGGAGGCCGTGAGGACTCCTTTATGGAGAAAGAGGTAAGGAAAAACCAGACTGCCCCTACAGGTTCAAGGACATCACTTGCTTTTACTTTGGGGGGCCAAGTCACCCCTAAACTGCCTCGGACACTTTCAGCTAGGACTTTCTGGCCCCAGAACTGCAAGGAAGGCATGTCCTGCTGTCTCAGCCACTGTGTTTACCATGCTTGGTTATGGCATCCCGGATAAACACGTGCAACTGGAAAAGAAAGGGAAGGCACAGTGTCCCATGTCCATCATCTGGAGCACTGTGGACAGGGGTTGGAGTCAGAGGAGAGGAGGCTGGGAGAAGACATGTTCCATGGAATTTTAGAACCTCAGCTGTTCTGAGACTCTTCATGGATCAGTAGAACATCCTGGGGCTCTCCATGCCTGGTTCAGGTGAACATTAGGGCAGGTTCAGATTGAGCCTCCAACTAAGAACACTTGTTCAGCTTTGAAGATGAAAGCCACCGAGCCGCAGCACAGCAAGCAAGCAGGAAAGCTGGGAAGACCCCAGTGGTGGGGGAGGACTGTGGTGTGGAACTCTCTTAATGGAGGTCAAGTGGAGCCAGAAAAGGCAGGCATTAAAGAGATGAAAAGCTCTGGTGTTCCTGCACTCATAATAGAACCCCAAAACTATTCCATAGCTGAAGCAAATGTTAATTTTGCTCGTCTTTCATTTAGACATCACAGGAACCCCTAACATACTCAGGGTCTGGGGGAAAAAAAAACCACACCATTAGTCTGGGGTCTACACTGGAGCCAGGGACAGTTCTTAAATTGCTTGTTTCTGAGCCAGTTTACACTTCTGATCCAGTCATACCTGTCGCTTAGAAGTACCCCATCTGCCAACCCGCCAACTCCACTCAGCCTGAAGAAGCCAGATCAGTCATTGCTCCAATTTCTAGCAGCAGTTAGGGTTGCTTCCTTAGAGGGGGACTGAGGCAGTTTAGAGCGACTGGGCAATGGGGAATGGCCCTGAGCCTGCTCTTGCTGTTTCTACTTTGCTGGAGATCAAAGAAGGAATTGGCTCTCCTTATCTCTTGTTGCCTAAAGGATTTCCCTTGATCTGTTCATCCATAAACTCAACCTGGGTCTCTTCCTAGAAAGGAGTTCCCCTTTCCTAGAATTGAGATTCCTGTGAGGATTAAACCCGAACCTGGCACTGGGGCTGGTTAGCTCAGCCAAGATTGTTCAGTGGTTAAAGGCACTTGCTTGCAAAGCCTTATGGCCCAGGTTAGATTCCTCAGTTCCCACATAAAGCCGGATGCACAAAATAGTATATCCGTTTGGAGTTTGTTTGCAGTGGCAAGAGGCCCTGGCATGCCCATGCGCTCTCTCTCTCTCTCTCTCTCTCTCTCTCTCTTTGTTTCTCTTTCTCCAAATAAGTAAATAAAAACTCTTTTTTTAATAAAAAAAAAAAACTTTTGCTAGGCATGGTGGCACACACCTTTAATCCTAGCACTCGGGAGGCAGAGGTAGGAGGATCACTATGAGTTTGAGGCCACCCTGAGACTACATAGTGAATTCCAGGTCAGCCTGGGCTAGAGTGAGACCCTACCTTGAAAGACATAACAAAAACAACATAACAGAATCACAGAGGGGGATGGATGTCTCCTAAGGACAGAACATTGGGTCTTAGTGTCACCATTTCAGATGTGCTTGCTAGACATGACTTTGGCTCCTTCTGACTAGGGTGGAGAGGACCAAGAGAATGAGACCATTGGATTGAGTTCCGCAATTGGAGGGTCATACGTACATGCAGGGAAAAGGGTGTTTGTGGGTACTGATCAGCCCAGGGGCGGGCTGCTTTGAGAAACTGTGACCACTCAGCCCATAACAACAACTACTACTACTACTGCTTCCTCTTCTTCTCCTCCTCTTCCTCCTCCTCCTTCTTTTTTTTAGTTTATTTATTTATTTATTTGACAGAGAGAAAGAGGGGGGAGAGAGAGGGAGAATGGGCGCGCCAGGGCCTCCAGCCGCTGCAAATGAACTCCAGACACATGCGCCACCTTGTGCATCTGGCTAACGTGAGTCCTGGGGAATCAAACCTGGGCCCTTTGGCTTCACAGGCAAATGCCTTTAACTGCTAAGCCATCCCTCCAGCCCTTGTTTGTTTTTTCGAAGTAGGGTTCCACTGTATCCAGGCTGACCTGGAATTCACTATGTAGTGTCTGGCTGGCTGTGAACTTACAGGAATCCTCTTACCTCTGCTTCCCAAGTGCTGGGATTAAAGGCGAGCACCACCATGCCCACTCCCAGGACCGTGATTTCTTGGCCCAACTCTGGTCTCAGCTGATTAGATTCCTGGGTTCTAACATGCTCCACCACAGAGGCTCTCAAGCCTTAATGTGACTGTATCCTGGAAGGATCTACGATGATTCAGACGCCAGTTTTCCAGGTTGTACCTTGTCAGTTGTCAGCATCCCCAGGATGGGCATCAGGCACCCCCAGCTGACCCCACAATGTGGCCAACTTTAGACCTCTTATCTATGGAACCCTCCCATTAGTCTTCCTTCACACTTAAGGTGGGTTCTATGTATTGCACCAAAGGAGATTGTTTTCAATGTCATAATTGTCTTTCCCGTGATTCAAATCTTCTTTGATATATTCAAAAACTGAAGTCCTGGAGCTGTGGCATTTAGCTCAGTCAGTACAGTGCTTGCCTCTTGTGGTGGTTTGAATGTGTGATATCTCCATAGCCCCCGTGGTACTTTGAATGGATGTTCCCCAGCAGATACAGGAGTTTTATTCAAGCTTTTAACTTAGATCTCCAGCTGCCTGGCTGGAGGAGGTGTCACTGTGGGCAGATCCTAGGATCCAGACCCAAGGTACATTTGGGGAATTCCAGCCAAAGATACGCAGAGTGCTTGAGCTCTGCCTGGGCTCCTGGAGTGTGCTGGCTTGTGCTGGTGGAGGTGGCTTTTCTCTCTGCGCGGACCTGTGAAAGGGGGCCAGCTTCCTCTGCCGTTATGGGACTTCCCCTGCATCTGTGAGCTTTAAATAAATTCCCTTTCAGCCGGGCGTGGTGGCGCACGCCTTTATTCCCAGCACTCGGGAGGCAGAGGTAGGAGGATTGCCGTGAGTTCAAGGCCACTCTGAGACTCCATAGTGAGTTCCAGGTCAGCCTGGGCTAGAGTGAGACCCTACCTCGAAAAACCAAAAAATAAAAATAAAAAAAAAATAAATTCCCTTTCTCCATAACTGTGTCTTGCCTGGAGGTTTATCCCAGCAACAGGCTGAGTGCAAAAGCCCCCATGTTGCTTGAATTCTTGGTTCTCAGCTGGTGGCGATCTGGGGAAATTGTGGTGCCTTTGGGAAGTGGAACCTCACTGGAGAAAGTTTGTCCCTGAGGGCAGATTTTGCAGTTTATTAGACCAGCCCTGCAATGGGTATTCAAAGCTAACTCACTCAGAGGATTGCCTCCTATTTCTGTGAGAAGATGTCGTATCCCCGCTGCCTGTTCTGCCAAACTTTTCTCACCATGACACAACTTGCTCTTGAAACTGTAAGGCAAAATAAACCCTTTCCTCCCAGACACTGTTTCTGGTTGGGTATTTTGTCTGAGCAGTGAGGCTACTGCTACATAAGGGCCTGAGATGGATCTCCCAAATCCATGTAATGCCAGCCCAACCACTTCTCAGCCTTAAAAAACAGTGTAGCCCACTTGCACTACCAGCACAGAGGACGTGGGGACAGGAGGATCCCTGGGACTCTGGTCAGCCAGTATAGCCTAATCAATGAGCTCTGTTGCAGTTACCTTTTCATTGCTTGGACAAACGCCCAGCAATGAAATAAACAAAAGGGTTTATTTTGAGCTTACAGATTCCAGGGGAAGCTTCATCATAGCAGAAGAACCTGGCTCACTTCATACCTCCACAGCAGAGAGACAACTGGTCACCACCACCACGCACAGACAGCAGCCGGACACGGCTCTTAGGGCTGGACAGAGACACACCTACTCCAGCAGGGCTCCGCCTGCTGAGGATTAGGCTTAATCAAAAGTACCTAAGGGCTGGGCCTGGTGACGCACACCTTTGATCCCAGCACTTGGGAGGCTGAGGTAGGAGGATCAGTGTGTGTTCAAGGCCAGCATGGGATTACAGAGTGAGTTCCAGGTCAGCCTGGGCTGGAGTTATTGGCGTGCAAACCACCACAATCTCTAAGCTAATGAGAGCCAGGGTGAGTTTGCACAGTCTGCAGAATGAAAAGAAATTCTAAAGTAGACCACATAGTGATTCTGTAGAGCTCACTCTCCACTGTCAGAAAGTCTTTGCCCAGGAAAATTAGCCATCACTTCTTTGTTTCCAGTTGCTTTTTATTTATAATGTACTGGAAACCAGAACCATATGTCAGACCACTGGGAAAATGAAAACAAAAATTGCTCATAACCCCATTTTCTGGGTAGAGCACAGCTAGAAGGGTAGCATATTGGTGGAAGTATTTTTTATGAGGCAAGCCCAACAGACTGCACCCCCCCCCCTTTTAATGAGAGAGAGCGAGAACACAAGAGAGAGACAGAATCGGCACGTCAGGGCCTCCAGCCACCAGAATCGAACTCTAGATATGTGCGCCACCTTTTACACATGTGAGACCTTGTGCGCTTGCTTCATCTTGCGTGTCCAGCTTACATGGGATCTGAAGAGTTGAACATGGGTCCTCAGGGTTCACATGCAAGGACCTTGACCGCTAAGCCATCTCTCCAACCCTGGTGGCAGTATTGTATGTGCGCACTTAGGTAGCTCCTGCCAGGGAACATGGTGTGTAACCCGAACTCTTACATTGTCATTATTCCCAACAGTCAGAGCTGTGGCAGAGTCCTGGCCACACCCACTCGGGGACCACAAATATCTTCCAGGTAGAGAAGTATCGCTCCCTCCTTCTCTAGTGAATGTTGGGTTAGTCCTTACTCCCTGCTGCTAGGAGAAATACTGTGAAGACTCATCTGCTTGTAAGCCTGCCCATATTTGGGGTTATTTCTTTAGGACTGGTTCCCAGAAGTGGGATGAATGGGTCAAAGGGTGCATACTGCTCTAATGAGCACCTTTCTAAGTTGGCCCAGCCACCTGCTGTTTGCTGGAAGGACAAATGGTTCCAATTAAAGTCCCAGAGTTTCCTCATGGATTCCAGCTGCAGAGAGGGGGAACCCGTGGGGCCCACACAGCATGGAAAACTTGCTCAGCTGAACTGCAGAGAGCCTTCCTTAGACTGTTCTCCAAAGGAACTTGGGGATCTTTTGTACTGATTCTTGTCTTAGGAAAACCTGGGATAATTGTGGCTGTAAAAGTGCCCACCTGGACTGAGCAAGGATCAAGCCCTCTTCCATGGACCTGGGCTTGAACCACCTACCTCACTCAGTCTTTTTAAAAAATATTTTATTTTTATTTATTTGACAGAGAAAGAGGGAGAGAGAGAGAGAGAAAGAGAGAGAGAGAATGGACGTGCCAGGGCCTCCAGCCTCTGCAAATGAACTCCAGACATGTGCGCCCCATTATGCATTTGGCTAATGTGGGTCCTGGGGAATCGAACCTAGGTCCTTTGGCTCTGTAGACAAACACCTTAACCGCTAAGCCATCCCTCTGGCCCCACTCAGTCTTTTTCTAAATGTGTGTATTTGTGTGTTGTGTGCATGTGGGTTTTAAAAATGTTTTTTAGAGAGAGTGAGAGATACAGAGAGAGGGGGGAGGGAGAATTGGCATGCCAGGGCCTCAGCCACTAAAGTCGAACTCCAGATGCTTGCACCACCTACTGGGCATGTGCAGCCTTGCACTTGCCTCACCTTTGTGCGTCTGGCTAACGTGGGATCTGGAGAGTAGAACTTGGGTCCTTAGGCTTCATAGGCAAGCTCCTTAGCCACTAAGTCATCTCTCCAGCCCTGTATGTGTGCATGTGTGCGTGTGTGTGTGCGTGTGTTTGTGTGTGCATGCGTGTGGAGGCCAGAGGTTGGGTGTCTTCCACCGCTTTCCTCTTCACTCACTGAGGCAGGGTCACTTGAACCCAAAGCTAACCAATTCCGTTAGACTAGCTGGCCAGCTTGTCCTGGGGGCCCTGGTCTTTGTACCTCCTGTGTGCTGGGATGATACGCCATGCCTGCCCAGCATTTACATGAGTGCTGGGAGAATGAACTTGGACTCTATCCACTAAGCCATCTCCGCAGCACCTGCTTGCAAACTCTTCCCCTCTCTCATTGCCTCAAAGGGATGGATGAAGGGACTTGGCTGAGATCACAGGTTCACTAAGCCATCAAGCCAGTACTCAGATAAATCCCTCCAACTCCAGCTCTACTTCTGGATCCATCCATGCTGGGCTGGATTCAACCACTCCACAGACACCGAGCACACACCCACACCAGTTCTGCCCTGGTCCTAGAGAGTGCGAGGAGACAGTGCCAGGGAGAGCTCTGGGGACTCTGAGACGAGGAGCGTGCAGGGAGTGAGGAGCGCTGTGCAAGAGTTCCCCAGGTAGTGATGAGAGAAGGGAGGGCTCAGGAGGAAAACAGCCGACATTTGAACAAGTGAGCAAGGTCCTGGCTCTTGGGCAACTCGGTCCCCTGGCCTCTGTGTAGTATCTTAAAGGAAAAAAAATTCAAATCAAGAGAAATTGCCAAAGGACAGTGTTGGAGGCCATGGCCTCAGTCAGCCTCTGCCATTGTGTTCTGATAGTTAAGAACACTTGGATCCAGCCTCTGCCTCCTCCTGGCTGGATGACCCTGAGGCAGCCACTTGCCTTCCCTGGGATTCAGTGACTTCCGTAAGAAAGAATGCTGGTATAACTTCGCTGTGGGTTTGGGGAATCAGTCTGATTATGTATGTGCAAGTTGGCTGTGATGGTGGAGGAGGGGGGAGTGGGAAGAGGAGGAGGAATGGGAGAGAAGATGGGTAGAGCTAATCTGTGATGACTTCCTGAAGATTCTGGACCTTGGGCTGGGAAGGGTATGAAGAGTTCTGCGGGCAGAGGTGAGTGGAAGAGGCTCCTGAGAAAGAAAGACAGCGAAGGGTTGGAGTCAGGCTCGGTGTTTCTGCTACAGGTTTTAGCCATTCTGTGCGGTAGGCTTCTTGGAGCCCCTACCAGGGGCAGGCGGCTCAGCGTGTGCTGGCTCATGATCTGCTCACTTGTCCTCACAAAGCCTCCTGCGCTCCTACAGAGGGAGCTGTCTGTCCCTTCAGCCTCACATGGTGAGGCCATCCCTGCACCCTGCGGCTAGGATGCCACCTCTTGATGTCACAAGCCTTGGCTGCTGGGCTTGATCTTCCTCCCCCCTGTCTTTGCTCATCTTGTCTCCAGCCTCCTGTGGCTCGGACCAGGCAGCTGTGTGTGGCCAGGAGAAGCCCTGCAGTTACTCCTTGCCTTGCCCAGTCCAAGTGACTCCGATGTTTGCGGCTGTGGCTGAAGTTCAGCCAAGAGCACACCCTCCCATCCGGTGGGGCCAGAGCACAGAGATCTTTGCTGTGCCTTACTGGTTCCCCACTGTCTGCAGGACTAGGCCCAGGTCCTTAGGCTGTCACATGCAGCCCTTGGGACCCTCTACCTGTCTGTTTCCTCCACTTTCACCTGCAGCATCTTCTCTGTGCATATGAAGAGAATGACTTAGTCAGTAACTCTCTGAGTGTTTCACTGAGCAACTACTGTGTCCCAGGTCCTGTCCCTGCTGCCCCTTCCCTTCCATCTGTGGTGATTTGAATGTGCGATGCCCCTCCCATGTGTTTGCGACTCACTCTCGTACTCAGTCCCCAGCTGGTGGAGCTCTGCGAGGTGGAGCCTTGCTGGAGGAGGTGTGGCACTGGGGCGGGCCTTGGGATTTTATAATCCGGAGCTAGCGGGCTCATTCTTGCCGCTTTCTCCCAGATGTTGTTAAAAGAAGTGATCCCTGGCTGTCTGCTTGTGTCGTGCTTTCCCTGCCATGAGGAAACTTCCTGAAACTGTAAGCTCGAAATAAGCCCTTTCCCTCCTCAGGAGCTTCTGGTGGGTGTTTTGTGCCAGCAACGAGAAGGGAACTGCTACGCCTTCCCTTTTCCCTTGTCTTCCTTTCACCTTTTCTCTTTCTTTATTAATTTTTAAAAATATTTTTATTTTTCTTTATTTATTTGAGAGCAAGAGAGAGAATGGGCGCACCAGGGCCTCTAGCCGCTGCAAATGAACTCCAGATATGTGCGCCCCCTTGTGCATCTGGCTTACATGAGTCCTGGGGAATCGAACCTCTATCCTTTGGCTTTGCAGGCAAGCGCCTCAACCACTAAGCCATTTCTCCAGCCTTAATTTTTATCTTATTTATTTATTTGCAAGCAGAGACAGACAAAGAGAGAGAGAGACAATAAGTGCACTAGCTGCTACAAAAGAACTCCAGATGCATGCACCACTTTGTACACCTGGCTTTATGTGAGTGCTGGGGAATCCAGCCGGGTCATTAGACTTTGCAGCCATCTCTCTAGTCCCTCTCCCCCGCTTTTTTTTTTTTTTTTTTTTTTTTTTTTTTTTTTGAGGTAGGGTCTCACTCTAGCCCATGCTGGCCTGCAATTCACTATGTCATCTCAGACTGGCCTCAAAGTTATGGTGATCCTCCTACCTCTGCCTCTAGAATGCTGGGATTAAAGGTATATGCCACCATGCCCCCCTTTTTTTGATATAGGGTCTCATTATGTAGCCCTCACTGACCTCAAAGTCTTGACCCTCCTATGTCAGTCTCCTGAATGCTGGGGTTACAGGCATGTACCGCCAGCCCAGGCTCTAAGCGTTCCTCTAGCCCACTTCTGAGGAGCCGACTACACGACGAGGGATGGAATCTCCACTTGAATTCTTTCTGGCCACCCTCCCCTTACCATTTCCTCACCTGGCAGCCACTGCTCCCCAACAGATACCTTCTTACCCTTCACTAGCTACCCAAAGAGTCCTGACTCCCCCAGGAGCCTTGTGCTGGGAGGAGCCAGCGTTGCACCCACACGTATCCTTAACACAAACAAGCTTGGAGGCACTTCTCCCCCCAGAGCAGGCCTCCTTCTTTATCTCCGGATTTGCTTTGATGTGCAACATGCAGTGTTTATTCCAAAACTGGAACGAGTCAGCCAGAACCTTGGATTTCAGTTTACAAGGTTGATTTCATCTTGTTTCAGACCACCAAATGCCTCCAGGGCCCTTGGAGACAGTGGGTTTGGTGGTGTGGTGTACGCCAGCATGCACATGTGGGGGCACAGGCTGGGTGGTCTGTGGAGGCATGGGGGTGCATGCTCCATCTCCTCTCCGCCCACCTCTGACCCTCCTGGGTCCTTTTCCCCTGGGTCTGGGCACATGACAGTCCATGCTGGCATTGGTGGTTTGCCATTTGTCTCTGTATAGGGCAGGATGCCCTTGGTTCATGCCAAGGTCCCCAGCACAGTCACCCAGGGAAAGTGCATGCTGAGTGTTCTGTGTGAATGCTCTGGGTGAAAGAGTCTGACTCGAGCGTGTGTCTAATCAAGCCATTCTCTAATTTGTTTATTTATTTAAGAGAGAGACAGACAGAGTGTGGGTGCACTAGGGCATCTTGCATCTGGGTATATTGTGGGTGTTGTGGAATCAAACCCAGGTCAGCAGGAATAGCAAGGACATGCCTTTAACAACTTAGCAATCTCCCTAGTAGCACAATTAAAAAAATTATTTATTTATTTATTTATTTATGAGGAGCAATATATATATATATATATATATATATATATATATACATATATATATATATATATGGAGAGAGAGAGGGAGAGAGAGAGAGAATGGGTGCACCAAGGCCTCTAGCCACTGAAAATGAACCTCAGACACATGTGCCACCTTGTGCATCTGGCTTTATATGGGTACTGGGGAATCCAGGTTCTTAGACTTTGCAGGCAAGTGCCTTAACCACTAAGAAATTCTCTAGCCCCCACAATTTTTAATTTTTTTTTACTATTTATTTCTTTGGTCCTTCAAAGTAGGGTTCTACTCTAGCTCAGGCTGACCTGGAATTCACTATGTAGTCTCAAATTGGCCTCAAATTTTATGGCAGTTCTTCTACCTCTGCCTCCTGAATGCTGAGATTAAAGGCATGCACCACCACCCCTGATTATTTATTTATTTATTTATTTATTATTTGTTCATTTATTTCTGGGCACCCACATTTTTTTTCTTTTTTTAAATATATTTTATTTATTTATTTATTTATTTATTTGAGGGAGAGAAAGAGGTAGAGAGGGAAAGAGAGAATGGGCATGCCAGGACCTCCAGCCACTGCAAAGGAACTCCAGATGCAGGCGCCCCCTTGTGCATCTGGCTTACGTGGATCTTGGAGAATTGATCCTGGACCCTTTGGCTTTGCAGGCAAACGCCTTAACCGCTAAGCCATCTCTCCAGTCCAGCCCCCACAATTTTTAAAAACATTATTTATTTATTTATTTATTTGAGGGAAAGAGAGAGAGAGAGAAAATGGGCATGCCAGGACCTCTAACCACTGCAAACGAACTCCATATGCATGTGCCCCCTTGTGCATCTGGCTTACGTGGGTCCTGGAGAGTTGAACTGGGATCCTTTGGCTTTGCAGGCAAACGCTTTAACCACTAAGCCATCTCTCCAGCCCCCCCCCCCACAATTTTTTAATTAAATAGTTGAGAGATAGAGAGAGAAAATGGACACACCAGGGCCTCCTGTCACTGCAAACAAATCAGATGCATGTGCCACTTTGTGTATCTGGCTTTATGTGGGGACTGGGGAATCAAACCTGGGTTGTCAGGTT
This sequence comes from Dipus sagitta, assembly GCA_036346955.1. NCBI lineage: Eukaryota > Metazoa > Chordata > Mammalia > Rodentia > Dipodidae > Dipus > Dipus sagitta. The sequence goes on along the minus strand of CM070777.1, from coordinate 3,671,632 downwards.
TTGCAAGCATCTTTAATCACTGAGCCACCTCTGTAGCCCCTAGTCCTATGATCATGAGGTTGGTGTTTCCACTGATGTGTGATAAATAAGCCCTGCAGGAGGCATTCTTTTTCTACTCTTTAAATTGGAGTAAGTGAGGAGTAGATCACCACGGGCCAGTGTTCCCACTGCAGCAAGGAGAGGAAACTAAATGACAAAAGCCAGGGCTGGGGAGAGGGCTCAGCAGACAAAGCCTGGTTGTGCAAACGTGAGGACTGAGTCCACATCCCTAACAGCCAGGTGAAAGCCAGCTGTGGGGGTTCATGCCTATATCCCAGCAGTAGGGAGGTGGAAACAGGAGGCTCTCTAGGGCTGCTGGCCAGCTAGTGTAGCTGAATGGGTCAGTTCCAGGCCCAGCAACACCTAGTGTCAATCTCTGGCCTCTGAACACATGCCCTCACATGTGCATAGACACTCACACACATGTGAGCCCACACATATGAAAACCCATATGTACACACTAAGTAATAACAAAAATCAGCCTTGGAAGTGAACTAAAGCACCATAGAAGGGGCTTAGCTTCAATTTGGTTCTCGCCTAGCAGCCCTGGTCAGGAGCGGGCAGCCTGCAGCCCGGGCTTCTTCCTCAGAGCTGAGCGTGGCCTCTGGCGGAAGGGAAGAGGTTGGGTGGGAGAGGGTGCCAAGAAGTGAGGAAAGAGTTTGGGTGAAGGATCTGTTTTCCCTGGTGGCCTACTGTGAAGTCGGTCTGGCCCAAGGAGGGAGGGCTGACTGCAGGGCAGTCAGCTCTCTTGGAGTCTGAGGAGACAATGCCCACCATGTTCTCAGTGAAAAGCCTGTGAGGGAGTGACCTTCTGACAGACAGGCAGGACACTGAGGCTTTTTTTTTTTTTTTTTTTAAATAACCAGAAAGCAGCTTTAACTGTGCTGACACAGGCTCAGTGGATTCACTTCACATCAAAGACTGAACCCTGAACACAGCGGGGCCCTGCCTTTTATACCCTCTGTCACACCCCTCGCCTCCAACCGCTGTACATTTTTAGCTCCTTTATCGCTCTTATAGAGCAACATACTTCTGGGTTATTATGTGCACATTCCAAGTTAACTTGGCACGTTCCAGGGCTCCAAGGTTGCTTCATGCATACAGGCACATGGCTGCCTTCCTTTTGTTCTGGGAGGGTCATTACCACAATCTGAGAATGGAAACATCCCAGAAGTAGGTTGAGTGTGACCAACTTCAAGGCCAGCCAGGGCTACAGAGTGAGATCCTGTCTCCAGAGAAGGGAGAGAGGGCTGGAGAGATGGCTTAGCAAGGTATTTGCCTACAAAGCCTAAGGATCCAGATTCGATTTCACAGGACCCATGTAAGCCAGATGCACAAGGTGGCACATGTGCCTGGAATTAGTTTGCAGTGGTTAGAGGCCCTGGTACACCCATTCTCTCCCTCTGTCTCTCTCTCCCTCTTTCTCTCTCTCTCTGTCTCTCAAATAAATAAAATAAAAATTTTAGAAGGGGGCTGGAGAAATGTCTTAGTGGTTAAGGTGTTTGCCTGCGAAGCCTAAGGACACATGTTCAACTCCCCAGGTCCCATGTAAGCCAGATACACTGTGACACAAGTGTGCAAGAATGCACTTGTGCACAAGAGGGCACACACGTCTGGCATTCAGTTGCAGTGGCTTGGAGGCATTGGTGCGTCAATTCTCTCTCTCTCGCATAAAAAAATGGCCAGTCTGTTGGGCTTGCCTCAAAAAAAAAAATTTAAAAAGAAGACAAGAAGGTAGTAGATGGAAAGAAAAGGAAAGAAGGGAAGAAAGGAAAGGTAAGAAAGGAAATAGGAAAAGACAGAAAAGGAGGAAAGGGAAGGTGAGGAGGGGAAGGTAAGAAAGGACAGAAAAGGAAAGACTCACTTGGAAGCATAGAAAAAAGACTGGGTGAAACAAAACAGGGCCAAGCTATCTGGGGTGTAGTGGGAAAGTCTAACATACATGTACTGCAGCCTCAGCCTCAGAAAAAGGACGGCAAGAAAGGGACAATAGCAGTACTCAGCTGATGGCCAAGAATTCCCCCAGGGCAGTAACAGATGCCACCACAGATTCAAGAAGCCCCAGCTCACTCCAATGGGAAAACCGAGAAAGCCACAGTTGAGACATAGCAACAAGCAGGAAAAAAAAAAAAAAATCTTCAAGGTAGCCAGCAGTGGACAGATCACATGAAGACACATGATCTTCTAAAGAACATGGACCAGTGCCGGAGGGGCGCCCGGTGTATCCTATGCTGGTCCCAGAAGGGGAGAGGCACCAGGCTGCTTCCCCTCCCGGAGGAGCTCAGAGGCCGGAAGGAGACAGGGTTGACTGTGATAGAGTCTGGTCATGCTAGCCAGAGGCACAGTGGGACAAGCAAACTCAGAGGAGAGGAGACAGGAAACGCAGCCGGGGGTCAGGGTGGCCTTCCCATACGGGGCGTGCTGACTGCAGTCCTGGGAAGAGAAAGGATGTTCCATCAGGTTCTCTCTGCAGCCCATCACCATGCAGGGTTCCCGCTCTGGGGCGGCTCACAGAGTGGGCACAGGCCCCACCTGGAAACCTGCCAACAGCAAAGCTGTCTCCTTTCCCTCTCAAAAGTCTCCCTCCAGCCCAGGCAGCTTAGTAGATTCCTAGCCAATGTCTCCACTGTTTCTGAATGCATTTTAAACAAGGAAGAAGCGCCACCCTTTGTCCTGAGTGTGGATGCTGCTCCTGGGAACCTACCCATGTACCACAGCTCTTGGGGACAGGCATGTTCCTTGCCCTGGGCCCCTAGCTAGAGGCTGAAGTGAAAAAATGAGCGACAGCAATGCCTGCCCCGTGGAGGGAAGCGTTGTAAGAACAAGTTGGAGGTGAGCCATTGGGTAAGTTGCGTTTTGAACCAGTATATAATGCCTTTCCTTCCCTCCTTCCTTCCTTCTTCCTTTCTTCCCTCTTCACCCTGATGAAATTAGAAGTATATGTCACAAGCACTTTTAAAACCTGCCCTCCATCCCAGCATATGTTCATCATTGGCATAAAAGAACTTTGGAATCAAGACTACACAAAATGCATGGAAAAAAATTAGAAGTGTGTAATGTCTCATAATTTTATACCTAATCTCAAATGCCAGTTTTCTAGGTTTGATTTTGGCAAGTTGGAATCACAATGGGGATTTAGGACAAACACACACACAAAACCCAAGCTAAAAAAGAAAACTGTATATTAAAGACATCATCATAATCGTCACCCAGGCAGCCGAGACTGAACCCTGTGATCAAAACTGAGACAGTCCCCAGGGAACATGTGTATTTTTTATGGCAGGCTTTATTCATGCCTAATCTCTTTCTGCACATGAAAATCACTTTAATAAAACATTCCCCCCACACTCATATTCTAGAAAGAGGCCATCTGTTGACGATTCTGAGGTCTTATGACTTCATTCTAAAGCCAGGGAAAACTCAAAATATACTTTTCAAAGCTTCATGGAAAATGAAACAGACCATAAAGACATGAGATCTACTTTAAAGAAACAAGTACGCGTTGGTTCACAGTTCCACAGGATTCATAATACTTAAGAACTCATCCAGAAATAATCCTTTTTAAACACTGAAGTCACCATTTAGACTTTCAATGAGGGGGCCTGTCGCCTGAGTGCCTCCAGGCCTCAGCAAAGAGAGCCAGTTTTCCCAGTAAGGACTCACTGATCACATGTGTGGAAAAGAGCCATGAGCAGGCTTGCCCCGGTCCTGGAGTTTACCCCTTCCACAGACAAGCCTTCCCCCGCCTTTGTTGTTTAGTTCATTGCTTTGAGGCACGGTCTCACGGTGTAACCCCAGTTAGGCTAGAACTGTGTATCCCAGACTGACCTTGAATTCTTGGTGATCCTGAGTGCTGGGATTATGACACAATGCCCAGCTACCTTTGCACTTTCTTTTTGCCAGTTTGGAGTGGAAAGATTTCCACACTGGAGACTTGCGTTTAGAAGCAGGGTATGAGGTCACGCCATTGCTGCTTTTTCCTTGATGGGTTCTGGTCCTTATGTCAGTGGGACATAGGCAGGAGTCCTGAGAGCTGGCCTTGTCTGACTCTTCCCTCAGCATCCACCACGTGTCTAGCCCAGGACAGACCTCAGACGTCAGATGTGGTCTGCACGAGTGAGACTCAGGGGATCCAGGGCTAGAGAAGGCCTGCCCCGCTGTCCAGGATGGGTGACGACAAGTGTTTATTTCTGCCGGTGTGACTTCAGTGAACCCCGAGCCCCCAGTACCTGGGAAGGAGTCAGGGCATCAAAGCTGCCCAATGAGTACTAACTTATGTACACTTCTAACTCTGGAAGGGCTGCCTAAATCCTGAGAACTGTCTGCAGGAGTCCCCACTGGACCTCGACCAGCAGGAGCACCGGGTGTTTCTCACCTGCTGGAGCCTTCGGTAAGCACCGGTCACTTTGCTGAGCAATGGCCGTGTGATACCACGACACTTTCCACCTTTTAAACTTTCTTTTGTATTTTTAAATTTTTATTATTAATTTTTTCTTCAAGGTAAGGTGTTGATCTAGCCCAGGCTGACCTGGAATTCACTATGTAGTCTCAGGGTGGCCCTGAACTCACAGTGATCCTCCTACCACTGCCTCCCAAGTGCTGGGATTAAAGATGTGCGCCACCACGCCTGGCTTTCTATAGTGTCTTTGAATACAACACTTTGTATAGCAGTATAGAAGGCATTCTAGGTATTTCATTATCAATCTATTGGCTTTTCCTTTGCCAGTTAGCATGAGTTACAGAATTCTTATCTCCCTTTAGGTTCCTTACCTTTTCCCATTTATAATTGTCTTTGCAGGGGGCGGTACTGGGGGTTGAACCTAGAACCTCAAGCATGGTAGGCAAGTGCTTTATCACTGAGCTATAGTGCCAACCTCTTTTTCCTGTTTGAGACAGGGTCTCATTAAGCTGTCCACACAGGCCTTGAACTTGTGATCTTCCTGTCTCATCCTAAGGCCTGCACCACTAAGCCCACTTATAATTGTCTTAAATATTTTCTCCACATATATTTAGAGCCCCATTAGATAGTGTATTAAAATAATACTTATCAGGGTTGGGGAGACAGTTCATTAGGTAAGAGTACCTACTCTGCAGCATGAGGGCCCAGCCTGCCCTGAATTCAACGCCTCAGGACCCAGGTATATAGCTGGCATGATCACGCACACCTGTAACCTGGTCCTGTGGGGAGCAGAGACCAGGGAATTTCTGGGGTCTGACGGTCAGCCAGTCTCTCTGAAATTGGCAGCTCCAGGTTCAGTGAGAAGCTCTGTGTGATAGAGACACGTGGGTGAGCGATATCAGAGGATACCTGACGTCCTTTTCTGGCTTCCGTACACATCCCAAGAGATGCACACATCTGCGCACACACATGCTTGTACCACATACCCCACACCACACATCCCACAAACACAAAATAATACCTAGCATAGTTTCTTGTTTTGCTCATCGTCCTGATGCTCCAAGATTTCTTGTTTTGTCTTTTCTTTTCTGATTAGAAAGTTTTGTTTACCTATTCTTTTAAGATAGTTCAATGACAAATAGTACTCCCAACTTTTTTTTTTTTTGTTTGTTTGTTTTTCAAGGTAGGGTCTCACTTTGGCTCAGGCTGACTTGGAATTAACTATGTAGTCTCAGGGTGGCCTCGAACTCATGGCGATCCTCCTACCTCTGCCTCCCGAGTGCTGGGATTAAAGGCGTGCGCCACCACATCTGGCTCTACTTATTTTTATTTATGAGAACACGCACGTGCTTTTTGTATGTGTGTGTGTGTGTGTGTGTGTGCATGTGCATGTATAGTTGTGCCAGGGTCTCCTGCCACTGCAGATGAGTGCCTGTCCAGCTACACGTGGGTGGTTGAGCACCACTCAGCAAACAACGGCTGAGCTATCTCCCCAGCCCCGTTCATCCGATGACGCATTGTCCTTCTCTTATTTCTACAGGATGTTTTCACTGCATATGCAGCTGTACTTCGTTTTTCTTTCAGTCTTGTAAAATGTCACCGCACCTCCTGTGACCTCATGCTTTGGCTGAGACATCGGCTGTCATTTAAATGGTTTCCCCTACAGGAAGCAATATGCTGCTGTCAAGTTTCCGCTTCGTTTTCTGTGTCTGGAAGTTTGACTTTGTCTTGGTGTGGACTTCAGAACTCTTCAGGTTTAGAGCCTAAGCTTCTCCAATCTATAGGTTTGCATATTTTCCCAAATTTGGGGAGTTTTTGGTTATTCTTTCAGCTCCACTCTCTCTTCTCCCTATAGGACTCCCTTGTCCCAAATGTTGGATTTTTTTGTTGCAGTCTCACAGGTTCCTACAGCTCTGCTCGTTTTTTTTTTTCTTTGTGTGTGTGTGTGTGTGTGTGTGTGTGTGTGTGGTGTATGCACATGTGTGTGCAAAGCATGTGCCCCGTGCATACTCTTGCAGAGACCAGAGGAAGGCATCAGGTGTTCTCTCCTGTTGCTCTCCCACTTTGTTTTCCTGGTACAAGGTCTCTCCCTAAGCGTGGAGCTCCCTGTTTTTTGGTTTGGCTGGCTGGTCAGGGAGCCCCGGGGATCCTTCTGTCTCCACCCTCAGCACTGGGGTAACAGGCATGCATGGCCACATCAGCTTTCCTGTGTAGGTGCTGGGGATCAAGCTCAGGTTCTCAGCCAGGCGTGGTGGCCCATGCCTTTAATCCCAGCACTTGGGAGGCAGAGGTAAGAGGATCGCTGTGAGTTTGAGGCCACCCTGAGACTCCATAGTGAATTCCAGGTCAGCCTGGGCTAGAGCAAGACCCTACCTCGAAAAAAACAAAAAACAAAAACAAGCTCAGGTTCTCACTCATGCTTGTGCAGCAAGTACTCTGACCTACTGAGCCATCTCCCCAACCTCTCTACTCATTTTTTTTTCAAAGTTATTCTGTCTATTACTCATATCAGGTACTTTCTATTTCTCTAGCTTTCTGCTTATAGGTTGTTTTATTGTTATACCTTACACTTATTTTTTGAGGCTTTCTATTATTTCACTTTTTAAAAAAATTTATTTGCAAGCAGAGAGAGATAGGAGGGAGGGAGAGAGGAAAGAAGAGAGAGAGAGAATGGGCGCACCAGGGCCTCCAGCCGTTGCAAATGAACCCCAGATGAATGCACCACTGTGCGTCTTGGCCTTATGTGGGAACTGGGGAATTAAACCCAGGTTATCGGCTTTGCAGGCAAGCGCCTTAACTGCTGAGCCATCTCTCCAGCCCTATTTCACTTGTTTTTAGCATTTTTTAAAATATATTATTTATATTATTTATTTATTTGAGAGAGAGAAAGAGGGAGGAGAGAGAGAGAATGGGTGTACCAGGGCCTCTAGTCATTGCAAACAAACTCCAGATGCATACACCACCTTGTGCATTTGGCTTACATGGGCACTGGAGAATCGAACCCAAGTCCTGAGGGTTTGCAGGCAAGCTGCTTAACCACTAAGCCATCTCTCCAGCCCTTGAGCAGTCTTATAATTGCTCGCTGAAGCATTTTTTTTTTTTTATCACGGTTGCTTTGATATCTTTGTCAGTGGATCAAACATTCCTGCTCCCCTGGGGGCATATCTGTTCATCATCTTTTTTCAGATTGTGATCTTTCTGACTGTTGGTACGATGAGTGATTTTGAGGTTACATCATGTGGAATTCTGAACCCTTCTTAAACCTTTCATTTCAGGGAACACTGCCTCATTACTACAGGGGAAGCTTCATTGACAGGAGCCAGGCCTCTTCTATCACTGTCGCTGCTGGGTAGAGGCGGCAGTTCCCCTCCCCTCCAGTCCCTGTTGCCTCTCCCCATCTGGAGCCATGGGGTGTGGGAGATGGCCTTATTAACCCTGGGCGTGCTGGAGGTCTTGACTCCCTACTCGAGATGCTTGGGTGCCCCTCTGTGGGGAGGATGATGACGTCTGGTTACTTTGGGTGGGGTTAGAAGTCCAGACCCCCATGTGTCTCCACTGTCCCCCTGGAGGTGACCTCATTACCCATGGCAGGAACAAAAGTCCTGGCTGCGTTACCTACATTCTCCAATGCCAGCCCAGGGTCACTTGGGTATTTCACCAGGGCCTGACATGGGTGTGAGTGGGGACACATTTTCCAGTGATGTTTAGTGAAAGTCTGTCAGTTACTGTTTACAAGTTTCCTGCCTTGCTGGGCTGAGGTTTCCTAGCCCTCTGGCTATAGGAAGCTTATGTTTTTACATGTGCATGTGTGCATATGTGTAAGTGTGGGGGTGCACGTGTGCGTGTGCATGTGCATGCATGTGTTGTGGAGGTCAGAGGTCGACAGTGGGTGTCTTCCTCAATTGCTCTTCCGTGTAGGAAGCTTCTGTGGGGCCATTTATGTCTTTGCTTGTTGGTTGTTCCTGATGCCATCTTCCTGAGCTCCTTAGATCTCTCCCCTGCCTCCCAGTCCTCTACCAATCAAGGGGTTTCTGTTGCCCTTGAGGTGGGATAGAATGTGAGTCTAGTCCATCTGCCCAGAAATTGAAGCCTCTCTGGGTTATTTTTGGCAACTTCCTGTGAATTTATAATTGTTTCAAAACAAAAAGATAAAAAATAAATTCTTATATTAGGGTTTAATTTATTCCAGTATTAGAATACAGTACAGATATTTATTCTAAGAGAAGAAAGCTGGCTTACCATCCAAGTCCATCCATCTGTCTCTGTGGGTGAGGAAAACGCCAGGGGTGGAGGGGTCCTGGGGTATGGCTCAGAGGCCCAGCAGCGTGGGGCTTCCATTACCAGGAGTAGGCCCACTGAGGTAACATGACACAGACAGCCCCTGCAGCACTGAGAGAGGTGGGCCTGCACAGCCAGACCTGGGAGGGCATGTCAGATCAACAACCCTTTTCTTTTCTTTTGTGTTTTGTTTTTTTTTCATAAGCATATTTTAATTTTGTGCATCTTAACAATTCAAGTAAAAGTCAGCTAGTTAACATAAATACAGAATAAATGCACATAATTTACAGCCATGTTGTTTTGGTTTTTTGAGGCAGGGTCTCACTCTAGCCCAGGCTGATCTGGAATTCACTATGTAGTCTCAGGATGGTCTCGAACTCATGGCAGTCCTCCTACCTCTTCCTTTCCAGTGCTGGGACTAAAGGCGTGTGCCACCACGCCAGGCTTAACAACCCTTTTCAAATGAAAGGCGGTGGTCCTTGTATGCCTGACTTTAATGCCAAGGCCCTGACAAGCCCAAGAGGCCCACTACTGTGAACGCTAGAGCAGACAGGTCCACGGAGACGTCTGCCTGGCCTTCACCACCACAGGAGGCAAAGCCACAGCCACAGTGCAGTGGGTATGAGGGGAGCTGGGCTGGGAAAAACCTTCTGAACGCGGGCAGCCAGATTGAAGGCGGGGCCCAGCTGGCTAGCCAGACTCCAGGCTGGAGGAGATGGAAGCGTCTGGAAAGCATCATTGCCTCCAGCCAGTGGCTGCTGAGAGGCTAAACAAAGCCTCAGCGAGCAAAGGCTGATTGCTTTTAACCTTCCAACTCGAATAGCCATCTGGATGTTTCATTTAATCTCAGACCTCAGAATCAGTTGTGGGGCCAAGTGTGAGCCTCTTAGGATCAAAGAACATATTTACCCATCTCTGACTCCCAGACAGTAGGCTGATTTCATGGACATAGAAAATTAAACTTGCTTAAGGGAAGCTAGAAATGAACATTTTTTTATTTGAATTTTTATTTTACTTCAAAAGCAGGCCCCTGGGGTAAAAACAAGAGTCCCCAGTTCCTTCCTCCAGTCGTCTGACATCTTATGGGGGATGTAGAATCAGAAGAGGGCCAGGCTGAAAGGGGCCCCAGCCCCAAGGAGGCCATCTGACATGGAGAGCACACTCTTCCTGGAAGCAGCCTTTTGTGTGAGTCCCTTCTAAAGCTCCACCCACTCCTGGCTCCAGCCTCTACCTGCATTTTCCATGGTGGGTATAAGACAGATTTTCCTCACCTGGGTTACTGTCTGTTCCCAGCTTCCTCACACTTGAACTCACATCCCTTGCCAAGTTCTCTGAACTCAGGTACACATGCCCAACCTCACTTCTCACATGCCTACAGGTTGCTCAAACCCCAGTCTGTTCAAAATGGTGTGCGTGTTGTAACGGGCCAAATCAGGCCCTCTCCTCATACTCACATGCTGAAGTCCTACTCCCCAAGACCTTAGACCATGAGCTTACTTGGAGATAGTAAAGCACTAAGGTACAATGAGGGCATTATGATGGACTCTAACCCAATATGGCTGTCCTTTCAAGGAGATTGAGACACAGTAGTGCACGGAGGGATGGCCATGTGAGGTCACAGGAGAAGACAGCTGCTTATAAATAGCCAAGGAGTGAAGATTCCAGAAGAAAAAAGCCCAAGAGACACCTTCATCTGGACTTCTGGCCTCTAGAACTGTAAGAAAATTAATTTCTTCCATTTAAGCCTACCAGACTGTGGTGTCTTGTTATAGTAACCTCTGCAAAGTCTTCCGTTTGCTCTCCCCCCAAAGCCAGCTTAGCTCGTTTACTGCCTCTGAGAAGGATGCTGCCATCTGTGTGGCTTGGGATCTTCCTTCTCTCATTTACCACTCCTGGACAACCATGGCCATATACAGACAACTGGGCCCCCTAAACATCTTTCCAGTCCATTTACAGCTTTCTGTCCCTGTAGCCCCTCTTCCACACCAAAGGCTGACTGGCCACCCAACAGAAAGAATAGCCCAGCTCAGCGTTTCATCGACGTTGAGACCCCAGTGCCCAGCGCATGATCACAGGAGTTTCTCCTTTCATGCTTTTAGGGGCCTGAGTGTGGATGCCACCCAGCCATATGTTACCACACAGATGGGGAGCAACTATCCCGAGATGGCACCATGCTGTAGTATTAAGAAATTGCTCTGGGAATTTGGGCATTAGATCCAGGAAACATCATTTCTCAAGTACTTGCTGTAGCCACACAAGGCAAGGATCTACATGCTGTGGCTTCGGAGCAAGGCATTAGGGATTCGAGAGTGCCACACTTGGTGGACTTCTCCCACTCAAAAACACCTCATCTTGCTCTAATAGAACATGAGTGTGTCTCCATGAGGAACTGGGAGCCGAGGACCTATGCTCACTGCCTATCCCAGATGGCTGCTTCATGCCTCTGGGTTTATTGACTTGAAGAATGACATCTAGGGGCTGGAAGCGTTGCCTTGGCAGTTAAAGTGTTTACTGTGGAAGCAGGAGGATCCAGGTTTGAATCCGCAGAGCCCCATGTAAAAGCTTGGTGCAGTAGTGTGTGCCTATGATCCCAGCATGCTGGGAAGGCAGACAGAAAGATCTCTGAAGCTTACTGGCTAGCTAATCTAGACAAATCAGTGAGTTCTAGATTCAGTGAGAGACCCTGTCTCAAAGTATAAGGTAGAGAGCAATTGAATAAGACACCTACTGTAAACTTCTGGGTACACACGTGTGTCCACACATATACACAGATGCAGACCACACACACACACCAAGAAAAAAAGTGACATCTATAAGGTATGTATGCCCTTGTGCTTCAGATCATGGGGGCTGGAGGTCTGGCTTACTCAGCAGTTAAGGTGCTTGCCTACAAAGCCAAAGGACCCAGGTTCAATTCCTCACTACCCAGGTAAAGCCAGATGCACAGGGTGGCACATGTACCTGGAGTTTTTTTTTGCAGTGACTAGAGGCCCTGGTGTGCCCACTCTCTCTATCTGCCTCTTTCTCTCTCTCTCTCTCTCTCTCAAATAAATAAAAATAAACTATAAAAAAGAATACCTGACATGAACAACTCAACAGGAGGAAAGATTTATTTTGATTCATAGTTTTCAAGGTCTCGGTCCAAGGTCCTCTCATCCGCTGCTGTAGGGCTGAGATGAAGCAGAATGTCATGGTGGTGGAGGGGTGTCGGGGGGGGGGTGCAGACTGTTTACCCCAGGGCAGCAAGGCATCAGAAAGATACACAGCAAGCGGTAACAAGGTATGACTTTCCAATACACACTGCCAGTGACTCCCTTCCTCCGCTAAGGCCCCACCTTCTCCAGTTCTTATCACTTCCCAATAGTCCAGTCAATTATGAAGCCCTGAATGATTAACCCACTGATGAGTTCAGACTTCTCAATGATTCTATCTACTGGCTGGACAACAAGCCTTCGGCATGAACCCTTCTGAGGGACACTCATATCCAAATCACACATGCTTTATCCCATGCCCACAATACCTGAAAACCAGGGGCATAGAACAGGTGGGGGGAAAGATCATATGTGAGGACACTGTGCAGGATTTTTCTGCTTCCAGGTCTAGAAAGACCTGATACTAAGTTGGACAAGCTGAACTTTGGATGGCATGGGCACCAGGTGAGGGCAGAGCCTTAGGAGGGCAGCCTGGCCAGGTACAGGGGTAAGACTGTCCCCAAGCTCACTAAGCAGTTAGCATGGTAGGACTGATAGGATTTTTTTTTTTTTTTGGTTTTTTTTTTTTTTTTTTTTAAGGTAGGGTCTCTCGCTGGTCCAGGCTGACCTGGAATTCACTATGTAGTCTCAGGGTGGCCTCGAACTCACGGCGATCCTCCTACCTCTGCCTCCCGAGTGCTAGGATTAAAGGCGTGCGCCACCACGCCCGGCGACTGATAGGATTTAAGAGCACAGACTTCTATAGAAGCCTGGTGCCTGGGTTTGCTGTCCACCACAGGAGAGGGGCAGAGGACAGTCACAGGTATCCCATAAGGGATGTATGTGGTGGGCACAGCAGGACCCAGAAGCAGGAGGAAAGAGCCCCAAACCACTGGTGTTCCAGTAAAGACTTAAGGAGAAGACTGGAGAGATAGCTTAGCAGTTAAGGCACTTGCCTGTGAAGCCTAAGGACCCATGTTTGACTCTCCAGATCCCATGTAAGCCAGATGCACAAAGGTGAGGCAAGTGCAAGGTCACATATGCCCATTAGATGGTGCAAGCATCTGGAGTTCAATTGTAGTGGCTGAGGCCCTGGTGAACCAATTCTCTCTCTCTCTCTCTCTCTCTCTCTCTCAAAATAACAAAATAAAATAAAATAATAAAAATAAAAAGACAAGGAGAAAGGAGAGGAGCTTGGCAGGCAGACAGTTGGGGAAGGGCAAGCTAAAGGACAGATAGCCCCTTTGTGGTTGGGGTCATCAGGAGCCAAAGCTGAGGGAGCTTGGGAGCCATGTCAAGGCCCCTATCCCAGCCAGCACATTGACCTGGGCCCTGACATTAGAGTGGGAGTGCCCAGGGGCTAAAAGAAAGTGATGGACTCAAGCTTGTTTCTTTCTTTTTTTTTAATATTTACTTGCAAGGAGAGAGAGAACATGAGGACCTCTCGACAAACTCCAGATGTATGAGCCACATGGTACATCTGGCTTTATGTGGTGCCAGGGAATTAAACTCGAGAAGGCAGGTATTGCAAGCAAGCACGTTTAACTGCTGACTCATCTTCCCAGCCCCAGGGTTGTTTGTTGGAAATGCTTGGCCCCCTGATTCTCAAGTGTCTTCACAAATGACAACCTCTGGGGATGGGGATGTAGCTTAGCTGGTAGGGCGCTTGCTTCGTACGCACGGCAGGCTAGGTTTGATGACTAGCACGACATAACTTGTGAGTTAGCCAGGCTGGAAGACTGAACGAGGAGCCACACTTACCAAAGAACAAAACTTTGTGGCATGGTGGTTTGGAGTATCCTTTCCAACGCTCACCTGGGGTGCCAAGGCCACTCGGGGCAGAGAAGGGGACTTCAGGGTCACCTCTGATATGAGCGAAGGCTGGAAGCAAGGTGGCCTTCTGCAAATGTTGCTGAGGTGAGAGAACAACTGTATTCACAGGGAGGTCTCCGGCATGCCCAGGTCAGGGTCTTTCCTCTGAACACAGTTCCAGGAGCAGTTGATCAGATCCTCGTGGGAGTAAAATCTGCCAGTTTTCAGAAGCCAGCTCCCCAAACCCACTTCTCTCCAGCACTGTCCTGAGTGCCACACACAAGGGAGGCTTAGTGTCATGGCCAACACAGGACAGACTCGGACCTGGCCTTGTGCTCCCTGAGACTATGATATTATGAGTGTTTGGGTTTGAATGTCAAATGTCCCCCATAACCTCATGTGTTTGTGATGAAACCTACTACTCAATTCCCAGCTTTGGGAGGTGGAACCTTGTTGGAGGAAGTGTGTCACTGGGGACAGGCCTTGGAGTGTGATAGTCCAGCCCCATTGGCTACACAGGGTTCACGTTTTCTACTTCCTCCCTGCTGATGTGGAGATGTGACACCAGCTGTCTGCTCCTGCCATGATTTCCCTGCCATGATAAAATTTCCCCTTTGCCAGGCGTGGTGGCACACACCTTTAATCCCAGCACTTGGGAGGCAGAGGTAGGAGGATCACCATGAGTTCAAGGCCACCCTGAGACTACTGAGTGAATTCCAGGTCAGCCTGGACTAAAGTGAGACTCTACCTTGAAAAAACAAAAAAAAACAAAAAAAAAAACAAAAAAAAAACTTCCTCTCAAAACTATAAGCCAGAAATAAACTCTTTCCTCCCATAAGCTGCTTCTGGTTGGATATTTTGTCCAAGCTACAAGAAGGTAACTGCTATAGGAGCAAGTGACTGAATCTCTTTACTATACCTCCCTGTCTCTAACCTGGTGTGGTGGTGACTCATGGTTCCCACAACTCATGGGAGATGGGATCCTGAAAGAGTAAGTGTGTATATGGCACTGAGCAGGGCCTGGCACAGAGCAGGTGCCCCATAAACGCCAGCAGCGAGACATCAAGAGGTGGGGGAAACACGCCAGTACTTTCCACTGACGCCCAAATTCCGTTGGAAGGTCGTAATTTGGCCAGAGGTCTGTTTCAATTAGTGGGCAGCAGGAAGAGTGGATTGGGGAGATGCAACTGCTTGATGACTTCTCCAGGTGTCAGGAAAAAATATTAAATGACAAAAACAGACTGAGACGCATTCTGGAGGGGAGCAGGGACAGGAACAAGGCCTGTCAGCAGCCCAGCCTAAATATAGTAAAAGGTATTTTTGTAGATGGCAAAAAGGGTGCCCAAGGCCTGGAAGAAAATGCCACCTCCTCCCAAGTTTCCGTCTAGCTCTTTCAAGAATCAAGGTGGCCAGCGATGTCCGGGAGCATCTGGCCATAGGAGTGTCAGTCCCACAGACCTGAAACTTGCCAATGCCTGGTGCAGCGCAAAAAGGGTGTTCCAACCATGCCTGGCTGAAGATCCTGCTCAGACACACCTCCATCAGCTTTGCAAGTCTGCATTTTGAAAAGGAAATGGGACTCTTGAGGAGGCAGAGTTCAGTCAAGAGTTTCACAAACAAGCCTCTAGACCCTAAGCCCCGCAAACTCCTAATTGGGACCAGGTTAGTGCAGACACCCGCAGGGAGCCAGCCATGTGGTCCCTGACAAAGGCCTTCCCAAGCGGCCTCTTTCTCTCTGATTTTTCCACACAAACCATACCAAACACCATGCAGAAGCAATTACTCGGCGCCCCATGGAGGAGGCCCTGCTATGGCTGGGGTGGCTGGCTTGGGCCCTTTAGGTTGCCTCCTCTGTGCAGAGGCCACCCTACCACCAGTTCTGTGACCCTTCTGTGTCCAGAGCCAGGCCTGCCATCCAGAAAAACCACACAGTGATTAATGGTGAAGTTGCTGAGGCATAGAACATGGGCGGGTGTTCAGCTGATGTTGTTGACTACAGAGCTGACTGTCACTCAGAAAGATGCATCCATGGGTATTATGTAAAAAGAAAAGTGATCCCCACAACAGCTTTCCAGAATCCAGAAGATGGGCTCACACTGGAGGCAGGGTTCCATGAGGCCAGGCTGTTGATTATCTGATTAAGCCAGGCACCTATCAGCTCTTCCCACAAGCCTTTGTTGAGTGCCAGCTCTGTCCCAGGTTCAGCACAACATGGTCTCCTTAGAAGCCAGTTGCTCACAGGCTTATCTGGGGAGACAGAGAGCATGCTGAGCCAGGGCTGGGAGCTAGGGAGACCTAGCCCGAGACCACAGAGCTTGCTTTCTGGAGTGAGAAGCCTGGGTTCTACTCCTCACTGAACATGTGACTTTGGGCAAATGACTTAGCTGACCAGGACTTCACATTCTTACGTAGAGATAGGAGCCATCCAGGGGTGGCTGTCTAGGTGGTGGTTACCAGAACATGAAGGAATCCCAGTGAAAGGCTCAGGACAGAGAACCATCCCCGAGAAGAGTTGTGATTCCCTTTGCACTGCAGACACCAGCAAGACACAGGACCTGCGAGGAGCTTTTCCCTTTGGGAGCGTCAGGGCTGACTGACAGGGGAGCTATGCTAGAGAAATGGGATGTTTTGTTCACACAACATATGTCTATTCCTGACTGCCGTCTACAAGCGGAGCAGAGCAGAGCAGACAAATGCACACAAGCCTTCTAGTAATTCAGAGCCCCAGGGCCATGACAGGCAGGCCTCCTGCCCAGGCCCAAGGAGCTGATTCCAGCTGAGGGGTGGTGTGGACCAGGTGTTCCAGTCTCCATTCTGATTCCCAAGGCAAAGCCCATGTAAAAGGCAATGAGATCCTGAAGGGGATGGGGGAGGCAAGAAGGGGATGGGGAAGGCAGTGAGGTCCGGAAGGGGATGGGCAGGCAGTGAGGTCTGGAAGGGGATGGGAAGGCAGTGAGGTCCGGAAGGGGATGGGCAGGCAGTGAGATCTGGAAGGGGATGGGGAAGGCAGTGAGGTCTGGAAGGGGATGGGGAAGGCAGTGAGATCTGGCAGGGGATGGGGAGGCAGTGAGGTCTGGAAGGGGATGGGGAAGGCAGTGAGGTCTGGAAGGGGATGTGCAGGCAGTGAGGTCTGGAAGTGGATGTTTGGAGGCAGTGAGATCTGGAAGGGAATGGGCAGGCAGTCAGGTCTGGAAGGGGATGGGGAGGCAATGAGGTCTGGAAGGGGATGGGGGAGGCAGTGATATCTGGAAGGGGATGGGGAGGCAGTGAGATCTGGAAGGGGATGGGCAGGCAGTGAGGTCTGGAAGGGGATGGGGAGGCAGTGAGATCTGGAAGGGGATGGGGAGGCAGTGAGATCTGGAAGGGGATGGGGGAGGCAGTGAGATCTGGAAGGGGATGAGGAGGCAGTGAGGTCTGGAAGGGGATGGGCAGGCAGTGAGGTCTGGAAGGGGATGGGGGAGGCAGTGAGATCTGGAAGGGGATGGGGAGGCAGTGAGATCTGGAAGGGGATGAGGAGGCAGTGAGGTCTGGAAGGGGATGGGCAGGCAATGAGGTCTGGAAGGGGATGGGGGAGGCAGTGAGATCTGGAAGGGGATGGGGAGGCAGTGAGATCTGGAAGGGGATGGGGAGGCAGTGAGATCTGGAAGGGGATGAGGAGGCAGTGAGATCTGGAAGGGGATGAGGAGGCAGTGAGGTCTGGAAGGGGATGGGCAGGCAGTGAGGTCTGGAAGGGGATGGGGGAGGCAGTGATATCTGGAAGAGGATGTGCAGGCAGTGAGGTCTGGAAGGGGATGGGGAGGCAGTGATATCTGGAAGGGGATGTGCAGGCAGTGAGATCTGGAAGGGGATGGGCAGGCAGTGAGATCTGGAAGGGGATGGGGGAGGCAGTGAGATCCGGAAGGGGATGGGGAGGCAGTGAGATCTGGAAGGGGATGGGGAGGCAGTGAGATCTGGAAGGATGGGGGGATGGGGAGGCAGTGAGGTCTGGAAGGGGATGGGGAGGCAGTGAGATCTGGAAGGGGATGGGGAGGCAGTGAGATCTGGAAGGGGATGGGGAGGCAGTGAGGTCTGGAAGGGGATGGGGAGGCAGTGAGATCTGGAAGGGGATGGGGAGGCAGTGAGATCTGGAAGGGGATGGGGAGGCAGTGAGGTCTGGAAGGGGATGGGGAAGGCAGTGAGGTCTGGAAGGGGATGGGGAGGCAGTGAGATCTGGAAGGGGATGGCAGGCAGTGAGATCTGGAAGGGGATGGGGAGGCAGTGAGGTCTGGAAGGGGATGGGAGGCGTAGTCGGAAGGGGATGGGGAGGCAGTGAGATCTGGAAGGGGATGGGGGGGGATAGGTGAGGCAGTGAGATCTGGAAGGGGATGAGGAGGCAGTGAGGTCTGGAAGGGATTGGGCAGGCAGTAGTCTGGAAGGGGATGTGCATGCAGTGAGATCTGGAAGGGGATGGGGCAGGCAGTGAGGTCTGGAAGGGGATGGGCAGGCAGTGAGGTCTGGAAGGGGATGGGGGGCAGTGAGATCTGGAAGGGGATGGGGAGGCAGTGAGGTCTGGAAGGGGATGGGAAGGCATGAGGTCTGGAAGGGGATGGGGAAGGCAGTGAGGTCTGGAAGGGGGATGGGGTAGGCAGTGAGGTCTGGAAGGGGATGGGGTAGGCAGTGAGGTCTGGAAGGGGATGGGGTAGGCAGTGAGGTCTGGAAGGGGATGGGGAGGCAGTGAGATCTGGAAGGGGGATGAGGAGGCAGTGAGGTCTGGAAGGGATGGGGAAGGCAGTGAGATCTGGAAGGGGATGGGGAAGGCAGTGAGATCTGGAAGGGGATGGAAGGCAGTGAGGTCTGGGAAGGGGATGGGGAGGCAGTGAGATCTGGAAGGGGATGGGGAAGGCAGTGAGGTCTGGAAGGGGATGGGAAGGCAGTGAGATCTGGAAGGGGATGGGGAGGCAGTGAGGTCTGGAAGGGGATGGGGAAGGCAGTGAGGTCTGGAAGGGGATGGGGAGGCATTGAGGACTGGAAGGGGATGGGTAGGCAGTGAGGTCTGGAAGGGGATGGGGAGGCAGTGAGGTCTGGAAGGGGATGGGGAGGCAGTGAGGTCTGGAAGGGGATGGGGAGGCAGTGAGGTCTGGAAGGGGATGGGGAGGCAGTGAGGTCTGGAAGGGGATGGGGAGGCAGTGAGGTCTGGAAGGGGATGGGGCAGGCAGTGAGGTATGGAAGGGGATTGGGGAGGCAGTGAGGTCTGGAAGGGGATGGAGGCAGTGAGATCTGGAAGGGGATGGGAGGCAGTGAGTCTGGAAGGGGATGGGGAGGCAGTGAGGTCTGGAAGGGGATGGGAGGCAGTGAGGTCTGGAAGGGATGGGGAGGCAGTGAGATCTGGAAGGGGATGGGGAGCAGTGAGTCTGGAAGGGGATGGGCAGGCATGAGGTCTGGAAGGGGATGGGAGGCAGTGAGATCTGGAAGGGATGGGGAGGCAGTGAGATCTGGAAGGGGATGGGAGGCAGTGAGATCTGGAAGGGAGAGGAGGCAGTGAGATCTGGAAGGGATGTGGCAGGCAGTGAGGTCTGGAAGGGGATGGGAGGCAGTGAGGTCTGGAAGGGGATGGGAGGCAGTGAGATCTGGAAGGGATGGGCAGGCAGTGAGTCTGGAAGGGGATGGGGAGGCAGTGAGGTCTGGAAGGGGATGTGCAGGCAGTGAGATCTGGAAGGGGATGGGGAGGCAGTGAGATCTGGAAGGGGATGGGCAGGCAGTGAGGTCTGGAAGGGGATGGGGAGGCAGTGAGATCTGGAAGGGGATGGGCAGGCAGTGAGGTCTGGAAGGGGATGGGGATGGCCAGTGAGATTCTGGAAGGGATGAGGAGGCCAGTGAGATCTGGAGGGGATGGGGTGAGCAGTGAGGTCTGGAAGGGGATGTGCAGGCAGTGAGGTATGGAAGGGGATAGGGGAGGCAGTGAGATCTGGAAGGGGATGGGCAGGCAGTGAGGTCTGGAAGGGGATGTGCAGGCAGTGAGGTCTGGAAGGGGATGAGGAGGCAGTGAGGTCTGGAAGGGGATGGGGAGGCAGTGAGGTCTGGAAGGGGATGTGCAGGCAGTGAGGTCTGGAAGGGGATGGGGAGGCAGTGAGGTCTGGAAGGGGATGGGGAGGCAGTGAGGTCTGGAAGGGGATGTGCAGGCAGTGAGATCTGGAAGGGGATGAGGAGGCAGTGAGGTCTGGAAGGGGATGAGGAGGCAGTGAGGTCTGGAAGGGGATGAGGAGGCATTGAGATCTGGAAGGGGATGTGGAGGCAGTGAGGTCTGGAAGGGGATGGGCAGGCAGTGAGATCTGGAAGGGGATGTGCAGGCAGTGAGGTCTGGAAGGGGATGTGCAGGCAGTGAGGTCTGGAAGGGGATAGGGGAGGCAGTGAGATCTGGAAGGGGATGAGGAGGCATTGAGATCTGGAAGGGGATGTGCAGGCAGTGAGGTCTGGAAGGGGATGGGGAGGCAGTGAGGTCTGGAAGGGGATGGGGTAGGCAGTGAGGTCTGGAAGGGGATGGGGAGGCAGTGAGGTCTGGAAGGGGATGGGGTAGGCAGTGAGGTCTGGAAGGGGATGGGGAGGCAGTGAGGTCTGGAAGGGGATGGGGAGGCAGTGAGGTCTGGAAGGGGATGGGAAGGCAGTGAGATCTGGAAGGGGATGGGAAGGCAGTGAGATCTGGAAGGGGATGGGAAGGCAGTGAGATCTGGAAGGGGATGGGAAGGCAGTGAGGTCTGGAAGGGGATGGGGTAGGCAGTGAGGTCTGGAAGGGGATGGGGTAGGCAGTGAGGTCTGGAAGGGGATGGGGAGGCAGTGAGATCTGGAAGGGGATGAGGAGGCAGTGAGGTCTGGAAGGGGATGGGGAAGGCAGTGAGATCTGGAAGGGGATGGGGAGGCAGTGAGATCTGGAAGGGGATGGGAAGGCAGTGAGGTCTGGAAGGGGATGGGGAGGCAGTGAGATCTGGAAGGGGATGGGGAAGGCAGTGAGATCTGGAAGGGGATGGGAAGGCAGTGAGATCTGGAAGGGGATGGGAAGGCAGTGAGGTCTGGAAGGGGATGGGAAGGCAGTGAGGTCTGGAAGGGGATGGGGTAGGCAGTGAGGTCTGGAAGGGGATGGGGTAGGCAGTGAGGTCTGGAAGGGGATGGGGAGGCAGTGAGGTCTGGAAGGGGATGGGGAGGCAGTGAGGTCTGGAAGGGGATGGGGAGGCAGTGAGGTCTGGAAGGGGATGGGGAGGCAGTGAGGTCTGGAAGGGGATGGGGAGGCAGTGAGGTCTGGAAGGGGATGGGCAGGCAGTGAGGTATGGAAGGGGATAGGGGAGGCAGTGAGATCTGGAAGGGGATGTGCAGGCAGTGAGATCTGGAAGGGGATGGGGAGGCAGTGAGGTCTGGAAGGGGATGGGGAGGCAGTGAGGTCTGGAAGGGGATGGGGAGGCAGTGAGATCTGGAAGGGGATGGGCAGGCAGTGAGGTATGGAAGGGGATAGGGGAGGCAGTGAGATCTGGAAGGGGATGGGGAGGCAGTGAGATCTGGAAGGGGATGGGGAAGGCAGTGAGATCTGGAAGGGGATGTGCAGGCAGTGAGGTATGGAAGGGGATAGGGGAGGCAGTGAGATCTGGAAGGGGATGGGCAGGCAGTGAGGTCTGGAAGGGGATGGGGAGGCAGTGAGATCTGGAAGGGGATGAGGAGGCAGTGAGATCTGGAAGGGGATGGGGAGGCAGTGAGGTCTGGAAGGGGATGTGCAGGCAGTGAGGTCTGGAAGGGGATGTGCAGGCAGTGAGGTCTGGAAGGGGATAGGGGAGGCAGTGAGATCTGGAAGGGGATGGGCAGGCAGTGAGATCTGGAAGGGGATGTGCAGGCAGTGAGATCTGGAAGGGGATGGGCAGGCAGTGAGATCTGGAAGGGGATGGGAAGGCAGTGAGATCTGGAAGGGGATGGGGAGGCAGTGAGGTCTGGAAGGGGATGGGGAGGCAGTGAGGTCTGGAAGGGGATGTGCAGGCAGTGAGATCTGGAAGGGGATGGGGAGGCAGTGAGATCTGGAAGGGGATGAGGAGGCAGTGAGGTCTGGAAGGGGATGAGGAGGCAGTGAGGTCTGGAAGGGGATGGGGGAGGCAGTGATATCTGGAAGGGGATGTACAGGCAGTGAGGTCTGGAAGGGGATGGGGGAGGCAGTGATATCTGGAAGGGGATGTGCAGGCAGTGAGATCTGGAAGGGGATGTGCAGGCAGTGAGGTCTGGAAGGGGATGGGCAGGCAGTGAGATCTGGAAGGGGATGGGCAGGCAGTGAGGTCTGGAAGGGGATAGGGGAGGCAGTGAGATCTGGAAGGGGATGAGGAGGCAGTGAGATCTGGAAGGGGATGGGGAAGGCAGTGAGATCTGGAAGGGGATGGGGAGGCAGTGAGTTCTGGAAGGGGATGGGCAGGCAGTGAGACCTGGAAGGGGATGTGCAGGCAGTGAGATCTGGAAGGGGATAGGGGAGGCAGTGAGTTCTGGAAGGGGATGGGCAGGCAGTGAGATCTGGAAGGGTGAGGTCTGGAAGGGGTATGATGGGCAGTGAGGTCTGGAAGGGGATGTGCATGCAGTGAAGGTCTGAAGGGGATGGAGGAGGCAGTGAGATCTGGAAGGGGATGGGCAGGCAGTGAGGTCTGGAAGGGGATGTGCAGGCAGTGAGGTCTGGAAGGGGATGTGCAGGCAGTGAGGTCTGGAAGGGGATGGGGAGGCAGTGAGGTCTGGAAGGGGATGGGGAGGCAGTGAGGTCTGGAAGGGGATGTGCAGGCAGTGAGATCTGGAAGGGGATGAGGAGGCAGTGAGATCTGGAAGGGGATGGGCAGGCAGTGAGGTCTGGAAGGGGATGTGCAGGCAGTGAGGTCTGGAAGGGGATGTGCAGGCAGTGAGATCTGGAAGGGGATGGGGAGGCAGTGAGGTCTGGAAGGGGATGGGGCAGGCAGTGAGAGTCTGGAAGGGGATGTGCAGGCAGTGAGATCTGGAAGGGGATGAGGCAGGCAGTGAGGTCTGGAAGGGGATGGGCAGGCAGTGAGGTCTGGAAGGGGATTGTGCAGGCAGTGAGGTCTGGAAGGGGATGTGCAGGCAGTGAGATCTGGAAGGGGATGGGGAGGCAGTGAGGTCTGGAAGGGGATGTGCAGGCAGTGAGATCTGGAAGGGGATGAGGAGGCAGTGAGATCTGGAAGGGGATGAGGCAGGCAGTGAGGTCTGGAAGGGGATGGGCAGGCAGTGAGGTCTGGAAGGGGATGGGCAGGCAGTGAGGTCTGGAAGGGGATGGGGAGGCAGTGAGATCTGGAAGGGGATGGGGGAGGCAGTGAGGTCTGGAAGGGGATGAGGAGGCAGTGAGATCTGGAAGGGGATGGGGAGGCAGTGAGATCTGGAAGGGGATGAGGAGGCAGTGAGATCTGGAAGGGGATGGGCAGGCAGTGAGGTCTGGAAGGGGATGGGGAGGCAGTGAGGTCTGGAAGGGGATGGGGAGGCAGTGAGGTCTGGAAGGGGATGGGGAGGCAGTGAGATCTGGAAGGGGATGGGCAGGCAGTGAGATCTGGAAGGGGATGTGCAGGCAGTGAGATCTGGAAGGGGATGGGGAGGCAGTGAGGTCTGGAAGGGGATGGGGAGGCAGTGAGATCTGGAAGGGGATGGGGAGGCAGTGAGGTCTGGAAGGGGATGTGCAGGCAGTGAGGTCTGGAAGGGGATGGGCAGGCAGTGAGGTCTGGAAGGGGATGGGCAGGCAGTGAGGTCTGGAAGGGGATGGGCAGGCAGTGAGATCTGGAAGGGGATGGGGAAGGCAGTGAGGTCTGGAAGGGGATGGGGAAGGCAGTGAGATCTGGAAGGGGATGGGGAAGGCAGTGAGGTCTGGAAGGGGATGTGCAGGCAGTGAGGTCTGGAAGTGGATGTTTGGAGGCAGTGAGATCTGGAAGGGAATGGGCAGGCAGTCAGGTCTGGAAGGGGATGGGGAGGCAATGAGGTCTGGAAGGGGATGGGGGAGGCAGTGATATCTGGAAGGGGATGGGGAGGCAGTGAGATCTGGAAGGGGATGGGCAGGCAGTGAGGTCTGGAAGGGGATGGGGAGGCAGTGAGATCTGGAAGGGGATGGGGAGGCAGTGAGATCTGGAAGGGGATGGGGGAGGCAGTGAGATCTGGAAGGGGATGAGGAGGCAGTGAGGTCTGGAAGGGGATGGGCAGGCAGTGAGGTCTGGAAGGGGATGGGGGAGGCAGTGATATCTGGAAGGGGATGTGCAGGCAGTGAGGTCTGGAAGGGGATGGGGGAGGCAGTGATATCTGGAAGGGGATGTGCAGGCAGTGAGGTCTGGAAGGGGATGGGGGAGGCAGTGATATCTGGAAGGGGATGTGCAGGCAGTGAGATCTGGAAGGGGATGGGCAGGCAGTGAGATCTGGTAGGGGATGGGCAGGCAGTGAGATCTGGAAGGGGATGGGGGAGGCAGTGAGATCTGGAAGGGGATGGGGAGGCAGTGAGATCTGGAAGGGGATGGGGAGGCAGTGAGATCTGGAAGGGGATGGGGAGGCAGTGAGGTCTGGAAGGGGATGAGGAGGCATTGAGATCTGGAAGGGGATGGGGAGGCAGTGAGATCTGGAAGGGGATGGGGAGGCAGTGAGGTCTGGAAGGGGATGAGGAGGCATTGAGATCTGGAAGGGGATGGGCAGGCAGTGAGATCTGGAAGGGGATGGGCAGGCAGTGAGGTATGGAAGGGGATAGGGGAGGCAGTGAGATCTGGAAGGGGATGAGGAGGCAGTGAGGTCTGGAAGGGGATGGGCAGGCAGTAAGATCTGGAAGGGGATGTGCAGGCAGTGAGATCTGGAAGGGGATGGGGAGGCAGTGAGGTCTGGAAGGGGATGTGCAGGCAGTGAGGTATGGAAGGGGATAGGGGAGGCAGTGAGATCTGGAAGGGGATGGGGAGGCAGTGAGATCTGGAAGGGGATGGGGAAGGCAGTGAGATCTGGAAGGGGATGTGCAGGCAGTGAGGTATGGAAGGGGATAGGGGAGGCAGTGAGATCTGGAAGGGGATGGGCAGGCAGTGAGGTCTGGAAGGGGATGGGCAGGCAGTGAGACCTGGAAGGGGATGGGGGAGGCAGTGAGATCTGGAAGGGGATGAGGAGGCAGTGAGATCTGGAAGGGGATGGGGAGGCAGTGAGGTCTGGAAGGGGATGTGCAGGCAGTGAGGTATGGAAGGGGATAGGGGAGGCAGTGAGATCTGGAAGGGGATGGGCAGGCAGTGAGGTCTGGAAGGGGATGTGCAGGCAGTGAGGTCTGGAAGGGGATGAGGAGGCAGTGAGGTCTGGAAGGGGATGGGGAGGCAGTGAGGTCTGGAAGGGGATGGGGAGGCAGTGAGGTCTGGAAGGGGATGTGCAGGCAGTGAGGTCTGGAAGGGGATGTGCAGGCAGTGAGGTCTGGAAGGGGATGGGGAGGCAGTGAGGTCTGGAAGGGGATGGGGAGGCAGTGAGGTCTGGAAGGGGATGTGCAGGCAGTGAGGTCTGGAAGGGGATGGGGAGGCAGTGAGATCTGGAAGGGGATGTGCAGGCAGTGAGATCTGGAAGGGGATGGGGCAGGCAGTGAGATCTGGAAGGGGGATGAGGAGGCAGTGAGGATCTGGAAGGGGATGGGGCAGGCATGTGAGGATCTGGAAGGGGATGAGGCAGGCAGTGAGATCTGGAAGGGGGATTGGGCAGGCAGTGAGTCCTGGAAGGGGATGGTGCAGGCAGTGAGGTCTGGAAGGGGATGGGCAGGCAGTGAGGATCTGGAAGGGGATGGGGCAGGGCAAGTGAGATCTGGAAGGGGATGGGCAGGCAGTGAGATCTGGAAGGGGATGGGAGGCAGTGAGGTCTGGAAGGGGATGGGGAGGCAGTGAGGATCTGGAAGGGGATTGGGGAGGCAGTGAGGATCTGGAAGGGGATGGGAGGCAGTGAGAGTCTGGAAGGGGATGGGCAGGCAGGTGAGATCTGGAAGGGGATGGGCAGCGAGTGAGGTCTGGAAGGGGATGGGGAGGCAGTGAGGATCTGGAAGGGGATGGGGAGGCAGTGAGATCTGGAAGGGGATGGGAGGCAGTGAGATCTGGAAGGGGATGGGGAGGCAGTGAGTTCTGGAAGGGGATGGGGAGGCAGTGAGGTCTGGAAGGGGATGGGAGGCAGTGAGGTCTGGAAGGGGATGGGGAGGCAGTGAGATCTGGAAGGGGATGTGCAGGCAGTGAGGTCTCGAAGGGGATGGGCAGGCAGTGAGGTCTGGAAGGGGATGGGCAGGCAGTGAGGTCTGGAAGGGGATGGGGAGGCAGTGAGATCTGGAAGGGGATGGGGAGGCAGTGAGATCTGGAAGGGGATGGGGAGGCAGTAGATCTGGAAGGGGATGGGGAGGCAGTGAGATCTGGAAGGGGATGGGGAGGCAGTGAGATCTGGAAGGGGATGGGCAGGCAGTGAGATCTGGAAGGGGATGAGGAGGCAGTGAGATCTGGAAGGGGATGGGGAGGCAGTGAGATCTGGAAGGGGATGAGGAGGCAGTGAGATCTGGAAGGGGATGGGCAGGCAGTGAGGTCTGGAAGGGGATGGGGAGGCAGTGAGATCTGGAAGGGGATGGGCAGGCAGTGAGATCTGGAAGGGGATGGGCAGGCAGTGAGATCTGGAAGGGGATGTGCAGGCAGTGAGATCTGGAAGGGGATGGGGAGGCAGTGAGGTCTGGAAGGGGATGGGGAGGCAGTGAGATCTGGAAGGGGATGGGGAGGCAGTGAGGTCTGGAAGGGGATGGGCAGGCAGTGAGATCTGGAAGGGGATGTGCAGGCAGTGAGATCTGGAAGGGGATGGGGAGGCAGTGAGGTCTGGAAGGGGATGGGGAGGCAGTGAGATCTGGAAGGGGATGGGGGAGGCAGTGAGATCTGGAAGGGGATGAGGAGGCAGTGAGATCTGGAAGGGGATGGGGAGGCAGTGAGTTCTGGAAGGGGATGGGGAGGCAGTGAGGTCTGGAAGGGGATGGGGAGGCAGTGATATCTGGAAGGGGATGGGGAGGCAGTGAGATCTGGAAGGGGATGTGCAGGCAGTGAGGTCTCGAAGGGGATGGGCAGGCAGTGAGGTCTGGAAGGGGATGGGCAGGCAGTGAGGTCTGGAAGGGGATGGGGAGGCAGTGAGATCTGGAAGGGGATGGGGAGGCAGTGAGATCTGGAAGGGGATGGGGAGGCAGTAGATCTGGAAGGGGATGGGGAGGCAGTGAGATCTGGAAGGGGATGGGGAGGCAGTGAGATCTGGAAGGGGATGAGGAGGCAGTGAGATCTGGAAGGGGATGGGCAGGCAGTGAGGTCTGGAAGGGGATGGGGAGGCAGTGAGATCTGGAAGGGGATGGGCAGGCAGTGAGATCTGGAAGGGGATGGGCAGGCAGTGAGATCTGGAAGGGGATGTGCAGGCAGTGAGATCTGGAAGGGGATGGGGAGGCAGTGAGGTCTGGAAGGGGATGGGGAGGCAGTGAGATCTGGAAGGGGATGGGGAGGCAGTGAGGTCTGGAAGGGGATGGGCAGGCAGTGAGATCTGGAAGGGGATGGGGAGGCAGTGAGGTCTGGAAGGGGATGGGCAGGCAGTGAGGTCTGGAAGGGGATGGGGAGGCAGTGAGATCTGGAAGGGGATGGGCAGGCAGTGAGATCTGGAAGGGGATGGGCAGGCAGTGAGATCTGGAAGGGGATGTGCAGGCAGTGAGATCTGGAAGGGGATGGGGAGGCAGTGAGGTCTGGAAGGGGATGGGGAGGCAGTGAGATCTGGAAGGGGATGGGGAGGCAGTGAGGTCTGGAAGGGGATGGGCAGGCAGTGAGATCTGGAAGGGGATGTGCAGGCAGTGAGATCTGGAAGGGGATGGGGAGGCAGTGAGGTCTGGAAGGGGATGGGGAGGCAGTGAGATCTGGAAGGGGATGGGGGAGGCAGTGAGATCTGGAAGGGGATGAGGAGGCAGTGAGATCTGGAAGGGGATGGGGAGGCAGTGAGTTCTGGAAGGGGATGGGGAGGCAGTGAGGTCTGGAAGGGGATGGGGAGGCAGTGAGATCTGGAAGGGGATGGGGAGGCAGTGAGGTCTGGAAGGGGATGGGGAAGGCAGTGAGATCTGGAAGGGGATGGGGGAGGCAGTGAGATCTGGAAGGGGATGAGGAGGCAGTGAGATCTGGAAGGGGATGGGGAGGCAGTGAGATCTGGAAGGGGATGAGGAGGCATTGAGATCTGGAAGGGGATGAGGAGGCAGTGAGATCTGGAAGGGGATGGGGAGGCAGTGAGATCTGGAAGGGGATGGGGGAGGCAGTGAGATCTGGAAGGGGATGAGGAGGCAGTGAGATCTGGAAGGGGATGGGGAGGCAGTGAGATCTGGAAGGGGATGAGGAGGCATTGAGATCTGGAAGGGGATGTGCAGGCAGTGAGGTCTGGAAGGGGATGGGGAGGCAGTGAGATCTGGAAGGGGATGGGGAGGCAGTGAGGTCTGGAAGGGGATGGGCAGGCAGTGAGATCTGGAAGGGGATGGGGAAGGCAGTGAGATCTGGAAGGGGATGGGAAGGCAGTGAGGTCTGGAAGGGGATGGGCAGGCAGTGAGGTCTGGAAGGGGATGGGCAGGCAGTGAGATCTGGAAGGGGATGGGCAGGCAGGGAGGTCTGGAAGGGGATGGGCAGGCAGGGAGGTCCGGACAGGGATGGGGAGGCAGTGAGATCTGGAAGGGATCTGGGTACACTACCTTTTGCTTTGTCTCTGCTGTTCACAGATGGTCTGTCATATTCCAGGGACCAGCCAAGCCTTTTGACTGCCTTCTAGGATCTTCTCCAGCTGGCTCTTCCCTTTCAGGACCCTCCTTTTTTCAACTTACCTTGCCATCATTCCCAACAACCCATCTGGGATCTTATGACAAGGCACTGCATAACTTCCTGGGAAGATGCATAGATAGGGTATCAGCGGATGGAAAAAAAATCTATTCCGCCCAAGTCCAGCAGGCCCACCTTATAGGGGGCACGGGTGACTCCAAAACATCTGCAACACCAAAATGCCCACCCTGGCCAGCAGGGCTGACCCCAACCTTCTATTTCCCATGCGTATAGTCCAGCACCTCCCAAGACCACCTGTGCATCTGGGGGAGGGACAGGTGGGAGGGAGTGGCTGGAATCTCTGATGCCCAACCCCCACTCCTACCAGAAAATGTTAATAAGCTGGATCCTGTGAGCATCTCTGCAGGTAATCACACCTTCTCTGATTTAAAAAAAAAAATAAAAAGTTTCTTTTTAGAGAGAGAGCAAGCAAGAGAGAGTGAGAATTGACACGCCAGGACCTCAGCCACTGAAATGGAACTCCAGATACTTGCGCCACCTACTGGGCATGTGAGACCTTGCACTTGCCTTGCCTTTGTGCATCTGGCTAATGTGGGATCTGGAGAGTCGGACATGGATCCTTGGGCTTCGCAGGTAAGCACCTTAACCACTAAGCCGTCTCTCCAGCCCAGCTTCTCTGAGTTCTTAGACACAACAGCCATATGCCTGGAGGGCAGAGTTTCACTATCTGAGACTACAACTGGGTCATCTAGATGTTCTGAGCCCTTCCTGCCCAATGCCAAGTCTATCCAGTAGATGGTCAATCCCACTGTCCTGGACATGGCCAGTGAAGGAGGAACACATAACCTTGAGTGTTCTGATCAAGGGAAGCTTCTGGCATAGGCTCCTCAGTGGATCCTAGAGATGAGTTTATATTAATGCCCTAACTGTTTTTCCTGAAAGGTGGAGGTCAAGTGGAGGATGCTGAGAGTGTCAGGCCGTGGTTCCATTTGGGCTCTGGCTGAGTGAGACTGGCTTTTGACTACTACCACTTTGGCTGGAGGTGAGCTTGGAGGGGAGAAGAGCTGCTGGGGGCTGACAAGAGGAGACTGCTACAAGGATGTTGGAGGACTCACAGCCTTATGGGATGGTTTATTGATTGTCAACGTGACAAGACCTGGAGCCACCTGTGAAGGCTTATGCTGATTAGGTCAGCCTCTGTGCTGGCCTGTGAGGGATGACCTTGATGAGCATAAATGAGATGAGAAGACCCACCTTAACTGTGGGTGGTACCTGTCTGTGGGCTGGGTTCCTGAGCTATATAAAAAGGAGAGAGCTAGCGGAGCACGCCTTTAAGCCCAGTACTGGGGAGGTAGGGGTAGGAGGAGTGCTGTGAGTTCGAGATCTGAGGCCAGTCTGAGGCTACATAGTAAAGTCCAGGTCAAGCCTGGGCTACAGCAAGACTCTACCTCAAAACACCAACCAACCAAACGACAACAAAGAGGAGCGAGCTGGCTGAGCAGCAGCATCCATCACTGAATCTGATCTTCCGCCTCCAGCTCCTGCTCTTGCGCCTTCCCCGCTGTGGTGGAGACAAACTCTTCCTTCTCTAAACTGACTTCTGTCAGGGCTTTTTCTTCTAGCCATGAGAAGTGGACTGATGCACCGGGACAGGGAAAAGAAATCACATCAGAGTAAAGCAGGTCACCAACGGACCAAGGGCAGCACAGGGGTGGGAGTGAAGAATGAGCTCCAGGTTTCTCTTGTAAGACTTGGGGTATCATTTATCAATGCGGCATCCATGGATAGAACAGATTTGGGAAAAACGATGACTTCGGTTCTGATATGCCTGTAAGAAACCCAGGTAGAAGCTTCTAGAAGGAGCAAAGGAGCTCACAGCAGAGGCAGGGCTGGAAGGCTCATTGGAACTGTGGGGTATCTACCACCAGTGGTGGAAGCCTTCGCGGAGGCAGCACAGTCCCAGCCCTCCAGTGCCTGGATAGAGGGGGCAGCAGGAGGCCCAGGGCTTGCAACATCTCGAGGTGATTTATGGGGAAAGTGTCCTGTGTGTTTGTTTCTCAGTACTGCCTTCCAAGAAGGAATCTAAAACCCCACATTCTGATCCTCAGTGTAATTTCCAGTCATTTCCACTGACAACATTTGGTTCTTATTATCAAAAGATACTCACACAGATGTAGCATTAAAATCTTGGCTTCCACGGATAAAGAAAACAAGATAATCTAAAGTATTGCAGCAACTCTCAGACGTTTACGATTCCAAGAAATGCTTGTTGGATAGCTCTCCAGCAGATCCATTTCCAGTGTGTTTCTGGGTGGAAGAAGACCAGCCACTGGGCCAACTTGAGGCTGTCATCTGAACTTTCAGCTGGAGAGGCCAGTTGGGTCTGGACAATGAGCCCTGGAGGGAGAAGGGCCCAGTGTCATCCACTGGTGCCCGACTTCCCCCGGCCTCACACGCGGGGCTCACAGACAGAGTTAATCAGGGCTTGTTTACCGAGAAAAGAAACAGGCAGATGCCATAAGTCATTGCATGCTCAGAGTTCTCATTTGATGTTTCTTACCAACGATTCCAGCTGCTTATTAGGGGGAGCAGTGACTTTTCAAAGACAGATGGAAAAATATTTATTCAGAACTCATGGTTTGAACTCGAATGAAGGACTTTGCCCCTCCCCCCACCATTAAAAACTCAATCTTAATGATTTTGGCTCCTTCCACAGAACATTGCCAGCATAGCATTCTACATGCATGAGCCCTGGGTATCCCCAAAGTATATTTTTCATGTAATAATCATGTATTAAGTGCATCCTATGTGCTGAGCACTTTAATAAATTCTCTCATGTAATTCTCAGAGCAATAGTGAAATGACAATGTGCTTATTAATGCCATTTCATAAATGTGGAAGGTCTGTCTTGGGAAATAGAAGTCATTTTCCCAAAAGTGAGAGGCCAGAAGATATTTGAGTGCTGGGATGTGACGCCATGGCCTGCCGTATCCTTCCGAGTGCCGCAATGACGGGCTGGGTGGGACGCACCTTTTCACACTCCCGTCTACTTACTTCTTTTGGTCAGTGATGTGCGTCTTACAGTAGGGAAAGCTGAGCCTCACGGGGTAAAGTTTGCCCAGAACCACGGGATGCAGGGAGCCCGAAGCTGGCATGTTCCTTTGTCTCTCTACATCCCGGTCACCACTCCTACCTCTCCAGCCCTGGCTTATGCTGTTACAGAAGGATGGCATGGCCTCCCTCAGACAGCTGGGTCCTGCCCAGTCCTCAGTCCTGGGAACCTGAGACCCTCTGGATCTTGATAAGAGTCATAGCCACACCAGGCAAGGCTCTGGAAACCCTGGAGAGGAGGCAAAAGAGGCCAGCACACGTAGCTAATGCCGAGTAAAGGCACCCTGGGCCGGGAGACAGTGCCTTCCTGTCGACCTCCAACCCCATCTGTCTCGTGCGCAACCAAGAGGTCCAGTGAATGCTCCGGCGTCTCTGGGGCTTGCTTGCCTGGTGAGCCCGAATGGAGTTTGGGAAAGCTTCCCTTTTCCTTCCTGCTTGGTCTCCAGCGGCCAGCCGCTTCCCTGCCCCTCTCAGCCAGGCCCTGTACTCACCTCGTCCACTTGTGGCACCTGGGTGAGGGCTGGGTACCCCCAAAACAGCCTCAAGTTACCCAGGATGCTAACAGCTGGGGGGCGGTATCCAGAGCCTTCCCCATTGCCTGCCCTCCACCTCCTCACGGTGACCACGGGTCCTAGGGTGCCTGTCAATGTGCTCCCAGAGACCGGCTCTTCGCACAGGCAGCGAATTCTCCCAGGGGCCCTGCCAAGTGAGCAGGGTTAGCTCTACTGTGCTGATGGAAGTTAGGAGGCCCAAACAGGTTTTGTGGCCACACAGCCTGGGTTTCCAACCCTGCTCAGTGGTACAAGGTCTTGAACTAGTTCTTTCAGTTGTCTGAGAGTCAGTTTATCCCTCTCACTGTAAAAGCACTAACAGAAAGTTTGACCAAAAACAAGGGCCAGTTTAGCAGAGAGAAATGCTGAGATGGATTTTTTGTTTTCAAGATAGGGTCTCACTCTAGCCCAGGCTGACCTGGAATTCACTGTGTAGTCTCAGAGAGCCCTCAAACTCATGCAATCCTCCTACCTCTGCCTCCCGAGTGCTGGGATTAAAGGCGTGCGCCACCACACCCAGCTGAAGTGGATTCTTTCTTTGGTTTATTGGAGGAGAGCTGGACTGGTTAGTATGCCATGGGAGAGCGTGTCGGGGTCACTGAAGCCAGAGGGGGGCATCAGCTTCTAAAGGATAAAGGGAGCTTCTTGCTGTTGTAACTTTATGGGGAAGAGGGAAAGTTCTACTCCACCTGACTCTCTCCATGCCAAGAGCCACAGGGGCACTAGATGGGCCCCAAGGCTGTAACTTAGGGGTCTAGGGTTTCCCTGGCAACAGGGTTTGTTCTTCTGCAGCAGGAGGGGCAGTTGGGGTGGGGCAGGAAGGCACAGAGACAAGGGAGTAAGGTTTTTTATATTTTATTTGTTTATGAGAGAGAGAGAGAGAGAATGGGCACTCCAGGACCTCCAGCCACTGCAAATGAACTCCAGACACATGCACCACCTTGTACATCTGGTTTATGTGGATCCCGGGGATTCGAACCTGGGTCCTTAGGATTTGCAGACAAGCACCTCAACCACTAAGCCATCTCTCCAGCCTGAGGGGTAAATTTTAATTCAAGGTTGCCTCGGCTAGGCTTGGGCAGCAGAGAGCTCTTTAAAGTGACCTCATGTGTTCTGACACTCGTCAGCAACCTGGGTGTGGTGGGAGGATTTGTCCTCCGTGGCCATGGAGATGAGGTGGGGTCTGTGACATAAAATGGGGCAAAGTCTTCATTGATTTTTGCAACAGAAAAGCAACTTCCCCGCATTATGAAGACGCAGAGCGTACCAGGCTGCCTATGTGACACCTGCGGCCACTTCATCAGTACACGGGCCACCTCTACCTCAGACTTAGAGAGGTTATCAGCTTTTTCCCTGGGGCTCGCTTTGTGCAGTGTCAAATCTTCCCCAAAATGTGTCCCACACAGGAACCGGGGCCAGTGGGGTGTTTCTCTCCTCCCTTGCATGAGCTTCTCTGATCCCACCGTCCTTACACTACTCTGTGCCTAGTCGGCCGAACCACCTGCAGCAGGTGCCTGTCTTCCCCTGGGGGATGGTGACTCTTGTGCCCAGCACAGACCTTCCCAGTGCATTCAGCACAGGAGAGCCTTTCAAAAGACATCCATTGTTTTTGTTTTTTTTTTCAAAGTTTTATTTATTTATTTTTATTTGAGACACAGAGAGAGAGAATAGGCGCACCAGGGCTTCTGGCCACTGCAAACAAACTCCAGATCCATGCGCCACCTTGTGCGTCTGGACTACATGGGACCTGGAGAATCGAACCTGGGTCCTTAGGCTTCTCAAGCAAGAACCTTAACTGCTAAGCCATTTCTCCAGCCTTTTTATAACAGAAAGTCCATCCAAGCAGTCACTCAGTCCTTGAACCTGGGAATGGTCCTCAGTCCCTTCTCAGACCGTATTCAATATGTCAGCAAATCTGTTCACTCCATCCACGTGTGGGTCGGCCTGGTAGTGGATCCTCTCCCACCAACTCTGCGGCTGCGTTGTGCCTGGGCCACCAGTGTCTCCTTCCTGGGTAACTGCTTCTGGTCTTTGCTTCGCCTCCTGCCCCCTGTGCTCTTGTCTCATCACGGAAGCCACAGGGTCATTTCAAGTCAGACTGCTCCTCACTCCAAAGGTGTCAGTCTAATCCCAGTCAGAACTCAAGTGCTTATGAAGACTCCTGTGGTTGCTGAATACCTCCTCCCACTGCCGCCTCCCTGGCTGCAGCCACACGGACCTCTCCACTGTACCTCAGTCCATGCTGTCCTCAGGGCCTCTGCACTCGCTGCTCCTTCTGCGTGTGGCCTCTGTTTGCTGAAATGCTCCTTCCTGCAGAAGCCTTCCTTCCCCGTAGTAGTAGATGCTTTCGGATGAGGGATTTGGCCTCCTGGTTGGCTGCTGGGAGGTGGCCACCATCTTTCTGTGCTCTCTGAAGATTTCTTTGGCTGAAGAAAGCTGCCTGTCTGAGGCCACGCCTGCCTTCCAGAGCAGCTGAGTGCAGTGACTGACCAGTGTGGGGGGTCCAACAACTGGCCTCTGACCCTGAAGCTATACAATTATCCTTGTGCAGAGCTCCTCATGGGCTTGGCTGAGGCCTGTGTGGGGCTGGATCACAGCTCAGTTTCTCCCCTTCGCCCAGTCCTGCCTCCCTCACCTCGCACGAACCTGCTGATGCCAGCGACACTGCCTGACAGTTGTCCTGAGCATCCATGTCTCGTCAGCCTGCTCCTGGGGACTTGAGTAGTGACCCTGTCACCCACCTCAATGGCAGCACCCCTTCCCAAACACACCCACTAGCCCTTCCTTCCCTGCTCCTTGGTAGCTGCCACCATCCACATACACAGACTTTTTTAAAAAAATATTTTATTTATTTGAGAGCAAGAAAGAGAGAATGGGTGCATCAGGGCCTCCAGCCACTGAAGATGAACTCCAGCTGCATGGTCCCCTTGTGCATCTGGCATATGTGGGACCTGGGGAATTGAACCAGGGTCCTTTGGCTTTGCAGGCAAGCACCTTAACCGCTAAGCCATCTCTCCAGCCCCACAGATTTTTTTTTTTTTTTTTGAGGTAGGGTCTGCTCAGGTCTAGCCCAGGCTGACCTGGAATTCACTACATAGTCTCAGACTGGCTTTGAACTCAGTGATCCTCTTATCTTGGTCTGAGTGCTGGGATTAAAGGCGTGTGCCACCATGCCTGGCTTCATGCACAGATTTTATTGGTCATCTGTATGAACTATGGCTGAGAAGGTTATAGGCCCTAGAAAGGAAGCAACTCCCCTTTTTTTTGGCTAAATGGATATGTGTGTCCATCAAATTGACCTCTAAATATTTTTGTTTATGCCCTAAGATTAGCGCAGCTCTCCCCTTTGCTCAGAGAAGCTGCTTTTTGTAGATGACAGTGACTACTACAGAGACTTAAAACTCATTGAACTGCTGAGAATAAGTGACTATTGAGCCTCAGTAATAAATGAAACCTCTATATCACCCTCCCCTCAGGGCTCAGGGCATATTTCAGAAAGAATGTAAGAGCTAGAGGATGGAGAAGAGAGCTTTGGATAACTGTCTTGTGAACACTAAGTGGCCACGGCATTCATGACCTCTCAACAACTGCTGCTACCTGCACAATGTTGGGCC
Source organism: Dipus sagitta (assembly GCA_036346955.1). Taxonomy (NCBI): domain Eukaryota; kingdom Metazoa; phylum Chordata; class Mammalia; order Rodentia; family Dipodidae; genus Dipus; species Dipus sagitta. Next base: position 3,635,854 of record CM070777.1, on the reverse strand, counting down.
CATCTACAGTCCAGCACGGATGGTGAAGTGGGGCCAAAAAAAAGGACATCAAAGCAGAAGAGGGACTGGTTGGAAAGAAGGGATTCAGTGGAAAGGAGACAGGGGAGAGCGAACAGGGTGGTACAAAACAGAACAGGAAAATTAAAATGAATTCCATAGCCTATAATAGTACATCAGCACTCTAAGCACACTGTCAGAGCGTGCAGAATGAACGAGTGACTGAGCAGCCGTGCCATCCCTGCCTTATGGTTGGTAGAATCCTCCAAATCAATTGTCCACCGTCAGGGACACTGACATGTGATACTGGAACTGGTTCGGGGAACTTGATCCCAGATCTTGACAATGTGTCATTATTCAGCTCTGTTCTGCCGCCGCTGTGCTGTGTGGGCACTGACTTCCTGCTCCTGTCACTTGGAGGCCAGGAGTAGATTTTTCAGAATTTCATCCAAGTTGCTGAGAAAAACATTCCAAAGAGCAAAATCCCTTTTATGTTCACATATTTATTTACTTGTTTGTTTCTGTCCCACCCCCACTGCTTGCATGTCATGTTTTATTTATTTATTTATTTATTTATTTATTTATTTATTATTTTACCAATGAGCTGCGCTCCCAGCCCTCTGCTTGTCTTAATTGCTTCAGCCTAGGACCGACTCCGTGTCTGGCACAGAGCAAGGTGTCTAGAAGCACATGTCTACTGCACGGATGTCTCCCCTTTCCAGTGTGTGAGGTGTCTGCGGCAGCAGCCTCACCCAGCCACCTTGAACCCATATGGAAGTCACGCAGTATTAACACATGGCTTACGCGAGCTGCGGACCAGGCGGGAGCTTGGGTGTGATCCGTGTGGAGAGCTGCCCGCCTCTTGACATGGTCTTTCCACCCTGAGATGGCCGTCACATTCTCTGACACCAGATCTGGCTGGGCATGCTCCCTGACACCTTGGCTGTCTCTGGTGTCACAGCAGAGTCATGCTGCATGATGTGCCTCATGGCTCATAGGGGTGCTGACCCTTAGACTTCCAGTGTCCTCCCATGGAGCTGTAAAACACTCGTCCATGAGGCACTCTCCAAGATCAGTGGTATCAGACCACAGGCCACACTGTGTGGCTGGACAGTTTATCCCTGGGCCAGGTTTTCCTCCGGTGACTTCACAGTAATCTTAAATATGTCCCTGGAGAGTCCCCTCCTCCTGGCTCTGAAGACATATGAGCAAGGTTTGCTCCAGTAACATAACCCTGTCTGTCTATGCTCAGACTATGAAACTCACACCTCACAACTCACGCAACAACTATGTCCTGAACTGTTCACGGCTCCAGGAATAGAGTGAATAAGCAGCGCCTGTCCCCAAGGAACGTGCACCCCAGTGACCAAGAGGATACCTGATGGCTGTGTAACGTGGCCAAAGTGGTATGGAGGAAGGGTAGCAGCATTCTATGAAGGGGTCAGAATGAGTCTCCCTGAGAAGGAGACTACTGAGTGAGCCCCCAGGGAAGTGACAGAACTAGTCACGTGGGTATCTGGGAGAAAAGGCATGCTATGCTACATGGCAATGAGTGCAGAGGGGCCAGGGCAGTAGTGTGGACTTTTGATCAATTCACAGCCAAGAGGAGTGTAGGGCAGAGAGAGTGAGGTCATGCAGACCTTTGGCTCTTCTCTAAATTGGGAAGATCTGACTTGCTTTTCTTTTTTCAATTTTGCATATGTGCATGTGGTGTGTGTTTATATGTGGGTGCATGGCAGAGGCCAGAGATCAACATGGGATGTCTCCTCCATGACTCGCCACCTTATTTAAGACAGGGTCTCTCACTGAACCCAGAGCTTATCAATTTGGCTAGACCGGTTAGCCAGCTTGTCCCAGGGACCTTCCTGTCTGCCTCCCAAACACTGGGATTACAGGCTTGTGCCACCACACCTGGCATTTATGTGGGTGCTGGGGATCCAAACTCATGTCCTCAGTGCTTTACAGGCTGGGATATCCCCTCATCCTCTGACGTGCTTTTTTTTGTTTGGTTTTTTGAGGTAGGGTCTCACTCCAGCCCAGGTTGACCTGGAATTCACTAGGTAGTCTCAGGGTGGCCTTGAACTCACAGCGATCCTCCTACCTGTGCCTCCCGTGTGCTGGGATTAAAGGCGTGTACCACCACACCCGGCTTTGACTTGATTTTTAACTGGGACTCTGGGTTCTATTTTGAGAAAAAATGAGGGTGGGCAAGTGAGAAACAGTGGCTAGCGAGGTTAATGGAATCATCTAGCAGGAGATAATGGCTTGGACCAAGGTGGTCACTGTGAAGGTAAGAAGTGTTTAAATTATTATTTATTTTTTGAAGTGTTTAAATTATTATTTATTTTTTTATTTATTTAACAGAGAAAGAGGGAGAGAGAGAATGGTCACCCCAGGGCCTCCAACCACTGAAAATGAACTCCAGAAGCATGCACCCCCTTGTGCACCTAGCTAACCTAGGTCTTGGGGAATCGAACCTGAGTCCTTTGGCTTTGCAGGCAAACACCTTGTCTGCTAAACCATCCCTCCAACCCTTAAATTCTTTATATTGATGTCTTCCCACCAGGATTTGCTAATGGATTCTATGTAAGAGTGAGGGAAAGAGAACCCAGTGTTGCATGCAATCTGTTGGTCTAAGCAGTTGAAGGAGGGGGGTTGCCAAGGACACAGAGAGGTGGAAGAATTTGGAGAGACAGGCTTGGGGTAGAGGGAAAGCAGTTGTGTTTGGACACATTCATTTTGAAGATGAGGCATCCAAGTAGACTGATGAAGTAGACATTGAATATTGATCCTAGAATCAGGGTAGAGATTAGGCTAGACAGAGGTATTTAAGAGCTGTCAGAGGTATGCACATAAGTGTCAACCTGCTTTCTGTGAAGTTGAGGTTTAGCCTAAATCTGTCCATACTTGAATGATAAATTTGCCCCCCCCCCCATAGGGAACACAGTACCCTAGCTTGATGTTTAAGATATTATAACCTAACCTAAGAATATACTCCTGTAACTAAGTAATGGAGTCACAGCAGTTGAGCTACAGCCAATCCAAGCTGGTCAATCGGCTGTGAACATATAAGGAACATGTTTCCGGATGTCACTTTATGTGTGCATGTGTGTGCGCATGTTCATATGTGTGTGCGGGCATGCATGCACATGCGTGTGGAGCCCAGAGACCAGTGCTGGGTGGGTGTCTTCCTCAGTCACTCTCCACTGAATTTGTTGTTTCTGAGACAAGTTCTCTCAAATCTAGAGTCACTGATTCAGTGAAAGTAGCCAGCCAGCAAGACTCAGGGATCCTCCTGTCTCTCCTTCCTCAGCGATGGGCTCACGGGCACAGCATCATGGCTGGGGTGGGGGATTCAAACTCCGTCCTCAGACTTGCACTGCAAGTATCTTACCCACTTGTAATCTTCCAAGCCCCAAGGGCTTTTTAAAAATTTTTTAAAATGTTTTAGCTATAAGTAGCTAGCATACTGGTAGAATGAACATTCTGAACCAATTTTGGTCTACAATAAAACCCACTTCTAGAGCCTTTTTTCCCTTCTTTTTTTTGGTTTTTCAAGGTAGGATCTCACTCTAGCCCAGGCTGACCTGGAACTCACTATGTAGTCCCAGGCTGGCCTCAAGCTCATGGTGATCCTTCTACCACTGCCTCCCAAATGCTGGGGCTAAGGGTGTTGGCCACCATGACTGCCTTAGAGTCCTTTTATTGTTCAAATAAAGTTAGTTAAATTTGGCTGGAGAGATGACTTAGCAGTTAATGTGCTTGCCTGTGAAGCCTAAGGTCCAATGTTCAACTCTCCAGGTCCCAGGTAAGCCAGATGCACAAGGTGATGCAAGCACACAGGGTTGTTCATGGGCATATGTCTGGAGTTTGATTGTAGTGGCTGAAGGTCCTGGTGTGCCAATTCTCTGTCTTGCTCTCTCATTAAAAAAAAAAAAGTTAGTTAAATTTAACTCACCTCTGACTTTTGTTGCACACTTCATTACCTGGGGCTCTGCTAGCTGTTACCTGTTGGGTATGCTGAGGGAAGTGACCAGGGCTTTGGAATCAACCTTGACCAAATACCTGGTTTCACCTTTAACTGGCCCTGAGAATCTGGGAAAGTTCCTTCACCTATCTAGCCTCAGATATGTCTCTAGAACATGAAATGAGTAATAAAGGCCTGGGTAGACTTTAATAAGATAATGCAGGCTCTGCCAGCATGCTGGTGGGATCCACAGTGTGGCTGTAAAGAATAGGAGCAGGGCTGGAGAGATGGCTTAGTGGTTAAGGCGCTTGCCTGCGAAGCCTAAGGACTCATGTTCAACTCTCCAGGTCCCATGTAAGGCAGATGCACAGTGACACAAGTGTACAAGGTCGCACATGCACACAAGGGGGCACACACATCTGGAGTTTGATTGTAGTGGATGGAGACCCTGGCACGCCAATTCTCTCTCTCTGTGAGCGAACTTCAGATGCATGTGCCACCTTATGCATCTGGCTTACGTGGGTGGGTGTCGGGAGCTGCAGCTGCTCTTTGACTTTGGGAGCTGCAGGTGGTCTTTGATCTCTTAACACAAAGGCCTTATCCTACAAGCCTAGGTGAGAAGACAGCCCAGGTGAGATGGCGCCAGTCACAATGGCATTATTTAACATATAGCCTAGATGGGGTGAGCAACAGGAAGAGGCATAAATTATTATACGACCCTGGTGAAGCTGACTTTAGGCACGTAGGCATTATCCAGAAAGTTTTGTCTTCTGTATATAAGCTTGTATCCGCCTGAATAAAGGAGAGCCTTGATCAGAACTTGTCTTGGCTCCATTCCTTGTGTTCTTGTCTCAGGTTCATTCCCACTCCCTCCTTCGAGGTCTGTTTCGACTTGTGCTGCAGGCCGGCACAGGTGGGTCCTGGGGAATCAAACCTGGGTCCTTAGGCTTCTCAGGAAAATGCCTTAACCACTGAGCCATCTCTCCAGCCCAGAATACTATATATATACATATATACATATATATATGTATATATATATAAACAAATATATATATATGTATATATATATGTATATATATGTATATATATATGTATATATATATACATAATTTTGTTTATTTGTTTATTTTTATTTATTTGAGAGAGACAAACAGAGAAAGAGGCAGAGAGAGAAAGAAAAAGTGAATGGGCATGCCAGGGCCTCCAGCCACTGCAAACGAACTCCAGATGCGTGCTCCCCCTTGAGCATCTGGCTTACGTGGGTCCTGGGGAATCAAGCCTTGAACCCGGGTCCTTAGGCTTCACAGACAAGTGCTTAACCACTAAGCCATCTCTCCAGCCCCAGAATACAATATTTTTTAAAGAAGAATAGAAGCAGGTTTTATTGACTATGTTTGTTGCTGTAAGCACCCTGCTCTTCACCCTGACACATACTCTGAGCCGCAGACCTTCCCCTGGAGAGGGAGCCTTGGCCTATGGACTGCCTGTCTGCATAGGTGACCCTGTTTACTAAGACTTGGTGGTCATTTGACTTGAGAATGAAGATTGGTCCAGTCAGTGGTGGACCTGGCATTGACAGGCCATTCTGGGCCTCTTACCAGAGGAGCAAGCCAAGGACAATGAGTGACCTTGGGCAAGAGACTTAGTGGTGGCTGTCTGGCTTTTGTTCTTGTCCCTAGCAGATCCAGATGGCTGTGAGTCCTGGCTCCAGGCTCTGCCAAGTCCCACTGGACACCTTGTCAACAAAGCCATATTGTGAATCCAAGGCCTCATGGGAATCTTTGAGGTGATTCCGAGCCTGGCCTGGTGTGGAGGAGATGGCTCGAGGCTCTTCTTTCTTCAGTAAGCTCTGGAACGCCTGTGCTCCAAAACCATGGAGAATGGAGTTGGAGTTTCCTCTGACACTATTTAGAAGCGTGGAAAGCTTTCCTAGAATGGGAAAAAGGAAAAGATCCCTTCAAAAGACCCCAGTCTTTCTACTGGTCCATGGTACCACCTTGGCCATACTCTGGGATGTGAGCTAAAGTTCATGAAAAGGGCTTCATCCAATTCCAACAAGGCTGATTGGGCTGATAGAACTCCTGTGGTCACAGAGAGATGGAATGTTGCAATCAGAGCCAAATTACCTTGAACTACATTTAGCTCCTTAATAGCCATTCATTCCCTACCTCTGTGTCATACCTAACATCCTTTTGAGTAACAGGTGATCAGGTGAAACCTTTTTGGGATGTACTAACAGACCACCAGCTTCTGCCAACACAAGGCTAAGAATGTCATCAGATAACATCTAAAGCCACTGACAGAGATCTCCCCAATTTGCTGTTATACTGTTTGTTCTATGAACTATAAAACCTTCATGAAATGGTTAACATGGTGGAACATGGAATTTATAGTATCCTGAACCTGTGTATTCAGGCCATGGTCACTCACATTTGGCTTCCGAATAAACTTTCTTCTAATCCCCTTTGAGGTGAGAGCCGTGTATTTTGCATCAGCAGGGACATACTGAAGGTCTGCTTGAAGGGACTAGATTCTTCCTTCATGAAAAGGGAAGGAAGAAGATAGTTCTACCAGGCACAGAGCAAGCCAAACTGGTGTTGCCAGTTCTGGACAGAGGGGTACTAGCTCCATGATGGGCAGAGAGTGAGGGCTGAGGAGAAGCAAGGCCGGGGCCTTTGGTGAAGAATGAGCAGAGATGAGGCCCCACTCCGCCTCTGTCCTTTATAGGAAGCTCAGTTTCTGGCCTAGCTATGGGAATCCTGCGGCTCCTTTTCATCACTGTCTAACACCACATTGAGGTGTCACCCACTGTCAATAAGATACTGCCTGTGGGAAATGTACTCAGGCCCCTGCCCATTCTCTCTGGCCCCACTCCATGACCCTGCCTGTGCCGAGAATCAGGACTTTTACTGAGCCTAGGAGCATGGTGCCCTGGCATTGCAATTAGTAAAGTACTGGTTGCACACTTCATGCTGGCCTCTTCTATTGGCAGAGAAAGACCCTAGGCACATGCGGAAACAAGATGGCCAAGGCTCTGTGGAGGTGGATGCCGGTGAGCCAGAGCTGCCACCTGCTGGTGGATACGGCAATGTGAGGCAGCAAGGGATCTTACTGGACCAGGAGGGCACCAGATGGGTTACAGTGCAGTTTCAGTGGCAATGGGGTGACTGTCTTTTATCTGTGCAGTCCTCCACTCCTGGCAGTAGCCCCATGATTTTTTTGCAGTCAGGCCCCACCTTTGGTCCTGAAAGAGACCAAATGAGGGGGGAGGGGATATGATGGAGAGTGGATTCTATAATTATGGAAGTTGTCAATAAAACAAAGTTAAAAAACTCATTTGCTTTATCTTTGAACCTTTCAAAAGTCACAAAATCTCATGTATAGCTATTGTTAGGAGACTTAAGTTTCAATTCTCTGTGATGCCCACACCCATGTCTTGGGTACATTCTCTTGTCTCTTTCCTAGTGGGGTCGCTTCCACTCTTCAGCGCTTGCACCTAGCCCTAAAGTGGACTATGACAATCTCTGGAATAATGCTGTGTTCAACCCTGACTCAGCCCCAGATTCTTTTCTGTGATGGAGTCAAGGCCCCAGTTTTACCTAAGTGGAGGTCTCTAAGTGGGGAACCCCTCAGGCTACTGGCAGCAGTATTGGGCTGTGTCATCCTACTGCCGCTGCCCCCTCCATCGTCAATTTCGTTGTCATTTTTATGACTCTCCCAGTACCTCAGGGAAGGCTACTGGGTTTCCAGGAGTCTTCTTGTATGTGGGTGGGTACATCTGCTATACTTGCTGGCCCCACACATCAGCTGTCCCCAGGTCACTGAGTACCTAGGGGTCACTCTTAGTGTTGGACATTCTATATGTTTGGACAAGAAGCCAATGACATGGGCCCACCACTAAAATATCATAGATTGACTTCATGGTCCGAAAGTCCCCCATGCTCTGTCTCCTCATTCTTTCCTCCCTCTAACTCCTTGTGACCACTGGGCTTTTGCCACCTCCACAGGATTTTCCCTCTTCCTTTCATTTTTTTTTTGTCACATAACACAAAGCCTTTTCCATTTGGTCTCTCCCACTTAGTGATGTGCATTCATGGCTTCCTCGTGTTCTTTCTCTTTAAACATGGATAATAACCCATTTTCTGAACAAACTAGTTTATTCATCTACTGTTTAAGACACCCTGGTCACTTTTAAGTGCTAGTGTTTATGGATAAAATGTCTGCAGGCATTTCTGGGCAGGCTTCTGTGTGGATGCAAATCATTTGGGTAAATTCAAATAACTTATAAATGCTTTTATTTTTATTTTTAAAATTTTTTAAATTATTTCTTTATTTGAGAGTGACAGACAGAGAAAGCGGGAGAGAGGGAGAGAGAATGGGCATGCCAGGGCCTCCAGCCACTGCAAACGAACTCCAGACGTGTGCGCCCCCTTGTGCATCTGGCTAACGTGGGTCCTGGGGAGTCGAGCCTCGAACTGGGGTCCTTCGGCTTCACAGGCAAGCGCTTAACCGCTAAGCCATCTCTCCAGCCCTGCTTTTATTTTTAAACTTTTCATATCTACTGTTTTTTTTATGTCTTTTAAAAAATTTACTTGGAGAGAGAGAATGAGAATGGGTGCACCAGGTTTCCTAGCCTCTGCAAACAAACTCCAGATGCATGCATCACTTTGTGCATCTAGCTTTACATGGATACTGGGGAATTGAACCTGGGTTGTTAGATTCTACAGGCACGCACCTTTTCCACTGAAAAGTCTCTCTAGCCCTTGATGTCTTTTTATTTGCAGGAAGGAGGGGAAGGAAAGGCAATAGAGTGAGTATGGACATGCCAGGGCCTCCTGATGCTGCAAACGAACTCCAGATGCATGTGCCACTTTGTGCATCTGGCTCTATGTGGGTACTGGGGAACTGAACCCAGGCCAGCAGATTTTGCAAGCGTCTTTAACCACTGAGTTCTCTCTCCAGTCCTCAATGTCTCTTTTAAAAAGGGTGTATGCAGGCTGGAGAGATGGCTTAGCAGTTAAGCACTTGCCTGTGAAGCCTAAGGACCCCGGTTCAAGACTCAATTCCCCAGGACCCAGTTAGCTAGATGCACAAGGGGGCGCACACGTCTGCAGTTTGTTTGCAGTGGCTGGAGGCCCTGGCGTGCCCATTCTATCTGCCTCTTTCTCTGTCACTTTCAAATAAATAAATAAAAACAAAAAAAAATTTTAAAAAGGTGTATGCATACATGTTCATGTGTGTGCACATGTGCATGTGGAGGCCCAAGGATACTCTTGGATGTTCCTCAGGAAAACCATGTACCCTTTATTTAAAAAAAATTAAATTTATTTTTTATTAACAACTTCCATGATTGTAAACAGTATCCTATGATAATGCCCTCCCTTCCCCACACTTTCCCCTTTTAAACTCCACTCTCTTTCATATCCCCTCCTCCTCTCAATCAGTCTCTCTTTTATTTTGAGGAGGTTATCAGCTCAGTTCCAGCAGGATTTCTCAGTGGCCTTGCAGTCCAAGTATGTGGAGTCTTCAGCAATAGGGTCTTACCATCTATTCCTGGTGGGAAACCAAGGGCCTCGGCAATGGCTTGTAATGTTTTGGGGGCATCAGGGACCTCCCTGGCCAACAACTCACTGGACAGTATCCCATCCCTGGCACTGAAAATTTTCTAACAACAATCTACAGCTCCTGAGTGTTCCCATGTGCCCTTTTTGAAATAGCGTGTTTCACTGACCTGCAGCTCACAAGGCTACACTGGAAGTCCTAGGGATCCACCTGTCTTCATCCCTTCAGTGCTGGGATTACAAGAGCATATCACCACAGCGGGTATTTTACATTACTTTGCCAGAGCCCAGGTCTTCATGCTTGGGAGGCAAACATTACCAATTGAGTTATCTTCCCACTCCCCTTTCTTGGCTTCTAGAAACAGTCTTACTGGCTTTAAATTTTCAATCCCAATGTGTCTCTGGAGCTGGGATTACTAGATGTGTTAATCTGTGTGTTTGTGCATGAGCACCACATGCCACAGTACACATGTGCAGGTCAGAGGGCAACTGCAGGGCATTGGTTTTCCCCTTTGAGGTAGGGTCTCTGTTGTTTGCCACTGGGAAGACCAGGCTAACTTGCTTGAGAGCTTAGGGATTCTCCTGACTCCATTTCCCACCATACTGGGCTCTTTGGATTACAGAGAGGATTCAAACTGATCAGCAGACTTGCAGAGCAAGTGCCTTTAACTGCTAAGCCATCTTCCCAGCCCCTAGATGTTTTTTTTTATTTTTTTTATAAGCAGTAGAAAATGGAAATTTACAAAAGCCAATCTGAAGGTACACGGCAAAGCAAATACAGCAAAATATTAATTGTAGTACTGAGTGGGTACATACTATACAATTCTTTCAGCTTTGTTTTTTCATAAAAAATATTGAGGATTTTTTTATTTGAGAAAGAGGGAATGAGCGGGCCAGGGCCTCCGGCCCTTGCAAACGAGCTCCAGATGCATGTGCCACCTTGTGTATCTGGCTTACATGGGTCCTGGAGAACCAAACCAGCATCCTTTGGCTTTGCAGGCAAACGCCTTAACCGTTAAGCCATCTCTCCAGCTGAGGATGGTTTTTTAAAGCCTGATAGAACCACTATACAATGGAGCATGTCTGCTGGATGTGTAAAGCCTTAAGAGGCCTCTGAGTTGGAGTGGAGAGGGTGTCATGCCTGCAGAGGCTCACAACCTGGGACAATCACCAACTCCAGTGGTGTCACAGGCCTTGGGATAAACCCCCCCGCCCCCAGCCTGGGGTCTGAGGTTTAGTAACTCACATTTTCCTGCCTGTTCCTGCAACCACAGGGAACTGCTGTGCTGCCAATGACCAGCAGAGGGCATACTTAACAAAGGCTAGTGTCTGGTTTTCAAACTTGTCTTGAGGTCTTTTCTGTTTGTGGGTTTCCGGCTTCCATTCTAGCCCAGGCTGATCTGGAACTATGTACTCACAGGCTGGTCTCAAACTCAACAGCGATCCTCCTATTTCAGCCTCCTGATTGGGATCAAAGGTGTGTGCCACCACACCCAGATTTTTTTTTTTTAAGTATTTATGTTGGTGGGGAGGGGAGGAGAGAGAAGAAACAGTGCCTTTGCCTTGCAAATGAACTTCAGACTCCCTATCACATTGTGCAGCTGGCTTTACATGGGTACTGGGGAATGGAATCTGAGTCAGGCTTTGCAAGCTGCTGAACCCTGGCTTTCCTTTCTACACACACACACGGTTTATAACAAGGAATTGGTTTTCATGGCCTTTTAGGCATCTTTTATGACAGCACAAAGTTCACAGGGATAGAAACAATGCTGATGGCTGCACTGGCCTCCTCCTAGACCAGACTCATGATTCCTGTGCAAGACAAACTTCTATTCCCGAATCTCAAACCAGGCTAAGGGGGATTCCCTACACAGGAACTGGCACGAAATGCCCTCGGTTCTCCCATTTCTCACTGATTTCCCTCAAAAGCAGGAGGATCCACCACCTGTCTGTCAAATCATCCATAAGCAGAGGGCTACCCAAAGCACAGTGCTGGCCTAGAGCACTGAGGCTCCTTAGGAGATATTCCCAGAAGGCAATGCACTCACATGGCTTCCCAAAAGAAACACAAGGGCTCTCACCCCCTGCACTTGGCTGTAACCTTATTGGCAATAGGGCAATTACAGATGCAATGATTCACACGAGGTCGTTAGACTAAATGCTAATCCAATGTGATAGGCATCCTCATGCAGAGGAGAAATCTATTTACTGGCCCAAACAGGAACAGCCATTCCTGTGAAAAGGCACAGACAAGGGTGTTCTAGGCTCTGCAGGGAGCACCTCTGGAGAGGCCAGACCCCTGCTCTCCTCTCCAGTGTGGTCCTTTGTTTACCCCAGGCCTTCAGCAATATTCTGGTCAGCATCACAGGGTTCCACATCCCTCCAGAGAACTGAAGCAGCTAACACACCTGTGGCTGGAGCCCTTCACTGGGCAGTGGCTCCCTAAGGATGTGGGGGAGACCAAACGTGTCCCAGACTGCAGCAGTTTGGCAACAGGCATGGGTGGATCCAGTGATGGCCCAAACATCTTAGGCCACTTCAGCATCATTATCACTAGCCAGGTGTTTGTACAATGATGGCCCCAGAGGCAAACTGCCCTGGTGACGTCAGGTTCAAGAATGGCCTGGCCTTCCTTGGAAATGGGTTAGTCTAGCAGCTACTGGCAATGGCAGTGATGGTGCAATTTTCCAGGGAGCATATCTTGCTAGCTGGAACTCAAGACACAGTGGGGATGTGAGCAGAGGTGAAATGGACTCTCTCCAGGCCATGTCCTTGAAGGGGAAATAGTATGCTCCCTTGGTATCTGGTGGCAGCTGGAGCAAAGGTGTGGTCCTCAGGACAGGAGACTGGGGGGGGGGGGGCAGGGCTGAGCAGCGAGTAGAAGGCACCATGCCACCTCCACCCGGCAGGGCTTCCGGGTCAGCCTGGACTTTCACCAAAGAGAGAAATAAAAAAAAAAATGTGCTTTGTGGAAGCCACTGGTACTTTGGGGTCTTTGTTGAGAGGACTCTGGGCATAACCTGAACCCTGACAGGTCATGGGGATCCTGAACACACTGGACATGGGCAACTCAGGTTCTCCAACTAGATAATGGGAGAGGTAAAAAGACTGACTACTCTGTGCAGCAGCGAGAACCGTTAGAGAACACTTTGTGAAGCTTGTGGAGTGATGGCCACCTGCGATACTGTGGAGTTAGCACCCATGAGACTGCCGGCAGCAGGGGTGTGAGAGCTTGCACAGCACAGGCCACACGGGGGCCTCCAGAACAACCTTTTAGGGCGCACCTGTGCTCTGTCCACAGCACCCAGAGCTGCACCGGAGCCCTGTCCAGAACAGAGCTTGTAGAGCACACACTCTTTAGAGGGTAGTGAGTTAAAAGAGCCTTCTGGACCATGAAACACATTCTAGGTAAAGTGAGAGTGTCTCTCTAGTTTATGCATAAGGGGAATGAGGGTGTCTCTTCCATCACCGGCTTCTTGTATTAAACTGAGTGAAATAATCTTCTGAGAGTTGATTTGTGTTCATGTCATTCATGTACTTTTTCCTAGTAAAAAAAGAAGAAAAGATCAGCAAGTGTACACACTTTTTTTTTTTAAATGCTAGAGAGCAAGAGCAAGGGAGGCCTCGAGGGAAGGAGGGAGGAAGAGAGGGAGAGAGAACTGGCATGCTAGGACTTCCAGCCACTGTAATCGAACTCCAGATGTGTGTGCCATCTTGTGCATGTGTGCAACCTTGCATCACCTTGTGTGTCTGGCTTACGTGGGACCTGGAGAATCGAACATGGGTCCTTGGGCTTTGCAGGCAAGCGCCTTAACCGCTAAGCCATCTCTCCAGCCCTACACCTTTTTTTTTTCTTTTCTCATTTTTTATTAACATTTTCCATGATTATAAAAAATATCCCATGGTACTACTCTCCCTCCCCCCACTTTCCCCTTTGAAATTCCATTCTCCATCATATCCCCTCCCCATCTCAATCAGTCTCTCTTTTATTTTGATGTCATCATCTTTTCCTCCTATGATGGTCTTCCTACACCTTTTTTTTTAAAATGTTACTTGTGGGCTGGAGAAATGGCTTAGCGGTTAAGGCGCTTGCCTGCAAAGCCAAAGATCCAGGTTTGATTCCCAAGGACCCAGGTAAGCCAGATGCCCAAGAAGACACATGCATCTGGAGTTCGTTTGCAGTGGCTGAGGCCCTGGTGCACTTATTCTCTCTCTCTACCTGCCTATTTCCCTCTCTCAAATAAATAAATAAAATAAATTAAAAAAAATTTTTTAAAGTTACTTTGTGCATAGCATGAAATTCTTCTGTCTCTGCCTCCCCTCTTGTGGTCAGTGTGCTGGAATTTTGGACACTCAGTGCAGCTTTTGTGTTTGTTTCATTTTTCAAGGTAGGGTCCCACTCTAGCCCAAGCTAACCTGGAATTCACTATGTAGTCCCAGGGTGGCCTCGAACTCATGGCAATCCTACCTTTGCCTCCCGAGTGCTGGGATTAAAGGCGTGCGCCACCACATGCAGCAGTGCAACTTTTTATCTGGGGCTTGCGGGCTGAATTTGTGTACTCTGGTTTGAGCTGTAAGCACTTTATTTACTGAGCTATCTCCCCAGCCCTGTGCATAGTCCTTAAGTGCATTTTTAAGGAAAAACAAAACAAAACAAAGGCTAGGGAGAAGGCTATCAATAAAGTGATTGGCTCATAGAACTCATAGGACCTGAGTTCTATCCACAGAATCCACACTAAAAATGCCAATAATGCCAGTGTGCTGGCGCACGCCTTTAATCCCAACACTCAGGAAGCAGACATAGGAGGATCGCCGTGAATTCGAGGTCACCGTGAAACTCCACAGTGAATTCCAGGTCAGCCTGGGCTAGAGTGAGACCCTACTTCAAAAAACCAAAAAATAAAAAAATAATATATATTTTTAAATGCCAGTAATGCCAGCCAGAGGAAGGTGGAGGCAGGATTTCTGGGGCAAGCTGGTCAGCCAGTGCAGCCTAGTTGGTCAGCTCTAGACCAATGAGGGTCCTCATCTGAAGGACGCGTGTCCTCTGCTCTCCACAAGCATGCACACACACAGAAAGACTACATCTTAACCTGAATGAGCTCAAAACCAGAGTTCCCTCCACTGCTCCTCAGAGATGACACTGCAGTAGATGAGGGACTGGTACCAATGACACGTGAGGCCCTGCAGTTAAACCTGTACAGGTGTGGCTGCTGGGCCAGACCATGTCTCCTTGAGTGCTCCTCACTGGCCCCAGCTGAAGTGAGGACAACTGACACCACCAGTGACCGGAGCTGCAACTGAAGCAGACTCTGAGGTTCCTTCTGAGCACACAGGCTTGAGAAATAGGTCAGTAAATGTGTTCCATCCATAGGCTCTCCAGTCTATGCACAGCTGACACACTGGTCTGGCTGTACCTCACAACAGGAGACATGCGAGTGTCACACAGCCCAGGAGCCCTCCTCCCCTTTGCTCGGAGAGGCCCACACTGGACCTCCACTGCCTTCTCCTGGGCTCAGCCACGAAGCCTCTTCCAGGAAGCCTTCCTGACTCTGAAGACAACTCCATGGCCTTCCCAGCTCTCAGGCACCCAAATCCATGGTGCACAGCAATGGCTGGTCAGTCTGCATCTGCTTCGGTACCCAGTGCCAGAGGAGGGGCTGTCTCCCCATCCCTCCCCCAGCACTCACCGTGAATGCTGTTCCTGGGCCAGGCTGAGGTTGCTGCAGTCCAGGGCCTTGCGCAGGCCCCGTTGCAGGCGCTGCTGCTGCCGGTCACAGAGAAGGCTGGCTCGCGCCTTCTGGATCCTCCGCCGGTCCCAGTCCATATTGCACAGGCGCTGTTCCTCCTGACACCTCTGGAGGGAGGGAGACCTGTCACCACCTTTCCCCAGGGCCCAAAAGCCTCAGAGGGCCATGTGGGAGGGAAACTGCAGCTTGGAAAAGGGCAGGCAGATGCCCTCACCCTGCCCTCAGCATTTGCAGCCCAGTTGTTTCCTACCCTCTTCTTTCTGAAGGGGCAGTAAAGCTCCCGCAGCTCCTACCACAAGCTCCCTCGTGCGGGGCAGAGCGGAGCTCCATGGAGTTCCCAGGCTGGCTTAGCAGTGACAAGGGGCTCACCCACAGTCCCTGACATACTGACATCACAGCCCACTCAGTGACTGGAGTCACAGTGCAGGGAAAGCAGCCTAGCCCCCAAATTTCTGCATTTTACCCGTCAATAAGAGCTCCAAACCCTTCCTCCCAAACTGTGGTGCCCTCCAGAAGACAAGAGGCTTAGTGTGGAGAGTGGCTCTCTAATGGGGTCACCTCTGCCAGCCTTCTGCTGTGGATTGCTCCCAAAGCTCCCTCTCCCAGCAGAAAGAAGAGACTGGGTGGGCAGGGCACCCACAAGTGTGTCCAGCAGCCTGTAAGCCAGTTTAGCCCCATGTTAGAATCAAAAGACAGGCAGATAACAGCTTGGCCTCACTGTCAGATGCTGGGAAGCTCAGAGGCTTCACTGCAAAGGGACCCATCACAGGTGCCCTGGTCATCACATGCTCACCTGTAGCCCAAGGACTCTGCACAAGCTCCATTTTCCTAATCACCTGAGGCACAGGAGGACAGGGCAGCAATAGGTGTGGGAGAAGGGTCCCAGTGACAAGGATTAATGTGGACTTTTTCCTGCCTCCTGAATCTTGAAGGCTGATGAAGATTAGGTGGCTTTCTGGGCAAAGGGCTCACCTTCCTCCAGATGGCCCAGCTGGAGGAGTGGGGGACAAGGCAGGATCTCATGCTGCTGTTCGCACCTGTGTTTCTCCTTAACCTGCCCTTCCTCATCGCCAGCACCTCTGCCTACAGGTGAGCAGCTGGGCTAGGACCCCTCCTTACCCTGCACCGCTAGCTAGGCTAGTCTTCCAGGCATAGCCACCTACCAGCTCAGGACAGTGCTGTCCAGGTCTGTGGCCCTCTCCTGCTGCTAGTTATGAGTGACCTCACCCCTCAAGGGACAGCTGTTCTACTCTTCAGCTTCCCCAACATGGGCCTCCAACTCCAGCAGTATCAGAATCCCCCGGCAGGGGCTTGCTAAACCACACCCAGCAGGCCAATGCTGCTGCTGGGGAGCCCCAACTTTGGGATTCTGACCTTGCCTTACCATTCTCACTGACACCTCACCCCTGATCTCATCTCCAAGGACCACCATTCTACCTCTCTGCTGTAAGACCCTGACCTTATCTCAAGACCTCAATCCACTGACCACTTTCTCTCCCCCTCCCTCATCTGGGTCCTCATCTCTACCAAGCCAGCAGCAGCCTCTTGCTTGGTTCCTCTGACAGACAAGCCCTGTGATAAACCCCAACTCTCCCTCCAACTGAGCATGGCTGGAAATACACCTGACCACATTGGCTGGGGCTGCTTTGAGTCCATGACCACAAGCCTCTGGGCCTCTGGCACTGTGGCCCTCCTGACCACCCCCTTCCAAGTTCTCCTAAATGCCACTTAGCTCTCCATTTTGTGCCCTTGGGTCTGGCTCCATGGCTGGGATGAGAGATCTGGGCTCTTGTTTACATGGAGCCCTTGATGGCATTCTAGGTCCCTGACTCTCCTGCTACCCCAGGGGCATCGCCTCCATCCCACCAAGCAAAGAGGATGCTGACTTACAGTCAACCCACAAGGCCTTCCTTGGCCCCATCACTCAGCACCCTGCCTGGCAATGGCCCGAGAGTTCATCTGCCTCAGTGGCTTCTCCTTTTCTGGCCGCCTCAATCAATCCCCTTGGCTAGACTGCCCTCCCTGGGAACCAGGTATGTAGAAACCAGGCTGCAGTCCACATCCTGGGAGTGGCACCGGTTCAGGGATTCTCTCTTTGCCTCCCTGTTCTACAGGACACACCTCTTGGCAACTGTCTGGCCTACTGGCTGCCCTCAGCAGGTCCTTCCTCTATAAATGGTGACGCTGCAGAGAGCTCAGATCTCTCCTGTGGAACTCAGCCCAAGAACACACCCAAGTGTGCTACCCTGATACTGTGTAGATGACAGCCCCACACTGACAGTTCAGGCATTGTTCTGAGTCCAAGTTCCACACTCCCCTGCCTTCTTGCTTTCCTCCACCCACCCTTTGAAAGCAATTGTAGGCACAAAGTGTTCTTGTCGCCTAGTAGCAGTTGTTCCCTCCTTAGTAGAGAAGCACTAACAAGTCACCGCTGGGAATCAACACTATGTCTCCAGGTAGTCTTTAGTTAGAATTTGTCTTTGAGTAATTGCTGCCTAATGAAATGGAAATACCCAGGAAACTACTTAGTAATTCTCCTTCACAATTGGCTCATGCATGTGATGGCTGGTGTTCAAGTGGCCATTCTGTACTAAGAGGTGCCAAGGATGGAAGAACACTACCCAGTGACTATAAAACTGCCATACAAGCCTGAGACTACTTGTGCAAGGGCTTAGTCTACATATAAGAAGAAAAGTTCTAGCTTGTTTAAAATGGTGCTATTTGTGCTTTTGGTTTTCTTTTCTTTTGCCACATTCAGGCAACCCCAATACCACAGATGCCCAATGGATGCTGTACACTGAACTTATTCAAGGTTGTCCTTGAGTTTCTCTCTCCCTACCACTCAGATCCTCTAGATGCCCCACAGTTGTCCCCCATGTCCTCTTTCACATGCTATAGTACACATTCTATGTGGGCAGAATTCTCTGGCTTGCCTCCTCCCCCCAGCAGCAGCAGCTGCTGCTCCCAGGGTGAGAACAACTGTGTTTAGATTAGGTACAGGAATCATGGTACAGAGGTGGGTCCTGGGTGGAAAAAAGGCAGGCACCAGCTTCTCCTGGACTTGCTGCTTCTGAGTGAGGCGGATCTCTGCCAGCTGCTCCCGGCTCATGCCCTTCCAGCGGTCAGGGACCACACGGTGAGGCCCAAAGGAGCTGACCGCCTGCAGTGGGTTCTCGGTGAGCAGGTCCCCACTCAGCAGGCCAGAAATCTCAGCCAGGTTGTCCTCTTGTTCTTGCTCCCTCTCTTGCCTCTTCCTTTCTGCTGACTCTATGGCCTGGATAGGGGAAGACACTGAGAACATGCTCCAGTGACTCCAGGTTCAAAGACATCAACCCAGGATCCTAGGGGTGTGCTAAAGGCAGTGGAAGTCAGCATGGATGTGGGATGGACCAGGGATTTCGAGCTACCAGAGGACTGTTGGTGGTGGCCCAACTGAGGTCACTCCCCACAGGTGTTTATACAGAGCTCTGGGTCTCTGTACCAATTTGTCAGAACAGGACTCTGTACTTTCCTGTGAGGACCCCCTCCAAAAAAAAAAAAAAAAAAAAAAAACACCTTTGGACACTTGTGGGCCACCACGGTGGTGACTTCTAAACCATGGAGAAAGCACTAACTCCTCAGCAGTCCCAGAGGCTTTGGCCACAGGCCCCAGTACAAAGAAAGTCCTGGTCAATCCACTGCTCAGATCCTGAAGGGGAAGGAGCTGTGTAATGTGTAGCCATCACCTGCCCTCTCTGGGCAGATATTTATTTGTTAAAATTATTTACTAGAGTGTGAGAGACAAATAGGCAAATAGAAAGTGAATGGGTGCGCCAGGGCCTCCAGCCACTGTAAACCAACTCCAGACACATGCACCATCTTGTGCATCTGGCATTACATAGGTACTGGGGAATCAAACTCGGATCTTTAGGTTTTGAAGGCAGGCACTTTAATTCTCTGAACCATTTCTCCAGGGCCCCTTTTAAATTTTATTTGAGAGAGAAAGAGGCAGATAAAAAGCCAGAGAATGTGAGCTGCAGATATTTGTCAAGTCAAGAGATGACTTAGGACACATCTGTCAGTGTTAACCCTTCATGTTAACTACGGAACTCCCATGCTAAACCCTGATGAAACACCTCTTCTCTGATGAAATAAGCAGTCTGCTCTAGGCCCTCCCTCCCTGCTGACAGGAATGGTCTGCCCAGATGCCCCCCCCCCCCTTTTTTTCTTCTTCTCTTTTCTCTTTTTTTGAGATACAATCTCACTGTGGCCCAGACTAGCCAGGAACTCATCATCTTCCTACCACAGCTTCCAGAATGTTGGGATCACAGGTATGTGCCATGATGCCCAGCTGGGAATTTTCTTTTAGTGCCCTAGGCTAAATGCTGAAGCATAACTTCCCCAGACAGAGCACTGCTGGTGGCTTCCTTGTTTGTCTACATGAGGCAGTGAGGGGAGATGCTCATTAAAATATCATTAGCATGATAAGCAAATCCATGAATGAGGCACTGTGATTTCATAAAATCACCCCAGTGCCTAGTAGGAGGGGCTCAGTAAACATCTGTCAAATGGATAAATGAAGAAGTGGATGGACAGATAGACGGATGACCAGCCAACAGAAGGTTGCTGTAAGTTCTAGGCCACCCTGACTCGAAACCCTTCCACCCCACCCCAAAAAGTCCCATTCTGCCATCAATTCACCGTGGGGACGAGAGCTAACACCTCCTGTGGTGGTTTGATTCAGGTGTCCCCATAAACTTAGGTGTTCTGAATGCTACATTCCCACAAGCTGCTCTTGGTTGGGTGATTTCTACCAGCAATGCGAACCTGACTGCAACACCTCCCCTCTGGGATATTGGTATAAAATGAAGGGCAAGGATTGGGCTATCTCTAAGACCCCTTGCAGCTTGCTGGAGAGGGGTGAACCAGCCCCAGGGTGGCCTGTTTTGTGCCTGGTCCTCACAATCGCCGTAAGTTTGTCCTGTTACTCTCTGATCTGGCCTCTCTGGAGCTTTAGACTGCATATACCATCACAGGACATTTGAGAACCTGCATCTCCAATATATAAGCTAAGGTATTACCAGTGTTCCACAAACATAGCACACTAGCACGAGAACTCAGAGGTGGGCTTAAAGGTAAATGCAAAATGAAGTCGGCCTACTTTCTCCTTGCTTGGCAAGGGTTTGTCTCACACAGACCTGGGGTCTAGTCATGGGGTAATCTGACAAAGCACCCAGACCCGCCCACCCAGGAAAACAGAATTGTACATGAAAAATCGTAAAGAACTTGAGGCAACTTCCGCCCGGGGCCTGGAGGGTGGTGTGCCGTCAGCCTCGCTGCCATCCTTATGGTGCCTAGGAGCTGCCTGTTAAGAATTCATGTCGTGGGGGTTTAGAAAGGCAAGCAGGCCTCTCCAGCTTGCATGGTGAGGTTTGCAGGTTTCACTACTACATTCTGGGCTGAGGGACAGGCCACACCAAGTTTCATCCACCTCTGTAATGGGATGGTCTCCGTGAGGGGCTTGGTCAGGGCCGGTGCCATGACGGAGTGAGCAAGCTGAGCTCGGGATCCTGGAGAACGTGGGGAGCCCAGGAAGCTGTGGTGTGTTTGTCCTCCCCAAGCCTGGCGTACCTGCTTCTTGTTGAACTCCTTCACGGCTGCACACGTGGCCCTCCTGGTGGCGCTTTCTAGCTTCTGCAGGTTCCGAGCTGCTTCATCAAACTGCAGCCTTGTCTGCGTGTAGAAGTCCTCTGCCAGGAGGGAAACACAGTCAGCCCAGAGGGGCCCTCTAGGAGCCCCTTTCCCATGCAGGTGTCCTCATGCAGGGTGAGGGGAGGGAGGGAGGAGGAGCTCCCTTACAAGGCGGAGCAGGACGACTGCAAATTCAGCAGCAGCTGGAAGCTGCTGAGCAAGGAGGTGCTTGGTGCCTCCCCGCTCCATGCTAAGAGCCTCAGTACAGGGAGGGCACACTGGAGAGGCCTTTTTATGCTTGGGGCCTTACTGTGAGCATCAGGCCTCTGACTGGCACCTGCCAGTAACCCGTGGAACTTTCCTGACAGCATCCAGGAGACTTGGGGACCATAGGGATTTCCATTTGCCTTCCAAGCAGACTGTGAACATAATGAGGGCAGGGACCCATTCTGAGTTAACTCAGCCCAGCACCCAGGAGGGGGACTGACAGGTACTGTATTCAGGAAGTGTTTCCTATAACGCTGACATGCCTGGAGTTGTATGACTTCTGGAACTGAAGCTGACTTCTCTGTCCCCACATGCCAAAACAACAGTTAACTATGAACATTAGTAGAAATTGGAAAACCTCCTCCATGGGGGTGAAGAAATTGATCAGTGGATAAAATGTTGGTGGGTGCAAGTTAAATTCCCAGCACCCTCAAAAGTGCCAAATGTGAGTGGTGGCCTGTCTGTAATCCCAGCAGACAGGATGCTGGGGGCAAGCTGGCTAGCTGGAGTAACCACACCTTTGAGCCGTGGGTTCAGCTGAGTGGCACTGCCTCAGTAAATAAAGTGAAGAGAGTTTGAGTTAGACACTCAGCAAACATCAACCCCTGGCTTCCATATGCATCCCACAAATACACAAATAAACATGCACGCCGCACAGACACAAGCACACGCAGAAAGTATAAAGCATCCACACAAATTAGGGAGTTGCTTTGTCAGACTCAAGACTAGGTTCTCCGGTCTCTTTCATTACCTGCAAGTTTGTGGTCAGCTAGGGCTTGCTCCCATTCCCTCTGCTGTTGCAAGGACCATTCTCTGTTCTGTTCCTCTTGGAACTTCTTCCTCTCTTTGAAGTTTAAATCCTCTCCCATGAACTTCTGCAATCCTGACACTGTATTCCGGAGGTCATTATCTGAAACCCGGGCTGGAAGATCTTTCTTGAGGGCTAGGGGGTCAGACAGGTCAAATTCACGTCGAGTTTCAGGCTTCTGAAAGTTCTGTTGGAAGTCATTGATAGCTTTACACAGATTTTTCCTATCTCTCCTTTCCCGGTCTTGTAATATGCACATGATTTTGTCATTGTGTCTCATTTCGGCAGCTGGGAAAGACAAAGCATATGAATAACCGTAAGAGAAAAAACAGTAAATTCACTTTAGAAAATAATTTTTTAAAATTTTATTTATTTGTGTGTGTGTGTGTGTGTGTATGGGTGTGTCAGTGCAAATAGCTGTCCTCCATAGAAGGGCTTAAGATTTTGGGCAGAGAATGTGTGTATATTTATGTTTTTTTTTTTAAACGAACATAGTGAAATACATATGTACATTAGAATTCAGTACCTGTAGTTCTTTTTTAAAAGGGAATGTGGAATTATAGTTTATTTTTAATTTTTTTATTTTTATTCATTTATTTGAGAGCAAAAGACAGAGAGAGAAAGAGGCAGATAGAGAGAGAAAATGGGCGCACCAGGGCCTCCAACCACTGCAAACGAACTCCAGACGCGTGCGCTCCCTTGTGCATTTGGCTAACGTGGGTCCTGGGGAATCAAGCCTCGAACCGGGGTCCTCAGGCTTCACAGGCAAGTGCTTAACCACTAAGCCATCTCTCCAGCCCAACTGTAGTTCTTTTAAGAGAGCTCATGAAAATAATGGGAAATTTTAAAACTTTTTTTTTACTTGCCAGCTTCCATATTTACAGACAATAAACCATGACAATTCCCTCCCCTAGTTTTCCACACTATTTTATCTCCTCCCTCTCTCCATTAGTCTCTCTTTTATTTTGATGTCGGCATGATATTGGGAAAATTTAAAAGAACATGAAAACGACAGGTTGTGTGTGTGTGTTACACATGTGCTGTGGCTCAAACCCAAGGCTTCAAGCAAGCACAATAAGCAGGTGCCCTGGAGCTCCGCCTCCAGCCTGACATTTTCTGTCCTGTAAAGAAATGAAGGCACATGGCCCTATGCTCATTAAAGGCACATTGGATATGCTCACCAAAGGTTTCATGTCTAGCTTTTTCCGTTGCTTCTTTTATCTTCTGGTCATGAACCTGAGCACCCCAGGCTTCTGTGTCTCCCTGGGAACAGAAAACCGGGGAAGAGTGGTCAGAACCAAGTAACATGACTCTGTACAGAACAATCCCGCTCACCTTTCAGCCTCCTCCCGGGTGGACGAGCTGCTGTCGTAGGTGCGGCGCATACGAGGCCTCTCTAAGCTTGGATCCGGCCTTGGCCAGCCCGAGCGCTCAGCAGCCCCCCAGAGCTCCCTTTCCGCACCCTCGGCGCCGCGCTGAGGCACCTCTCCTCCAGGAAGCCTGCTCTGATTTCCGCTCCAGTTCCCCACTACATTTTCTGAGGCCATTCAAAGGCCCACCGCCTCCACTCAGCGGTGAGTTCTGCAGGGCAAGGGCCTTCCCGAGACTCCATTCTCTGCATCAGACTCTGGACTGGCCATCCAATGGGAGCTCCATCGGCTTCCCAGAGGAAGCCCTGGCAGAGCAGCACCGCAGGCTCGGGGCGGCGAGCGCCTTCCGGGTGTTCCGTTTCCTTCCCTTCCCAGCAAGCCCGCGCACCCGTCCCGCGGAGCAGCCCAGCCCGACCCCGCTCCCTCGGGGCCCACCGCCTCACCCCAAGGATCCTGTTCCTGGCGTCGAAGACCCGTTTCTGCCTGCAGACCTCTGCGTGTCTCCTCTTGGCCAGCGCCGCTTCCTGCGCCAGGTCTTTGGGCAGCGCCGCCTCCATGGCGGTGGAGACCCGCAGCGGGCCGGGGAGTTTTTCCAGAACAAACTGAGAAAAGATGAAGTAAGAGTCAAAAAACAAAGCAAGCTGTAGCGCAGAGAGGACGGCTCCCCACGAGTTCGGGCGCACTCGCTTCCTGCAGCCGCGCCTGGACGCGGATCGCGGGCCCACGCTAAGTCCCGTTGCTAAGGAACGGCGCCCCGTGCGCCCGCATCTCGCGAGACTTGGGGAAGCGCTTCCCGCGTTTTTCTAGACTGAGCGCACGAGGCGAGGCGCGCGAGGCGGCGGCTGAGGCGCGCGGCGGAGCGCGGCCATGGGGCGCCTGGAGCTGCTGTTTGTGGAGAATTTCAAGTCGTGGCGGGGCCTCCAGGTCATCGGCCCCTTCAAGACCTTCACCTGCATCATAGGCCCCAACGGCTCTGGTAACCGTCATGGCCCGGCGGGATCGCGCGGCCCGCCGCCCGCCCGGGGCCTGAGGCGATGGAGGACGCCGCGCCGCGCGGTGTGGGAGCCCAGCGGGCTGCGAACCGGGAACAGCGCCGCGCCGCCGACCTGGCCTTCCTCCCCCCTCAGCCCTCTTTCCCCTCCCCCGCCCTCCTCCTCTCCCTCTCCCCCTCCTCCTTTCCCTCCCTCCGTCCTCCCCCTCCCCCACCACCACTCCTTCTGCCCCCTCCCCACACCCCTCCTCCTTCCCCTCCCCCTCCTGCCTCGGCCCTCCCCCTCCTCTTCCCCCCACGGCCCTCCTCCTCTCCCCCTCCTTTTCCTCCTTCCTCCCTCCGCCTCCCCCTCCCACCCTGGGCCTCCCCCCTGCTCTCCCATCCTCCTCCTCCTCTTTCTGCCCTCAGCCCATTTCCTCCTCTTCCCCCTCCTCCTCCATCCCTCAGCCCTCCTTCGCCCCTGCCCTCACCCCTTCACCCCTTGTTCTCCAGCCTTCTCTCCATCTCCAGTCTTCACCCCTTCTCTAGCCTTCACCCTTCCCCCGCTGGCCTTCACCTTCCCCTCCTCCACTGGCCCTCACTCCCCCTACTGGCTTTCCCTTTCTTTACCCCTTCTCCAGCCTTCACCCCTTCTCTGCAGGCCCTGGCCCTCTTCACCCCTCCTCCAACCTTAACCCTTCTTCACCCCTCTTCCTCCAACCCTCACCCTTCCTCCTCTGGTCTTCGCCTTTCCTCTGCTGGTCCTCACCCCTCCTCCTGTCCCTCACTCTTCCTCTCTACCCTCACCCCTCTTCCTGGCCCTCATCCCTCCATTCTCCTTCCCAAGCCCTCACCCCTCCTACTAGCATTTGCTTGCAGCAGCCAAAAACCCAGGTGCACACAAACACAAAAAAATAGAATACTTTGAACCAAAGAATATGCTTTGCACTTGGAGTGGGCTGAAGCTTTACTTCAGACCTGGCCACTCTGTAATGCCTAATAAACCCAGAGAACAATCTGACTGTGTGCCTCTCTAAAATCCAACTCCTTAAAATATTATATTGGGCCAGTGGGGGTGTCACACACTTTTAATCCCAACGTTCAAGAGACGAAGGTAAGAGGATCGCTGTGAGTTGGAGGCCAGCCTGAGACTACAGAGTAAATTCCAGGTCAGCCTGGGCTGGAGTGAGACCCTACCTTCAACAAACAAAAACCAAAAGCCCCCATAATATTGGGAATCCAAACTCAGGTCCTCATGCATGGCAAGTACTTTAACCAACTGAGCCATTGCCCTAGCTCCTTATTTATTGCTAGTGTTTATGTGGTATGGCGTGTGTGTGTGTGTCCGTCCTATGTACATGTATGTGCCCATGCAGTGGAGTGGGGTTACAGAGGCACACTGCTGCTCCCTGTTATTTATATGGGTCTTAGGGATCAAACTCAAGTGTTCTCAGACCCTCAAGCTTGCATAGGAAGGGCTCTTTGCTGAGTTATGTCCTTAAACTAGGCCTGCTAATGCTCTGCCAGAACTGCAGAGAAGAAACAAATGACCCTACCACACGCTGCAATGACATTCATTTTGAACATTTACCAGACAGGACAGCGGAGACTTGTTTATCGGCTGGATTTCACTTTTTAATGGTGACCTGATTTCTTTGGGTTTTTTTATTCCCCAGGAAAATCTAATGTAATGGATGCTCTTAGTTTTGTAATGGGAGAGAAAACAGCTAATTTAAGAGTGAAAAATATTCAAGAACTTATTCATGGAGCGCATATTGGAAAACCTGTTTCTTCTTCTGCAAGTGTGAAAATTATATATGTGGAGGATAGTGGAGAGGAGAAAACATTTACAAGGGTTATCCGAGGTACTTTTTTGTAGACTTTGTTTCTGAATCTGATTTTGAAGAGTAAACTCGATTGCTTGTGTCTTTTTTCTTTGAAGGGTGGAACATATTATTCCACTGGCATATTGAATTGGCGACTCTTCTTAGAAGCAGAAAACCAAACCTGTTTTACTTTCTGCTAAGACGGTTGTGGTGGTGGTGGTGGTTTTTCAAGGTAGGGTTTCACTGTAGCCCGGGCTTAGCTGGAATTCTCTATGGAGTTTCAGGGTGGCCTCGAACTCACGGCGATCCTCCTACCTCTGCCTCTTGAGTGCTGCGTGGGCCACCACACCCACCTAACTTTCTGCTAAGACTCTTGCTTAAGCAGACTTACTTGTTTAGAACCCCTACTGTCAAAGAGCACTTTTGTACTAGATATTTGGCTAAGATGAAGGAGGGAGCCTACCTCTAAGACAACAGGACTTGTCAGTTTTTCCTCAGGTTCTTTCTGTGTCTGTTTTCTCAGTGATGAATTGCGTGCATAATTTTGGGTTGTATATAGTTTTTTTCTATTTCCTAAAACAATTTGAATAAGATATTTAAATTTGAGCCGAGCGTGGTGGCACACGCCTTTAATCCCAGCACTCGGGAGGCAGAGGTAGGAGGATCGCCGTGAGTTCGAGGCCACCCTGAGACTCCATAGTGAATTCCAGGTCAGCCTGGGCTAGAGTGAGACCCTACCTTGAAAAACCAAAAAAAAAAAAAAAAAGATATTTAAATTTGTATTTTTTATTCATGAATTATTTGTGTTGCTCTAATAAAATATAAGTCAAAGCTAGGCGTGGTAGCACATACCTTTCGTTCCAGCACTCAGGAGGCAGAGGTGGGAGGATTACCAAGAGTTAGGGGCCACCCTGAGACTCCATAGTGAATTCCAGGTCAGCTTAGGGGAGAGCAAGACCCTACCTTGAAACCCCCACTCCTTCCCCCCAAAAATATATATCCTCTCTTTGTATCTCATCCATGCTAAAGTTTTATAGACTATAATAAGTAGGTGTGTATTTTATATTTTTAATTGTTATTTTTCTCTCTGATCCACTAGAATAAATTTTTCCTGGTACTTTTTGCCTACCTCCTTTCCTCTCCCTCCCTCCTTCCATTTATTTTTTGTTTCCCTTCCTTTTTCACTCCCTTCCTTGACAGGGTCTCAATATATAGCCTAGGCAGACCTTTAACTTGCAATCTTCCTGCTTCATCTTCTCTTTTTTTTTTTAAAAAAATATTTACTTATTTGAGACGCATCACCTTGTACATCTGGCTTACATGGGTACTAGAGAATCGAACCTAGGTCCTTAGGCTTCCCATGTAAAGTGCCTTAACCACTAAGCCATTACTCCAGGGCTTTACTCCAGCCCTTCATCTTTTTAAGTACAAGAATTACACACACACACTGGCTTCATTAAAACATTTCTAAAGCATACAACTGTCTTATTAGCTTCCTTAGATACAGTCACAGATTACATTAGATGTGTAATTTAAGTGTTTCACCATTTTCATTCTTGGAATATTTGTTGGCTGGTTTTCTATCTTTCTCCTTTCTGATTCTTTTTTATGACTTACAAATACCACTTTCTGACAGACTATTTATTTTACTTACATATCTTTTTAAAAAATTGCTCCACCTTGTACATCTGGCTTACATGGGTACCAGGGAATTGAACCTGGGTCCCTGGGCTTTGCAGGCAAGTGCCTTAGCCGCTAAGCCATATCTCCATCCCCTTATCTTGCTTTTGTTTATATTCCTGACTGATATAAACTACTTTAGATCAGAGGCTTTTGTCTGTTTTATTTAGGACTATAGAATAGCTCTTGTTATATAACAGACATTTGTTGGCTGACTAAATGCATTTAATATAAAAGCACATTATTGTATAACTGACTATTTCAATAAAAACTATTTTGTAACACTATTTTGTTTAGGGGGATGTTCAGAATTTCATTTTAATGATAGTTCCGTGAGTCGTTCTGCATACAAAGCAGAGTTGGAAAAGATAGGCATAAAAGTCAAAGCCCGAAACTGTCTAATTTTTCAGGTAAGTAGTTACAGAAGTTTATTTGATTCCTGATTTTAAAAATACGTTACTACATTTTAAAACTTTATTTTCATTTATTTATTTATTTGAGAGAGAGAGAGAATGGGCGTGCCAGGGCCTCCAGCCAGTAAAAACGAACTCCAGACACATGCGCCCCCTTGTACATCTGACTTATGTGGGTCCTGGGGAATCAAACACAGGTCCTTTGGCTTTGCAGGCAAACACCTTAACTGCTAAGCCATCTCTCCAGACCCCATTACTACATTTTACATGTTGTGCTTTTTCTATTATTCATAGGGAACTGTAGAATCAATTTCCATGAAAAAGCCCAAAGAAAGAGCCCAATTTTTTGAGGAAATCAGCACTTCAGGAGAGCTTATAAAAGAATACGAAGAAAAGAAAAGAAAGTTACAAAAAGCTGAAGAAGACGCACAGTTTCATTTTAATAAGAAAAAAAATGTAGCTGCAGAGCGCAGGCATGCAAAATTAGAGAAAGAAGAGGTAAGGTATCCTGAAGATAGAGCCAGTTTAAAGATGTAACCAGTTAAGTAAATGTTGGATACACAGGCTTTCTAGGGGCTGAAGAGATGACTCAGCAGGTAAGACTGCTTGCTGCGCACCTGCTAGATGGCAAGAGAGAATCACTAGTACTTGCTGGTCAGCCAGTTTGACTAAAAATAGCAGCTCCAGGTTCAACAAGAGATTTGCCTCAAGGAAACAAAAGAGTGATGGAGAAGTACCTCCTCTGGGTAAAAAAACTACACATACATTGTAACACTTTCAATCTCTTTCTCTCTCTCTCTCTTTCTCTCTTTCTCTCTTAAAATTGGTAGCTTTTGGTTTCAGGCCACCAAGAATTTTAGAAAATATTTTATTTCCTTATTTAATGAGAGAGCGAGAATGGGCATACCAGGGCCTCTAGGAACTGCAAATGAGCTCCAGATGCATGTGCCACCTTGTGCATCTGGCTTTATGTAGGTACTGGGGAATTGAACCTGGATCCTTTGGCTTTGCAGGCAAGCGCAGTAACCAGTAAGCCCCCAAGAATTTTTAAATTAATGTAAGAATTATTAAATAATGTAAGACAAAGCCTGGTTGGTAATTACATACAAACATTTTAATTTATCTGCCGTACCTGGCAGAGGCATGTAAGCTTTTGGATCTTGACTCTTGTACATTCATAAAATGCTTGAGGGGTAGGGAAATGGCTCAGTAGTTAAAGGTGCTTGCTTACAAAACCTGCTAACGCAGGTTCAATTTCCCAGTACCCACATAAAGCTGGATGCAGTTGTACATCTGTGATCCCAATGTCTAATCAGTTATGACAATGGGAGGTTGAGTCAGGAAAATGTTAAGTTTGTGGGCCTGCTAGTCTGATGTTTCTTTGCAGTCTGGCAGTTTGTTTGTAGCAGCAAGAGACCCTGTCTCAGAGAAGATTGAGCACTAACACCCCAAAGTTGTCCTCTGACCTCCACATGCATGCACAGCATCTATGACCGTACATACACACACTTTAAAAAATAACGGAGGGCCCTAAAGGGTTTCGTTTTTTTTTTTTTTTTTCTCTCTTTTTGAGGTAGGGTCTCACTTTAGCTCAGGCTGACCTGGAATTCACTATTAGTCTCAGGTGGCCTCGAACTCACAGCGATTCTCCTACCTCTGCCTCCCGAGTGCTGGGATTAAAGGCACGCACCACCACGCCTGGCTTCCTAAAGGCTTTTTAAGATGGATTATGTTTACTGATATTTAGTACATTTGAAATTCAGACTCAAAAATTTTAGTGGAAGCTGGGGTTGGTGGCACGTGCCTTTAATCCCAGCACTCGGGAGGCAGAGGTAAGAGGACCACTGTGAGTTCGAGGCTACCCTAAGACTACATAGTGAATTTCAGGTCAGTCTGGGCTAGACTGAAACCCTACCTCGATTTATGTAAACTGAACTGATCAGCTCAGCCCCCATCCAGTAAGTTCCCATGAAAGAGCCCAGTCAGAATCTCCAAGTGGGGATTTCCCATTTCCAGGTTAGCTTCCCCACACCTACCAGCAGGAGCACTATAGGTTCTATAAGTTCTATCTCTCTAATCTTTCTAAACTTTGAAAAAATTTGAAAAGTTATTAATCAGAGTACATGTTAGCATACTAGTATATTTTAATGAAAAGTAACATTTCCAAACCACATTAGATCAGCAACATTATTTTATGTTTTGTGGTCTTTAAGATCTGATTTAGCAGTAGAAGGTCACTAAATTCTCATCAATACTCCCGATTCTTCCATGGCAGATATTTTGTCATGCACACTTACCCCAAGTCACCATTTCCTCTTGAAAGCATTAGCATCCCTTCCTTCTACTACCATGTTACCTGTTTTATTTCTTCTAACATACACTGCTATATAAAGTTGCTTTGTTTATTATTTGCTTATTTAATATCTGGTTTCTCTTTTGACCCTCCATTAGGATACTGGAATGTAAGCCTTATGAGAATAGGGGTGGTTTGCCTTGTTTTCCACCATGCCCCTAGTGCATAAAACATGTATAGCATGTCGCACTCATTAAATATTTGAAGAAATAAATGAAAGATGGATATATTTCTCATTAGTAATGTTTCTCAGTTTCATGAAGTTTTTTTGATTTTGTTTTCGTGCTGAGGACTGAACCCAGGGCCTTGTGCTTACTAGTCAAGTGCTATTCCACTCAGCTAAAACCAACCCTTTCACATTTTTTTTTAAAGAAGACTTCCATTTTTTAAAACATTTTTTTGTTTATTTTTGTTTATTTATTTGAGAGTGACAGAGAGAAAGAGGCAGAAAGAGAGAGAGAGAGGGAGAGAAAATGGACGCGCCAGGGCCTCCAGCCACTGCAAACGAACTCCAGACGCGTGCGCCCTCTTGTGGGTCCTGGAGAATCGAGCCTCGAACTGGGGTCCTTAGGCTTCACAGGCAAGCGCTTAACCGCTAAGCCATCTCTCCAGACCCCCTTTCATATTTTTGAATGTGTATATATGTTCCTGAGTTTATTAGTGAAAAGGAGTGGGCAGTAAGAGAACATAATATTTATAGCACACTGAAACGTAGCTTACAGAGTCACAGAACTTCAGACATTGTTAGGACAATTAGAATAGTTCAAATTCCTATAATATTTTGTTTCCAATATTAGCTGTTTACCTGTTACTTTAAATACTTTGTTGATTGAGATCTGTCTTATCCCCCCACCCTTTTTTTATTGTACCAGTGTTAAGGAAATTCTTCGTTTTTACATGTAATTTAAAGTTATAACTGTCCACTTGTTTTCTCAGTATAAAAATTACTCTTTTTTTCCTGTTTCTGTTTTTTTGAGGTAGGGTTTCACTCTAGTTCAAGCTGACCTGGAATTCACTGTGTAGTCTCAGGCTGGCCTTGAACTCATGGTGATCCCCCTACCTCTGCCTCCCAAGTGCTGGGATTAAAGGTGTGTGCCACCACGCCCAGCAACAACTGTTTCTTAATGACATGAGTAAAAATTTATTAAAGGAAATCTCATGTTGGTAGAATAGGTGAGTCCATGAAAAGTGACCTAGACATATGCCCTTTTAATGTTTGTTGAACTGACCTGTTTTATAGGCAGAGCATTACCAAAGCCTCCTTGAGGAATTGAAAACAAACAGGATACAACTGAAGCTTTTCCAACTATATTATAATGAGAAAAAAATTAATTTTCTGAACACCGAGCTAGAGCATATGAACAGGAATTTGAATGGAATAAAAGAGACTCTTTCTCATCATGAAAACACACTTAAATCCAAGAAAAAGGAACATGGAGTACTAACTAGACAACTACACCAAACAGAAAAAGAACTGAAGTAAGTTTTTAAAAATAGGTATTAGCAGTTTAGTGTTATGTAGATTAATGAAAATAAAATTAATGCTTTGAAAGTTGACTTTAAAAATATTTATTTGAGAGAGACAGAGAGAATGGTGCATCAGGGCCTCCAGCCACTTGCAGACAAACTCCAGACACATACTTAAACTTGGTTCTTTGGTTTTGCAGGCAAGTGCCTTAACCGCTAATCCATCCCTCCAGCCCTTGTTTTGATTTTCCTTTCCTTTTCTTTTTTTTTTTTTAATGAAGAACACAGCTACAAGAGAATTAATGTGAATTGCAGGACACATTGATCATCATTGTTTTGTTTATTGAGGTAGGGTCTTTCTCTAGCTCAGGCGACCTGGAGTTCACTATGTAATATCAGGGTGGCCTCAACTCATGGTGATCTTACCTCTGTCTCCTGAGTGCTGGGATTAAAGGTATGTGCCACCATGCCCAGCAGAAGTTGGCTTTTGAAAACGAATTTTTACTTTGTAATGCTTTCAGGTATACAGAAAAATTATAAAAATAGTCATGTTTCCATAGTCCCATACTGTTTCTATTAATATCTTAGTTATGTTATATCATAATTTATAAACCAGTTGTTGACATATTGTTAATTAATGTCTAGACATTATTATTTTCTTAGTGTGTCTCATGCTTCTTTAAAAAATTTTTATTATTTATTTGCAAGCAGAGAGAGCAAGCGAGCAAGTGAGCCAGGGCCTCTAGCTGCTGCAAACAAACTCCAGATGCATGCACCACTTTGTGCATCTGGCTTTATGTGGGTACTAGGAAATTGAACCTTGGTCCTTAAGCTTTTCAGGCAAGCACCTTAACTGCTAAGCCATCTCTCTAGTCCCCCCCTTTTTTTAAGTGTTACAGAAAGTTCCTTCATGCATTTGTAACACAATCGTGTATCACACTCTGCATTCCATCTGGTACCACTAACTCATCTATGCATTTTTTTTCTCTTGGTGTGTAAAGTATGTTAGCTTTTAACACTTAAAACATGTGTGGCACTTCATCTATTCAACCCTCCCTCTACTGTGCCTAATCTCTGTCAATTGCTGCCAGTCTCTGAAAGTTAACTTTTATAATTTAGTTTTGTATGTGATTTAATCAAAATTATTTTACTTTATATATTACAAAATTAATTTTTAAAACAATATTTTCTTTCTTTTTAGATCTCTTGATGCACTTTTAAATCAGAAGAGACCCCAGTACATTAAAGCTAAAGAAAATACTTCTCACCATCTCAAAAAGTTGGATGTGTCTAAGAAATCAATAAAGGACAACGAAAAACAATGTTCTAAACAGGAAGATGACATTAGAGCCCTAGAGGCAGAACTGGTTGACTTAGATAGTGCATGGAAAAGTTTTGAAAAGCAGATTGAAGAAGAAATCTTGCATAAAGGGCAGGACATTGAATTGCAAGCTAGTCAGGTGAAAAAATGAAAATATCATAATTTTCTATTGTTTGAGTTTTAACTAGAAGAGAATTTAAAGGATGACTTCTGATAGTTTAAGAGATTATTCTCAAAATGTAAATGAAGGGAATTCAATTTTTTAATTTATACGCAGAATCAAAACTTAAACTTTACATTATTTTTCTTTTATATAATTAGATGACATTATAAAATTTATAAGTTGGGCTGGAGAGATGGCTTAGCAGTTAAGGCATTTGCCTGCAAAGCCAAAGGATCCCTGTTCAATTCTCCAGGACCCACATAAGCCAAATGCACAAGGGGGCACATGCATCTAGAGTTCGTTTGCAGTGGCTGGAAGCCCTGGCATGCCCATTCTCTGCCTCTCCCCCCAAAATAAATAATTAAATATATATATATAACTTCTGAGTTAATGAAAGCCCAAAATTATATGGTATAATAATAAGAGCTAAGTAAGTAACTTATTATTTATCAGATAAAACCATTCTCTTGGATAGAGAAAATGGTTTCTTTTTTTAAAAAAATTTTTTAAAAATATATTTTACTTTTATTTATGTGACAGAGAGAGAGAGAGAATGGGCATGCCAGGGCCTCCAGCCACTGCAAACAAACTCCAGATGCATGCGCCACCTTGTGCATCTGGCTTACTTGGGTCACGGGGAATTGAACCTGGGTCCTTTGGCTTTGCAGGCAAATGCCTTAACCACTAAGACATCCCTCCAGCCCCCAAAAATGGTTTCTTTGAAGAGTTTTTTTGTTGTTTTGTTTTTCAAGGTAGGGTCTCACTCTAGCTTAGGCTGACCTGGAATTCACTATGGAGTCTCAGGTTGGCCTTGAACTCACGGCAATCCTCCTACCTCTGCCTCCCGAGTGCTGGGATTAAAGGTGTGCGCCACCACGCCTGGCTGTCTTTGAAGAGATTTAACTGATGGGAGAAACTAATTAGAGTGATTTTAAGTGTTCAGTAATATATTAATGTCCACCTTAGTACAATGTACAAGATTTAATTATGAGTAGTAAATAAAACATGTAGCTGATAGTTTCAAACACTTCCAATGAAATTAAAAAATACATATTTATTTGCAAGGAGAGAATGAGAATGGGCACTCCATAGCCTCTAGCCACTGCAAATGACTTCCAGATGCATGCACCACTTTTTGCATCTGGATTTTATGTGGGTATGGGGGAATTGAACCTGGGACATGAGATTTTGCAGGCAAATGCCTTAATTGCCAAGTCATCTCTCCAGTCCCTCAACTAAATTTTTATTATTTCTCTCTCATTAATTTTATGATAATCTTACATCAAAGCATATACAAAAAGAATTGTGACTATGTAAACAAAAAATATTTTCTCTAGTACCACCTTTCTTAGAATTTTCTGACAGACCTTATTACAGGTTTATTTTGAATGCTTTGTTGCTTAATCTAAAGAGTTTTAAATAAAGCTTCATATTATGTTCATGTTTTACTTGGAGAAGATGGCTCATTATGATCTAACGTATATAAGGGTTTGGTAAGATCATCTTCTAGTACATGATGTCATACAACTAATTTCACTGAAATAAACTGTCAATGTGGTTTCTATAGCTGGATCGTTACAAAGAGCTAAAGGAGCAAGTGAGAAGGAAAGTAGCTATAATGACCCAACAACTGGAGAAGCTACAGTGGGAGCAGAAAGCAGAAAAGGAAAGACTAGCATTTGAAAAGAGGAGGCATGGAGAAGTTCAGGTACCATGGGTTGTACAGTACTGATTTAGAATCATGCTCAATAAAATTGTAATCCTTTTTGTATTAACATTTTCTTTTTTAATTTATTTTTCTTAGTTATGGACTACTTAGTATGGAAATAACACATGTTGGTACCATCCTTTCCCTCATTCCTGCCCCTTTTCCGAAGGGGCCCTCCTCGTTAGGGATGCAGGTTATCCCTATGGGGATTGTGGGTTGTGCATTATGCATTATGGGAGCAGCAGTCAGTTATTAGGGAGAGCCAATGCCTCTGGGCATAATGTCCCAACTTGTGGTTCTAACAGTCTTTCTGTTCCCCTCTTCCACAAAATTCCCTGAGCCATGTTGGGTATGTTTTAAGTCTACTTCAGTGGTGGGCTCTTAGGAGCTTCTGGATCTCTGGTTTGGTAGGTGTTGAGTGTCCTCAGTGACTTATTTCCTTCACCCTGGCGCTGATTAACAGGTTCACTGAGAAAGCAGCACTCTTATTCACCTCCCCAATTCCTCTTTGGTTTCAGCTGGGGCTCGGCTGAAGTGTGATTGGTCATTTATCTTCTCAGGCC